>JAYEVE010001006.1:0-600000 GCA_036346375.1 Guadua angustifolia
GGGCCGGCGGCGGGGGCGGGCCGATCACGCACCTCCTCGAGATTGACATCTTCTTGCGGGAGATCTTCTTGGTCTTCTTCTTGAACACCGGGCCAGGGGGGGCCGGGGCGGCCGGGGGGAAACACTTCGCCCGTACCGGGAAGAAAGGTGTCTTGTGGTGGCTGGCTTGGTGTGGGGCGACCAGGCCGGGGCTCTCCATCGCGGCCCGCTTTGGAGCCGATCAACGCCCCTTGAGGCCCTTGGGCAAGCGTTCGCCTTTATTACTATGGGGGGCCACCAAAGCAAAACATGCTTTGGTGCCCATTTCATCGTAAACTCGAAAAACCCGGTAAGTGAGTCCGTTTCCGGTAATGATGCGGTTGGCGACTCCAAAATGGAAAGATCCTGCATGAACTTGGGCGGCGGCCGGTGGCGCGCCGCCCGGCCACCCATTTTGTGAACTTTCAATGGCGGCGAAGGGTGGGTGAAGCCCCCGGGCCCGGACGGACCCAGATATCGACCGGACCCGGACGGCGGGGAGGCGGGATGGTTTGCGAGCTTGGGGTGGTTGCCGGTGAAGAAAAACCGCCGTCCTCACCCCAAAGCATCTGGGCGAGGGCCAATAAAATTTTGTAAACGCCACCGACTAGCGTTGGCGGACATATGGCCCCCGCCCCATGGATTCAAGCGGGCCCCTCTTCCGGTGATGCCCCGAGAACTCCGCCCCGGGCACTTGGCCGCGGCAATCTTCTCGGGAGGCATCATCGGGGGATCCGGTCGAGGAAGGCTAGGTAGGATATCCGACCTTCCCGGCCAGCGGACTACCTTTGTCGCCCGGGACTTTCGGGGGCCGAACTCCCCGGAAACGCTCTTTTTCCTCCGGGCGGGGAGGGAACGCTCCCTTCCTCCCCGGTGGAGGCATGGCGGTGGGTTTCCCCGTGGGGGCCTCAACGACCATGCCATCGCCCCGGCAGGCGGCCGAAATCGTTCCCACGTTTGGGGCTGGATGGGCGTCAATAGTCTTTCTTGAAGACCAGCGGGCAAGAGGCAGGGGCGAGGCTACGAAGCCGTCCGCCAAGGTGGTTGTCATGCCGAGGATATGAATATACCCCTTCAAAGTGGCGTTCCATTTTTGGACACCTCGCCGTCTGCGCCCGCCATGGTGGGGTGAACAAGAACTCCTTCCGTGCTTGATTGATGACTAGCAGTCACCTTTGATTTGGAGCCTTGAATGCCCAGCAAAGCGATCGCAACCTTGCCCGAGCCCTCGTGCTCGGCTATGTTGTTCGTGGCCTTGAAGTCGAGGCTACCACATCTTGGAGGTGTCAGGTCGAGACGAGGACAACCCGACCTTCGGCTGAATGAACCATCAAGAACAAGGTCCGGGGAGAAAGCGCGAGCACTTCTTCCGGCCGAGGGCGGCGGGAGTCCACTCGGCAACGAACTCCGCTATCTTCTGACATTGATGGCGGTGCAAGGTACAAATTTGAGGTTGAACTCCCACAACTCCACCGACCATTTTGCGACTCGGCCTTCTGCTTCACGGTTATGGAAGATTTCCCGCAGCGGATAGGCCATAACCACGGTAATTTCCGCTGCCAAATAATGCATCTTTCGGGATGCCACCGGGGATTGCGTCACGGCATCTTACGAGCTTCTTGATCTCGAGAATCTCTGCGTCGTGCAACCTGCTAGCGATGTAGTAAGTAGCCGCTGAACACCTTCCCCTCCGCATGACGGCTGGCGGCGCTCACCACCTTGGGGGTGGCGGCAATCTGACGAGAATAATGGCTCCTGTGAGGGTGAGCCGGCCAGGGAGAGAGAGAATCTTGCTTCAAGTCTTCAAATGCCTTCTCGCCTCATCATCCCTCAAAATGGTTGGTCTTCTTCAGCGAGCTTGAGCAGAGAACCTTCTTTCCCAGGCGACAATGAACACTGACCCCTAGGGAGGCGGTGGCCCGGTAATGGCTCTTGGACCCTGCTTGAGTCGTCTTTGGCGGCTTCATGTGCTTTCGATGGCGCTATCTTGGCATCTGAGGACAACAATGTCTTTCAGTACGGACACCAAAAACCAATGACTTGCCGGAGGGCACACAGACCGCGCATTTTCTTAGGATTGAGCTTGAAGCAATTCTTAGGAGGTTAGCAAAGGTTTCCTCGAGGTCTTGGATGTCTTTCTGTGAAACCATGTTTATATGGTTAAAACACTCAGAATCAATGGAGCACGCAAATATCTGGGATTTGTACTCTCCACTACACTTTTGAGGGATTATTTCATGGGTTACTTGAATCACTAGTGAGTGACGGTGGGCATAATTCAAACACTTTATCTTGTTGTGCACACTCTGTCTATGGATCGGGCATACTAAGCGGTTCGAAACCGCTTTGAAGCGGTTTTAGAACAACTATGTAGCAACAGTGATATTTTATCGGGTATCCTGGCAGTTCCCAAACCACGGTTGGACACTTTCTGGCGGTTGGTGTTACCAACGCTTGTGGAAAATCTCTCTCCAAGCGGTTGGTATTACTGAACAGTTTGTGGAGAAGCTCTCTTCCTGGCGGTTGTAGATAACCCGCTTGTGAAAAATTGACAACATCATTTTGATTATATTCAATATAGAATATGTTTTCGAGAGGGTTTTGATATAGATTTTGACAATTAAAATAAATAGAACTACGAGGTTTTTGACACAATAATTAAATTATATATTATTCATGCGTCACTCGATTCGAGATAATTATAGGTTCATTTCTGGAAAAATCTGAACTTAATAGACTAAAAATGAACAAGTGATGAACACATGAAATAATAAGCCACTTTTACAAGTTTCAAAGAATAAAAGGGTGAATCTTGAGCTCATTTCTTGCGTCGTCGCTCTTTGTGCCCTTAGTCCGCGTTGATGTCGATTCACATCCTTATTTGAGACAAGGTCTCCAACCATTTGCGTGGAACTCGCCTTTGGTGGATACAATCTAAATCGACAATAAAGCCGATGAGTTGTTCTTGGATTCTTTGTAACCGGTCTGCGGGATCACGCCTAACTCATCGATGTTGAGGTGACAAAGCGGGAAGTAAATAAATCTCTGGACATGTAATTAAAGTGTAATTAAGTACTAAGAAATTGACATGTTCACACTACCTCGGCGTTGGTTGTCGGCACATCGCCGTAGGTAATACTTGCATATAATGGCACACATAATAGCCACATAAGTTGTTTCCTTCCGTTTGTTTAGAACCTGCGATGAAATTTGAAAAAGAAACAATTATTATTGGGATGAAAAAGCTGTTACGACATATTAATATTCTTTATCATGCTTTCGAGTGCTTATTTGTACATCAAATTCGTTCTCGAAATCTCCTTGTTGCTTCTTTGGAACCTGCGAATGCTTACTGTGTGATCGTTATTATATATGAGTAGTAATTATCGAGTTGGAATTAGCAAGGTATTTCAATATATATATATAAGGAAAACTATAAGTATATATATGTGCTATATACTGTTTAGGGGTGTCAATGATATATTGATATTTTTCCAGGAGTCCTTTTGAGTCTTGAACAACGATCTGGTTTTATCAAGCTTGATGACAAGAAGGATCGATGATACCTATTCATGTATTGCAACATATATGTAACTAGCTAGTAGTATTATCAATGCCTTGGAAAATATAAAACGAGAGGTTGTATATATCGTGCCAGAAGTTGAAGAAGCAAGAATATACGGTTTGTAGTCTTTGTCCCAAGAATGCATCGAGAATGTAATCTTCAATATCCTTTAGTCCATGGTTCAATCCAAAGGCGTGCTAGTTAACAATCTCTGGAATTCGATGAAGCCCGTTGAAGATGTTCTCTTTTCTACATCGTTGTATCTCCATTCTACATAGAAAGGTATAAGTTTATTAAGAGTTGCAATTTTATTATGCGAGAAGCACATAGTAAAGGTATGAGGCTTGACACTTACGAGCACCGGCTGCTCATGAGAGACACGTTGATGGAGTCGGCATAGTAAATATTGTAGAAGTCCTCGAATCGAAGCCATATCTTTGTTGTCCCGCGATAAAAATCTTCTTCTTTGAAGCGGAGGAACATCGTTCTTCCTTAAGGCGGACTCTATCATGTACCATTAAGTGAAATTGCCGCATCTTGGTTGGCGAGATCCTTTATCTCATTAGGGTCAATCGGCTCCGGCCCAAGCCATATTGCCATCGACCTTTGCCATTGGAAGATCATCTATTAATCCAAGAGGCTGCGGTTATGGGCGATTCTGCCTCCTTCATAAACCTCTCGAGGTTCTCTGATCTTAGTCTCTCTTCTTCTTTCTTTGCCGCTTTGGTACGCGTTATTCTTACGTGTAGCCTTTATTATTGTCCGTTCATAGTTGGGACACCGACGGTGGCGACTTTGCGACATGTCGCGAAGTGTTCGCAGCTTTTGGATCAATTGTGGTACACCTTCGTTGGCTCTGGCTTTTTTGTGAAGTGTGCAGCCAATTGCGCTTCAGTGACTCGTCACTCTCCTCCTTAGTCATATCATGCTGCCCTCTTTGGAGGTTCCTTTATCTTTGTCGATCGGTGGAGGAGGCCTTCTTGGGAGCATGTGGAGAGCTAGTTTTGCTATCGAGCTTCTTCCTCGGAGGAGATGGTGGGCGTGGTTTTCCTAGGGGGTTCGTTTTTGTTTGAGATGGTGGTGGCGGAGTAGGGCTTCTGCGTGGGGCGGGTGGTGGAGGCGTGCTCTTTTTGCGGCGAGGCATTGCGTGGAGGAATGACGTTGGAGGCGTGGGTTGTCGTGGTTGAGATGGCGCCTCCACACCATCTGGAAATATGATGTACCGTTTGCGCCAAAGGATGATATTGTAGAGAACTGTCCAAGCTTGGTCGCGTCGTCGCCTCTGGCAATATCGGGTGAAGATTCTTCAAATCAGCACGGCACCTCCTCCACCACGACCTTTGAGGTAACCCGGGGTATATCGTTGCGGTGGAACTTGGCCCACTGCCATTGGAAATGCCATGCCGTAAGCCACCTTGATGGAAGGTTACGCGCATCAACGTGTAGCTCTGCTTTGGCGAACCCATATGTCATCCGCGGGATAATGAGCTATACAAGTTCTCCACTTGGAGGCCGGTGGGCCAGCTGACTACTCCCGCCCCGAGGAGGGGAGTGATCCGGCGTCCGGTGATTGCTCGGACCTAGTCACTGAAGCTTCTTTGAGGCAATCTGTACTTGTTCGCGCAACTATATGCGCGATGCTAGCTTTGGGTTGCTCACGAGCTCTTGTTCCAATTGGTACACTTTATATAATTCCCTTGTTTTTGCTTCTTCTTGGCTCCTCGCATTATCGCATCCTTGGCGAAACCGTACTTCCACCGCGTATGCTTGATCCATACCTGCGTGTCCGTCCGGGTGCTTTCGGGGTTTTGAAGGGCATGTGTAAGCTCGTCATTCTCCTGTCGGCACCAACGTACACACTGAGGCGCTTTCGATAGCAGCTTGTACAATCCTTTGACCCGACCTCTTGCACTCTGGTGCCATCACCAAGCTACCGTCATCTGAAAGGCTCCCCGTGACCCATGAACCAATTGCATGGCGTTCTTCCCACTCATGATAGCGGTGTGGCGATCCTATCGCCATTAATTCTTCTTCCGCTTCTCCCATTTCGATCTGACCTTGAGGTAACCACGGTGCCAAGATGGTGGTGGTATTTTTCATCGTAGATTGGCCTTGTTCTTCTAACTCATGGCTTTGGCCTTGGTGACGGCTTGTAATCCTCGAATGCTTCCAGTGATCCGCCCGACTTAGGAAATTGGTTGAAGTCGGGTCTTTCTCCATACGCACATACTTGCGGTGAGAGGCGTCTTCCGCTTTGAAACATTGTTGCCATCTTCTTGAGTGAATTTCTTGGCCTTGTCTTCGGACCCTTGAAATGTGAAATTTTCCTTAATATCTTGCGAAGCAGGTCCTTGATATCTTGAGAACTTCGGCCCATTTTACGATGCTAAGTGGGGCGTGATCCCTCACGTGGTAACCGCATAAGCGTTGTTACTCTGACCCAGCTTCTTTGAAGAGAGGGCCACCGGCATCGCCGTTGTTGCGTCGGTAAACGTGCTTTGTGGATGGCTTCTTGTTGGGTCCCGATGCTTGGATTGATTGCTCGATATCTGGGCTTGAAATACACAAACATATGTATAAGCGATGTCGAGTGTATTATATTAATGAATCGCGATTAATTAACATATATCACGAGGATTATATCGTACGGATATACCTCATCTGTCGGAACGGTGTGTTACCACCAGACTCGGCTGACTCCGGCGTCAATGGCTTCATCGGTTGCTGGCCTCAGCGGCCTTCACGGAACCAACGTTCGCCTCGGCGGCGGCAGCTACCCTCTGTGATGGAGTCCATCAAGCTGTTCTCCCCGCCGAAAGTAGGGTCACCACGTCTGGTTGCGCCATCTATCCTAATTCGAAAAAATGTTGACATGAATGTTGACATAAACAACCATATTCTGATTACAACACAAGCATATTGTAATAAATTCCTTTCTCTGCACCACAAAACAAATATAATATTATTTGGACTTGAAAATATAATAACACATTTCATGATATATATATATACAATTTGACATTTCACATATACTTACACATTTCACATGATACATATACAATTGACAATTCACATATACTTATACATTTCACATATACTTACACATTTCATGATACATATACAATTGACAATTCACATATACTTATTTGCTTAATAAAAATAATGAATCATTCTTATTCCACACTAATATGATTTTCAAAAATGAAATAAGGTTATAAATCCACAACTAGAATGTTGGTAGTCTATTACACCAAAAGAAAGCATCGCGATCATTCCATGTCAACCAAGCACATCACCTCGTGGCTTTCTTCTCCCAGTGTATCGTATGCTCTCTTGGCAGCCATGCTTTTGAAACTTGCAGGTGCTGATCAAAATCGAACGAGGACCTTCTCCAGCGGTAGGCTTTTTGATTCGTAGAATGGGCTAGCCCGGCCGATAGCGCGTTGCGTTCGTTCTTGACCATGGCGACATCGTGTCGACGTTGGAAAGATCTTATGGATTGATCCTGCAAGTTCCTTTTATGGTCCGAAACATTGGAGAAAAGCCATCGTGCTTGATTGACATGGAATGATCGATGCTTTCAAGATTCATCTTGACAATGTTCGAAAAATTTTGACATATTTAAACAAAGTCTTGATCATATCTTCATCGACCGGCCTACGTAACTTGATTAGTGCCATAATTTCAGCCTATGTAAGGAATACCCGACATTCTATTGGCCATACTACAAAAGATAAGCCAGACTATTGGATAATATGTATTGGCGACTATGGTCAAGCTGCTCTTCAAGTAAATATTATGAAGGAATTGCCTCCTACAACATCATTGAAGAAGAAGATTGCAGTGCTTCTATTGCAATTGCAAGTGAAAAAAAATGGTCACATAGGATCTGACAAGTCTCAACGGCCTCACAGAACCAATGAGATCATTTCCCAAATGAATGCTGATTTTTGCGAGAACATCTGAGAGTCTCTTTGGTATAGCATTTATAGACCAAATTCGGCAATTCTAAGATACTCAATAAGAACCGCTAAAATTGGACACCGTTAAGAATCAAAGTGTGGCAACTGATATATTTACTCCTTTTAAAAGAACCTAGTGGTGGTTAATGATGCATTCTTCACCTTTCCAACCTCCACCCACCTCTCCTCAAATCCTCTTCCAACCCTAAAACCTTTGGTGTAATAGACTACCAACCTCCTGACAAGGCGCATCATCACAACCACAAAGAAGCATCATCACACCTAAAATCTCGTTTTTATACCCTCTTGGGCATTTCACGAACACCTTGTGGGCAACCGAATTAGAGAGGAGACGACGGCATGCACTGCCAACCTCGGTCCTCAGGAGTGGAATAGCGGTGTGGCGGCTGGCTTGGTGGTGAGGCGGCGCCTAGTGTGGCAGAGGAGGCGCCAGAGGTGAGATGGCCCAGCACGGCCAGAGCCAGTAGCCTTGAGGTTGGGTGGCGCTGGGAGGAGGCGCGCAGGATGGAGTGGCGGAGGAGGTGGCGTCGACGGGGAGACAGCGGAGTGAGTGCAGGCCAGGCGGCAGCGTGTCAGAGACCTGAGGAGCGGCTTGGCGGTGGTCTCAGGCGTGGGGACTTAGAAAAATTTGTGGTCTGAGGCGGGGACTTAGAAAAATTTGGTCTCTTTACCTTATCTGAGGAACTCACTTCTAGCGGTTTTACACAACCGCTTGTGGAAGGCCTTTCTAGCGGTTGGTATTACAAGGGCACTTGGAAATGTTGGCGGTTTTAGAACCAACAGCTTATGGTGTGAAACTTCTGGCGGTTCATATTACCAACCGCTTGTAGAAGTGCTAACTGAGTAATATTAAAAAGAATATGGTGCCCGCATCGTTTGATAAGATCTCTTCCTTCCCCACTGGCTAGCGTGGCGTTTGAGTGTCTTGGGCTCGTCCACCAGTTCGAACCCGCTTCGCGCCCCTTGCCATTCTTTTTTAATCATGTCGAGACTTTCTACAAGCGGTTGGTATTATCAACGCTTGTAGTGTAGAACCTCTACAAGCGGTTCATATTACCGCCGCTTGTAGGCGCAAGCTTGTAAACGGCTATTAATACCAAGCTTGTAGAAGTGCTAATCGGGTAATATTAAAAGAATATGGTGCCGCATCGCTTGATAAGATCTCTTCCCTCCCCTAGCTAGCGGCGTGGCGTTTGAGTGTCTTTGGCTCGTCCACCACGGTTCGAACCCGCTTCGCGCCTGCCATTCTTTTTTTTTAACTGTGATCTGACTTTCTACAAGCGGTTAATATTATCAACCTTTGTAATATTAATATATACAAGCGGTTGTTAGTACCAACAGCTTTTTAAAATTAATGTCGAATTTTTTAAAAGCTTTTAGCACTTTAGTTTCATTCCATTATTTTAAAAAGCTTTTAGCACTTTAGTTTCATTCAAAATTTTTTAAAAAGCTTTTGGCGGCAGGTTCATTTTAAATTTTTTAAAAAATGCTTTTAACGCCAGTTTCATTTCAAAATTTTAAAAAATGCTTTTTAACACTTCGGTTTCATTTCAAAATTTTTTAAAATGCTTTTAGCACTTCCAGTTTCATTCCATAATTTTTAAAAATGCTTTTACCACTTTTAGTTTCATTCCATAATTTTGAAAAAGCTTTTAGTTCAAATCACGGACCCTCGTGTATTCAGCCGGGACTAGTCGAGGATCGATCGCTAGTGCACACAGTCTCAACATTGGTACATATCACAGTCATAACCAGCGAAATAATAAGTACTTTAATTAAATACTCAAACTAGTTGATTGACCTTATGGTCAAGTTACAAAATCGCCTCGCGAGCGAAGACTTATTAAAATATTCAAATCTTGCGGAAATAAAATAAACTCGTGGCGCCAACCAATTTGCCACGAACAGCGGCCCGGGCTCGCTCCTAGTTAAATCGGCTCCTCGATACTCCTCCTCTGGCGGGGTTGCTTCTTCTTCAAGCGAAGTTGTGTTGTTGTGGGGTGAGTACTTTGAGCACTTTCGGCAAGTCATGCCTGAATGCAAATCTAATATTCTACATGCATGGCTTAGTACAAAGGATAGGCTATGGTTCATGAGCGATCTGACATTCAAGATAAGCGATAATAGATTGCAAAGCGATAAAAGCGATAGTAGGAATAGTAGCTTTCACAAACATTTCAATAAGTAAATCACTTTTCCATCCTAAGTCATGTTCATCATCACCAACCCAAGCACTTTCCATCAACAAGTCATTTTCATGAAAATCTAACCCTTGGCCAGTAATCACCGGCGATGCTCAATACCGTGAACACGGCTATTGAATAGGTTGTACACTCTGCAGAGGTTATACACTTTACCCACAAGATACGGTCAAATACCACCAAGGCAAATAACAGTAGAAAGCCTTTCCAAAGTTCCATCTAAACTTCGATCTTGCCGCTAAGGTTTCAACCTTTGGAGGGAATGGTTACCACACCGGGGCCCCTCTTGCGCCATGTGAGTTCTCATTCCGCTTCTCGGGCCTCACACCACCACAGCAGTACCAAAGAATAGATTTCCCGGTTTACTCAGCTAAGCCCGTCCCATTCACGGAACTTGTGGTTGTATGAGAGACTTCAGTTCAAATGCTCGCAAGGTTAAGTCCTTAGTTGACCGAGGCAAGTCTAACCAAAAATGACCTTAAACATCCAAAACCAATAAAACCAAATCGACCGCCCAGTTGCCACTCTTGGCCCACGAAACAATCTTGCCACATGCCTCGGTCTAAATCATTTTCCCACCGGTTCTTTACCATTGCACCACGTGCCATCATCAACTCAATAACACATGTCTTATTCACAAATCATGTTCCATATCTCATTAGGTCAATATTTACCTTGGTATTCCAAAATCATAAAATGTCCACGTGGTAGGGCTAAGCATACTACTTGGTTTACTCAACCCATGTTGGCAAATTATTAATGTCCAACTATTAGTCCATAACCTAGGGTGACAAATGATTCATGGCATACAATTATATACGACAAGGTGGCATACAGACAACTAGGCATTTAACTAATCCCAAAAACTTATTCAAAGTCATTTCTATCAAATTAGCATGCAATAGTTTAAATCAAAGTAATTTGCTCTAATAGGTTCAACATGATCAAACACAACTTGCCTTCAAAAGTCTTGATTACGGCTCTGAGCTTGCTCACGGGTCGAACCTCTCCTCGAAACCCGGGCACTTCAAGCGTCTACAGCATAGCGTAAACACAAACAATAAAATAAATAAACAGTAGGCAAACAGTGCTCAAAAATTCAATTAAAATTCATAAACAGAAAGATCACAATTTTACAAATTTATAGAAATTGGAATCACTCAAATCGGAGTTAAAAGCATAAAAGTTATAAGCATTTGAAGTTTCAAAATATATTTAAAATCAATATACCGAAATAAATAAATATTTTCTTTTTGGAAAATCAATTATTCGTCATCGTGACCGTGTAGCCACCGAGAGAGTGACACGTGGACTTGCTGACGTCATACGATCGGCTATTTCTCGACAAGTGGGTCCCCGTGGCGTCGGCATAGCGTCAGCGGTGGCGTCTACGCTGCGATGCGTCTTGGTGACGAGTGGGCCCGTCTTTGTCGGCGTCTCGGTGAATAGTGCAGTCTGGTGACATGTGGGTCCGGGCGATCGGCGACTCCGCAGCGCCTGATCGCGGTGACGAGTGGGTCCCAGCGTCGGTGACACGATGAACGATGCATGGTGCGGTGCGATTCGAGCCGTGGGATCTAGATCTAACGGATGAGGTTTGAAGATGAGATTCTTGTGCAAAGGCGGCGTGGCGGAATCCGGGTCGTCGATTGGAGATCGGACGGTCGTGGAAGCTCGCGAGGTTCGGCGGTGTCGCGGCGTATTGGTGGCCGGGCGGAAGCGGCGGCGTGGCGGCAGCGCTCCGTGCTCCTCCGGCGTGAAGAGATAAGCGCTCGAGCGGCAGCGAGAGGACTCCAAGGACCAACGGCGGCGGCGGAAGGTCACCGGCGGCAAAGCAAGCGAGAAGTGCGGCGGATAACCGGAACCGGCGAGTCGTGCGGCGGCGGTGGCGTCTCGGCGGCGTCTGGTCTGTTGGGTGCGGCGTGGTGAGGTTCACGATGCTGGCGGCGCGCGCTTAAATAGTGCCCTCGGCTAGTGAAAGCGAGGCAAGAGGCCCGCACTGGCGGCATGAGTCGGCGGCGACTCGGGCTGGTCGGCGTGGCGCCAGAAGCCGTCGGATGGAGATCGAGCAGTGGCGCGTTAGGGTTTTTCGGAGCAGACGCCAGATGTTCGACCCAACAACTGTTCATCGGGATTTTAATCTTTTTCGATTTAAAATAATTCGAAATTCAAATAATTTATTTGGGGCATTAAAAATATCGAGAAAAATTCGGAAAAATTCTCAAAAATAATTTAAGACATTTGTGACTCAATAAAATATTTTCAGCAAAAATTTATTTTAACTTTTCCATTATTTAATTAATTTGTTAAATGGCTTAATTCAAAATAAATTCAAATAATTTCAAATAAATCCAAATAAATCCAAATAAATTCGAGAAATTCCCAAAAATTCAAAATACCATTTAAATGCAATAAAAGCAAAAATTGGGGTGTTACAAACCTCCCCCTTAGCGGAATCTCGACCCGAGATTGAGGTGACAAGGAATAGGTTGAAATTCCTTCTTGAGTCTTCTTCACGCTCCCGAGTTGCTTCACTCTCGGAATGGTTACTCCTTGAACTCTGCGAAGCGGGTTGATTTATTTCTTGTTTCTCGATCCATTGTGTCCAAGATTTTCACCGGGTACTCCTTATAGGTCAAATCCTCCTGCTGACTCGGACCGATTCTAACGGCATCTGCTCTTCGGCACTTTCGGAGACATTTCTTTAATTGTGACACATGGAATACATCATGCACACTGCTAAGGGCTGCGGTAACTCCGGTGATCGCCACTTCACCTCTCGACTTAGGATCTTGAATGGACCAACATATCTTGGTGCTAACTTCCCTTTGGTGTGGAACCTCTTAACTCCTTTGAGTGGGGTAACTCGAGATACACAAAATCTTGGGCTCAAAGCTCGAGATCCTGCGGCGATTATCGGCGTAACTCTTACGTCTTGATTGTGCAATTTTCAACCTTTCACGATCATGGCTATCTGCTCCTCAGCTTCTCGAAGAATATCCGGCCCAAACATATGACGTTCTCCGGTCTCATTCCAATTCAACGGCGTTCGACAGGGTCTGCCATATAGTGCTTCGAATGGCGACATCTGCAAACTTGCCTGGTAGCTGTTGTTGTAGTGAACTTCGGCGTCTGGCAAGCACTTGTCCCACGATGTTGTGTAAGCCAATGCACATGCCCTCAACATGTCCTCCGATGTCGATTAACTCTTTCCGTTTGCCCATCATGCTGCGGGTGATATGCGATCTTGAAGTTCAAGCGAGTCCCTAAAGCCTCATGCGACTTATCCCAAAATCTTGAGGTAAGCCCGGGTACCTCTGTCAGATACAATTCTCTTCGGAACTCCGTGTAGACATACAATTCTTGACATATATAAATCTGCTAAGCGGTCCCCTGAGTATGTAGTCTTTACTGGTATGAAGTGAGCAACCTTTGTCAAGCGGTCCACTATAACCCATATAGAATCATACCTATGCGGGTCCTTGGTAAACCGGTAATGAAATCCATTCCGATTTCTTCCCATTTCCACTCGGGTATCTTAAGTGGCTGTAGCAACCCTGCTGGCCTCTGATGCATTGCTTTGACTCTTTGACATATGTCGCATAACGCGACATGCTCTGCAACTTCACGCTTCATGCTTGGCCACCAAAATCTTTCCTTCAGGTCTTGGTACATCTTAGCGCTTCCCGGATGAATTGAGTACTTGGAATCATGGGCCTCCTCCAAAATCAGCTGCTTCAGCTCCTTCCTGTGCGGTACACAAATGCGATTCTTGATCCACAATGTACCTCGTTCATCCAGCTTGAAATCCTTCGCCTTGCCTTCCTCCATTTTGGACTTAATTCTCTGAATCTTGACATCGTCCTACATCCTTCACGAATCTGATCTTCGGGGTAGGCTTCACCTCTAGAGGCTAAGAATCCCTTAGGCACAACTTCGGCTTCAACTTCGAAATTCCTTGCATAACTCGGCTGGTTTTCTCCCATCAACATGTTCCTTTGTGTGGCTCTTTCGACTTAAAGCATCTGCCACTACATTGGCTTTTAGGGTGATAATGAATTCCCAGTTGTAATCCTTAATTAACTCCAACCATCTCCTCTGTCTCATGTTCGGTCCATTGTGTAAATATATATTTAAGACTCTTATGGTGGGTGTACACCTCACATCATTCCCAATTAAATAGTGTAGCCATAACTTCAAGGCGTGTACCACATTTGCTAATTCCAAATCATCGTCGGATAGTTCTCTTCATGCGGCCTCAAGCGCCTAGATGCATATGCAACGACCTTCTGCTTTTGCATGTCATAGCAAGGTCCTTGGCGCGATGCATCACAATATATATCAAAGCTCGGCTTAAATCGGTAGAACTAACATCTTGGTCTTTGTTGTCGGCGTTTCTTCAACTCTGAAAACTACGCTCGCATTCCGCGTCCATGCAAACTTCTTCTCCTTTTTCAACAATTGCGTAGAGGCCTGCGCAATCGTTGAGAATCCTTCAATAAATCGGCGGTAATAACGGCCATTCCAAGGAAACTACGGTTTGGGTCACCGTTTTGGGTGGCTCCCAATGCAACACTTGCTTCTACCTTACTTGGATCAAGCTGCGACTCCTTGGCGGTTACTACATGTCCAAGGAATTCCACCTTGTTCTTCCAAAATCACACTTACTAAACTTAGCAAAAGTTCTTTGTTCTCTTAACTTCTCGGGACTAGCTTCAAATGTTAGGCATGCTCTTTTCTCGTCTTGGAGTAAACTAGAATATCATCTATGAACACAACAACGAACTTGTCCAGATATTCCATGAAAACCTTGTTCATCATGTTCATGAAATCTGTGAGTGCATTTGTCAAACCAAAAGACATAGCGTAAACTTCGTAGTGTCCATATCTTGGCGAAAATCACGGTCTTGGCACATCCTCCGATCTAATCTTCAGCTGGTGATATCCTGATCGTAGATCAATTTTGGAGAAAACTCCGGCTCCTCTCAACTGATCAAATAGGTCATCGATCCTGGGTAGCGGATACTTATTCTTTATAGTGACTTCATTTAACGCTCGATAATCCACACACATCCGATAACTCCCGTCCTTCTTCTTGACAAACAGAACCGGTGCTCCCCATGGTGACGAACTTGGTCTGATAAATCCCTTATCCATCAACTCCTCAATCTGCTTCTTCATTTCCACTAGCTCATCGGTTGACATCCGATAAGGTCTCTTAGCCATCGAGCATTCTTGTACTAACTCAATTACAAACTCTATGTCCCATGCGGTGGCATCGGGTAAATCCTCCGAAATACATCGGGTATTCTCGACAAGCGGTACGTCTTCTATGCTAATGGCCTTCACACTATTGACCATCAAGCATCCATCCCGAGCAGCGTTGGCTTGAAACTCTATTTTTCTCCCACAAGGACTCTCGACTGATATGACTCTTCGTCCACAGTCTAATACAACCTTGTGTTTAGACAACCAGTCCATTCCCAAAATAACATCTAGGGTCTGGGTATCTAACACCACTAAGTTTGCTAGGAACTCCGTTCCATCTATAAGCAACTTTACCCCAGAACATCCTACATCAGATCGGAGTTCTGATCCCGGGGATTGTACTAGCAATACATGCCTAAGGTTCACCATTTTCAACCCATTGTTCACAGCAAAAATCCGGGATATAAACGAATGCGAAGCTCCAGAATCAAATAAAACTGTTGCAGGTACTGAGTTGACAAGTAACTTACCCCAGACGACGTCCGATGTATTTCTGCACTGCATCGGCGGTGACATGATTGACTCGCCTCTTACCACGATCTGCGTGGCGCTCAGTTAATGCAACTCCACGGCTTACTCTGGCGGGTGTCTTTGTTGGAGTAGTCCGAGATTGAAGCGAACGGTGTCCTCCTCCTCCTTCTTGGGACAATAATTGGCAAAGTGCTGGCTCGTTGCAAATGAAACATCGCTTGACTACCGATGGCGGCTTCTGTGGTTGTGTTCCCAACTTGTCTTTGGTGTCGAAAATTTTGTCCGCTTGAGTCTTGGTCTGGTGGCGGCGTTGACATCACATTCCTTGGTTGAAATCTGAAGAAGCGGTTTGGCGCAACCCTCAAGCAGCTGCGCTCCTCGGCGTGCTCCTGTTTGTGCCATCCTGCGCTTCGGTTGTCCTCCAGTTCCTTGCGCTTGTCCTCCAATATCAGCGCCTTGTTCACTAGCTCTTGAAAATCCGGAAAGGTGTGGGTTATGAGTCCCACCTGCAATCCTGAATTCAGTCCTTTCATGAAACGGGACTGCCTGGCCTTGTCTGTTGCTACGTCCTCAGGTGCGTAGCGTGCTAGCTGCGTGAACTTGTTGAGATATTCGGACCTTTGGTTGATTGCCTGCTTGATGCCCTAAACTCTTCCTTTTCAGCTCCATTATGCCTTCGGCACATAATCTTCTCGCGGAAGCGACCGTGAACTCCTCCCAGCTGATGTCTGCGGGTGCTCATGAGCAGCGCAGTAATTTTCCCACCATTCAGCGGCAGTTCCTTCAAGCTGATGAGAGGCATAGAGTACCCTCTCATTTCCTTCACACTGAGTAATGTGCAACTTTCTCTCTATCGTCCTCAGCCAATCATCTGCCTCCAATGGATTGGCGTTTCCAGAGAACGTTGGCGGCCTAGTCCTCATGAATTTCGCGACCTCGAGTGTGGCCTCTGCCTTTGGGTTGCCTGGTTGACTTGGCGGCGCGGCTTGGGCGATGACTCGCTGCACTTTTTGCATCATGGCATGCATCAAGCGAGTCTGTGCGGCAAGAAAGGCTCCAAAGTTACGCATATCAGCTGGCGGTCTTTGGTTGAGTGCCTTGTCCTTCATCATTGATGTTTCCAGCTGAGCGTGAACCACTTCCATTTCCTCCCTGGTTTCCACGGGTGTTCACCATCTGTCGATTGCTCCATGGTTTAGAGATGAGAGGGAAGTAAGAATAGACAAGTAGTAGAATACTTATGCGGGGTCAAAGGTGTAACACAAAATCAACTTTATTACTTTATTAATAGCTGGGTATGGTTGCTCACAATGCCTAAGGGCCTTGCAACACATACCAATCACTCTAAGCATGAAAAAACCGTCGAACTAACACTCTGAGTCAAGCGCCTCTAAGGGTGACTCTTATTCCAAGACGCGACTCAACTCGGGAGTCTCAGCTGCTAATCCTAACGCTCACTCCTCGAGCCAACCCCAGGAACTTCTGGTGGATACACCGCGGGTGTCTTTGGTGCGGGTACAAACCTATCCCAGCGATCCTCGGCTAGGGCGCCTCCTGCGCCTCTGCTGGCCTCAACCTCCTCTGGTTCTGCTTGACCTCCACAGGCTCGGGCTTCACTTCCACTTGCTCAGACTTCACTTCCATGGCTCGACTTCACTTCCAGCCGCTCGCTCGCTCTGGCTGCGGCTCTGCTGTGGCTCCTCGGTCAGGTCGTGTAGCTCCGGCTCAGCTCGGCTCTGGTCCGTCTGTGTGTCTCCGGTTCCCAATCCTCTGGATAGAGTGGGCCAAGTACTCACAAGTGCAGCAGATGAGCCCTAAGGTGTGTGAATTCATCACGAGACCTCTGCGGCTCTGAACCGTCTCGTCGATAACATCCTCTTGGCGATGACATATCGGCAGGTGGGTGATCGTGGCATCCTCCTCCTCGATGGGCTCTCGGTTGTAGCGAGAGTGTCTCGTGGGTGGTGACGAACACTTGTGCCATCCAACTCCACTGGGGTAGGTCGAGCAATCGCCTCATCGCCCAGACGCGATGTCTCCTCGGATCCGGCGTCAAATGATGACCTCTGGCGGTGATGCGGATGGGACGACTTCGCCCTCGCCCTATCCCGGCGTAAACCGTGATAGTGACATCCCAGCGATATCCGATCTGCCCGATCTCTGATAGTCCCCGGTAGATCGGCTGTCATATCCTCCAAGAATGCATCATCGCCAAAGCTCATGGCGTACCCTCGATCGCTCACCAAAAGAGTGGATCATCCTCATCGCCAAAGGACACTCACGTGAAACTCACATATTTTAAAACAACGCAAAGGCGTGATAAATTCAGCAAGGGGTGTGAGAAGAGAGAAGGGTAAGTCGAGATTGCATTATCATCTTGGCACATTTTAACTCTTTAGAAAATAATTTTATCCTCACTCGACCATTCTAACTAAGGGCGATCCTACGGTCGGTATGGCTCGATACCACCTCTGTCGGGACCGAATGTGCAAATCCGGACCCTCTGTATTCAGCACTAGTCGAGGATCGCGCTAGTGCACCACATCTCAACATTGGTACATATCACGGTCATAACCAGCGAAATAATAAGTACTTTAATTAAATACTCAAACTAGTTGATTGACCTTATGGTCAAGTTACAAGAATCGCCTCATGGCGAAGACTTATTAAAATATTCAAATCAATGCGGAAATAAAATAAACTCGTGGCGCCAACCAATTTGCCACAGTACGGCCGAGTGGGCTCGCTCCCTAGTTAAATCGGCTCCTCGATACTCCTCCTCTGAGCAGGGTTGCTTCTTCTTCAAGCTGAAGTTGTGTTGTTGTGGGGTGAGTACTTTGAGCACTCGACAAGTCATGCCTGAGAATGCAAATCTAATATTCTACATGCATGGCTTAGTACAAAGGATAGGCTATGGTTCATGAGCGATGCTGACATTCAAGATAAACGATAATAGATTGCAAAGCGATAAAAGCAATAGTAGGAATAGTAGCTTTCACAAACATTTCAATCGTAAATCACTTTTCCATCCTAAGTCATGTTCATCATCACCAACCCAAGCACTTTCCATCAACAAGTCATTTTCATGAAAATCTAACCCTTGGCCAGTAATCATAAGCGATGCTCAATACCGTGAACACGGCTATTCGAATAGGTTGTACACTCTGCAGAGGTTATACACTTTACCCACAAGATCGGTCAAATACCACCAAGGCAAATAACCGTAATGCAAGCCTTTCCAAAGTTCCATCTAAACTTCGATCTTGCCGCTAAGGTTTCAACCTTTGGAGGGACTGGTTACCACACCTGGGCCCCCCTCTTGCGCCATGTGAGTTCTCATTCCGCTTCTCAGGGCCTCACACCACCACAGCAGTACCAAAGAATAGATTTCCCGGTTTACTCGGCTAAGCCCGTCCCATTACGGAACTTGTGGTGTATGAGAGACTCAGTTCAAATGCTCGCAAGGTTAAGTCCTTAGTTGACCGAGGCAAGTCTAACCAAAAATGACCTTAAACATCCAAAACCAATAAAACCAAATCGACCGCCCGATTGCCACTCTTGGCCCACGAAACAATCTTGCCACATGCCTTAGTCTAAATCATTTTCCCACCCCGGTTCTTTACCATTGCACCACGTGCCATCATCAACTCAATAACACATGTCTTATTCACAAATCATGTTCCATATCTCATTAGGTCAATATTTACCTTGGTATTCCAAAATCATAAAATGTCCACGTGGCCGGGCTAAGCATACTACTTCGGTTTACTCAACCCATGTTGGCAAATTATTAATGTCCAACTATTAGTCCATAACCTAGGGTGACAAATGATTCATGGCATACAATTATATACGACAAGGTGGCATACAGCAACTAGGCATTTAACTAATCCCAAAAACTTATTCAAAGTCATTTCTATCAAATTAGCATGCAATAGTTTAAATCAAAGTAATTTGCTCTAATAGGTTCAACATGATCAAACACAACTTGCCTTCAAAAAGTGCTGATTCTGGCTCCTGAGCTTGCTCCTGGGTCAGAACCTCTCCCTCGAAACCCGGGCACTTCAACGTCTCACGCATAGCGTAAACACAAACAATAAAATAAATAAACAGTAGGCAAACAGTGCTCAAAAATTCAATTAAAATTCATAAACAGAAAGATCACAATTTTACAAATTTATAGAAATTGGAATCACTCAAATCGGAGTTAAAAGCATAAAAGTTATAAGCATTTGAAGTTTCAAAATATATTTAAAATCAATATACCGAAATAAATAAATATTTTCTTTTTAGGAAAATCAATTATTCGTCATCGTGACACGTGTCGCCACCGAGAGTGACACGTGGACTTGCCGACGTCAGCCCGATCGGCTATTTCTCGACAAGTGGGTCCCCGTGGCGTCGCCGATAGCGTCGGCGGTGACGTCTACACGCAGTCGCGTCTTGGTGACGAGTGGGCCCGTCTTTGTCGGCGTCTCGGGTGAATAGTGCACAGTCTGGTGACATGTGGGTCCGGCGATCGGCGACTCGCAGCGCCGCAGTCGGGTGACGAGTGGGTCCCACGCGTCGATGACCGATGAAACGATGCATGGTGCGGTGCGATTCGAGCCGTGGATCTAGATCTAACGGATGAGGTTTGAAGATGAGATTCTTGTGCAAGGGCGGCGTGGCGGAATCCGGGTCGTCGATTGGAGATCGGACGGTCGTGGAAGCTCGCGAGGTTCTGCGGTGTCGCGGCGGCTGGTGGCCGGGCGGAGGCGACGGCGTGGCGGCGGGCGCTCCGTGCTCCTCGGCGTGAAGAGATAAGCGCTCCGCAGCGGCAGCGAGAGGACTCAAGGACCAACGGCGGCGGCGGAAGGTCACGGCGGCGGCAACCGACGCGAGGAAGTGCGGCGGATGGCTTCGGACTTTGGCGAGTCGTGCGGCGGCGGTGGCGTCTCCGGCGGCGTCGCGGTACGGTTGGGTGCGGCGTGGTGAGGTTCCAAGACTGGCGGCGGCGCTTAAATAGTGCCCTCGGCCGTGAAAAGCGGAGACCGAGGCCCCCCTGGCAAGCATGGAGTCGGCGTGGCGACTGAGCGGTCGGCGTGGCGCAACGAGAGCCGTCGGATGGAGATCGAACGGTGGGCGTTAGGGTTTTCCCGGGCAGGCCGCCTGATGTTCGACCCAACAACATTCATCGGGATTTTAATCTTTTTCGATTTAAAATAATTCGAAATTCAAATAATTTATTTGGGGCATTAAAAATATCGAAAAATTCGGAAAAATTCTCAAAAATAATTTAAGACATTTGTGACTCAATAAAATATTTTCAGCAAAATTTATTTTAACTTTTCCATTATTTAATTAATTTGTTAAATGGCTTAATTCAAAATAAATTCAAATAATTTCAAATAAATCCAAATAAATCCAAATAAATTCGAAATTCCCAAAAATTCAAAATACCATTTAAATGCAATAAAAGCAAAAATTGGGGTGTTACACATTCATTCCAAATAAACACTTCATACAGTACAAGACTCGTGTTACATATACATAGTTCATACAGTACTAGTACATCTTAAGTAGTAACGTACTTTGTCTTTACAAGTGTTCCTTCATTATGATCGCGACGTATGAAAGGAGTATCCACGTCTGTGTCATTGAGGAGGCTTATGTCGACATCCACAGCGAAAGGAGGGATCTCGTCGAACTGACTATACTATTCCTCGTCTGTGACGTCCTCAACTCCAACAATCCTTTGTTTGCCTTGGAGAACCACGTGTCGCTTTGGCTTAGTACTACAATCTTTATGCTTGTCCTTCTGCTTCTTAGGTTTGCTTGACATATCCAATACGTAGAAGACACATCTCACATCGTTTCGCGAGGCCGAACAGTTACGCTTATAGTCGACTTGCGTGAGGTCCACGATTGTCATACCGTATTTGTCGACCTTCACCCCGCTTGAAGTCAGTTTGACCCATTGGCACTTAAACAGAGGGACCTTCAAAGGTCCATAGTCAAGCTTCCATATCTCATCTATGAAACCATAATATGTATCCACCTTGCCTTTGTTGTCTTCGGCGTCTATACGGACACCGCTATTCTGGTTGGTGCTCTTGTTATTTGTAACGTCCCGAAATTTGACCAAATTTTAATTTTTGGAGTTATTTAAATTTTTGTGAATTAATTAAAATTTATTTGCATTTAATTGAATTTATCTGAATTTTTGGGGAATTATTGGATTTAATTGGAATTAATTTAGATTATCCTCTCTTGAATAATTAAATATCAGAAAAGGTACTTATCAAAATAAATAAAATATTTTATTTAGGCTCAAAATGCTCTGAAATATTTTTTGGAATTTTTCTAGAATTTTTCGAGTATTTTTAGTGCACTAATTAATTACTTTGAATTTCTACAATTATTTTTATTGAGAAAAGTCGGAATATCCTCACTCTGAGATCGGGCCGAGCCCAACACTGTGCTCGCGCCGGAAAACCCTAGCGTCGCTGGTCCTGGACCGTTCGATCTGCATCGGATGGATACGGTTCGGCCGCGTCATTTATAGCGCTTGAGTCGTCGGATCTCAGTAAGTAACCGTTAAGATGTCGACGCGTGGCACCGTTTCGCTGAAATGTTATTCGCTCGGGGCCGTCGGATCGCGATCGGATGGTGAGATGTGACCAGTCAACCTCGGGAGAGCGCGACTGTGCACCGCCGTCGCCGGTAGGCCGCCGAGGATCTTGTTAGGGATTTTGCACGCAACTCGAGGCTTGTCCGAGCGGGAGTTAAAGCCCATCGCCTGCAGCACCTCACTCCGCTCATTTTGCCCCTTCTCTCGTGCACTCCCGTACACCGTTGACCCCGCTTGAGCTCACCGGAGTAGCATCCGTTCCTCACCTCGGTTTTCTTCGCATTCCGCCGTCGTCCGCCGCTCTTCACCACACTTGAGACCCTCACCGTGTTCGCTGTGACACGCCGCGTCCAGTGGGCCATTTCTTCCAACCGGAGTCACCCGGAAACGCCGTCGCCACTTCGTCTTGCCTAAGTCCAGCGACCAGAAGCAGCCGCGCCTTCGTCAACACCCCCGAGCTCCAGCAACCGTCGGATCGCCATCCAACGCTCAAGGTAAGGCCACGCGTTCTTTTCTTTGAATCGGGCCGAAGCGATACCGGTAGATCTCGGCCGTTAGATGGTGATCGTGCGGTTCTGGTCGGGCCACGTAGGCTAACGGTAATCGTAGGATTTTCATCGGACGACCAAGGTAACGACACGTTCTTTCCTCTGTAGCGCTAGACCGGGATTTCATCGGGTAAAAATGACCGTTAGATTCTCATCCGACCGCTTCGGTGCATCCACGTAGCTGCTGCGTAGAAGTTTTGATAATGGCCGTTCGATTCTTGCTTTGCGGCCGAGATTAAGCCGCGTAGGTGCGGTGAATAGGAAACCGCTCGGTATACCTCCGCCGTTGGATCTTCATCCGATCGCTGCGTCGCGCCCACGCCGTCGCTAGGGTTGCCGCCGTGCCGCATCCGAGCCGTGGATGTTGCCATGTGTGTGGGTTTGGGCGCCAGAGACCGACCGTTGGATTTAGATCCAACGGGCGTGAGAATAGTGTTCGCGTGGATCGTCGGGCGGCGCCGCGGTGTCGATCCGAGTGGACCGAAAGCATTGTTCATCGCCCACTTGTCGATGGGTGGATCGGCGGGGTGTGCCGACGTCAACATGACGTCATCCGGCCCACATGTTAGCGCGATGTCGGCGTGGCTCACTCTGTGCGACACGCGTGTCGCCGAGAGGATTAACCGGATTTTCGTGAGGAAAATAAATAGAATAATTCGGTTTTTCTTTTAATTGAATTTCAGAAACTTGCAAACGCTATAACTTTTGCATTTTAACTCGGATTTGGGTGATTCCAGTGCCTAAAAATTTGTAAAAATATAAAATATTTATTGGTGAATTTTATTTTATTTTTAGAGTTGATCTTACTGTCTATATTGTGTATTTGCTTGATACGAGTAGACTCCGAGTTGCCGGAAGTTGCCGGGGAAGGATTTGAAGACCCGTCGCAGGTTTCAGATCAGGATCAGCTACTATTCGAAGGCAAGTCATGCTTTGACCATATTGCCCCTAGACTTTTAAAATGTATTTCCATTTAAACTATGCATGCTATGTTAACTAAAAATGACATTGATTAATCTTGGGTAGTTTAGCTAATACCCTACCTTGTTAATACCACCTTGTTAACATTATTTGTATGCCCTGCAATCCTTGTCAACTTAAGATGTTAATTAAGTTGGTTGCTATTATAAAGCCAACACGGGAGGCTAGACCGTGATTAGCTGCTTAGTATGCTTGTATGCGTGGAATGACTTTCAAATTGGCAAACGAATATTGATTAAACAATTATGAAACGCATTTTGGAATAATGCGATGATGTCATGAGATGGAATTGGGGGTAGCGGCCTGTGTGGTCCTACTCATACAATGACGTGGGCATTGGCATGTGTTGCATAAATGCAAACCTGGGATGGGAAATGATTTGGACCGGGGCAAGTAGCAAGAAGGCTTCGTGCCAGGCGGGCCTGTGTGGCATCGGGATGTGTTAAAAGATTGTAAAGGCTGTGTGCCGAGAAATATGAAATGGATGTCTTGCCTAGGATAGTTAAGGACTTCACCTTGCGAGCCTTTGAACTGAGTTTCTCATACAACCACTTGTCCGGAATGGGACGAACCTAGTTCAGTAGGGTTCTAATATCTTTCCTTTGACACCTTGGGGCGACAATTACACAAAAATGTAACCGTATGGGGGAGCGTACCTGTGCTGCGGCTTGGTACCCATCCAACTGTATTTGCCTGTTCTAAACTTTGGCTCTGTGTGAGGGAAGTGTTAGAAAGGCAATACTGGAGAGGTTCACTGGTTAAGTGTTAGTCTCCGAAAGACTTTGTTGCAATCAATCACCTGTGTGGTGAGCGACTGTATCCTGTGGGTAAAGTGTACAGCCTCTGCAGAACGTGTGTGTTAAATCTATTCGAATAGCCGCGTCCGCGGTATTGGACAATGCTCGGGGATTACAGTCAAGGGTTAGATTTTAAAAATAAAATGTGGAATGGGTGGCTGTGTGCCAAAGACTGATAAATGAAACTAGGGCTGTGTGCCAATCTATTGAAAGAGAATTGAGAAACTTACTATTAATAATATTGGTTTTACCGCTTTAATCTAATAGGATTACCGGTTAAAAAGAAAATGCTGCTTTGTGCAAAATAACCACTTAAGCCTTTCCTTTGGACTAAGCCATGCATGTAGTAATAGAACTGCATTGTGCATGACTTGTTGAGTATGTTGTATACTCACCCTTGCTTCAACAACAACCTCAGAAGAAGAAGCTATACCAACTTGGGAAGAGGAGTTCAATGAAGGCCAGGAGGATTAGGGATTAAGCCTCGTTGGTTGCCTGTGGCTACGAGGGGTTTCATCACCGTACTTTTGCTTCCGCTATTGAACTTGTGCTACTTGATATTTATCGCCCTGCGTGGTGAACTATTGTAAGGTGACCATAAGGTCTTGTAACTCGTTTATATTCATGTTTGAAGTACTTTATTATTAATTCCGCTGTGTATGATTGTGGTACTTCAACTGTTTATCTGTGTGTACTAGCGTGATCCTGGACTAGTCTGAGAATACTGAAGGGTCCGGATTTTGATTCGGTCCCGACATTATCTGAGATCTGGTGTAGAATGTGTAACCATTTATCTCGTGCCTTGAATGTCACGATTTCACTAGATGGTCCCCGAGCTAACCGTTGCAACTGTTCATTGTCTGACCCTTTCAAAAGGATGTACTTTTGTAACCAAGCGCCGAAAGAATCCATGTGCTTCAGTGCTATCCAATCCTTAGACCTCCCCGGGAAATCGCAGCGTAGAATACTCTTGTGCTCAAGGACATACGGGGCCACTACAGTTGATTGTTTCAAAACCGTGAAATGTGCTTGCTTAAATGTAAGAAGATCATTGCATGCAATTGCTTTCCTTCCTAGTGTCCCTTTTCCCCGTAGCCTCCCCTCATGGCGTGATATAGGGACGCCGATCGGGTTTAGATCATTAATGTAATCCACACAAAACTCAATCACCTCCTCTATCCTATAACCCTCGGCAATGCATCCTTCCGGACGAGAGCAGTTCACGGACATACTTCTTTAGCACACTCATGTACCTCTCGAAAGGAACATGTTGTGTAGATACTGCAGGTCCGAGAATACCTATCTCTTTGACAAGGTGAACAATGAGATGAACCATAATATCAAAAAATGCAGGAGGAAAGATCATCTCAAGACTAACCACACTTTGTACCACGTCATCCTGCGGCTTACTTAGTTTATCGGGTCAATGACCTTCGTGAAACAGCGTTGAAAAAAGAACACTGACTTTGTGATTGTCCCGTACCCACTCGGGCGGTATGCCTCTCATAGCCATCGGGAGCAAGCTGTGTCATTAACACCGCAGTCATGGGATTTCATGTGTGCGATTTTATTCTCTTTCGTGTTTATGAGTCTCTTTACATTCGAGGAGTATCCGGAAGGACCTTCACCTTGTTAGGGAACTCTATCATGCTTTTTCTCTTCTTTGCTTAGAGTGTAGCTCGCAGGATGTAGGTAATGTTGTCCTTTCCTCTTTTTTTGGGATGTAGGTCGTTCCTCGGTTCCAAGAGTTTAAGGTCCTTCCGAGCTTGCGGTGTATCTTTCGATTTTCCGTACATATCTATGTAGCCTAGCAGAGTTCAAGCAGACATTCTTCGTGATGTGCATGAAGTCAAGTGATGGCCGACCTCCATGACTTCCCAATAAGGCAAGTCCCAAAATATTGACTTCTTCTTCCACATGGGTGCTGACCATCCTCATTCTCGCATGTTTGCTTCGGGACCCTTTCCAAATACTACATTCAAATCCTTTACCATAGCAAACACCGTGGCCCACTACGATCTTTGAGGCCTTGCACGAAGGTGCAGTTGCAGTTAAATTTCTTGCCTTTCTTCATAGCGGGTGACTCGTAGGAAGAAACCTCTGATGACCCATGTACACAACCTTCCGAGAGTTTTTGGTACATGTCGTCGGTTTCATCTAAGCTTGGATGCAGCTCTATATCCTTTGTGAGTTAGGTCGGACAGTTACCGAGCAATGAGGCGATCGTTGATTGTTACAAATAACAAGGCACGAGGGTGAAATACTCCCTTTGTACTCATCCCATACCCTTGCACCATGGTCCCTAGCGTCACAAGATCTTCAACCAATGGTTTCGGTGAACATCGATGTCATTTCCGGGTTGCTTGGGGCCTTGGATCAACAACGACATCATGATGTACTTTCGCTTCATGCCTGACCATGGAGGAATGTTATAGATACATAGTGTAACGGGCCAGTGCTATGGCTGCTGCTCAATACTCGAAAGGATTCATCCCATCGGTACTCAACCCAAACCATATGTTTCTCACCTCATCTGCGAAGTCCAGATGCGTCCGTTCGACTTTCCTCCACTGTGAGCCATCTGCGGGGTGTCTAAGCATCCGTCGTCCTTACGCTCTTCTTTGTGCCAACGCATCATCAGGCATGCACTTTGTTAGCAAACATACGTTTCAATCGGATGATCACAGGAAATACCACAACACTTTAGTGGAGGTCTCTTCTTCTTCGCTCCTCATCTATTTCACTGCATCATCACGCTTTACCTTATCGTGATTCTTTGCACTTGGACAAACATCCAAATCGGCATACTCATTACGATACAGGATACAATCATTAGGACATCGTGTATCTTTCGTACTTCCAATCCCAAAGGACAGACGACTTGCTTGGCTTCATATGTAGATTCTAGCAGAGTGTTATCTTCGGAAGCAACTTCTTTCGAGTGATAACAACTCATTGAATCCCTTATCGACACACCATTTGTAGCCTTCCATTGCATGAGTTCTAGTGTGGTACGCAGCTTTTTGTGCCCCGCCTTACAGTTTGGGTACAAAGGAGTTACGTGGTCCTCTAACATCTTGTTGGAACTTCTTGAACTGTCTTTGATCTGTGTAGTCTCCCTCTCCGTCACGCAGCATCTGGTCTAGCTCATCATCACCAAAGTCACCAAGTGTTTCTTCCACGGAACAGTATTGCGTGCCGTCCGGGATACTGTTCAATCCATCTTCCTCTTCCTCGCCTTCTTCATCATCTTCCTGGCTAACCGCCTCAACTTCGCCATGGTTGGTCCAACGGTATAGTTTGGCATGAAACCTCTCATGATCAAATGGTTCATAACTTGCCATCATTGGGAGTGCTCCTTCTCGTTCTTGCAATCTACACACAGACAATATATGAAGTCGCTCGAGGCAAAAATGCAACGACGCATCGAGAAAAGCACGCACGCCATCAATGAACTCCCTCGGCGACGGTCCGCATTGTACATCCATTGCTGATTCATCTACACCAAGTTATATTTTCATTAAACATTATAACAAATTTTGTTACAAAATTATAACGTAACTTATAGTTACATTTAAAATCTAAAGCTCATGACCACTTAAACCCAACAAAAAACCTCCACCTACACCGTCATCCAATTAAAGACCTCACTTTCTAATTATTTTGTATCCCTTCCTACCTTTGTAATTATTTTTTATCCTTCTACATGTTTTTCTATTTTATTTCATACACCAATAATTACTTCCTTGCAATATTGTGATATTTAAGATTCTAAAGCTAACAACCACCTAGATCTAAAGCTTCCAATCACCTTAACCTTGTGTAATGTCATATTTTGAACTAGATCTCCACCCTACATCTTCATACAACAACAAAAACAAGCATAGAAAACAAAATTTTGATCATGGTGATCTTGCTTAAAAAGTTCAAGATTTCTCCACATCCATTGAAAAAAATAGCAATCTCTAGGTGAGAAGGATGTTCACATGATGTTACTAACCTTGAAACACTTAATTTGGAGCTAATCACCCCAAATTAAAAATTTGGACAGCACCTCCCCAAGAACAGCGCTGGGCCAGCCCTTCTCTGTTCGATCGTACTCTGCTGGCTCGTGGAGGAAGAAGGGTTTAAATGCGCTGCGGCAGGAGGGCTTCAAGCGGTTTGAGACACGAACCGCTTCAGATATTCATTAGAAGCGGTTCTTGTCTCAAACCGCTTGAAAATCACAAGCTTTTGAAGCGGTTTGAGATAAGAACCGCTTCTAATCTAAACATTCAAGCGGTTCGTGTTAAACCGCTTCAAAGCTCCTCTCAATCACCGTTGTTTCACGAACCGCTTCAGTGCGAACATCACAATGGGTTCGCACCAAACCGCTTCTAATAGGCGGTTGTGATGCCCGATCTTGTAGTAGTGGCATGTCAATTTTGGAATTTGTAATCATGTGAAATCAGGAAGTGGTCATGAATCATGATAAATCAGATGCAAACTATAACTACCTCCAACACACCTTTCTTGCTATTAACTTGGCCTGTTGTTTTTGAGCACTGTACCATTGTTTGTTTTTAGGGCCAATTAACATTCCATGGAGAGTTTCTCCGGTGTGCAGTTATGATGTTCATTTTGTTCGACAATTCCACTAATATGATAATGCTTTGGACCATTCTCCTATTTCTGACCCATGTTCCCCTTTTGTAGCAAACTAATATGTATGGTGTTCCAAACAATGACCTTGGCTCAGGTCAGTATCTTTTGTGAAGATCTTTTTTGCCTTGCCCAGCATGTTGTTTCCTTTTCTCTTGTTACCTAATTTTTGGTTTGTTTTTTTAGCAGGGAGGCCTTCATTAGTGCCAGCACCAACTGAACCTACATTTGGCTCATTTTCAAGATATTATGTGGAGGTAAGCAGCTGATCAGGCTATTTGCTGGCACAATTTGATGTTGTACGATGCATAGCTTTCTTGGACAGGTTTTACTGTTGGCTGTTACATCACCTTCTATCTAGCTTTGGACAGTTTCACAATTGAGTTTAACTGACTCCTATGGATAATAACAAATTTTTGCAAATCAACCATATATGTTTCTCTAGCTTGTAGATAGTTGCAAATATCTTCTTTAGAAGCAGGGACTACTGAACTCTGCATACCAGCCCATGCCATGAGCTGCCATGAGCATCATAAGTTCTTGAGGATAATTGTTTGTAACCTGGCTGTATTTTTGTATTGAAATTATCCACAATTGAACTTCCTTCCCTTTTTTCTGTATTGTTCATATCCTCGAATTTGCATGGACAATCTACCGACTTTTGCTCAATTGAATATGCTTGAATTTAAATCGATTTTTATGCTATTTTGTTTTAGATATCTGGATATCTAAAGAGCTCTGTATTTCGTGACATCAGTTGATCGCATTGACCATCAAATGAGCTGAATAAGTGAAGCATATGGCTCGGTTCAGTGCATATCAGTAGCCTGTAAACTACACTAATTTTGTTTGTTGCTTGCTAAGCTGCTGATCTCGCAACCTGATATAAACATGGGCTATGTGTATGTGTCTGTATCCTGTTTTCCATATCTCTCCTGTTCATAGGCGTGTTGTGAACACAAGGGTACCTCCAATACATCGTGAACCATTTCCTAGTGAAGATGATAACCTTGTAATTTCTCATCTTGTCATATAAGTAGTTATATTTCATCTTTCATATTCTTCACATTTTAAAAATGCAATATGTGATGTAGGTTCAGAATGAGGTAATACTATATGCTATGGTCAGATCAGACACTCCCGTGGCTAAGGCAACTATTCTATGAACTAACCCAAACACCAAGGTAGGAGGTGTTTGTCTTGGAAGAGAGTTTTATGAAGTTCGTGTGGATACGGTTTTCAAAAAAGATGTTGATCTACCACGACCACATGGTGATTTGACTACTATGGCACATGCTCACAAAAAGCGTATTGCCTGGCCATGCAATAAAGTAATAATCAAGACTATGCAGTGTTTATGCTCATATTTAATACATAACAAGCTACTAACTTATAAATTTTTATGTAGATGAATCCTACCAAGAAGCCATCTTGCTCCCATACAGCAGGTACCCACTAGCTAGTAATCATTTGTCACTTTAGTATAATTATCAGTTGTTTTCTTTCAATGCTATTGTGAATTAGTTTACAGTAGGGGAAACATAACACATAGGGGTTGTTTGGTTTGTAGCCATGAAAAGCCATGCCAAATATTCCAAACAAACAGACAATACCATATAGCATAAGTATGCAATATTTTTTAATTGAAACATCAGAAGAATTCGCTCTCATGGATGGACACAAGTCAGTCGTCCTCCTCATCAGATATCTCGTTTATGGATGACCAGGCCTTCTTTGCTGCACCTCTTTTGCTTGATTCCTTCCTCCCTTTCTCTGCTGCTGCCGTTATCTCTTTCTCCTGTAATGGTTTTATGCATGAATATATTATTTAACATCTATCATTACCAGAAAAGATGCACTAGTTTCATGCTTCAATGACCATTTAGAAGAATATTGAAGTTATGTTTACTTATCAGGAAGTATTTATTCAAAGGACAAGGGGACAGTCTTTGTCCACTATTTGTTTCATATAACTACAGACAAGGTATAATTAATGAATGCAAGCTGGGAGTTAACAAACATTGTAAACATTCATCATCAATACATCGTCACATAAACTTCAAGGTGGGGCTTATCAATATACCTGCTTCGATTTGGTATCTGCACCCTCATCTACACATGAGGAATTCCTCTCATTCTCGTATCTTCATAGCATAAACAAAGTAAGGAGAGAAGCAATCTGTTAAAATATGCAACAAACATAGAAAAATAAAAGGAAAACAAGATTTGCTACAAGGTGGAAAACTGGTTTATTAATGAAGGACAGGTATTTCACCTTTCCATCTTCTCCTCAAGATCTCTGTACTTGGCTAAGTTCTCCGATGATTCTGTCTTTCTTCATCGATTACCTTTGTCAAAATATCTATTTTTGTCTGCAAAACTTTTACTTCATTTTCTAATTTCACCTTCTGTGCTTCAAGTGATTTGTATGATTCAGCCATACACTTCAACCTGTCTTATCCAAGCTATTCAATTCTCACAGCACCATTTTCAATGTAAACTCTTCCATGTTTTCTCCATCTCACTAACCTTAAGGTTTGAAACTTCAACAATTTCATTGCACTTCGCTAATTCCATCTCCAAATTCCTCTTCTCCAATTTCAGTTGTTCATATTCTCTCCACTTCAGCCTCATTATCCTTTTGATTAAGCACCTGCATCAAAATCGATGAGTGACAAGTGAAACAAAAAACATTAATGGAAACACAAAACATTAATCGAAACATCAGAGAGCAGCACTGCTTACATCCAGTTCCTTCTCAAAAGCGTCAAGGTCTCTCATCCAAAATGTTTTTGGTGGTGTTTTCCTCACTTCCTCAACATCATTCTCTAATTTCTTCTGCTCCGCATTGAGCTCCTATATCTTCTCCAGAGTCAAGGTACCAATTGACATTGAAAGGAGATAATCATAGCCACTTGCATCAACTCCTTTTGCAGCTTCAGGGCTACTTTCTTCATTATCGTCCTCGTCATCTGTAGCTCAACAAGCAGTTGGCTCGGCCCTTTTTTTTTCTTCGAAAGCGGTGAAGTTCTTCTGCTCAAGTTCCAGGAATAGCTATGCCCTCTTCCTGTTATTGACTATGATATCGCCTTCAACAACACAACGAATAAACCTAACTCAATCTGAGGCTTTGACACCCATATGAATAGAAAAGAAGGATGGCGCCTTAACATAATTCTTTTCAAAGTTCTTCTCTTCTTTCGGAAGCTCCTCAACTTTCAAGAGTTTTCCTATAAGTTCATATATTTGTTAATCTCTTAAGGACAAAATTGAGTTCATACTACAGTAACACTCAGAAAGCCATGTTGCAAGACTAGGTATCTTAATACATGTAGAAAGTTCGATTTGTCCTAAGATGATTTAGAGTTTCAGCCCATGTTTGGAATACGGGGATTTTTTTATATATATTTATGTAAGAATTAAATTGTTTTACCGTGAAATTGTTGTAAAATTCTTACCAATGGCCTTCTTTTCCTTGGGCAAGTGGCTGGCAGTGGCAGGTCCTCTGTGTCTTGTTAGGCAAACCACTTCAGTTTGTCTGGTTTCAAAAAAGTTCACTTTATTCGTCAAGTCCAAACACACGACACGCACACACGACAAATTTGAATCACTTTGCTTATCCCTGGTTCTTGACAGCGTCCCATATTCCCATCACTACATTCCTCCATGATTCTTGAGATCAAACCAATAAATCTTCCATTTTGATTGCGTTGGAACAATTATTACAGATTTTTTGCAAAAATTTTCACAAGCACGTGTGAACTAACTACACACACACACAAAACCTTTTACCTCATGGTGTTACATGACAAGGAATTTTGCAGCACATGGATAGCGTTTCTATAGAACTAATGTTACTGCCCAGTTTAAAATATTGCTACAACTAACTATCGTCCACCTTAAAGAATGTGTAGGAAAGAACTATGTTGTTCACCCCGTCTATTTTGGGGTCTGTCTCGAACTCAGGATCGATGTAGAAAAATACCTGAAATTTTTCACATGCATCGTGTTAAGACGATGTGCATAAATAATAGCAGCAACTAGACATGCCATCATTACTGCATGAATGCAAACTGAACTTACCGGCATGTCAATCTGCTCCCCTGGAAGAAGTGTTTGCTCCTCAAAACAGAAACATTGTATCTTATTAAAGTAAATCGCAGCCTGTGGGATAGAGAGAAAAACATACTTGTAAACTTAAAACATTAGGAGTCAGGACTTGTCTTAGCTAGAATCCCTTGGTTATGTGTCTCAACTTAGTGTTAATTTAGCAACATAAATAGCCTGAAAAAGTAAAGTCATCTGAGTCCTTGATGACTAGCATCACCTCAACAGACGTTTTATATTATACAAATTTCTGATCGACATTTTCATGTTTTGCTAGTTTGAAAACCAAACCATGATTTCAGATTTTTCCTCAGTAGAAATTTAATTTGCAGCCATTTTATACAACATATTTCCACTAATTTAGGCTAACAAAAAGCAAACAGGATGGAATTTAACTTCTCAACAACCTTCCAGTGCTTCCACAATTCTTGCTTTCCTGGCTTCCAGCACATGCCAACAAGGGTCAGATTGAAAAGTTGTGCTCCATAGACAAGTTCCTTTGATTCAATAACGAATTAGTTTATTTGGCATTTGAAATTTTGCAGGACTACATGACAACACATGTACGAAATCCATGATTTTTGAGGTATTTTTGGAACAGTGCATTATGCACTTTTCATAAATGGGGATGCACGCATTTTCAAAACTTAACTACAATGTCTCATGCTGTACCCTTGAATATCCTTGAGTATTGAAATTGTCTGAGAATTGTTCCAATGTTCTAGAGTGCTCTTATGATGATGAAAGAAGGTTACACCGAGCATTTCTTTAAAATTTTAACTCAGAAAAAATTTCCAGAAGGAATTATGCTACATTAGTTGAACAAATCCAAGTATAGTAAGAAAATGTTGCAACAAAGAGAACAATCTATTTCACAAAAATTTCTGAAGAAAATAGCAAAGCAAGATCAATGTAATGCAATTAGCTATGAACAATGGATTCATTGCCATATCATTTGCAACAATTAATGCTTGACTCTCTTCCAAGTGACAAGAAATCACTTTGTGCAAGCTGAGTAGAAGCTCCATTTTCAAAATCTGTAGAGGAAAAACAGAAAAGGCAACCATTCTATTCATAATCTACAGATTACACAATTGTTTCTCTAGAATGTCCATATCATCATCTACAGATCACACTATTGTTTTTACATATGCAAGCTTATTTCACTTTGCAGACCAATTAAGATCGATCTTGATTTCTGAAATATCAATAATTTTATTGTTGCAATATTGATCTATATATCTTTTGATGCCAATAAATGTTCTTTCTGCAAGTAAAAAAGGAAGGGCGTAGCTCAATGATTCTTACACCTCCAGTTCATGCGTGGAGACTCCATACCTCTCTTTTGGTGTTATATATATGATTGTACAAACTATTATCTTTTGGGGATCAGCTATATTGGTGTTATTGTAATATACTTTTGGTGTTACATGTAATTGTTATTGTCTCGGTTGGATGATATGCTATCTTTTGGACAAATTTGATTATTAGTAGAGTAAGTTGTTACTTTGAATGCTTGAATTATCCTATCATGTTTTATTGATGCTTGAATTATATCATGTCATGTCTCGTTGGATGAATTATCTGTTATTTTTTTTGAAGCGATCGATTATAGCAAGCGTACTGTGTCGGCAATACTAGACATTACCGACACATTGTAAGTCGAAACACAAGTGTGTCGGCAAAACCGACATCGGACGGCAAAGCGAAGTTCGTCAAGAAATTATGTCGATCGGCAAAAGTCCTCATTGCCGACACATCGTCTGTCGGTAATATAAGATCCGTCGAGAAAGTTTTTTGCCGACGGGACTTTAACCGACACTGTTTGTCGCTATGTAGGGTCTATTTCGACGCACAGTTAGACGCGAATAATGTGTCATGGTATAGTGTTGCTACGTTAGTATGTTTCGATCCTACAAGTGGTATCAGAGCCTAGTTTTTCTAATTAATCTTAACCGGTGATTAGAAACCATAGCAATGGATAGGTATTCGATAAAACCCTGTGTTTTTGATGGTGTTGATTTTCAGTTTTGGAAAGCAAAGATGGAGGCATACATTCAAGCTCAGGGCTTCGCAATCTGGGAGAAGGTATACAAGCCATATCAAGTTCCTGAGGATGATCAAGTCAATGAAACCAATCAAGCACATGTTGAAGCAAATAACAAAGCACGAAATTTGATCATCCAAGGATTGGGAAGAAGTGACTTCAACTGCGTGATCCATCTCAAGTCTGCATATGAGGTATGGAAATCTCTTTGTGATTATCATGAGGGATCTAACACTATCAAAGAGGTTCATCAAGATATATATAAGAAAGAATACATGCGATTTGAGATGAAGCCTTGTGAGTCACTAGATGATTTCTTTGCACGTTTCAATAAGATTCTTAGCAATTTACGTGCTGTTGGGGTTTTCTTTAATGAAGCTACTAATGCTAGACAATTACTTGGTGCATTAGACATGTCTATTTAGGAGATGAAAGTTACATCCATTAGAGAATCTACTGTCATGAGTGAACTTACTGTAGATGTTCTTTTCTCTAAATTAAAAACTCATGAATTGGATGTTCTTGTCAGGAAGAATGATCATAAATCAATTGCATTGACCTCCCAATCTAGCATGTCTCAGAATAATGCTTCTTCAAATTTTGCTGTCTTCCTTGTCTTCACTAACTAATGAACAGATTGAAGAATTTCCTGAAGAAGACTTGGCATTACTCTCTTCTCGTTATAATAAAGCTTTGCAGAATGTGAGAATGAGGAAGAGAGTTGGTGGTGGCCCTCCAAGATGCTATGAATGTGGTGATCTCAACCACATTCGTTCAAATTGTCCTAAACTTGCAGGTAAAGCATCAAGGGAGGAGAATGACAAGGACAGAAGAAAAGAGAAGAAGAAGACTACCTCAAGCAGTAGCAAGAAGAGAAGCTTTGTGAATCGCAAAGTTGTCCACCGAGTCCTTTCCGCTCTTGAACAAGTCAATTTGAGCTATGTAGATTCGGAGTGTAGTGAAGATGACACAACAGCTCCAAGCAAGCATGAATTGACAGAGTTGTGTCTCATAGCTAGAAGTGATGAAAGCTTCACCAAGGACGATCATGACAACGACTTTAATGAGGTAGAACATCCTTACGATGAATTAGCTATTGCTGTTGCTCGTCTTGGTAAATTGCTTGATAAACGCGACAAGAAAATTAAGAAACATGATGTTGTTGTGGAATCTTTGAATGCTGAAATTGCTAGACTTAAATCTTTGATTCCTGATGATGATGCTTGCAAATCATGTGACTTAATTTACAATGAGCTTACCTTGCTTAGGAAAGAACATGTTACCTTGTTAGAGCAAGTCAATGCTGAAAATAAGGAAAATGAGAAACATGTAAAAAATGCTAGCTGTTCAACTATTGATTTGCATGATACAACTCACTGTTCTAAATGCTCCACACTAGAATTAAAGTTGCATGATGCAAATGCTAGGGTTTCTCAAATGACAGATGCTCTGCTCACTCATGAGATTATTTCTTGCTCAACCTGTTGCAAATAAAAAGGACAAGTGGACGTTCCTTGTAAAAACTGTTTAACTCTTTCTTGAAAGGTTGATTACTTAGAAAAATCTTTAGAACGTTTCACTAAAAGAAAGAAAAACCTAAACATGATTCTGGATCAATCAAGAGTTAGCACTCATGACAAAGGTTTTGGTTTTGATTCTTATACTCATCATAAATCACATGCTCCCACTGTTGTTAAGGCACTTGAAAGTGGAAAATTTGAAATTGTCAATGAGCCTAAGAAAATTGTTTTTAAGTCTACTGGTGTTTTGCCTTCTATTGTGATGAATGCAAATATTGCTTCTGTTTCTAAAGCTAAACATCATGTTAAGTACACTTGCACTCATTGTGGTAGAGATGGACATTTAGTAGATTTTTGCTTTATGCTAACTAAACAGCAAAAGAAAGAAAAGGCTAAGGCTAAGTCTAATTTCAGACATTTTACTCCTCATTTTGCGCCTAGGGTGATGCAAACACCTTTTGTAGCAAGAAACACGGGAAAGGGCAAATCTGATTTTGTGAACAAGCATACTCGTGTTGTGCCTACTCGTCGTGTGTCTCAGTACTGGATTCTTAAACATCTTATTTCTAACCCCAGTACTGAGGCCTCGACATTCTCTGTTTTTATGTAGGCTTCGTGCGCGAGGAAGGAAAATATTTGGCTAGTGATTCCGGATGCTCACGCTACATGTCCGATGATAAGAATTGGTTCTCCTCCCTCACTCGGGCATCTCGTGTTTAAAGTGTTACGTTTGGAGATGCATCTTCTACTCCTGTTGTGGCAAAAGGTACAGTGAAGGTAAATGACAAGTTTATGTTCAAGGATGTGGCTCTGGTTGAAGACTTGAAATATAACTTGCTTTCTGTCTCACAAATGATTGATGAAGATCTCGAAGTATGCTTCAAGAAAAATGAATGCAAAGTTTTAGATGCTTCAGGTGATCTTGTGTTCAGGATTTCTCGCTTTGGAAGAGTATTTAAAGCTGATTTTGATGTACCACCTTCTTCTAAGCATAGGTGTCTAGTTGCCAATATTTCTAAAGATTTATTCTTTTGGCACCGTAGACTTGGTCACGTTGGTTTTGATCATCTTACTCATGTTAGTGGTTTAGACCTCATACGTGGCTTGCCTAAGTTTAAGGGTGATAGCGATTTAGAATGCTCTTCTTGTAGACATGGTAAGATGACTGCAGGTTCATATCTACCTCTTACCATGGTGATGACAAACGCTCCAGGACAGCTACTACATCTTGACACGGTTGGACCTTCTCGTGTTCAATCTTTTGGAGGAAAATGGTATGTACTGGTTATTGTTGATGATTATTCTAGATACTCTTGGGTTTATTTTATAGTATCTAAAGATGAGACTTTTAGTCATTTTAGAAGTCTTGTTGTTAGATTATCTATTGATCACCCAGGAGCACTTAGAGCTATCAGAAGTGATAATAGAACTGAGTTTAAAAATTCTTTTTTTGATCACTTTTGTGTTGAGAAAGGAATTGATCATCAATTTTCTTCACCAAGAGTGCCTCAACAAAATAGTGTAGTTGGAAGAAAGAACAAAACCTTGGTTGAGATGGCTAGAACTATGCTAGATGAACATCACACTCCTAGGAAGTTTTGGGCTGAAGCAATCTCAACTGCATGCTATGTTTCTAATATAGTGTTTTTGAGATCGAAGCTAGGCAAGACTTCTTATGAGCTTCGTTTTGGTCATAGGCCAAGTGTATCTCATTTCAGAGTTTTTGAATGCAAATGTTTTGTCTTGAAATCTAGAAATCTTGATAAATTTGAAGCTAAATCAATTGATGGTATTTTTCTTGGATATCCTACTCATACACGTGGCTATCGTGCACATGTTTTGGAGACTAACAAAATTGTAGAAACCTATGAAGTTACTTTTGATGAGGCTAGTCCTAGCACTAGTCCAATTGATGCAGGTACAGAAGCATATGTTCAGGGGGAGAGTATCTTTCTTAATGATGTTGATGATGATGTTGAGGATGAAGTGTTGATTCCTATTGCACAACCAGCTATAGCACCTTTAGCACCTACCACTACATCACCTACAGCTGAGCATCCTTAAGCCACAACATCTTCTGTACATGCTGAAAATGAAGAAGGAGAAGGAGAAGTTTCTGAAGTTACAACTCCTTTGCACATTCAAAAGAGACATCCACCTGAACAAATGATTGGAGATTTGAATGAGAGAGTCACCCGATCTAGGTTTACTGATTCTGATTCTCATGCTCACTCTGCTTTTGTTGCTTCTTTTGAACCCAAAGATATATCTCATGCATTAACTGACGAATCTTGGATCAATGCCATGCGCGAGGAATTAGAGAATTTTGAGCGTAATAAAATCTGGAAACTTGTTCCACCTCCTCCTGATTTTAATATAATTAGAACTAGCTAGATGGGTTTTGAAAAACAAAGTGAGGATTGTGTTGTTGTTAGAAATAAATCTAGATTGGTTGCTCAAGGATTTACTCAAGTTAAAGGTTTAAATTTTGATGAAACTTTTGCTCCTGTTGCTAGAATTGAAGCCATTAGAATTCTTTTAGCATTTGCTGCATCTAAAGGTTTTAGATTGTATCAAATGGATGTGAAAAATGCTTTTCTAAATGGTTATATTAATGAGGAGGTATATGTTAAGCAACCACCTAGTTTTGAAAATCCCAAGTATCCAGACCATGTGTTTAAATTGTCAAAAGCTTTGTATGGATTAAAACATGCCCCTAGAGCATGGTATGATAGGCTAAAAACCTTTTTATTTGAAAAATGGTTTATAATGGGAAAAGTTGACAAAACTTTCTTTTTACTCAAGCAAGGCACTGATCAACTATTCGTTCAGATTTATGTTGATGATATCATCTTTGGTGGTTCCTCTCATGTTTTAGTATCTAAGTTTTCAGAAACCATGAGGAAGGAATTTGAGATGAGTATGATGGGTGAGTTAACTTACTTTTTGGGACTGCAAATCAAACAAACGAAGGAAGGTACTTTTGTTCAACAAAGTAAGTACACAAAAGATTTTCTTAGTCGCTTTGGGATGGAAAACTGCAAGCCGATCATGACACCCATGGGAGGCACTTGCACACTTGATCCGGATGAAGATGGTGAAGATGGTGAGATGGTTGATCAAAAGGAATATAGAAGCATAATAGGTTCACTTTTATATCTCACTGCATCAAGGCCGGATATTCAATTTGATGTGTGCTTGTGTGTTTGCTTTCATCTTCCCCACGTGTTTCACATCGACAAGCTGTCAAGCGGATTTTCAGGTATCTTCATGGTACTCAAGATTTTGGCATATGGCTTTCTGCTTCCTCATGTATTAGTTTAAGAGCATTCTCTGATGCTGATTTTGGAGGTTGTAGAATTGATAGGAAAAGTACATCTGGTTCATGTCACTTCTTGGGTAATTCTCTTATTGCATGGTCATCTCGAAAACAATCTTCTGTTGTACAATCAACTGCTGAATCTGAATATGTGGCTGCTGCTAGTTGTTGTTCTCAAATTCTTTGGATAGTAGCTACACTTAAATATTATGGGGTTAATTTGGATAGTATTCCTCTTTTGTGTGATAACATTAGTGCAATATGCATTGCTAAGAACCCTGTGCAACATTCTAGAACAAAACACATTGAGATCAGATTTCACTTTCTTAGAGATCATGTAGAAAAGGGAAATATTGTGCTTCATCATGTAGATACTGAACATCAATTGCAGACATTTTCACAAAACATTTGTCTTCTTCTCGTTTTGCTTTTATTCGAGGAGAACTTGGGTTGGTTCATCTGATGGGTTATTTTTTAGGGGGAGTTTTTGAAGTTTTTATAATATTTTGTAACATGCTTTTTATTTTGTGTGTTTCTTAAATGAAAAACAATAAAAAGTACTGAGCATTGTATTTCATACACATATGTCATTTGAAGCCATGTTTATGTTTCAAGATCTTTGCAACTTCATGTTCATGCATATATGGTGTAGTTTATGACAAGACTATTTAAATGGAATGACAACATGAATTAAATCTTGTCATGGTTGAACTTTCTTGGCTATCTTGATCCTGCTCAAAAAGTGTTAAATATGAAAGTTAAGTGCTAAAACTAAAAGAGTGATTGTTGATAAATGCAAGAACAAGGTTATGTATTATCGCACTTCTTCTTTACGAGACTGCTTATCATTGCACCTTGATATGAACTTGGAAGAGATTGTGTATGACCGAAACCATGAAACCTTAAGCTTATGTCAGCTTGCCATGGTTGAAAAGTAACCATGAAACCTTAAGCTTGTGACTGCTTGGCATGGTCGAAAGGTAAGGTTGATGGTGCATGTAATTCCTTGCAATTGTTATTGTTGCAATCAATTAATGAATCAATTTTTTTAAGCACAAATAAAGTGCACAAAAATTCAATGTTTTCAGGTTTTAAGATTGTTGAGAAAGGGAGATCATGCCATGCAAAAAATCGTTCATAGTACTTGATTTCTAGTTATGCTTATTTTATATTGTTTATGTGTAGATTTGAGGCTGCAAGTAACTTTCATAGCATGACTTGGTGATGAAATTGTTGTTACATTTGTGCATGACTCATAATGCTCAGAACATAAAGTGACAAACTAAAAATAAACAAAAAGATTTTGTTCTCTCTTTTGTATTCTTGTTGAATCCATTGTCAAAGGGGGAGAATTTTGGACACATATTGCACATTCACACACACATTTTTTCTTCTTTTTAAGGGGAGATTATTTCTTCTTTTTAGGGGGAGATTTTTCACTTTGCTTTTTGGTTTTAAAACAAAATTTCTTTAAAATTTTCTTGTGAGGTGAATGCCAATGTTCAGTTCTAAATGGTGTTGCTAATGTTTTCATCAAGGGAGAGATTGTGAAATCATGTGCTGAAAAATTGGCTGAGTAATGAAATTGACCTTGCAAAGTGGTTTTGGTTATAGCATGTGTGGTGCTTGTGCATGTGCTGTTTAAGATGTTTATTTGATATGCTAGTGATAGCATGTTAATGATTTTGTTTGATGCAATGCGCTCGTGTGAGTGGTTGCATGGATTGACTTTGAGTCAAGTCGTGGACTTGTGCTCGGAAGTGTTTCTTGTTTATTCGTGTGCAGGTGTTGCTCGAGGGCGAACGTGGTCGATGACGGGACCGGAACTAGGTTCATGGAGTAACTGAGGTTCGGGACTAGGTTCAGGGAGGAATCGAGGTGTTGGTCGTCGAGGATGTCATGCGGGACGTTCGAGCTAGAGAACATGCACATGGAGGCTGGTTAGTTACGTGAGTATGGCATGTGAGCTGTACATGCATGCAAGAGTTGTATTTGGCCATGTTTGGGCCAGGTTGAGATGTATACGAACTCTTTCCATGTTGGAAGTGGAGTTGCATTCAATCTCTGTATGTTTGCTCTGTATAAATAGGGGAGGTGTCTCCTGTTTATGAGAGCCAGGTATTAGGGTTTGTACTCTTTTGTTTTGGAGTACTGTTAGATAAAGAGAAATAAAAATCTTTCTTACGGTTATCGCTTTTTGTCTGGCGGCTAGAAAGTTCAGGGCTTGATCGTTGCATGCATCCACGAGATTTTCTTGATTGGTGTTTGATTATTTCTTGGTGAATCTCTAGAAGAATTTGAAGAGCTCTCAGCACCTTGAGTTGTTTTTAGTCCAGCGTAGATTGGAGCATTGACTGAAGTTTTGTCCGTCGCAGCAGTCACGAAGTTCATCACGGAGTTCGGTCTTTTGCAAAGGTATCATCTTGCAAAGGCAATATCTCAAGATCCGTAGGTCCGATCGAGTTGATTCTTTTGGGTTAGCTTTGCAATTAAGTCTGGTTTCTACAGTTAAAATTTAAGATCAATCCAACGGTTAGATCTTTGGAAATTACTATTTTTGTGAACTAGTCGCTAGTCTACTCGCCCGGCTGCTCTACTGGTCGCCCAACTGCTCTACTGGTCGCCCGACTGCTCTCTGACTGCATGAACTGGTCTCCCGACTGTTCTCCTACTACGTGAACTGGTCTCCCGACTATTCCCGACTGCGTGAACTGGTCTCCCGACTATTCGCCGACTGTGTGAACTGGTCTCCAATCATTTTGAGTTTAAATTGGGGTGTGTTAGAAAAAAAACATCAAAAAATTGATATTAGCTTCCGCGCAATCATTCAACCCCCCCCTCTGATTGCTACGTTAGTATATTTCGATCCTACAAGGATAATTTTGAATGTAAGATCCCCAATATGTTTAATCTATGGTTGGGATCAGTGGTGGAACTAGAAAAATTCAGTGCATATTTTATACATACAACTTTATAATCTTGTATAATAATTTTATAACATTGTAAATCCAGCACATATATTTAAAATTTGCTAAAAGTGTCATACAAATAGTTCTAAGGTATTAAAAATCTCAAACCATCAAAATCGGAACCAATTCAATCAACAAACTCAACCTATTAGAGAGCTAATTTTGAAGTGTTTTTCAAATTTGTGCAAACCCTTGGTTGGGATGCTCCAGATCCACTAGCCAAAATATTTCGATATATACCTTAAATTAGAACTACAGATTATGACGTAACAACAGGGCTTCTTAAAATTGAACTATTGCTTTGAAAAGGACGATAACCGGTTTGGTACCAAATTTCCAATCCAATGCATAATAGCTTCAAGTGGTAGCTTCGGAGTGTGTCGCATCATGGAAAGCTACAACCCCAAAACCATTCTCAATGCATAGTAGCATCATAATCACATATACCTAATTTCTAGATGTAGATATTTGCAATTATAGTTTGTTTTTGTAATATTGCGAAGCCTCGCTCCAAACTCTAGGCCTTCCGCCGGGAGTGTTTTGGCCGTCTGGCAGGTAATATCAGAGGTGGTTGGTCTATCTGGGAGGATTAGGGCTAAAGGAATTGGGTTTGGGAGGGGCCTTTTCGGAAATTCTCCTCTCCACCTACTCCTCCACCTAATCTCTCTCTTGCTCTTGACGTGTGTGGCTGGCATTTCATCTCCCTTGGCAGGATTTTTCCCCAAAATTTCCTGCCGTCGCCACCTCCTTTCGTTCGGCCTCGGCCTTTGCCCAAGCCTGCGATTCCTGCCCGAGCCCCGCCAAGCCTTGCCCGCCTACTGCCGAGTCCTGGGTGGGCTGCCCCTGTCCTGGCGTGCGTCGCGCCTCCTCCTGGCTTCGGCTCCCTTCTCTCCCCTTGTTTGGCAAGAATGGCATAAGTAATGAGCCGCAGCCAGCGAGGTTGATGGCGATGTCCAGAAGCAGCATGGCAATGGCCGGAAGCGATCTGGCGGTAGTAACAACCTCTCAGAGCAAGAAGGCCAGTGGGCCGGGCGATCTGGCAGGCGGCAAGAATGACCTCAGAGCGGAAGAAGCGCCGGAGAGGTGCCTCCTCCCTCTGGCGGCCGGCGTCGTCCCCCTCCTTCCCTTCCCTTTGTGTGGTAAGTGGAGGTGAAGTTCTAGATGTAGATGAATGAGTGTAGCCATGGTGTTCGATGAAATGTATGGTTAGATTATAGAGGTTTCTTTGTGCCTGCCATGTGTTCGATGTAATGCCTGGAAGGTTTATGATGTTGTATCATAGTGTTTTCGGTGTGTCAGGTTGAGGCATGGGATAGGAAGGCAAGAATCGATGCATTTCAAAATTGTGTGCATGCCTATATATCCATGCCTGCTAGTTCTATTCTTCTATTGTGAGCATGAGTACAATTATGAGGTTTGATTAAGGGTAGGGTTACCTATGATTTTGTCTTTTCATTTGATTGCTTACCCAGATGATTTTTGTTTTTAGTATTGTTGGTAGATCGCGGGTTGTATCTCTGAGATTCATGTTGGTATATGAACAGTTTGTTTTATGGTGCTCTTTAGTGCTTCATTTCTTGGCTCAAGGAACTCATACAGGACTATGCATAGATGTGTTGGAATCTTGAGCCTAACTTTAATGAAATTTTGATTTTTGGTAAGTATGCAGTTATATGTATATATATATACACACACTTGATTGATCTGAAGAGTATGAATCTGTGGATTTGGATGCTCTTATTCCAAACAGAGAATCATTAATTGATGGTGTCTCACAAAGAGATTCATTTTGGCAGCATCTTAGTTCTTATTGTTTTTATTCATATGTGCTAGTATTTTGTTTAGCCAATTATTCGTGGATTTTGCTTGTTCTGCTTCCCCGCATGGGTTTGGAGTTGAATCACTATACCTAGGTTATGCAAAAGAGTTGACTTCTTTTGTCGTTGGTGTCAAGTGCGCACAAAGTTACGTTGGATGATTATTGTTTATTTGCAGGGGAGGTTCTATCGGGTGTGGCCTCAATCGTATGCCACTCCATTCTCCGTCGGTAAAGGCAAGTGCATTCCCTAAATCGTGGCTAGGATGATTAATTGATTGTTTGCTTCTAACATAAGAAACTGCCGATGAATACGCAAGAGGTAAGCTTTGCTTGGCTATAACTAGAAAATGGTTCCTTGTATGAAAATGCTTATAATGATTACATGGTTAAGGGAATGGCTGCAAGTACATCGAGCTGTGTGCCTAATTGAGTTGTTCATTTCTATTTATCTGCTCAGGGCTAATGTCTATTGATTGTGGCAAGTGCATCAATTGATTGAATTTTGTGAATGGTAGATTGTATGTCTTGATCGTTTTGATATGAGAGCCGCTAATGCTTGTTGTGGTTATATTGACAACACTAGTATGGATGAAACTTGCATGTGCATCCTTGTTTGTTTGCTATGTATGCTACATTGAAGAATTATGTGCCTTGTCTATGTGACTTGTTGTGCTAACTTGTGTTCCGTGTTGGTGCTTACTAGTAGGATTAGGGTATTATAGATATCAAAGCCATGAGTTTTGATTCAAGAATAAAGGTTCAATTCGTAGTCATGATAAAAGATTATGGTTTTTGTATGAAGTATTGATGATAAATGAATGTGAGGACGGAGTATGGAATTTGATTGCGAAAAATGGTTTGATTTATAATCAAGATAGATGGAATTAGTAATTACTCGAGTATTGGTGATGTGAGTATGATTATGAGTGTTGAGAACGTGATTTTGAGTGTTGCGAATGCGATTATGAGTGTTGAGGATGTGAATGGTAATTTATGGATGTGAGGAGTGGCTGATATTTATGTATTTGGCTATGGCTACACAAAGGTGAGAAATGAATGTAGTTTGCAAATTTGTTTATGTCTCTTGCATTTGTGCATTCATGATGGAAGAGGCGACCCATTCTGATGCGGGCCTCTGTGCTCACATGTAGTGAGCACGAAAGTCCTACCTCGTAGTCCCATATACGTGGTTGTATGGGAGCGAGTCAGCAAGAGTAGACACCCTCCACCATAGGGTAGAAGGGGGAATGAGAGGGTGCACACCGACGGGTGTGCTCTCGGCCATACCGGTATGTGCTAAAAGAGGAGATGAGCATGCATGATGCATCATATGCATGAAAATTGTGCAATCTACAATGCATTGTCAATGATGGATTATGTTTTATGAATTGATTATGATGTATGGATATGAGACTCTTTTTTTGTATGGCATATTTGCATCTGCATTGCATTATAACGATGATTTTGAGTTAAATGGAAAGGTGTCGAGTTGGATCGAGATGTGGCCTCATCCAAAAAGATTAAAGAGATATGTGTCGGGGTTTAGTAATGAAGTGAAACAGGTGAGCATGCATAATGCATTACATGAGTGTAGAAGTGTGATTGATTAATTAGATTCTTTATTCTCATGTCTGTGTGATGGATTGTGCATATTCTGTATTTTCATGTGTGTGTGATGGATTGTGCATATTCTGTATTTTCATGTCTGGTTGCAAGATATGATTTATGTTTTCAGGTTATATGTTACGCTTCTTTATCGTAGAGTTGTGAACTCCGTCAAAAGGCAGCTGGGTTGGTTTGGAGAATTAATTTTGACACTTACATTTTATCCACTTCTTTGTTCTTATGTAAGAATGGTTATTATGCTCTTAAGTAGGAAAATGCGATTGACTATGAAATTATTCTTGGATGTACTTATTTGAGTTATCGACTCACGCTTGTTGTTTGTATTGTTGCGGTACCTTGAATCGGCATGCATTGGTGGGGTAGTAGCACAATCACGCTTGCATCACCACTTGTTCCTTCATGTTGGTTTATAGTTATGTTATTTCTAGCTCGAGAAAATTCTTGTAGAAAGTTGATTGCGGTTATGTTTAATGAGTCACATCTGTAATAATTATGTGGTGGGGTTGATTAATTTCTATTGGATGTGTGATTGGTTAACTAAGGACTGCTAGAATGATACCATAGCGCATATGTTTTTTCTGCTCACGAGTGGATGTCCTTATTTCTAGAGAGGTCATGCCGAAATTTTGTAAAAATTTCGGTGGCTTAATGTTAAGCCGGTTTTAGGAGTTTAGAAGGTTGGTAGCATCCGTGGAGCGTATGGGCTCCGGGCTGTTACAGTTTTGTTCACCTAAGTATGTGTTTGCACTAGAAACTCCTCCATAGGACATGCATGGCAAACCAATATCACACATGCATGGCCACCTAGTGCAAGAGATATATTGATAGCTTAGACACAAGGGATGCTGGATACGTGCCTTTGCAACAGGGTAGCGCCTATATGTCTTCGATCCTCGTACTCTTTTCGTACATCCAAACCTCATCTATCCGTAAACACTTGCCGGCCTACGCGTGCAAGGAACTGAGTAATGCTGAGTGTTCTCTGTGACAGCGACACCAGGTTTGTCAGTCGATTGGCAAGCTCGCAAATGTTCCTTTACCTCTTTCAGATCTTATCGGTTTTAGGAGCAAGGATTAAAAAACCGGCAAAATTTCAGAAATCCCAGCAAATTTCGCCGAAATTTCAGGTACGAAGACCGGATTTGACCGAAATTTCACTAATAACCCTTAACAAAGTCATCTTCCAATACAATTTGTTGAAAAACTGAATTTTTGAGTTATTTTATATTTTTGGAAGAAAAACTATAAGATTTTTATAAAATTTTTTGAGCTTGATAATGATATGACAAATTTATGGTACTATACTTAGAAGTCTAGAATCATACAAAAAAATTTCAAAATAATAGAACTTCATTTGTTATCTTTAAAAAATAAAAATAGAATGAACATATTGAGACGAGAATCGATCGTAAATTTATAAATTTTCTCAAGTTTGATCATGATCTAAAATTTTTAGGAGATTTTAAGAATTTTATTACATCCCTTCTCTTAAAGTTTCAAAAATTTAAACCTATTTGATTGCTTAATCAAAAATTGTAAACTGTACAAGCATGCACTCTCACTACTACACAACAGGCAATCCTTGCCGCCATATCACTGCCGGTTGGGATAGAGCCGTCAATGATAACATATCACTGCCGGTTCAGAAGATCACCAGCATGAAGCGATATCCCGGTTTGGCCAACCAACGGCGAAGTGATAATGACTATCACTGCCGATTTATACCCAAAACCGGTAGTGAAATATCACTGCCGGTTTCATTTATAACCGGCAGTGATATCAGAACTTTTACTGTCGGTTTTAGTCTTTAACCGGCAGTGATATGTATTTTCCCGCACATCCGAATTTTCCTGCGTAATTTGACCTTATCACTGCCTGTTTTGCGTAGAGCCGGCAGTGACAAGGTATTTATATAATCGCCCGATCGACGCCTTCTACGAAAGCGGTCGAGAGGAGCTCTGTTTGCTCGGTTGTTATTTTCTTGGCGAGGTGCTACCAAAAAATTGTATTAATCTTTTTCTCGTATTTCTCTTCGAGGCGGCTTCTTCTCCGACCGAGCAGAATAAAGAGGAGCTCTGTTTTGCTCGGTATTTATTACCTTGGCGAGTTGCTGCTGAAAAATTGTATTAAAATTTATCTTGTATTTCTCTTCGAGGTTAATTACTGACTTGATCTATGTTATATTTGTAGTAAAATTTTACTTTATAGATTGCTCTAGATGTTGATAATTGCTGATTGTATGGTGTGAACATTTTAGGTCGGTAGTGCTTAAATTAAGATCTAGCTAAATTATTGAATAAATTATAATTCAGTATCCATTTTAGTGATGTAGTGGATTTTAAGTAATGAAAATTGCTAGATGGACAATTATGCATAATTGTAATTATTTTAAATAATGAAAAATTGTTATATGGATTTTTAAATAGTAAAATTGCTAGATGAATTATAAATAGTGAGAATTGCTAGTTGAATATTTAAATAATGAAAAATGGTAGATGGATTTTCCAATAATGAAAGTTGCAAGATACATAATTATTTAGAAATATATCCTTATATTCAATTATATGCTTGTTTGATGTATATTAATTTAATTTAAGAGCGCTACATAACAAAATGAAATGAATAAATCTTCTAAATAATTAAAAAATGCTAGATGGATATTTAAATAGTGAAAAAGGTTTGATGTATTTTAATATAGGCTAAATTGCTAGATGTATTTGTAAATCTAATCATTTACAATTATATTGTTATTTGCAGTTATATGCTTACAATGTGTTTATCATTTTAATTAATTAGCACTGCATGACTAATGTAAAGAATAAATTATTTTGGTATCATTTATTGATATACTGAAATGTAGTTCGATATAATTAACTGTAGATGGACCCAAGGTGGATGTATGACATGGACCGTCGCGGTCCAGAGTTCTTTAATGGTGTGACTTGTTTTCTGAATGCGGCTGCGGCACACAAGTCAAAGAACCTGGTGGACTATATGTGTTGTCCATGCGTTGATTGCAAAAATGAGAAGCTGTTTTCTAACATAGAGTCGATACGTGCACACTTGCTTCGAAGGGGTTTCAAGGCTGGCTATATCTGTTGGACCGAGCACGGTGAAGATGATATTGTACATGAAGGGCAACACATTGATGAAGATGACAGAGACAACGATATGATGGCGGTGGAGAATGCGTTCGTTGATAGCCACGAAGATGATCTAGATGAAATGTTGCGTGATGGGGAGGGGGACTTCACGAGTGAAAGGGAGTTTCAAAAGTTCCAGCGTATGGTAGAGGACTCTACAACGCCATTGTACCCAGGCTGCAAGGAGAAGCACAAAAAGCTACATACCGTGCTTTCACTACTGCAGTTGAAGGCAAGCAATGGTTGGTCCGATAAGAGCTTTACTGAGCTGTTATGTCTCTTGGGGGACTTACTTCCAGAGAGTAATGTGTTGCCTACAACTACGTACCAGGCCAAGCTGGTTGTTTGCCCATTGGGATTGGAAGTACAAAGAATAGACGCATGTCCAAACGATTGCATATTGTATCGCAATGAGTTTGCAGACATGGATTCTTGTGTTGTTTGCAAAGCAAAGCGGTATAAGGGCAACAATGATGATATTGAGAATGATGATGTCGGGGTAAAGCATAAGAAGAAGAGGTGTCCTCGTAAGGTGGTGTGGTATTTCTCTATAATCCCCGTCTGAAGCGATTGTTTGCGAACAAAAGACATGCCCAATTGCTACGATGGCACGCTGAAGAGCGTAAGAAGGATGGAATGCTCAAACACCCTGCTGATTCTATGCAATGGAGGAACATCGACAGAAAATATAAGAAGCACTTTGCATATGATGTGAGGAATATAAGGTTCGGGTTGAGTACGGATGGGATGAATCCTTTTGGCAACATGCTTAGTCGTCATAGCACTTGGCCGGTGACTTTATGCATCTACAACCTTCCTCCTTGGTTTTGCATGAAGCGAAAGTGCATTATGATACCATTACTGATCCAAGGGCCCAGGCAACCTAGCAATGATATCGATATGTACCTCAAACCATTGGTTGAAGATCTTCTAATATTGTGGAACGATGGTGTACCGGTATGGGATGAGTATAAAAGAAAGAACTTTATCCTACGAGCATTGTTGTTCGTAACCATCAATGATTATCCTGCTCTTGGCAACCTGTCGAGCCAGACAACAAAAGGCTTCAATGGATGCGTCCAATGCTTGGATGATACAGCTAGCCGGTGGCTGAAGAACTGCCAAAAATGGCTTACATGCGGCATCGTAGGTTCCTCCGCAAGGATCACCCATACCGCAATAATAAGAGAGCTTTTGACGGGACAAAGGAGACTGCCTTAGCTCCGAAGAATCACACTGAGAAACAAATATTTGCCGCCGTAAAGGATCTTACAATTATTCACGGAAAGGGAGCCGGTAGTACATCTATCCCGAGTTCCCGGGATCAGGCTCCTTTGTGGAAAAAGAGATCAGTATTTTGGGTCCTACCTTATTGGCAGCACCTAGAAGTTCGACACGCAATCGACGTCATGCACATAGAGAAGAACGTGTGTGATAGCTTGCTTGGTATCTTACTGGACATACATGGCGAAACGAAAGATACACTCTAAGCACGGATGGATCTTGAAGATATGAAACTGAGGAAAGAGCTGCATCACAAAAAAATGGATACAGGCAAAAAGTACCTTCCCGCAGCCTACTACACTCTGAGCAAGAAAGAGAAAATTAGCGTTTGCAAATGCTTGCACGGAGTCAAAGTTCCGTCTGATTACTCTGCTAACATAAAGTGACTAGTCTCAATGAAAAACTTAAAATTAATTGCTATGAAGTCTCACGATTGCCGTGTGATGATGACACAGATGCTTCCAATTGCAATTAGGGGTGTTCTGCCAGAGAAAGTCCGAGACCCAATTATCAAGTTGTGTTCATTCTTCAGCGCGATTTCACAGAAGGCCATTGATCCGTTAAAACTAGGAATGAAAATGGGGCGGATAATTCCCGCCGATCCGGTTAGAACCGGATTCGGGAAGAAAAACGGATATCGGGTTGGATCCGGATCCGGATATTTAAAAACGGATATCAGATTAGATTCGGAGCATATATTATCCGAAAAATATGGGTCGGGAACTGGATATCGGATATTCGTAAATTCGGATATCCGGATTTCGTTTCTCGGGCCTCTCGGTCCGACGGTCCCCAAACCCAAGTTAGTAGCCTCTCGCCATTTGGTCCCCAAGCTTGAAGCTGCCCTAGCCCCCAAGCCAATCCACCATCGCCTGGTCGGCGTCTACCCGACGCCGATCCGGCGGCCTCGTCGGCGTCGCTCCTTAGGCCCGCTCCGATCCCCCCAATGGCATCTCCCTCCGGTCAGCAACGTCTCCCCCAAGACACCCGGCGCCCATGCCCCAGATCAGTTTATTATTTGTAAAAGCAAGATTGCTGATAATAAATAAGTAAAGCACAAGAAATACTCACGGCTCTTCCCAGCATTGAATAATCCAATGATCCAGTAGTCAAATAATCCAACAATCAAATCCATAATCCAATCATGAAGTCCAACAATGTCAACCCATTGAGTTAAAGATATAAACATTCATCCAATAATCCAATTCATGTATAATCCAACAATATCAACCCATTGATATGAAATAACAGTTGTAAAACAAGCTTATATGGGTTTACTTTGTTGTTATAGGAAGCGCATAGTTTCCATGTTTAAGGTCTGTAGCTAATTCTTTTACAGTCTGTAGCTAATCCAAGACGCCCGGCGCCCATGACCCAGATATATTTTGATGAGAGTTCAGTTTTAATTATTATGAAACATTCCGTTCTTTTAAAAGATTACTTCAAGGTTGGTCATTTGATAGAGATTATTTAATTTATAAGGCAACGTTTCGTTCTTTAAAAGTTTAATTTATATTATTATTATCATTTTCAAGGATTGACTCATCGTGAATTTCAACCGAAGGGTTTTACATTCGCGAGGGTAATCCGAACAACAAAATAAAGCGCTTCACAAAAGAAAATCCAAAAGAACACCAACATAATATAGATTATCATATAAGGGTTGTAGGGTTTCTAATCACCGGTGATTTCTTATATAGTTTTAAATTTGCATATTTTGAGGATTCATGTGATTGTAGATTAACTAATTATTATCTGATTAGAGAAGTCTTTTATTTAAGATTCTCATTCATATTTTATAGTAAGGGATTTTATTTCTTCTGATTTAGAATTTCTACACATGACCCTTCATGACGGATCGATGGAGGAGGTGGTGAAGAACTTCTTGTGGCAGCTGGTTGTAAAAACTTCTGATGGTTGCTTGGTTGTCGACGTCTTGGTCCAGTTGCTGATGAGGGATCTTGAAGTCTTGCGCAAGCTTTGTATGCATGAACATGGATATTTATTTTAATGCCATGAATCTTGCATACTTAGGGAAGAATCTTGCATCCGGTTTCTTGGATAGTGCTGAATCTGGTGTCGTCATGATGCTTCGCGTAGTGACGTAGAACTTGACCTTCCAATTAAGTGCTAACATGGTTATGATTTTTTTCTATTATCCAATTTCTTGGCTTATATGGGTTTACTTTGTTGTTATAGGAAGTGCATAGTTTCCATGTTTAAGGTCTGTAGCTAATTCTTTTACAGTATTAGTCCAGTTTTTCTGACTGTCCATTAATAATTGTTCTTAAAGGAAATAGGTCAGAATGACAATTTGGATAAGAAAGGGATTTAAAATGAGAGGAAAGGATGTACCATAATCATAGTTGTGCAATATATAAAATCTTTTGAAGGTTCATGCTTCTAAGATAATATTTTATATTTTAATTGCTTCATAACTATGGGTTCCTTATATGGTTGTGGGTCATCTCGTCGTAATTCTTTAACCTATTGGTTAAGTGTTACGAGAGTATCCCGTAATAACAATACAGACAAAAACTTCAACTAGTAAAAGTAACATACTTTTATTTTATTATATAGGAGTTTAGGCAAGGGTGGCTATTAACGCCTGATATACAAACTTGCCAGGATGGTCTGGTAGCAGGTGAATATGTTGCTGGAGTAGGGTATTTAGCAAATGAAAATTGGAATGGCCCACTATGCTTTCGATGCGCAACTCTAATGACAGTGTTTGCCCAAGGCTTTTACTAATCCTACAAAGCTATGAAGAGATTTATTTTAAATGTCGGAAGGATCTTCGTAAGAATTTTCCATGCAAGGTGGTTGTAGAGGAAGGGAGCGATACATGGTGCCAAAGTTAGGAAGAATGTGGCAAAGGCGAAGGATTGCCGTGTAAGCGGCCTCGTTCAAGAAAGTATTGTTTAGCTTGGTAAGGGGATTGGAAGATTAATTAGCAAAAAAAAAATTTCTCTGCGGTGATGGGTTAGCAAGGGAAAGCAGTTAGCCTGGTTCTCACAAAAGGAGAAGACATGGTCATGTTGATAGGTTACCTCGGTTTGGCAAAAGAGAAAAAGACAAGCTGTTTTATAGATTTTTTAGGAGGGCTAGAGGTTTAAAGAATACATAGGAAGAAATTCTACAGAAAGGAAAGATAAGTTTGAGGGAAAATTTTCAGAAAGAAGAGAAACTGATTATGAGATTTTTTCTTCTAAGTTACGTGTTAGGGTTTCTTAGATATATATATAGATAAGGGCAACTTATCGCAAACTTTAACCTAAAGGTTAAGTTCGTACGTAAATTGTCCAGACAAGAAAGACAAAATCCAATTGCAAATTAAGTGGCATGAACATCACATCAGAATGCTTCATATAGCTAAAGTAGAATAATATTGCTATGCGTAAGGATTCCTATCTTAAAGAGAAACCTAATTTAATCTTCTGCACCTTACTATTGCGTGACGTCGACTCTTCATGAAGTAAAGTCTTCAGGTTATGCCTGCCGTGTTGGGGTGGATGAAATGTTGTTTGCTTCCTTGAGATTGTTGGTGTAGACGTTGTAGTCTTCTTTAGTTGAACATGAAGAATGGCAGCGACATATCTTGACAGCTTCTGAAGAGAATAACAAAGATGGACTATAGCTGAGAATTACTTTTAAGGGAAGAGGAAATTGTTTACAAATCAAAATGAGAAGAGGTAAGGATAAGATCTTAAGAAAGAGGAAAGAATAGCAATGACTACTCTTTGCAATTAGTAATTTTTGAAAATAAAATTTTGAATTTGGTTGTTCTATTGCTAACGGCCATACTATCTAGGGTTTGTCAGTATGGCTCTGATACCAACTATGACGACCCCCGTTTTAGCATTTTATGCGAAAAATGCCTAAACGGAAATCTAATGTGCATACCGTACTAGTCCTTGGATCAGTAGCTAGTACGCACATTTACAATAATTGGAATCACGACCATACATTATATTATTAATGTGGAAACTATCATTACAATTTATTTTACAACTCAGAGTAAAAATTCATAGCACAGGAGAAGCAAAACTTGTAGTGTACCCATCCAACCCTCAGCAACCGACAAGTTGCTAACCCCTAGAAAGATGGCCTATCTTGAAATTCCGTAACTCATGATTTAAAAGATATTCTTCGAAACTTCGCGATCACCTAAAAATAGTAAATAACCAAGGTTGAGTACTTTCATACTCCGCAAGACTTAAGGTGGTATTTGCAAATGCATAAATGCAAGTCATGTCAAAGGAGGCTTCTAGGTTAATTTTGCACAAAGCAGATTTTAATTTTGCACATCATTTGCAATTTTGTCAAACGAAATTTGTAAAAGCAAGATTGCTGATAAGAAATAAGTAAAGCACAAGAAATACTCACGGCTCTTCCCAGCATTGAATAATCCAATGATCCAGTAGTCCAATAATCCAACAATCAAATCCATAATCCAATCATGAAGTCCAACAATGTCAACCCATTGACTTAAAGATATAAACATTCATCCAATAATTCAATTCATGTAATCCAACAATATCAACCCATTGATATGAAATAACAGTTGTAAAACAAGTTTCAACCCAAAACCCACTTTTGGAAAATATCAAAGTCTAACTCGCATCAGTTCACCAAGACACCCATAACCCTGGGTATGGCTAATCGATTAGATTTATACTCTGCAGAGGTGTACAGCTTTACCCACAAGGCATGGCCTTTTCTTTTTGCCACACGCTTCACATCCCAACGTAAGCGTGGTGGCCAGAATGTTCATGACGAAAACCTTTACATTACCCAGTTTAACTTTACACCAACCCGGGACGTTAACCCTTGCCAGAGAAGAAACCTGAATAGCAGACATACCTCGTCTTTTAATTTGAAAATGGAAAAATGACAGTACCCCTATACTATAGGTTTCTCCCCTTAACAAGGCGTACACCGTTGCATTGGTAAGTAGAAACCCCTACAAGCAGGCCTAGAAAGGAATGCCTGTGCTAGCTCCCGCCTTCCATAAATGAAAAGTTAAACTAGGTAACTTAATTGGTTTAAGGATGCCCCATAACAACACTTGTGGTTGCACGAATTTATCTTGGATCAAACAACACGATGTTCGGTCCTTAATCCGACACGGACAATACTTTACCCTACACTACGTACAACTTCCCTTGTACATCCGGCTATTGCCAATAATTGCCCGCATCCAAACCATAGTTTTGTTTGGGATTTTTATCAAAATATCAGTATCCAACAGAATCAAACCCAAACACATTTTTCATTTCTCAAGAAACAACTTTTGATCTGATCATCATCATCATCATCGATTCATTATTGATTCTCAAGCATGGCTAAGCATGATTATTAAATCGCTTATACCCAAATTGACATTTTATATTGTCTAATCCATTTTCTATGGTTATCAAGGTTCACATGTTCATACTTATCAAGGAGGTTCCATGAAACAACAGGTATAACTACCAAAACCACAAAATAGCGAATTTACTAAAAATAAACACATGCATGAAATCATTTGATAAAACAAAAAAAAATTCTGGGATCAACATGATCAAAGGGGTGCTTGCCTTGCTTATTTGTCGTCTATGACGAAGTCATGGTCAGCTGGCGTTGACGACAACGGAGGAAGTAACACCGAGTTTTACGCGTCGTCTGACGGAAATATAGCAAATAACGAACTTTAAGAAGGGCAAAAAGATAATAGATAGCAAATCAAATAAAAACTTGCAATAAAGAGCAGGTGTGTTATAGGATTGGATTGAATGATCTCACGTTCTTGCGGTTTAGTTCATTAAGTGTTTGCATTTGAATAGTTATAAATTCAAGCGAGGCAGGATTTCTTTTATGAATTCTTTTATTTGTAATATCGAATTCAAGATGCAAAAATTGTTTAGATTAATAGAATTAATCATTTTTGCAAGGTTCATTGATTCTATTATTCATAGTCTATTTCTTAGATCTTTATTACTTAAGGGTTTTGCTTTATCAGGATTCAGGTTCAAAGTAAGTTAAGAATATTTTTCCAGATTATTGTAGATCATATCCTAAAGATCATTTCTAGCTTATTCTTCAAAAAATTCACATTTAGACGAGATATGTTACGAGCTACTGAAAAGGTTTAAGCGATCATAATTTGTTCATGTAAGAATAGTACTTGTTCTTGATCGATATTGTACAGAATTAGTTTTACATAGGTCGGATCTATTGATTTAGGTTACTAGTCTTGTTTTCACAATATTTGAGAAGGTTCTGATGATACAAATATTATAATCATTGATTTCTCGTTCGCAACTTAAGTTCGTTCATTCATTTTTACGGATTTCAAAAATGTGAACACTTAAGGTTATTGAACTATCATGATTAATATGCAAACCATGTTGTATCAAAATTATTTCTTCAGATTATGGTAGAACAAACTTTTTAGAGCGTTTCTAATCTAGTTTCACAAATTTTTGTATTTAGACGAGTTATTTAATCTACTGATGAATAGTCTAAATGATCATGATGTTAACGTTAAATCGGCCAAGTTTCATTTTAAGTTTGCGAATACAACATACATGATTCTTTATTCATTTTTCTAGCATTTGCAGGGTACAATCCTAGAAATGTTTTAAAACTATTTTTACATTATTTTGACTTTGATTGCAATAGATTATCTATTTATTTACTGTTGTAATTAACATTTCCTTTGGTTAAGAGAATGCAAACTAAATCTTATTCTAACTACTTTTACATACTTGGGTTCCTACTGATTCTAGGAACTTAATACAAATTATTCCATCATTTTATGAGCTATTGTGCTTTTATTCTTATTAATGGACATATCAAGTTTTACTAGTAATTATAAAGTTCAAGAATTAAATGTTTCTTTATATTTGAGTTTATTATTATTCCAGAGACACATTAAAATTTATTTAATTATTTTTATAGATTATATTTTCCATATGTGCAATAATGTCCATAATAGGGTGTTTATCTTATTTCAAATTTTAATAATTGCTCCATGACTCAAAAATTAAATATTTTTGCAGATTGTAATTCATCTTCATCTATTCATCATTTAACAATTTATTTTATTATTTTATGCCTTCATCGTACACATTTGCATTAAAGACCATAACAGGATTATAATTAAAGTTTAATTTAAATAATTATTCAGCTGATCAAAAATTTAATATTTTTACATATTTAGATTTTTCTTGATTTTATATGAATATAAAATTTATTTTATTGAAATTGGATTAATATTTCAGAAGATATTCAAGATTGTATTTTAATCAGTTTGGAAAATTGCATTCAAAATTAAGGAATACGTTTTCATATCAGAGGAAGCGTCTTTTGCAAAATAGACTGAAGTGTTTCGTTCTCTGACAGGGTGGCCCCGTGCGGCAGAGAGAGAAACAGGGGAGGAAGTAGGGCTCACCGGCGAGGGAGTTCCGGTGGCTTTCCGGTGACGGAGAGTGCACCATGAGGAAGGGCTCGGCGAGGTGACTCCAATGGTGGAACCAATTCGGTGGAAGAGAAACCGGAGCGAGCTGGCTATGAGCTCAAGTGGCGGCACTAATGGCGACTCGGTGGAGAAGAAGAATCAAGATGCGGGAGCTCTAATGGGTTCCGGATTTAGCATCAGGTTGTCGAGGGGACTCCATTTTGGGTTCTATTGGATGGGATAAGCTCCGAGGAGCTCTACCGTCGGATGGCCGGAACTGAGGAAGAAGGCGCACGGCGGCGGCGACATTTGGCGTGAAGAGTTCAAAATGTTTTTGAGGGATTTTGATCCTCTAGGCTTGGTGATGCTCTGAATCAAGGGAATTTGGAAATGGACTCTTGTTTCTTGCGAATTGGTTTCGGATTTGAGCTTCAGGGAGTTCGGCCATGGCGGAAATGGACAAAGCTTTCGGTGTTTTCGGCTGAGGAAAGAAGAAAGGTAATGAGGGGAAGCAAGAGAGCGACTCAGATGATCTTCTAGAAGTATTTATAGGGGCAGGATTGGATAGACTTGGCCGGTTGCTCTTGGCTCGGATGAACTCGGGCTCAGGCGAAGACTTCACCGAATATGACAGAGGAGAATGATGGCTGGGCTGCGGAAATAACGGAGGAGGTGGCCGTGTGGAGGCGACGGGATAAGGTTGTGCTAAGGTGGCTCGGCTAGAGGCGAGGGAATGACACGATGCATGTGAAGCTCTGCTGAATTTTGCTCGGGGCTTCATCATTTGGAGGTTGAAGGAGGAAGTGAGACACGGCAAAGTGGGCGACAAAAGGATCGGACCCACCGAAGTGAAGGAAGCGGTGGAAGCGAAGCAAAATTGAAAATGAACAAAGAAGTTAAGGGGAAGAGGATTCAATGAATCGGTTTTGCATCACTTCAACATTTATGAGAATTGTTCGTGCAATGGGTTGTCATTATCTTGCTGCTTTACAAATTTCGGATTAAAATACTATTCACAGATTTTATTAAAATTCGACAATACGCTCTCGCATGTTTTGATTTCTATTTTTGATATATCAGATGATCTAAATATTTTCAAATATTTTGAAAATTTTATATAAATTTAACTTGATGATATTATCCTTAAGTAAAATTTTCAGATTTATATATATTGTATTTAATTTATTAAAATTCTGACATTCAGAGTACTAGTTTTCAATTCTCTCCGTTTTTGAATTTTTAAATATTCCAAAATAATTTATTAATTTCTGAAATTTTTACTGTATGTGAATTAATTGCTCCAAAAGATAATATAAAATTTCATCTGGAGATAAGTCATGATTATTTTTATTTAATTCTCGACAATATTCTTGTTCTTAGTCTTGGTGCAATAAATGACTTTGGATTTTATGCATAAATATTGGATATGACATTTCTCTACTATTATAAAGCACGACTTGGTGACTGTCCATTCTTCCGTAGACCCCACTCCCCAGCGTCTGACATTTGAACAGAAGTTTAGTCGGCACAACCCTCTCACTCCACACGTACACAGCGTCGAACCCTCTCGCCCCCAATCTCCTCGCGCCGCCCCAATCTCCTCGCGCCGACTCCTCTGGCTCCTCGCCCCCAGTCTCCTCGCGCCGCCCCCCCCACTCCTCGGCTCCTCGCGCTCCTCGCGCCGCCCCCAGACGCAATCTCCTCCGCCCCAATGCAATCTCCTCGCGCCGCCCCCCAGTCGCGATCTTGGTTGAAGTGCCGTCCCCCAGCCGTGATCCGGATCGCCCCCCAAATCCTCCGCGTCGCCAGCCTCGCCGTCCGCTCCTCGTCGGTGCTCGGGGCGGCGGGGCCTCCACCTCCGCCGCATCCCCCGTCGCCGCGTCCTCCGGCGGCCGGCTCCTGCGCGTCACGTCGCCAACCCCTCCCTCTGCCATCGCCGCCGGGCGTGGTGCAGATGACCTCCGTTGGGGACCTCGACGCCATCTACGCCACCTGCTCCCGCCTCACCAAGGTCGTGTTTCTTCTCATTCCTTTCGATCTGCGCAGGCCACATCGTGGCCACTCGGCGCGATGATCCGGGCCTTCGCAATACTCCGCAACCAAATGTTCGCTGACCCGTCGTTCGTCTTCAAAGTTGGCACTGAGGTGTGTGCGATTGGTCTGCTATCTGGTGAGATCAGAGCTGGAGTTGTTTATATTATAGCCCTATTGTTGTTAAATAGTTGGGGTTTTGGGGTTCAATGCAGGTCGTGATTGACTCGTGCTGTGCGACGTTTGCGGAGCTGCAGAAGAGGGGGGAGGATTTCTAGGCGGAGTTTGAGTTGTACGCTGCTGATCTTTTGGTCGGGGTGGCTGTTGATATTGCGCTTGTCGGGCTGTTGGCTCCATATGTGAGATTTGGGAAGGCGTCTGCTTCAACATGGCTGTTCAGGAGATTCAGCCAGATGGCTGAAGCTTTGCCAAGCAGGTGAAATTATATTTCTTCTGTCAGATGCCTATAGAAATTGGTAGAGAATTATGAGAATATAAATTAAAGTCAAAAGCTACCTTGTAAAAATATGTTCCAATTCTTTGCTGAACTCTAAATCTGCAGCCTGGCCTTTCAGCTTCAAAAACACTGCATGCTCTACCAATTTGCTCTTATAATCACTTATCCTACTCTTGTCCTACTCCATATCGAGGACAACAACGTGGGATGCGTCGCCATGATTTGTGAGATTTCTGGTTTCAATGTAGTGACATCCATATGAAAGATTGGATTTTGGGGGTGAATAGGTTTGTGAAGAGTTGGGATCCTTTGGGAGGACATCGAACATTGCATTTTCAGGACCACATATATGATTATCAACAACAAAGTGCATTCTTTTGTGATTTGCATCTGAACTATAGCACTAACAATCCTACTCCTTTCTGAAGGCTTTTGCTAGGAGCCATGGCAAGGGAAAGAGAAAGGAGCTACCCGTAGGATGCTGCATTTTTTATCCTGATGAACTACAGGACTCATCTGGCCCACTGTTCACAAGTGCTTCACTGCCTTCATGATCTAGCAGTAGCCAAGGCCAAGCTGAAGGAGATGATTAGGTCCTTGTTCTACAACATCCGCTGCATTGCACACAACATTGGAGAGTGCCAGAGGTTCACGGAGAAAATCATTGTCCTACTCTTGACTGTTGATGCCCTTGAGGTAAACTCCTGAACCATTTCAATGTTGCCCTTTGCTTCCTACTAAATGACTGGGACCATGAAACCTGCATTCTAGATATGGTGTGTTGTAGAGTTAATGCTTTCTTTGCTGGGTGATAATTGATAACCACGATATTGTTTATTATCAGTCTTTATATTACAACCAATTGTCAGCAATGTAGTTTTACTGCTGGAAGTAATCCAATTAGTGATGTCATCACGGACATAAAGGATAATAATACTAACATGCTCTGCCAATTTGCTCTTATAATCACTTATAAGAAACATGTGCAAGAATAAGCTTTCTTATTTTGCACAGTGTAAATGTGTGATTAAAGCCACTTTAATTGACTACACAGCTTTAGATGCTAGAATGGCCATTTGACATATTTTCGCAGCAATTGACAAATAGTTCTTATATTTGCTCTTTGTAGTGTTTCACAAGTGCTTCACTGCCTTCAGGATGCGCAGACCTGGATGGTCTTGTCCAGCCTCCTCGAGAAGAACATCGGAGTGAATATGGTTCGCTGAGTTCGCTTTAAACGAATACCACTCCCGTTCCTGTTCTATTTCTTTGGCCTTCTTACCACATATTGGATCTATCTAGCTACCAATCTTGCAAGGGATCCTTATGTCTTCTGAGGGGTAATCCATCCACCTTTTTTTTTACATTTTTCCGTATTATATGATACAACTTTTATGTGCAATTGCTTGTTTACCATTCTGGAACTGTGTGTGTATTAAAGTTTATTGTTTCTGTCAACTCATAGAGAGAAGATTAATTCCATGAACCTGCTCATGTACATGGCCCCAATTGCTGTTATTCTCTTGGTTCCTGCTACTATCTTCATGGAGGATAATGTTATTGCTGTTACTATGGAACTGGCCAAAAAGGACTTCAACATAATTTGGTACCTGCTGTTCAATTCTTGATTGGCGTATTTCGTCAATTTGACCAATTTCTTGGTGACAAAACATACCAGTGCATTGACCCTACAGGTGTGCCATGCTATCTCACTCTATTTCCATCTTCTTGAATGAATTACTGAAGTGCAGTTCCCTATGTTCCATAGATACTTGTTTACTCAAAACAGCGTTCTCCTTGTTGTAAAGGCTTTCTTTACATTGCATATCCCATTTCTGTATGGTCGAAAAAATAATGTTCATAATGAACAAACTACAACCCTGAGTCATACCATGGCCTCTATATTAGTGACAGGACAAATTTGAAACATGTAAAGTGTTGCTTTGTTCTTTAAACCTCTTTGTCTCTTGGAATGGCTAGGAACAGATAGTTTCCAGCATTGGAACATATCTTGTGAATTTTGGCGTGTCAAATATTGGAATGTGCACTATAACTCAACTTCTCTGTCCTAGCAACTATTGGCAAATAATGCTGTCACATGATTCCGCATAGATAAATTGTTTCAGATGATGAAGGATTTCAGATAGCAGTAGTAGTTAGTGAACAATGATTATGTGCTTTTGGTGTGCATTTAGTTGAAATGCTTAATGTATGAGGATCTCATTACATCGGATAGAAGGTGAGCATATCATGATATGCTCGTCTATTCTTCTGTATTGCCATTATTGTAGTTATGGGCATGCCTTTTACAAACCCATTTCGATAAGCGCAACCATTATTATCCATTGATCGTCAATTACGATGCTTTTCCAAAATGGCTGTTTCAGCAAATTGTGCACTGCTTCCTTTGTCACACCATATTCACCTTAGTTTGGTTAGGAGATACATGCCAAATTGGATATTCAATGTAGTTATTCAGAGAGTGACACTTACGATGCTTTCCAGGTCCTGGGCAATGCAAAAGGTGCTGTTGCAGTTGTGGTCTCGATTCTAATATTCAGGAACCCTGTATCTGTAACTGGGATGCTCGGTTACACACTCACTGTCATAGGGGTGGTTCTTTACAACGAAGCTAAAAAGCGCAACAAGCACTGAGCGCTGCTGAAGAACACGGAGGTAAATGCAGCCGCCCATTATCTATTGTTGGTGCACGGAGCTAATACCTGTTGTTTTTGGGAGATACACGCAGGCAATTACGACGAACCAAACCATATGCGTTATGTCTTCAATTTGGTAGTGATGCGTTATGTTTCTGGAGCAAAAGTGGGTATTTTGGTTGCTGGGAATTGGGAAGAGGAACCTTTGTTATGGTAGAGCATTGGTTATGAACCCAATACGTTGATTATGACATATGTATATTACTGTTTGTTTTTTTATCTTCACATGAAGAGCATGGGTCCAGCCTGTGATTATACTAGACAGAAAAAGTAAAATCAATGTGCTTTTTAATATTATGTTTGGTTACCAATTTTATTTTTTCATGAATCATGAACAAGTCATAATGTTTCTTGAATTGTTGGATTTTTCCCTGGCATGTGCTGTATGGTAATCTCTACATGGAATGTTATAGAATGTTCAGATCCATCTATTGAGCGCATCAACTTCCAGTCAGGGTTAGCTGAAGCTGTACACGGAATCAAAACTAGAATACCAATGTTTATTTTTGTTGTCCAAACTCTTTCAGGTGGAACAGTTGTGCAAAATATTCAAGCTTTGTGGTTCACCATCAGAGTAGTTCTGGGCTAATTTGAAGTTGTCGCGTGCTACCATCTTCAAGCCGCAACATCCATATCGTCGTTGTGTGAATGATGTATATAAAGACTTCCCTCCTTTGGCTTTAGCACTTTTGGACCGTTTACTTGCTGTAGAACCTGAAAATAGGGGTACCGCTGCTTCTGCCCTTGAAAGTGAAGTAAGTTCTGGCCCTTACACCTATTGATTTGTATGGCTGGTGTATTGTGTGCCCTGAAGAGAATCTATAGTCTCTCACAATCCGCTAAAACTGCTTTTGTGTCCCTGCAACCATATAAATGCCATTGGCATGAAATTTGGCCAATGAATCTTAAAATATGAATATCTTTGTTATTTTTTATTCATGTTGTGAATTTCATGAGATTGCTTTTAAGAAGTGAATAATATCTTTTGAAGTTAACATTAAGAGTTCGGTCAAAAAAGTTAACATTAAGAGATTTTATTTCTATTATTTTCCTTTTGACTTTATGGATTAGTTCATAAAAGATTTGGTTGCATCTGTATATCTAAAACTACCCCCCTAAACTTCTGTTGTATAATCTGCCCTTTTACTTTATATCGTAGTTCTTTGCAACGAAGCCTTATGCATGCGAGAAGGCTGAGAGAAGTGACATCCCAGACATTGACAAGAAAAAGTCTGTCCTCAACCATTTTGTTAATATATTCAATGGAATTTAACATATAGTTCTTTTTGTGCTTCTGAAGATAGCTTAAAGTATTATTGGTGAAGGGTTATATGCTCAAAGCAAAACCACTAAAAACAGTTTGCATTATAAGTCTGATAAACTCTAAATACTGCATGTGGCAAAAAACCTGCAAAAACATTGGTGCCAGTGTTTCAAAATTTGGAATTTGTACCGTTCCCAGGAAGAAGTAACCAACCAGTATCCAGTATGTTGGATCGATTACTATATTGCTATCCAGTCAGGATTCACTCACAGTAGCACCTATAGCATGACTGGGCATGGTGAAGATATTGCCGCTGCACTACTTTGTGTAGCAACTACCAAAATGCACATCCTTCAGAGCAAAGAAACTTACCTGGTTTATCATACGATTTCTTACTTGACCAACTTTGCATGTTTGACAAATTCATGAATTTGTGCTAATGATCTTCATGAGGATTGTGCTATGCTGATAGGTAAGAATGGATGGAGAGGTGAGCTGTCAACGAAATCTGGTAGTGGCCATGGCCGCGATCGTGGTGGAGGGTCTGTTATGAAGTGCTATGAGTGTGGTGAAGCTGGTCACTTTGCACGTGAATATCGCTCACCATGCATCAATTACATGCATCAATATGTTCTAATGTCATGAATGTCTTATGTACAATATATTTAGTTTTTATTTATGTCGAAGGAGACACCATAGAAACTTTTGTAATCGTTTCGTTATCAATTTTATTTTTCGTAGCAACGCACGGGCAATAAACTAGTTATCATTTAAATCTGAGGTTCTAGGTTATTCTTAAGATTATCCATGATTCTACAATTTTATTGACTTTATATTTATTTTTATTATTCTTCTATTTCTTGATTACACTTTTCCAATGAAGCAAAAATCAATAAAAATCCAGAAAATTCAGAAAATGCAGAAAAGGCTGCAATAAATATGATTTAATTCTAAATTTTAATTTCTTATTTTATTTTAAATTTTCAGGATGTTACATTGCACCAAGATACATCTTTTATGTAGCTTGAAAATCATACGTGTAGATTTAGATTATGTTTGAGTATTGGTTATCTATTTGTACAACAGACTACAAAGTTATAATTTTCTATTAATCACCATATTTGCAAGTGTAATGAAAATATAGAGATTTATATAGACAACCCATTGTAGGAGATATCTTTAGTGTTGTCTATAGATGACATGGTAGGCTACTTACTATAGACAATAGCTGTCTGAACCACTGTCATGCCCTTAGCAAGGAAAAACTGGCTTTTCTTGCCTTATATATCGCCTGATAGTTGTCGTTTCAGATATTGATATTGTTTTTAAAATACAGTTTTGACTTATAATTTCTATTATAATATATTTATAATATTATGAATGTACTTTTTGAGAAAAATCTACAAAATGATTTTCATGATAGTTGGTAAAGGTTTCAATGTAGTTAGCTTAGAACCTAAGGTGCTAATCACGCTGATTAAAAATGTGTGTATAAAGATCAAAAAAATATATGTGTATAAAGATGTATGTGTATAAATATATATATGTGTGTGTGTGTCCTTGAAAGATATATATCGCAGTCTTGAAAACAACTGTAAAAATACTATCATGTGTCTATGCCATCGTTTGAATTCATAAGTTTGACATCACATGCAAAAGAATAGTCTAGCCGGCAATGCGGCTATACTTGGGCTCTTTTACGTCTATTTTTACTCATTACATTTATCTTCATTTCCTCGTTACGTCTTTCTTCGATACCATTGTATATGTATGTGGGTTAATTTGAAATTTTTGATAAGCTTGCTAGGAATGGCCTCTAATCAAGGACAAGTGCCAGAGGGAGTTGGGCCCTCGAATATAGATGAAGTAGGAACGGGTAGCCCAACGTATTACCTGAACCTACAGGATATTAATATGGAGCAACCTGGTGCCACTACCATGGACCAAACTGACGCCACTGCCATGGACCAAGCTGACGCCACTAACATGGGCCAAGTAAAGTATTAGTATGTTGTGATTCCCAAAATATTGTAGGGTTAGACAACTAATAAGAAAATCCAATTGCAGGCTCAGACGTCTGATGAACAAAGGCGGCGCGCAGGCCGTGGTTCGAACAAGATGCCTGAGGGTGTTCACAATATACTGGAGCTCTCGACAGTTGGGGAACCTGCTATACCCGCGTCATCGTTGGGGCTGTACAGGATAGCATGCGGAGTACTTGCTAGGGATTATGTGCCCATTAGCTAAAGATCATGGACCGGCCACCGAGGTGATCAGTGGGTGGTTCCCAATGACCTGAAGGACTTGCTATGGGACAAGCTAAAAGAAGTATTCCAGTTCTCCCAAGGGTCCGAGTTGGTTGCAAAGAAATGTGCACTAAGTATCATGTGCACATCGTGGAAGAATTGGAAGACGATGTTGAATAAGAACTATGTGAAGAAGAATGAAACGCCAAATTTTAACATGTATCCAAAGATTAAGGGAATTTTAGGAGGACTTTGTGGCGTACAAGAATTCGGAAGAAGCCCAGATAGTGAGTCAGAAGAATAAGGCTAACGTGGATAAGAATATGTACCCTCACACACTAGGCACTATTGGCTACGTGAAGAAAATACCTGCATGTGATAGATGCGATGTCGGGACCCGAATTCACCAATTCGAACCCACTGTGTTTTACCGCACTAGTCCCAGGATCAATGCTAGTGCACACAGCTTAACATTGGTAAGCATCACATCATACACAACGATAAGAATAATAAGACTTCATTTAATTAATATAACTAGTGTATGATCTTATGATCACTTACATTATTCTGCCACATGGGCTAACCTGAAGTAAACATAAACAAATGCAGCGGAAAGTATAGCAAAAGACGTATATGTCCCATCAGCACACCACAGGCAGCTGACAAGGATTGGCCTAGTGACCCGTGTCCACCTGGAAGTCCTCCTCCAATACCGGCGATGATTTCTCCACTGTTGTGGGTTGTTAAGCAAGGGTGAGTACACCAACACGTACTCAACAAGTTGTGCACAGAATGCAATTCTATCATAGCTATATGCAGGCTTATTCCAAAGAAATGGCTAAAGTTTTACTAGCAGTAAAGCATCATTTGTAAACACATACGATACATAGATTGAAAAAGACAGTAAAACAAATAGTAATAAGTAAATAGATTCAGCGATTCTCAAATAACCCAAGTTTCCATCCAAAGTCAAGTTCCATTATCCACATGGCATCCTGCCATCCCAATCAGTTGTCCATTTTAATTAACTAACCCTTGACTGTAATTCCCGAGTTTTGCTCAATACCGTGAGCACGGCTATCCGAATAGTTTTTACACTCTGCAGAGGTTATGCACTTTACCCACATGATACAACCATGCACCACACAGGCGAATGATCATAACAAAGCCTTTACAATGCATCCTCTTAACCCAATGCTACCCGCTGAGGTTTCAACACTGAAGGGTTACACCATCATAACAGGGCCCCCCTCTTGCGCCATGTGAGTTTTCTCCGTACACCCGGACTCACACCACCACGATAGCACTCAAGCTAAGCATTTGCAAATTAGTCACTAGGCTGCCCCATATGAGTATATGTGGTTGCAAGATTGACTCAGGTCAAAGGTTCGCAAGGTTAAGTCCTTAGGATTGATTAAAGCAAGACTTACACATACCCTCTGCCCATCGAGCCCACCCTGGCACACCTGCCCTTGCCACTTGCTTCAATCTAAGTGATTACCAAACCCAGTTGATTACCAAGCATCACATGCTACACAATTCAACATCGTTGCGTGACCTCCTCGCCACAACAACTCAATCTCCTCGTGTGACCACACATGACACACAAATTAACATTATTGTTTCATATTCCATTAGTCAAGATTAATAACCAACATTTCATATACATGTGATGACGTAGCATGGCTAAGCATTCTAATCCGGTCTAACCATCCATGTTGATTTCATTATTAACCAACTATAGTAACCAACCTAGGGTAACAATGAAGCATGGCATACAAATATCAAGGTAGGGTATAATTCAATGGGTATGTTAGCTAATCCAAAATTTATGTTGAAATCATTTATACACATAAAATAACATGCATTAAGGTAAAGCAAAATAGCAAATTTTCCTAACATGGGTTCAACATGATCAAAGCACAACTTGCCTTGCTTAAGTTCCTGGTCTTGCTCCGAAGATTACTCTTGAATTATTAATTGCTCCTCCGAAGCCTCGCTCAACTCAACGTCTACGCGAAATCGAGAAGAAATAGCAAATAAACACCAAAACTAAAGAACAAATAAACTCAAAAATTCAAACTAAAGCAACCATTAGATAGATCTCAATTTTACAAATTTTTAGGAATTTGAATCACCTCAATCGGAGTTCATATGCAAAAGTTATAGCATTTAGAAGTTTGAAAATAAATTAAATTGAATTTCTAGATTTAACAAAATTTTTTTTATAAAGAAAAATCCAATTTTTGGAGCCAGGTCAGTACGGATGACACGTGGCATAATCGGGACCGCTCAAAACCAATCTAATGGCTATCAATTAACCCATGACGTGGCTGAATCCTAACCACCCGATCCAGATCCAACGGTCAGCAACTACTAATACCCTTCACTGCAGCCCTAATTAACGTGGCGCATTTCTATCCATCCGATTTAAATCCGACGGCCAATACTTACCCGAGACATTTAATGTACACTTAAATGACGTGGCTCAACCGTGACCCTACGATCCCAATCTAACGGCAAAGAACTTACCTGCAGAAACCAGAGAGGTCAGCGGCTGGCGTCCTCCTCCGCCGTTCAGAAACCAGAGAGGTCAGCGGGATCGTCATCTCCAAAGGAATCCGCATCAATGGTTCCCGACGACTTAGGCTCCGAATCAGGTCAATCAAGCTCCTCGTCCACAATTTCAGAGTCAGAGTCAGGTGGAGAACTCCAGTAAACAGCAGATTGGGGCTGCTCAATCCAAAGGTACTCCTCCCCCTGATCCTGTTGCGCTGGAGACTCATTATGCTCAATCAATTTGTTACAATTGTGGAGAACCTGGGCACTTGGTTGGGAGCTGTAGGAACCCTAAGTTGTGTTTCATTTGTGAAGAGCCTAATCATCATGTCGATCATTGCTCCGTTCGTAAGCAACCTCATCTGTCTGCTAAGTATATTGGAAGTGCTGCGAATGGTCTTGGCTTCTTTCATTTGGAAGTTCCTGATTCTAGTCGGTGTGCATCATTTAGGTTCAATAATTGTGGTATCATGACTATTGATCAAGGGAGATTAGTTTGACCGAACTTGAGAGGAATTTAGCTGATATCTTTGATTCCAAATGGCCTTGGCAGATTAGACAACTTGACTCTTACAGATTTATTGTCCGTTTCCCTCCTCATAAGAAGGTCACAGACTTAGCCCTTTTGCCTAGCTTTAATCTCTCTAAACCTGGGGTAACTGTTTATATTGAAAATTGGAAAGGGGAAACTGATGTTTTTGAGGAACTTCAAGAGACTTGGGTTCAGGTTAGAGGCGTCCCTCCAAAATGGTGCACTTGGAAAGTGTTTGATCAGATTGCATCATGTTTTGGTTTGCTTTTAAATGTGGACTGGACTGGGCTTTTCAAGAGTTTTTATGAGGTGGTTAGAATTCAAATTGCTTGTCGGGATATTACCAAAATTCCTCAACAACGTCTGATGGGTGCTGAAAAGATCCTTTTCTTAATTACTCTAAAAATTGAAGAAAAGGAAGCTACTGGTTCTCTTGAAGTCGGAGGTCAGGATGATGGTAATGACGATGATGATGACGGTTTTGATGATTTAGATGATGATAGTAAGAAGCAAGACGATAAGAGTGATGGGATGATCACTGATATTAAGCCTGACAGGTCTGGTGGTAAGAATGGGAGTTCTGATGCAAATTTGTCCAATAAGCCTAAGTCTTCTGATCATAAAGGTAAAGCGGTGGTGTTGCAAAGTTGTGATGCTGTTTCGGCTGAAGCAAACAAGATGTTTCATTCAGGTACGAGTGTAGAGAAAACCTGGGCTCAGATGCTCCAAGCGAATATAAGTAAGACGTTTTCTGAAGAAGTGATTGATGATCAAAAGTGTTTTGATCTTCTCAAAAACTTGGAAATGGTGGTATCTGAAGATGAATGGGATGAACTAAAAGGGGAGCAGTCTGGTGATCAAGCCTTTGTGAATATGGTCGAACCTGTGCAAGAAGAATATTCTGTGACACAAGATAATTTTCCCTCGAATCCTTTTGATATTGGTCAAGAATTTGTTCAGACTTTGGATTCCAGTAGGCATGAGATTACTGAAGAATCGCTTGACAATGACCAGATGGTGGACTTGTATCAGTCAGATGGTGGTATTCTTAAGGGGAAGAGAATGAAGCATTGGGGCCCTGTTCCCAGTAAGCGAAGGAGCAAACGTCTTGAAGATCAAGGCAAAACAATTTTGCAAAAAGCTCAGGAACTGCAGCAAATCAAGAATTTGGAAGACTGCCCCAAGTCCAAAGGTAATTTTTTAAAAAGTTCTTTTGATTCACTTAATCCTCAAGAACTTATTAATCTTTCGGAGAGAGTTGATTTAGTAATGGGTAACTCCATAGAAGAGAAATATAATAATGTGTTGATTTGTACGAATCTGGATGCAAATAGAATAGTAACTACTCATCCTTCTGTCTCTGTGGGAGACTGTGAAGGTGCTAATCCGAAATATGATCCAAGTTTGAATCAGTTGTGTGATGCGACCAAATTAGATTCTGTTTCTCTACCAATACCTCTGAAGGAGGATGTTTTGGTTGATAACCCAGGAGAATGGACTTTGGTTAGAAAATCAAGATGGGGCAAGCACCCTATGAATAGAAGAGGTTTATGAGAGGGCTATTTTGGAATGTTAGAGGTTTAGGGCAACCGGGAAAGACCCATTGTTTGATGGATATGATCCGAAACAATAGAATTGATTTTGTGGGGCTACAAGAAACTAAAAAGGAAAATTTTAGTAGTTCTTTTCTCAATACCATTAGTGGTTCTACAAATTTTGATTGGCACTGGCTTCCGGCCAAATCCTCTGCGGGAGGAATTCTGGTTGGAGTTAATGATGATATTATGGAAATTTTACGTGTTGATGTTAAAGAGTTTTCAGTGCAATGTCTGATTAAATCAAAACAGTTGGATTTTGTGTGGAGGCTCATTGTGGTGTATGGGTCTCCATATAATGAAGGTAAACTTGCTTTTCTTTCTGAGTTGCATGAAACTTTCATGGCAGACAGCCTTACCCCTGCTATTATAGGTGGAGATTTTAACTTGGTTAGATATCAAGCTGATAAAAGTAATGGTACAATAGATAGTAGATGGTGTAACAAGTTTAATGAGTGGATTGACCTGTAGGGTCTTATGGAATTGCAATTAGCTGGCCGGCATTTTACGTGGTCTAATAACCAAGAGAACTCAATCATGTCAGTTATCGATAGAATTTTTTGTAGTACTTATTTTGAAGCTCGTTTTCCGCTAGCAACTGCCTCCTCTCTTGCCAGGGTTGGTAGTGACCATACTCCTATTCTGTGGGATTCAGGAGATGGTACTCCGCGTGGTAAAGTTAGTTATAAATTTCAAAAATGGTGGCTTCTTCATGAGGATTTCCGCGATATTGTTTATAAAGCTTGGCAGAATCCCATCCAAAAAGGAAAGGCCATTGATGTGTGGCAGGCTAAGGTTCGGAGTGTGAGGAAAGCTACTAAGGGTTGGAGCTGTAATGTTGAAGCTGATATTAAAAAAAGAAGAGATGTTTTCTCAATGAGGTGGATGAATTAGATGTAGCTTCTGAGTCTAGAATGCTTTCTAATGAGGAAAAAGCTAGACTGACTTTTGTTAAAAAAGAGCTTGAAAGTATTTGGGCTATGGAGGAGACTAAAGCTAGACAAAGAGCGAGAGATAGGAATGTGAAAGAAGGGGATAGGAATACGAAATATTTTCATGCTGTGGCTAACCAAAGGCGCAGGAAGAGTTACATTTCGGTCCTTGATGGGCCGAATGGTCCGACTAGTGAGCAGAATGAGATGATGGAAATTGCTTGTGATTATTATAAAACGCTTTTTGGTTTTGAACCTAAACTGAATATTAATATTAACGATCGGTTTTTTAATTTGGAAGACAAAATCTCTGTGGAAGAAAATGCTGCTTTAGAAGCTCCTTTCAATGAAGAAGAGGTTAGAAAAGCTGTTTTTGAATCTTATTCGGATGGAGCTCCAGGTCCGGATGGCCTCCCTTTTCTCTTCTATCAAAAATTTTGGGACCTGATTAAGAATGATCTTGTTAATCTTGTCTTTGAGCTAGATAGAGGTGGTTTGGATTTGTTTCGGCTTAATTTTGCGATGATTACATTGATCCCTAAAGAAAGTAATGCGAGAAGCATCAAGCAGTTTAGACCTATTAGTTTGTTGAATTGCAGTTATAAAATCATTACCAAAGTGCTTACAAACAGGATCAGTCCGGTTTGTAATCGGATAATTCTGCAGAATCAAACAGCGTTTTTGAAGAATAAGTACATTTTAGAAAGCGTGGTAACTGCCCATGAGATCATTCATGAAATCCATCGGAAAAAAGTGAAAGGTATTGTCTTGAAGTTAGATTTTGAAAAAGCTTACGACAAAGTGAATTGGAATTTTTTAATGGATGTTCTAAATAAGTGGGGTTTTGGGAGTAAGTGGCAAGGTTGGATTTACTCTGTGTTGAGCAAAGGCTCGGTAGGGGTTAAACTTAACAATGTGGAAAGTGATTTTTTCCAAACTGGGAAAGGCCTAAGGCAAGGTGATCTGCTTTCTCCAATTCTTTTTAATATGGTTGTTGATGTTTTCACCAGGATGCTCCAAAAAGCAGCGGATAATGGCTTGTTGGAAGGTCTCTGTAGTGATTTTTGTCCTAGAGGTATTATTAGCCTGCAATATGCTGATGATACCCTTTTGTTCCTTAAAAATGACGAGAGTTTTGTCTTACATCTTAAGTGGTTTCTCTCGTGTTTTGAGCAAATGTCAGGCCTGCGTATTAACTTTCACAAATGCGAACTAATTCCCATGGGCTGTTCCGAGAGTGAAGTGGATAGATTTGCAAGTATTCTATGTTGTAAGGTTGGCTCTTTTCCCATTAAGTATCTCGGTATTCCTCTCCACTATGATAAGATTTGCAAAGAAGATTTACAGCCTCTGGTCGATAAAATTTTAAAAGAATAGCTGGTTGGAGGGGTAAATTGCTCTCTTATGGTGGTCGTTTAACTCTCATTAAAGCTTGTTTATCGAGTATCCCTTTGTACCTGATGTCTTTTTTCAAGTTTCCTAAATGGGCTCTTGATATGTTAAATTCACATATGGCTAGTTGCTTCTGGAATGATTTCGAAGGTCACAATAAATTACATCTAGCTAACTGGAATTTGGTTTGCATGGAAAAGGAGTATGGGGGGCTTGGTATTCCTAATATTAGAGATCTGAATATGTGCTTGTTAGCCTCTTGGGTGAAGAGATTATATGCCAATGATAATAAACAATGGGTGGACTTGCTTAGATTTAAATATAAAATTGATGATCCTAATATCTTTGCTTGTCATCCTGACCATGTATCTGTGTTTTGGAAAGGCATTCTTTGGGTTGCTCAGGCTACTAAATTTGGTTATAGGTGGCTAGTTGGTAATGGGAAGAAAATTAGATTCTGGGAAGATATTTGGTTCGGTGTTACTTGCTTAGCGATTCAATTCTCAGATCTTTATGTTTTGGTTAATGAGAAGGGTGTTTCGATTGTCGATATTTGGGATGGGACTAATGTCAGATGTACTTTCCGGAGATCTTTTTCGGAAAGGTTGATGATCAGATGGTTTGAACTTGTGGAAGTGGTTAAAAGCATTATACTTTCTAAGGAAGATGATTCCTTGGTGTGGCAGTATTCTAATAAAGGCATTTACTCGGTTAAATCACTTCATGCTATTATAAATTTCAGGGGTGTGGTGCGGTTTTTATTCTTGCTGTTTGGAAGCTAACTGTTCCCCCTAGAGTGCAGGTTTTTCTTTGGTTGCTTTCTCATAACAAGCTTATGACCAAGGACAATTTGTTGAAAAGAGGCATCGATAAGGGAAGAGAATGCTACTGCTGTAATGAGGATGAATCGATTAATCATATATTTTTTGATTGTGTCGTGGCACAGAACATTTGGAATATGATCTCTGGATTTTTTGGTGTTGCGATTGGTTTTAATCTTGACTCTATTGCTCATTTCTGGCTTAGTAATAATAAGAATGGTGCTTTGAATTCGATTGGTGCTGCTACCCTATGGAGCATTTGGAAATTTAGGAATGACATGATTTTTCGCTTTCAGGGTTGGTTAAGTGTGAAAAGCGTTTGGAGGAAAGTGCTGGTTCTGTTGAGATGCTGGAGTCCGCTGTTCACGGAGGAGATGGAAACCAAAATTTTGATGTTTTGTAAGCAACTGGAGCTCTGTGTCCATGCGCCATTGAAACTGGAGTGGCGTGGAAGTGTGACTTGAAAAAGCTGTCTGTGGTGCTGGGTTTGTCTTGAGTAATCGAGATTGTTGCTGTGTTGAAGATCATCAGAAGAAGGAAAAAAGGAGTGCTGCGTCTCAAAAGCTTTTTCCTGTGTTCTGGTAGTTCTTTCTGTTTTTTGGCTTAGCTTCGGAGGTTTTGTTTTTGTGATGTGCTGTTAAAGATGAGGTGAAGTAAACTTAAAGCAGTGCCCTGCGAGGTTATCTGTTGCTTGTGATGTGAGTTGGTTGAGTTTCTAGAGTTAGGTTTTTTGAGTGTGGCTGATGGCCTGGGCGTGGTTATGTGGACGTTTTGGGACTCTAACTGTTTGCTTTCCAGTTTCTTAAATGGAACTGGGACATCTCTTGATGTCCTTTTTGATCTAAAAAAAAAGAACTTACCTGCACGGTTCGCTATTCACCGGGCGATGTGGCTCACTCCTGGCGCTCGATGAAGATCCGCGGTCGTGGTTCTCGCGAGCATTTATGGAGTGAAGGCGGTGCAGGCCGAGCGAGGACGGCGCCACGGCGGTAGCGTTCCAGCGCTCTCCGGTGACGAAAAAGTAGCAGACCGACGCGGCGTGAGGCGACGAGTTTGAATCTGCCCTCAAGTCGTCGGAAGAGAATCCTTATCGGCAGCTACAACGCGGCGGAACCCCTGACTACTCTAGCGAGCTTGCGCGATCTTCACGGCGCTCCTCCGGCGACGATGCGGTAGGGAAAATGTGCAGCGGCTCGAGGTGAGTCTCGGGAAGAGGTCCGAGGCCTTAAATACCCAGTGGTGGCGCGGAAAATAAGGAAAGTACAATGGTGGCGGCAGAGTTTGACTCGGAGACGGCGGCGTTGAGTCCATCTCAGACACGAAGACCAGGGGCCGCACGATCTTGATCCAACGGTGCGAAGGGATAGGGTTTCCGAATCGGTAAGATTGGATGATGGCCGCACGATGACGATCTAACGGCTACGAAACGCTAGGGTTTCATAAATGACGTGGCGTGATAATGGCCATTGGATAGCGATCCGACGGCACACGTTACCCCTCTCGTTTCACAGCCGGTCCGCACAGTAATGGGCTTCGGCCCAGTACTGTTCATACTGATTTTTTCGGGTTTTTCCAATTAAAATAACCCGAGAAATTTATTTGATTTATTTAAGGTAATAAAAATACTCTAAAAATTCCAAGAAAAATCTCAAAAAATACTTTGAGACATTCTGGACTTAAATAAAATATTTTTGGTAAAACTTTATTTTAAACTTCCCTTTTATAATTAATTGTTGACAAAAGGCAATATAGTTTTAATTCAAATAAATCTCAGAAAATCCAAATAAATCCAGAAGATTCACAAAAATCATAAAATAATATTAAATAAATAAAAAGTCAAAATTTTGGGATGTTACATGCGATGAAGAGCTAACCCGCAGGGGTGTCATTACTGCGACGGTCGAGTTGAGTGAATGATCGAAGCACTGGTTGCTTGGGAGGGGGTTTCTATCTCGGAAGATGGCAGCTTAAGCTTCAGGAGCGATAGAGCCCAGGAAGTGTCGCAGAAAATAGCAGATGCTCACGTGCAATCTTCCCAAGGCTTTTTCAGGCCACGAAGGGAGAATAACGAGCTAACCGTTGCCCTGGGTAACAAAGAGCACCCTGGTCGCACCCGAGAAGGCTTCTCAACTGACGCATCGTTGTACAAGTGGCCAAAAAGAATAAGAGAAGATCAACTGGACTGTCAAATACAAGATGCTGTGGTGAGAGCGTTAGCGGAACAGAGAGCGGAGCTGGATAAAGTTGTGGAGCAAGCAGTACAGAAAGCTCTCAGTTCACGACTGCCACCCGATGACAGCCCTCGGAACTTTAGTCACGGTGTTCGTAAGAGCAACTGCACGTCCACAGGGATTCCTAAAGAGCCTGGACTCCATTTTCCAGTGGATGACATCACAGAACCAACACCGTGCAAGCTGCATTTGTCTGCACATGGCATTACCATCAAGGTGGCTGATGGCAGGGCTTGGCCATGCGGCTCCTCGCAGGTTCTGCACTGCCACCCGATACCACTGGGATTCACTAGGGTCGAAGTGGACAATGTAGTCTGACAATATCGCAAAATGGAGGTAGAGATTCCTAGCGAGGACGGAAAAAACAAACTTGGAGAAAACATGCATGGCTTCCTCGCGTGGTGCAAGAGCTTGATTATGTTTGGCACGGACGATGAGGACGACAAAGACGATGATGATGATGATCAGCCGCACTCTCCACACGCAGACTTGTTGCCTAGGAAAAGTGCAACTCCTCCACCGGCACCAGTTAGGAAAAGTCCAACTCCTGCGCCGGCACCATCTAGGAAAAGTCCAACTCCTCCGCCAGCATATAAGAAGAATCAAACATCAGCACCATCTCGGAAGTTCGCACCGTCATATAGCAAATCTCGGTCATCTGTGAAGTCAGCACAGCCTCAGAAGAAATTACCAGCTGAGATGACTAAAGAAGAACGGAAAAAGGAAATAAGCGCTTGCATAACATCTCACTTCAAAAAGGTGCCATCACCTGAGAAGACTAAAGTTGATGCTAATGCGCAGAAGTTTTTCTTGAGTATGGCAAAAGTCAAAGAAACAGGGCGGGCTTCTAAACCTTCCAAAATGTCAGACTACGAGCGCATCTCCAGAAAGCAATACTTGAAGGTGGCTAGTGCCAACGCGTTGATATCACAAGCTCAAAGAGATGTTGCTGAACAACTTCGTGCTCACGAACAAGGTCTAAGGTGGAAGTTCTTTCTTGGGCAACTGCTGGTTGAACTAGCTCATTTAGACCACCTAACAACACAATTGCGGCGCGTCCATCAGTGGTACATGCAGTATTGCAAAAATGGTATGGAGGCGCTCCCAGTCAGATACAAAGAATTGGATTTTCACAATTGGGATAATATTTTCTAGGTGTTATTCACCGAATTGTATATGTTGTACCAACAAGATGTCCTGGATGCGAATGTATTCAGACTATGGACTTTGTAAGTCTCTATGTATATTATTGTATATTCTTGTACCGTTTAACTACACTGCATGTCTAACTTCTTTTTTATATATGTAGAATGGAGATACAGACATGTAGAAGAAATGGCAATGACAAGTTAGGATTTCTCGATCTGGGGCTTGTCAATGAGAAAATTATCCTGCAGAATCCACAGTTTGTTGAAAACTATTTATTTAATACTTTCTTGAAGCTGCAATATAAAACCTCCATACTTTTACCCTATAACTTTAAGTACGTATTACCCTACTTCTAATATTGTTTTGCTATTTTTGCATGACACGATGTGGGTCTAATAGGCTATGTTAACATATATGTCCAGGTTTCATTGGGTCCTCCTCGTCATCGAGTTAGATGCTAGCAGGATTTTTGTCTTGGACTCGATGAGAAAACCACTTAATCTGTATCAAAATTTTTGGAACATGATGAACAGGTAAACTCGATCATTGCGTTATTGCTCTAGTAATATTTTATTCTATTGCATTTAAGCTTAATTACTATTTAAAATCATTCACAGGGCATTCGCACGATATTGCAAGAAAAGTCATCGGCATCGTCCCTACAAGAAAGATTTCCAAATAATAACCGACTTTCCATGCATGAGACAGGACTAGGGAAATAATTTATGTGCATACTACGTATGTACAAATATACATTCAATTGTCACGGAAAGTGTTGGCTATAACGAAGCCATGGTATATAATTACACATTGATGCCTACTTTTCTTTCATTTAACATATATCATCATTAATTAAATTTCTCTTTTCTTCAATAACAGTGCTCCAAGATGAGAACCAATAAGTTACTACTAACAGAAATTTTAGCAATTCAAGAGCAGATCACTGGATTTATTCACGATGAGATCATCAATCCAAACGGTGAGTTCCACGAGCAACTTTAATTCTACTGGAGTCATTGAAAAACCAAAGTGAACAAGATGTACTCACACTACATTTGTAAACAGACTATTGTAAACACTAAATATTGTGATGCTTTAATATATTTGAATTATGATTTAATGACGCTTTATATACTATATATTTGAAGGTAACATATCCTGTGCTTAGAGCTTCCATGTACACACCGTGCACACCAACTAATGAAAGTCATGAAAAACTCTAAAAAAATTTGTAGATGTACTTCATAGATTACTCTACCTATGTATAAAATTGCAGGTTCAAATTCAATACATATCAAGAGTTAGAAAAAAGAGAAAATTCTGACAACTTTAAAAGTGTCAGAATTTTATCTTTTTTTCTATACATAGGTAGAGTAATCTACTAAGTACATCTACAAATTTTTTCAAAGTTTTTCATGACTTTCATTAGTTGGTGTGCACGGTGTGTACACGGGAAGCCCTGTGTGCACAGGATATGTTGCCATATTTGAATTATGATTTAATGATGCTTTACATTAACACATTGTACAAAAAAATTGTATCAAAATATATAATGCAAAGAAAATATGCAATAAAAACATTTGGTGCATGGCTTGTCACTGCCGGTTCGTCCAAGAATCGACAGTGATATATGTATATCACTGCCGGTTTCTGAGCCGGCGGTGATAATCCCGACTATCACTGCTGACCAATCACTACCAGCTCCCATAACCAGCAGTGATGGCGTTTTGGAGCCGGCAGTGATGTACTGTTCTGTACCATGATCTAAAAATTTTATGGTAATAATAGGGATGCTTCACTACTATGCACAAAAATTTTCAAAACTTTTACGTGCTCAGAACAATGCCAAAAAACTTGCAAAAAAAGTGTTATGGCTATGACTCGAAGATTTTAACTTTACCAACTAGGCTAGAAATGCTACTGAGTAAGGGCATTGATGAATTATTTCATTTACCTATGTCATTCATACTGATTTTAATGGAGACTCAATCATTCACTCCCTGCACAACTCACTCACTTTCCACAAACAACAGTGAACTAGCTCCACCCTAAGAACTCTATTGCCCTCACTGTCTCCGGCTATCTCCAACCAAAATCCAGCCTTCTTCAGCCAGAAGACAGCAAATCTTGACCATCTACACCGAGATCTCGGTTGTTTGTAGTGAGATTTAGGTCATCTGAGCGAGATTAGAGGTAACAAAATCCCTTTTTTTGAAGCAAAATCTCGATAGTTTGCAGTAAAATCTCGTTATTTTAGGCCCAATTACTAAGCATATGTGCCAGATTTTGTTGGTTGTAGGCCATATTTGGTGTATTTGGTGTATTATTGCAAACTAGAAGATGAACATGCATATATATTGCATGAATGATCGATGCATATATGTATTTTTTTTGTAAATGCATGAATGATTGATGCATATATATATTTTTTGTGAATGGCATGAATGATTGATGAGCCATGCATATATATTGCAGATTCACCAGTCAAGAATCAATAGGGCAGTGTATGAATAGTTGTAGAACGGTGATGCATATTTTGTTTCGATTCATTAGTGTATGCTCTTTACATGTACAATAATTAGCTAGTATACTCTTTTCATATTTAGCATGTACAATAACTAGCATGTGTTAGTGGCATGTTTGAGCAGCAAGCACGTGTTAATGGCTTAGTGGCATGAGTGAGCTTTTGTTCATTCCAGTGGAATTCTTCAAGATGATGTTAATGGATACTTTGTATTTAGTTATCACAAATAATATTTTCATTGTTGATTCATTGTCTCATTGGTATCTTTTGTATTCTGTTGCAGGTTCTCGTGATGGCAGATTGTCCAGGTAACGTAGAGCATGAGGAGCGCAATGGACCGTCTGGGTCAAAGTGCAACTACTGTAGGCATGATATAAAGGATGGAGGGGTGGTTCGTTTGAAGGAATATCTAGCTGGCTATGTCGACGATATGAAGGCCTGCCTAAGCATGTCAAAAGTTGTTAGGCAGGCCATAATTGTGGAGCTTCGTGAAGGTCAGGAGAAGGAGAAGGAGGCAGTGTGCCTCCGTAAGGAGGCATGCGATGACAGGCCAACCTTAGCCACAAACTACTGTACCAAGTAGGAGTAGCTCAAGATAGCTATAAGTGCCTTGAAAGAAGAGGCCTACCTTAGGAGCCAAGGTTCGACCCTAGGATCGGGGTCTGGGAGTGGTGTAGCGAGGCCCTCGGTCCAATCCACTATCAGTAAAATGTTCAGTAGGTCCAAATCGACATAGGAAAGCTATGCCGCTTTCGATGTTGACCTTCCACAGAGTGGTGCCCCACAGCAACCCCGTATTGACATTGTATTCAAGCAGGGGGCGAGACAGAAGTTAGGGAGGGTATGGTCCAAGTGGTTCTAAGCTAATGCAATTTCAGAAAGGAATGCCAAGTGTCCGTATTTCACATATATGAAACGATCGTAGGGTTGTAAGTTACAACTCTTGTGATGATTGTACAAGTCTCTTATGCCCACGATGGATAGGTTCACTCAACATGACGCATGAGTTAGGCCCAAGGGTTCGTGCACCACAAGGTCACGAGATAGACAGAAAGTACCTTGACAAGAACAAGTAGGAGATTATCCAGTATTTTTGGAAGTTCAAGGATGACTAGGTCACATTTGGTGTGACAGTCATGTGTGACGTCTGGATTGGGCCTACTCAGTAGAGCATCATCAACTTCATGGTATACTACAATGGGGTTATATTCTTCCACAAGACCGTCGATGCCATAGGTACAACATTCAGTTTAGTCTTTACTCTTGCGTACTAGAATTGCACATACTAACTTCTAGCTTGTTCATTCATAGGAAAGGTCTAGGACCACAAGTACCTGCTACGTGAGATAACGAAAGTCATGGCCGAGGAAATTAGGGTAGAGCACGTCGTGCAAGTAGTTACTAATAATGGGGCCAACTTCAAGAAAACATGCCATTGTTACGAGTGGAGTATCCACTGATCATATGGCAGACATACTTGGCACACACTGCAAACCTTATGCTGAAATACGTGTGTGACGTCCCACATATCAAACAGGTTTTGGGAGAGGCCAAGAGGATTTGCCGTTTCTTGTAAAACTACGAGAATCTGCATGCACAGATGAGGCAACATATAGGTGGAGAGTTGGTTATGCCAAATACCACTAGGTTTGGCACGACCTTTGTTTTCTTGAATAGCTTCTTTAAAAGGAGAAGTTCTAGCAGTGGATGACACATCCAGACTAGACTGGTAGCAGGTAGGCTGGGATGGAGGAGGGCAAGTTTGTTTATGACCACCTTGTGGATAGGGGTTTTTGGGACTTTGTGAAGTGGACCGTCTTGGCCATAGAACCCTTGTACAAGATGTTGTGGTTCGTTGATCAAGACAAGTTGCCAACGATAAGTGGTGTCATGATGTAGTAACAATTGTGAAGATTGAGTATCACAAGCGCTTGCGTGAGATGGATAGCAGTATAGGATATTCGTGTAAGTCCTAGAAAAGAGGCTTACTGAAATAAGGGATACGACGTTTGTGCAAGCAAGTCAGTGAAATTAATATGTTCATTTATATTATGCTAACTATGTAATGTTTGTATCTGTTGTGCTAACTATACAATGATTTGTCCATTGTAGCCTCCGTGCTCGACCCACAGTCTTAGTTCTCGTACAACATATGCAGCACTTCGGTATTGATGAGAGTGCTCACTATTACCTTTATCATTTTAGCTGATAAGAACAGTAGCGCGGTGCAGGCCTTACGGAAAGCTGACATATACCATCTTAGGAGGGGACAGTTTGCCACCCATCTTGCACAATCCAACATCATCGATCTCCACATGGCTGCAAGTACGTACGTAATTTTAGGAATTGTTGTGTTGTTGTTGTGGACTGATTGATGTACTTTTCTTTTGTTGTCTTGTCTACAGCTTAATGGTGGATGTCATTCGAGAATGAGACGCCAGCTTTGCAGAAGTACGCCTTGTGGTTGGTGTCGGAGTGCGCATCATCCAGTGGTTGTGAGCATAATTGGAGCACATTTTCCTTAGTGCACACACATATAAGGAACCGATTAAATTATGCAAAGCTCCAACAGTTTGTGTTTGTGCACTACAGTCTTCAACTTTGCCTATAGGACTACGAATCCACCTGCTAGGTCTAGGACAATGATCCATTTGATCACCTCATTGAGGGTGCGATGCATCCTAGTAGCGATCCTATTGTAGGGTGGTTCGATTCGTCCAGGTCTAGTAAAGAGTCCCTACTCAATGAGGACAGTGGGTACGGTCCACACCTCTCAACGAGATTCTTGGTTGATACCATTCCTCCAAAAGAGATGAACATGGCCATAGGTAACGTGGAATTGTGTTGTATTCTACTTGGTAATCATATATGTCAAAATCTCACAATAGTGTTAACATTACTTCCAATTGGCCACAAGTGGGAAGAGCCTCCCAGATTGGGACAAGTTCACAGTCGGTCATACGCAAACAAGGAAGAGGAAGCATGGTACTGACGATATGCTAGTAGGAGCTTTAGATGGGTTGGCAAAGTTATTGAGCAGCCAATATGTCAAGGAAAAAGGAAAGGCCCAAAGTGATGATGAGCCTGATATCGACAGTGACGATGATACAGATACACCTCCTTAGAATATGCAATACCAAGAGACCATTGATAGTAGCTCAACAATACACTATGGAGGCAATGATGGGACAAATACCGCTCGCTACTCCCTCCGGCCCCATTCATAGCCATAATCAGCTGGGAGGATAGCAATAGGGGCGAAGATCCTCGAGGAAGGGCTCATAAAGGCAGATCCATAGTACAAGGAAGGGCACGACGAGTGGTGCGGCTGGGTGACATGTAGCACAACCCCAGGATGATGTAGGTTCATGGTCTAGCAGCTAGTCTTCGAGTCACTAGGGCTTCCCAAATGAGCATCCTGCGTACGGTTCGATACCCTACGGATAGGATCAGGGTGGGTACAATCACAGATAGAGTTATGGCGGATCGAACATGTCTTAGCCGGTTGACTACATTGATCTCTACGTCGATCCATACGCACGACACAGATCTGTCAGGTACCATTACTAGTCAGAGAATCATACGAACTAGATGGCTCATTATGAACATTGAAAGTCTGGCTGGCTACTGCGAGACATGACCTAGGAAGAGTACAAGCAACAACATGAGAGGAGGAATTATGAGGGCATTGTCGATAATGAGAATGTGGAGTTTGCACCACACGTGCACTACTACTTGTAGGTATATAAATGCATTGTTCTCCATGCTTTGCATGATTCTACTCATTTAATTATGAATCTTCTTGCAATACATGTTCATACTGCATATTCATTCTTCAATTATACCTCTTGCAGGTGGTTCGGACTAAGCGTTGCATTCTAACATCATCGGTGCTTTCACAGGTAGTTCTTAGTTCTCTCGTGCTCTTGTATGATCATATTTGTGGTGTATATATGATGAATTGTCATATGTATCAAATTCATTTCATGCCTATCATTTCTAAGGCCAATATGTGTTGATTGTTTCTAATTGTAACCTTCAAAATTCAAATATCAGCCAAAATTTTTAACTTTACAGTACTCTTCTAAAAATTTTATAAATTCACTGGAGTGTGATCATGATCCAAAATTTTGATTATAGCTCAATCATTGCCTTAGAACCCTTTTGTAAAAGTTTTAAAAATTCTAAACCTTTTTTCGTTATTGAACGAAATCTATGTGTTGATCATCAGGCTTTTATAACGATAGTACCATTTTTAGCATTTTTAAAAATTCCTTGGAATTAATAATCATCTAAGAATTTTATAGAAAGAGTAATGATTCATCAAAACAATCCAAAATAAATTTCAAAATTTTCTAACATGGTTTCAAGCATTTTTCATTCAGGTTGAAGTTTGTTGGTAAGGTTTTTATTAGGACATCACCACTCTCTAAACTTTTAAATTTTTTTGAGCTTCGTCATCATCTGAAAATTTTATGAGAACATTAATGATATGTCAGAATTTTGTACAAAAATTTAAAAATTTTCTAACGTGGTTTATTTCATTTTCGTTCGGTTCAAATTTGCCATTCTGCGTTTAATAGCACTATCCGATTTTTAAAAATTCCTCACACTTCATAATTATCTGAAATTTTTATGTAAACATTAATGAGGTGTTAGAACTATCCAAAAAAATTTTAAAATTTTTAAATATATTTTACACTATTTTCCGCATGATGCAAGTCCACCTAGTCTCGATATTTCTCGCTGAGATTTTGGCTCTTTCGGTTAAAATCTTGGAAATTTCAGCCTTCATGGGTTAGAAACTTAGAATGTTGTGGCACCACCGCTGGTTGGCATTTCTGATGTGATGGCAACAGACACCTGTGACATGTGAACTAAATTTGCCGTCACGAATTGCTAGGAAAAATTTCATTGGGTACATACGTACATACACTCCCTGAGATTTGAAACCATGCTTCGGAGTCAGATTAATTGGCAGTTCTAGTCAGAGATCTTGCGAGTCACAGTCCCTAGTCCCCATCATTGGTTGGAAACTTAGAATGCTGTGGCACCACAGCAGGTGTATATATGTGATGGCAACATATATACACCTGTGACATGTGAACTGAATTTGCCGTCACGAATTGGTAGGAATATATCATTCGGAGCGTGCGTACGTACACACCGTGAGATTTCAAACCTGTCTTCGGAGTCAGATTAATTGGCAGTTCTAGTCAGAGATCTTGCGAGTCACAGTCCTAGTCCCTTTCATGGGTTGGAAACTTAGAACGCTGTGGCACCACAGCAGGTTGGTCCAAGCATTTTAAACGTTTGTCACTGCTAGTTCCCTTCTTTTCAATTTGTAACCCACAAGAAATATGTAAACAACAGTTTAAAGGAACAATGGAAAAAAAGTGGAGAATACCTGCGCAAGCCAGGGTGATTTTGATAAGACTATACCCTACAAGTAAATTACTTTGCAACATTTTGGAAAACATAAGTTTTCACCATTTCAAAATACACCCATGTTATCTTTCTATCCAAATGTAACGGCAACTGAATGGATGATATGCAATGTTGAGACTAATTGTTATCGACATGTGCACCTTATACAATTTTCTCCGATTCGACAATATTGTCTCCAATTCTATGCATGTGGACAGAACTTGCGGATAATATGCCTATAACTTATCTATTAAAGTGCTTGAGATTGCCGGCCTCTCAGGTGGTCCACGTGTCACCCCCGGAGGTCCTCCGGAAATCTAGAAATCACGGTTAGGTCCTTTCGAAAAAATTAAAAATCGAGTTTAGGTCCTTTCGGGAGTTTTTTAAGTAAAATAGACCAAAAAAATATCGAAATTACGTTTAGGTCCCTACACGCGGTTTTCGAAAAAAAACATAGATTCGTCGATGGTTTATAGCTGAATAACTTATCTATTAAAGCGCTTGAGATTGCCGGCCTCTCAGGTGGTCCACGTGTCACCCCCGGAGGTCCTCCGGAAATCTAGAAATAGCGGTTAGGTCCTTTCAAAAAAATTAAAAATCGCGTTTAGGTCCTTTCGGGAGTTTTTTAAGTAAAATAGACCAAAAAAATATCGAAATTACGTTTAGGTCCCTACACGCGGTTTTCGAAAAAAACACAGATTCGTCGATGGTTTATAGCTGAATTGGAAATCGCGTTTAGATTCTTTCGTCGATTTTTTTGTAGACTAGACCCGAAAAAAATGAAATGACGTTTAGGTCCTCCACGCAGTTTTCTAAAAAAACGTGGATTCGACGAAGGTTTATAGCAGTCCCACAGATTCACCGGCGGGGGTCCTTCCACCGGTTATTTTGCAAAAAAAACGCCGGTTCTTTCAACTCAAAAGATTTAAAAAAAATCGGAATCGTAAATAGATCCTTCCGCCGGTTATTTTGAAAAAAGAGACTCGTGGTTCCGTAAATTTGATTTACAAAAAACTCGTACCAGATTTTTTCCTCACGACGTGGCATCACACGCAACTCAACGAAGTTAAAATCAAAATTCTCCACTACTCTTCTTCCCCTCAGAGCTCCTCGCTATTTCAGCTCAACGCGCATCAAAAAGCAAAAAGCAGCGTGCGCTTGTTGTGCGGACGCCAGTATGGTTGCGCCCGGATAGGGTGGCCCCGAAGCCCCTATCCCCGGTGGGGGCAACGTGATGTGCACTTGACCCACCCCTGAGGCCGGTGTTCCGCGACCAACAGCGCGGCGCCGGCTCCGCGGCCCAGAACTGGCCACGTGACGCGAGCAGTTAGCGCATTCCAAGATGCTCGGCGTCTCGTCGTTGGAGAACGCTGTCCCGTGCGCCATGCAGATTTGACCAACCCAACAGGCTCCCAGATCGGTTGACCTGGCGGGCCTTAGTTGGGAACAGGGTTCAAAATTCGGCGAAATTTCGTTTTTCGGCGTAGGCTAAATTCTGATGTATCGATCGAATCTAAAATCTAAAAAAAAATTGAATTTGCTACAGTATTATTACAGTAATTTCAGCGAAATTTAAGGTTTTTAATCCAGATTTTGATGTTTTAGGGCAAGAATTAGTCCAATAACCCCTAATAAATTGATTTTACATGAAATTTTGTTGAAAAACTAATTTTTTGATATTTTTTAAAATTTAGGCAGAAACACTTTCAAATTTTTAAAAAAATTTACGAAATTGATAATGATCTAAAAAATTTATGGTACCATCCTTAGTAGTTTAGGATCATACACAAAAATTTCAAAAATAATTTAACATCATTTGTTATCTTTAAAAATAAAAACAGAATGGACATAATTGGGACAGTAAACTTGTTAGATTTTTCTAAATTTTCTTAAGTGTGATAATGATCTAAACTTTTTATGATAGATTAAGAATTTCCTCAATACCGTTATATAAAATTTTCAAAAAATTTTAACGTTCTTTGTTTGCTCAATAAAATCTATCAATGCAGTAAGCATTGAACTTAATTTGTTGTATTATATTTCAAAAATCAAACTGAGAAAGAACATAGATCGCATTGTGTCTTATAAGAATTTTATAAATTAACTAGAGCGTGATCATGATTCAAAATTTTTATGAGATATTAAGAATTTCCTTGTCACCCTTATGTAAAATTTTTAAAAAATTTAAACCTTTTTTATTGCTAAAGTAAATCTATTATTGATCATCGGCCTTTTAACAGGATAGTAGCACTGTTCGAATTTTTAAAAATTCATGACACTTGATAATCATATGAAAATTTTACAAGAATATTATGGATGTGTCAGGACCATCCAGAAAAAGTTTCAAAATTTTATAACCTCGTTTGTTCTAATTTTCATTCAGATGAAACTTGCCGCTCAGCGCTTTACCAAGACAGTACCAAATTTTGAATTTTTAAAAATTCCTCACATTTGATCATCAACTGAAATTTTTACATAAATATAAAAAATATGTCAGGAATGTCCACAAAAAAATTCAAAATTTTCTAACATCGTTTGTACTATTTTTCATCCGGTTCAAACTTGCCAATCAACATTTCATCGGGACAGTACCAATGTTTGAATTTTTTAAACATTCACAGAACTGATAATCACCTGAAAAATTTATGAGAACATTTCTAATGTGTCAGGAACCGTAAAAAAAATTCAAAATTTTTCGATATCATTTGGACCAATTTTCAATCAATACATTTTGTCCGAAATTTCGGGTAATTTCGGCGAAATTTCAGAAATTTCGGTGCCAAACAAACGGATTTGAATTTTTCTTTTTGAATTTTGAATGTATTTCAGCCGAAAAACCGAAATTCGGCTGAAATTTCAGATTTCAGGAGGGTCCGAATTTTTTCACAAAACGAAAAGTTGAACCCTGGTTGGGAAGTGCCCGCGGGCAGAAACATATGCACCGTAGTCATTCAAGCCTGTATACTGTTGAGTGGTTGATATAGAATTAGGGGTGAAAACGGTCGGAAATGGTCGGAAAACACTAAAACCATTTTTGTTTTCATATTTTTTCTCGAAAACGATATCGGAATCGATAACTACGGAAACGAAAACGACATCGGTAATTCGAAAATATCGGAAACGAAAATTCGATACAAAATATATATCGGTAACGATCGGAATCGAAAAAGAGACCGTAACGCCGTAAGGACATGTACCACCAATTGACTTCAAAAATTCACACAAATAGTACATCCACATAGAAATTAGTAATTAATAAATATTCACAAATTTATGATGAACACACATCAAATTTTAGACTTGAATGACTACATTAGAGTTTTATTTTTATGATATTTAAATATATCTATGATTGGTTAAATCATGAAAATGGGTGGAGATTGTAGCCCTCGTGATAATCTTCGCATAGAGTCCAAAATCACCTAAATCGGAGTTCGGAGTAAAAAGTTATGGGCGTTTTAGTGATCGAAGGAGTGTGAATTTGTGGGCTGAAATAATTCCGGTAATTACCGACGGAATTTACCGATTTTTTCCGGATACCGAAGGAAACGGTCGGAATCGATCAAAACCGTTACCGTTATCGTTTCCGACAAAAATTACCGATTCCGATTCCGATTCCAAAAATTACCGATACCGACACGTCCGGTTGAAAAATTTCGAAAACGGTTTTTGGAATTTCGGGAATTACCGATACCGTTTTCACCCCTATATAGAATTTTATTTTATCGTCTAGTAATTGAATACCCGTGCTTCAAGCTTCGGTGCTTCACCATGTTGAGTGTGACTCTTGGCATGGGTCAGGGCTGTAGCCACGGTTTTTTTTGGTTAGGCTGGAGCTCCTTTACATGTAGGTCTTAAATATTTCTTTAGTATTGATGTTCTATTTTTAATATTGTGACAGCAAATGCACATATGCTCAGCGTGACCGAAAGAAAAAGCTTTACTAGGTAAATGAACTGCTTCATATACTTTGTAGTTTTGTGGACTGCTGTTTATTAGGTGTCTAATTTGGCAATTGATGACTTCGTTTGCTGCTTATACAACTAGACTTAAACTCTAGGCGTACGCAAAGACTATTGAGCGAAACAGGGTGTAGCTCAACATCTCACCTTTGTGATGATATGGTAGCCCACTGAGTCAAGGTTACTTGATGCATGTCACGAAGAGTGGATGTCGGGAGCCAGCGAGTGCATGGGTATGTAACGATGGGCAACCCACCACAGCGATGGTGAGCGGGTAGGGAAGACAGCACAGCGTGAGTCAGCGAGTGCCTAACTGGCTAAGTGGACTGACCAAAACAACAAATAAATAGTGTAAGCCTCTCTTCTGATTTTTTGGCAATGGTAACTGCGTAAATGAGTTAAATAGAGATAATAGCCGATTTATTTGATTGATTGGTGTTAACTTGTTCATACATTTACAAAAGTTTGACAAGAGCACATTGTATAAGTATTTCTTAAATAATAAAGTAATATTACTACAATGTAAGCTGTTTAGAATGGTGCTTCCATGCTTGTCTTTTTAATAGTTGTATAAATATTAAAATATAAATAAGGGGTAGATAATGATTACTTACCACTTCGATTACTTTAAAATTTGTACAACTTATATTAAGAGAGAAAGCATTAAAGCATTATTCAGGTGTTTAATATATTTATCTTAATTTAATTTAAAGAATTAAGTGCACGTCCTATTTGTTTTCCTTCGGCACTGGCATGGGCATCGTTGACAATGCCCTCTTGCTCTCGAGTCCAGAGTAATAACGTGCGATTGGCTCAACCGGGGCGGGCCAGGTTGGCCCGATTGCAATCACCCCTATAGTTGTCTTCACTGTCCAGCGAGGACGTGGAGCTAAATAAGGCCAGGCATACAGCAAAGGAAAGGAAAGAATACTATAGCAGCTTCTGGACACGGCATCCTCACCGGCAGCCCCACACGGACGGCGACACCAACTCGGAGTCGCGTGCCGACGATTCCAGAATTTTTTTTTATTTAATATTTATTTTAAAACATTTTTCAGAACTAGTCGCCCGCGCTACAAAATTTCACTTTTACCCTCCTGCCGCTTCGCCTCGGCGACGCCTTGCCCGGCGACAATGCTAGTCAGAACGGCAAAAATCCAAACTTAACGGCGTATAAAAAAAGCTTTTTAATTTTTTTGGCAATTTTTTTGTAATTTGTTTGTACATTAATTGTTGTCTTGAACCGGAAGAATTAGAAAAAACTTATTGTCATGTAATGAACTCGAAAATTTAGTTTAGTTCGTTAGTGATCACTAAGGTATTTTCGTAGCCCGCGGAGACAAAGCGGACACGGTCGAAAAAATACGGAAAAAATCATGTGCGCCTACGAATGCGGGCTACCACTTACGATGGGCGAGATGGGCAGACTTTGCCCCGCATTTTGTTACTAAAATCGAAAAGGTGCTCGCGCCATTTAAACCACGGAAATCGTGGCCACTTAGGGTTTTCGTGAGTCTGGGATAACCGGACACGGTCCAAAAAATACGGAAAAATCAAGGGCGCCTCACGCAATGCGGGCTACCACTTACGTATGGGCGAGATGGGCGACGTTGCCCCGCATTTTGTTACTTAAAATCGAAAAGGCGCCGCGCCATTTAAACCATGGAAACTTTTACGACGCCGAAAAATTTTGAAACTTTTTATGATGGTTCCTGATAAATCGTGATATTACCATAAAAATTTGTAATGATTTTAAGATCTTAGAAATTTTTAAAATTCAGACAATACATATATAAGGGCACATACAATCGAAAGTTCGGATGATAAGATAAGCAATAGATTAGTTTATATTACAAGGGCATTACAACAAGAATTTAATTTGCTTGACTAACTAACTAACGAAAGCACTCGTTCGTCATGGTGGAACAAATGATCGTTCCGCCTATCGAGTACAAACCGTAACGATGCAAGACATTTTCGTGATATTACCGACCCGCTCTAATATTGCGACTGCCCCTGACACTTCTCAATCCCTACTACGAAAGAACTCCATGGGTTCCGAAGGCGCCCAAATTGCCGCCCATTGGGTGGCCTATGCCGCACGCCCGGTGTATAAGACTTAAATTTTGGTTGTTGTTTATGTAGATTTCGCCTCCCATATGGGCATGTCATCCCGATTCTGCGCCCCTATGTTAATACCACCCGGTTCCCGGATGGTCTCATGCGAACGCCAAAGATTTGTTCCGCGGTCATGACCCGCCGGCCGCTTCCCTTGTCCCTTCTTCTTCCGAGGAGGAACCTCGTGCACCTCTCGTGCGTTGGCGCTGGCGGAGACATGCCGAGACGCCGCTTCTTTTTGGCTCGCACTCCACTATATGGTGCGGGAGGTGTGTGTTGGGCTTATCTTTGGACAACCGGAAGCGTGCCTCGCAATCAATGCAAGATGCCCGCCTTGGTCGTTGCATAACACCGTAGGCGCATTTCGGTCCGCTTTTCGGGCGGTAGTGGCACCACGGAGAGGGTTGTTCCCCGCTTATCCCATGCAGTTGCTCGAGATGTGGGTGGTACGCTCCGGTCCACCGCTTGAAGTACCAAAGACCGCTCATCCTCGCCAAGGGCACCCAGAGAATCTCCGGTCCGCTAGATCACCGTGGCGGTATCAACCATCGCCCTGTGCCATGTACGCAGACGCCGGGCTTTGGGTGGCCCCGAGGAGGTTCCTCCTTTGACTTGTTGATGTTCGAAAGTCGCCAGGTGGCCCCGAGAAAGGTTATGATGAACTGGTTTAGAACTACTACTTTGTGAGTTTAACATGACTATGTCGCATGAAACTCACCGATCGGTTGGCCCCTTGCACACCGCCCTAAGCTCGTCGATCTAGAAAAGGACATATCCCGCGGCCTCCCACCGGGTGAAGTTCTCGCGAAGCGGGGTAGGCCGTGGCGCTTGTTGAGAAATTCAGAGTCGCGTCGTCCGCCCGCCGATCCATTGAAGAAGCAACACCGGTCCTTGCCGAGAAAAGAAAGAACGGTGCATGAGATGGTAGTGTTACCTCAGATTGTGTGGACACCAGAGGTTTACCTCAGAGGTGCGCACGCAGAAGAGTGAGTGCGCGGCGTCGGTTCGATGGGTAGATTGCATCATCTTCGCCGTAGGTTGCAATCGATTTGGGCCGGGCAGCCCGCAGAATCGGGCGTTGACGCCATCGTCATCCGAGATATTCGGACGGATGACTTCGCTTTTGAAGAGGCGACGATAGAACGACATTGTTCTCTCCTTCCCTTTCGTCTTGTTCTTTCTTGTTCTCTCGCCGGGTATGCGAGGGGCGGCGAGAGCGAAGATTATAAAGGGTAGATATCGCCTCAGTAGAAGCGATCGCCCATTTCGGGCGATATTTACCTTCGGCAAAGGTGCCCCCGACATATCAGGCTATCGCCCCATTTCGGGCTTAAAAATTTACCTTCGGCAAAGGTGCCTCGACATATCAGGGCTATCGCCCATTTCGGGCTTAAATTTACCTTCAGGCAAAGGTGCTCCTCCCGATATCAGGCTATCGCCCATTTCAGTATTAAATTTACCTTGGGGCAGTGTGCCTCGACATATCAGGCTATCGCCCTATTTCAGTATGTAAATTTTCCTTCGGGTAGTGTGCCTCCTTACATTTTCACAAAGAGCTATTTTTTCATCGTTTATTAATAGCCAATTATATATTGTCGAGCTATGCGGACGTTGTTCGCACGGTTGCGAAAATCAAAAATAAGCCGAACGACATGGCTAAGAAAACATAACGACGCAAATCCAAGGACTTAGTTCAGATAGTTAGACAACATGGTGCTGAAGATAAATACATTACAAAAGTACAAGCGTGCAACAAGTCACCACGACGACGCCTCCGATCCGCTTCTGGGGGTACGTGAGTGGCGACGGCGACGGACGACCTCCTAGCCCGCCCCGCTCCCGAGGGGTAGCGAGTATGTCGGCGGCTCGTGTCTCGCGGTGGTACCTCGGTGGACATGAACCGTCCACGCCGAAACTCAGATCTCGCTAATGTCGCTGACTCGAGTAGTCGACAAGACTGCGGCGGACTGCCAGATCACCCCACCTCGACATCGCGGTCAGGCGAGAGACGAAGATCGCCCGCGCCACCCCACCTCGCCATCGCGGCCAGGCGAGAGACGAAGATCGCCCACGCCACCCCACCGCATACCGCGGCTCGTGGAGGAGGAAACGAGGGCACGCATGTGTGGTGACGCCGCAATGCAGGGACGACTACCGGGCGAGGTGTGGGCACGCCCACTAGGCGGGAGGTCCGGCCGGCGGGCACCATGTCTCGCCCGGCAGTGAGTAGGCTGCACATCCGCCCCATCGTGGCGCGCCACCGACTAATTGTTTCGCCGCTGAACGGGTGAGCACGACGTCGCGCCGAGGCCCGCCAACACGGACTCGAGCTCCCGCACATCTCGCTTCGCAAGACGGCTCGCAAGTAATGCCACTTGATATGAGTTAATTTACATAAAAACATACGTAGGGTTTCGGGGTGACCCTTACCGCAACGCTCTCCTCCGGGACATATGTGAAGGGTACGCTCCGACACCGATGCCGAGCTGGGACATACTCACCGGTGTGTACCCAACCCTAAGCCGAGTCACGGGCGCGAACCGATCCATGTAATCGTCAGACGTGGCACGGTCAGACGCCGGGTCTCGCCCACCTGCCCCGCCCGCCTCGCCCCATCGCAGACGCCCACGGTATCATGGGCGATAGAACGGAGTGCCTAGTGCATGCCCCGACCGGTCATCCTGCAAAGCAAAAACGTAATTTACATACAACATTCATTCCGCCGAATGGTAAGTATTGTGCTCAGACACTTACTTTCAGCGCGCACGTGAGACAATGTGAGTAGTCTGCAGGGGAAAGTCCGAAGAGGCCGAATCGCCGCAGCACCGGGCGGCGAGTACTCCTCAACGACAAAGTCAAAGAGGAGGACCTTACGGTGAGCAGAGCTAATGGTCACGCCAAAGAATGCTCGGACAGCCCGTGAGGTGCTCGGACTGATGTCGCATACACAGACGGTGTCCACCGTGACGCCCTCGTCGTGAAGTCTGTCAAACTCCCGAACGAACTCGTGGTACGACTTCTTGGTCTGCTGGTGGGCGTACACCCGCTGCGGAACAAAAAGTAGTGCGTCTTATTAAAGTGGCCAAATTAGGGGGTTAGATAGAAGGGGGCATACCTGTCGCTGAACCCAGTAGAGGCCCATAGTGGGCGGGCCGATCTGGGAGGCCGTGGTACAGTCTGTGAGTACGGCGCCGGTCAACCTCGGGCCTATCAAGGAGAAGTGCTCCCGTGACCACAACCGCAGAGTAGAACGCAGCCATCATCAGCCGCTTTTTGCCTACCTTGGAGACACCTCGACAGACTTCTCACGCGTGCACGCGAAAGCACGGCAGAGCCCCCACGACCATCGCACCATCGTGTGCAACGGCAGTTAGACATGTCCCGTCTTAAGAGATTTTAACGAAATGTGTTACTCGGTTCGCCGGGTGTCGGCGATAAACCGGGCGAACTCGATCAAAAGCGGTTCACCGTGTCCCCGGCGAGGACGGAACATAAACCAACCGAACAGACTCAGTGTACGCCTGTGGCGTGCGAGTCCTCTCGCCGCCTCCGGTGGAGAAGATCACCGCGCAGATTCGCAAGATTGTCGTGAGCTCGGCGATCCGCGGTTGCAATGAACGAGGTACTAACCGTGAACCGGAGCAGCCATATTCGGACTCAGGCTTTCATCTGCCTTGGGGGCACGACGGGCGCTCGCGGGTGTCGGTCCACCGGGCGAAGCGCGATCCAATCGCCACGCCATCGAGGGGGCGCTGTGGCGGCAATCGCACGACCCCGCAGGGAGGCCGAGGAGGTACGACACGCCCCGCAGCTGGGAGCCATCTCTCCGCACGGCAGGTGGAACGTGTGTGTCTCCGGTCTCCACCGGTCCACGAGAGCGGTCAGCAGGGACCGGTCGTACGAGAACCGTGTGACGTGCGGGCCCTCCACGATCGCTCGCTTCCACCATCCGGCAGAACGAAGTAAGCGGCGGCAACAGAACTCGCACGTAGTGTGTAGCGTCGTTAAAATTCCATTAGCAGGTAAGTAAAAGAGTGCGAAAACTCGGCAGCTTACTGTGGAACCCAGCGCGGGTCGATCCGAAGAAACTCGTTCGGCACCCGAGACCGCAGTGTCCCCAGCCGCCGGCCCTCAACTGCGGACAACCTAGACCGGTGGGTCAAGTCCACGTCTTTGGTCTAGCGACCGAGAAGCGCCAAGAAGATGCCCAACTCGCCATCGTCGCTCAGACCTGCGTGGTTACAAAGCAAATTCATGGTTAGAAAGCAACTACAAAAAAATTAAATGAAAAGTAATGCAATGTTCCATATTCAAATATTACATTAACGGGGATAACAAATAACTGGTACATACAATCGAAAATACATTGACGGGGACAACAATTAACTGGTACATAGCATCGAAAATACATTGACGGAGACAACAAATAACTGGTACATAGCATCGAAAATACATTGACGGGGACAACAATTAACTGGTACATAGAATCGAACATACATTGACGGAGACAACAAATAATCGGTACATAGAATTGCATTATCCACAATTACGACGCGCCTCGGACTCGCCCATATCGCTCCTAATACGCCGTGTCCTTCGATGCCCGACCTTCGCTTCAACATTCGGATGTCCGTACCCATCGATGCCTCGGAGGGGGGCCGCCGTGAACGATCCATCGACCCGCACCAGACACCTCGTTATGCCACGTGTTGAGAACACTTTGCTTGTAGTAGTAGTGGGAGATGTACGGACGACATGATCTGGTGTGTCTCGCTCGCCGCGGCAATCACGCGAAAGCACGGCAAGTGCAGCAGCGTGGCTTCGGCAGAGCACTCGCAGCCGCAGCTTCGAGTACGCACGATGGGAAGTCCTTCGCCGGTGGGCACCTCTTCGACCCGGCCACCGCAAAGGCACGTGGTACCTCCGCTCCACGCCACTCTCCGTGTCAGCGATGTGTCTGTGCCTTCCGTGTCTTGTTTGCCATGTACGAGAGACAACCGCCGAGTATGACAAAGCGATTGTCCGACATACACGCAACGGAGGCCTTGTACCGCTCAACGAAATATCTTTGGGTGCCTAGTAACACACCTCAACAATGCCCACCAACGGAGGCATCTCGCGCCTTTCATTACCCGGTTGTAAATCTCCGCCAGTTGGTTGTCATTATTCCATAGCGGAACCGCCCTCGTCATGCGAATGGACCATTTCTCCAACGGCTCGTGTCGATCCAAATTCCGTGAAACTCTTTATGCTTGCCCTCGCCTACGCCGGATGTTTGCGCGCGGCCCGAGCGCACACAAGGTCATGGGTCATCTCCTTGCTCGTGGTACACCATAGGGTTCCTTGACGAACCCGCGCCATCCCTTGGATTGATGATTGCTTCTTGGTTAGTTCATCCAACGCCTTCCACAAATGACTCGAACTTCCTCCGCCGGTTCTGTTTGCATGTACCGCTGAACATGTTCATAAGTTCCTTGTTCTCGAACCGACGGAAAAATTGGCACCCATGTGCCTCATGCACCACCGCTTCTTCAGTCCGCCACTTTGTCGCTCCCACGACGCCGGACCCTTGTTGCATATCCACGACGCCTCAAGAACCCCGCATGTCGGTCATGGATGACACATACATCGGGCGGTCTTGCACAACCGCCATCTTGACTCTTTCAAGAAACCGAGCACCACTTCTCCGTGTTTTCCTCCACGAAGGCCAATGCGACCGTAGAACACGGTTGTTGGCATCCACCGCGATTGTTGTTAGAATCGCCCTTGTATTTCCTCGTGAGGAATGTGCCGCCCATGCAAATGACCGGCGACAAGGTTTAAGGCATTAATGCATGCGCCGAGGGCTAAGAAGGCCCGCCAGAAGACCCACTTACCCGCCAAGACGCACCATCCGCTGGAAACTCCGCAAGGTCGATGACCGCATCGGATTCCTACTTGATATTGCCCCGAGCAAGTGTGGAATATTCTCGTAGGAAGCCTCGTATGTCCCGAACCGTATTTGCAAAGCTGTTTTTTTGCTCTCCAAGCCTTTCCGTAGCTAATCTTGTATCAAACCTCTCCTCCACGGCTCGATAATGGATCGAGGCTGAAAAGTGATTGTCGACGATCCGACCATAAACACATTTGCCACCCAAGTGGACGACAGATTATGTGTTCTCGCCCGCTTCCTCCGGCTTAGCGATTATGTTCGTCACTATGGAACATTTCCAATAGTCCTCCACTTCCCTTGTATGCATGCACCGCCATGGGCACGAATCAACTACGACTTCATGTCGTAGTCTTTTTGTCGACTTCACTACCTCGAATTGGCGCCAAGAGACATTGACCAAGATTTCACCGCATCCATCACGGCCTCCTTGTCTTTATATATGGCCCCCGCGACCTCGTTCTCATGATACTCCCATGCATCTCTATTCCTTCATTCATTGTCGTCTTCAAATTATATTTAGTCCACGACCGGGACAGCACCTCAGAGTATTGTCCTCCTCGTCCGAAGCGTTCGCCATCGTGGACTTCCTCATCCGCACGGTCCTCCTCCTCCATCAACTCAACTATGTGCTCCACCTCCTCCCCTCGTCGGCCACCCTCGCCTCCACGGCTGGCTCGCCTCGATCCCGCCGCCACCGCCAACCTCGCCACCACCTTCATCATTGCGTTGTTGCATATCAGATTTCCTCCGTAATATCTACCCGACATGACGCACCTCCGACACCGATGGAGGTACCGTACCATTGTACAAAGAACATGAGCGCCAACCCGCCTACAACAGATCCAACATAGCTCCTCCATGCCGAGGTCGCGTTAATAGGAATCAGCTCTCCATAAAAAGTCTCACAAGACGGCTTACTATCGCTCTAACCCGCAAATTAACACTGGGCATCCAAACTGAACATCCAAATATAAACTCCATCAAACCCTCAGATGTCCTATCTCTCGCCTAGATATGCCCTCAGATGATCGCTGAAATTTCGACAAATCGACTCCATTCGCCCCGTGTATATCTCCCCATCTCCATAGAATATCTGAAAATACAATGTCTCCGACATACGCCTACAACGTCGAACCGAAAAAATCATCATTTCTCCACCTAACCGCTACATAAATGTCACAATATATTGTCACAATTTTACCCTCATCGATTTGTAACGGCTACCGCCATGTTTTTAAATATATTAATTTTTAACGTAATACGGTCATTGACTACAAATAAGTAATTCGATTACCTATATTACATACCGCAAATACTAAATATTAAATCTCTAAAATATCACATACCGCAAATACTAAATATTAAATCTCTAAAATATCACATACCGCAAATACTAAATATTAAATCTCTAAAATATCACATACCGCAAATACTAAATATTAAATCTCTAAAATATCACATACCGCAAATACTAAATATTAAATCTCTAAACATCTCTAAATACTACAATCCTAATATTTCTAAATACTACATTTCTACATTTCTAAAAACTACACAATACTAATATTTCAAAAAATATGAATACAAAATATTCGAACTTACCTTCAAAAAACGACGGATATTTTTTTCCCCTCCTTTTTTTTCCCTCCCTCCTTTTTCCTCTCTTCCTCTCCTCTTTCTTTCTTTCTTCTCTCGCGCGAGCAGCTCGGCCGGGACAAGCAAATGAATACTGTTGCTCGCCGGGGGGGTTTTAAATGAACCTGCCGCCGCCGGGCGATCGCCTCGCTTCGGCGATGCAAGACCTCGACGCGGTCCTCGCTGCTGACGCCATGACGCTAACGTTCGTCCGCACGGGCCGTTAGGGCAGCCCTCCTGTCGCCAGATAGGGGCGATCGCCGGCGGGGCGACGGGCGGGTATTTTCGAAAATTTTTCCCGCGGGCGACTAGTTCTGAAAAAATATTTTAAAATAAATATTAAATAAAAAAAAATTCGACGATTCCAACCACGCGGTCTAAGGCCTCCCCAGCGCCAGTACGACACCGACCCAATCCACCCTTCTACCGAAGCAAGGGCGCAAGGCCGCTAGCCCAACGCCGGCCATGCCAAGTCCTGTGATGGATGCCGACCGACGATTCCAACCACGCAGTCTCCGGCCTCCCCAGCGCCAGTACGACACCGACCCAATCCACACTTCTACCGAAGCAAACGGCCGCTAGCCCAACGCCGGCCATGCCAAGTCCTGTGATGCCGACTGCCACCGTGCTGACGATGCCCTCAATCTCGAGTTCCCCGACCACTGTTCCATCCCTCGATTCCGACGACAGTGCCTACCATTCCCGGGTTACAGATGCCTTTTTGAGAGAGAGAGAGAGAGAGACGGGTTACTACTTACAGATGCTACTAATCCTAAAAGCCAAAGCTTAGGATAATTTCATAAAAATGATGGAAAAGTGTTAATCGAGGGGAATTTGCAAAAGGAGAGAGAGTACAAAAATACTTGTAGGTTTTTTAACAATTTTCCCAAGAAATTATTGCTAATAACAAAGTTCATCATCCCAATGCATTTTCGAACATGGTTTGTTATTGAGCCATGTCATTAAATAAATCAATGGTCTAGAGTCTGAACAATGGACAAGTGGCCAACCTTCGGACAGAGTTTTCAGATATCATTTATTGTGCTTTGCACATTTTGCTATTTCAGTGTTGCACGTGCCCCCAAACGACAATTGCCTGGTCCATTCAACGTCCAGATTCCAGAGACTATAAAGCAGCAAGATCGTCACCGCCAGCTGAAGGAAAAATCCTTCGTTTACTACACCAGTGCCACACTTTTTCCCAGACACTCCAACACGAGCTCTACAACTTGGAAGTATTATACACTTGTGAAGGGTGGAGATGAGCCTCTTCCATGCAGCATTCCCTCTGCTCCTACTCCTGTTTACTGCGACCCCAACTTTGCAAGCTTCCAACAGCAATATGAGCGTTGCATCTGCAGCCACGCTCACAGGATGTCAAAGGAGCTGCGGTAATCTGACCTTCGGCTATCCCTTTGGCATCGGCTCATCCCATTGCTTCCGCCAGCCTGACTTCGAGCTCGTCTGCAACAACGACACCACGCAAACCCCCAGGCTCTTTCTCATGGATGGTGTCACGGAGGTCATCTCGGACATTAATACCACATATTCCGGTATACGTAATACAATTAAGTCATTTTATTGTTTCGTCACGATTCATGATAGCTCTTGTAGGCTTGTCTCACCGGTTGAACATCCTGATTTTCTTTGATAAACCAAATTTCCTGATTTCATCATGATACCTCTTGACTCGATCGTCTCACCTGCAGAAGTTCCCGTCGAAATTCTAGTTTGAGCCCAAATTAATTATTCCCTCAAGAGGGTGTTAGTTTGGTCTTTAGCATGGGAAAGTACACATGGAATGACCATGATAACTTCATCTAAAGCTCATATTGTATATGGCTAAACACTATTTAAAACTCCATTTGGTCCATGCGCATTGTCAAGACCCACTCTTCTAGCGTGGAATGCCAAGGTCTTATATGCATACTGCATTAGTCCTATGATTAGTGGCTAGTACACACAAATACGACATTGTCATCACATCCATACATAAAGGTCACAAATACATTAACGTAATATTGTCCTTACAATACAATCGTAGCGACCAGATTAAATGCAGTGAAAGATACAAAAGTTCAGTAGTATGCCTTTTCTAAACTACCATAGGCAACTGACAAGGAGTAGGTCCTAAAAAGCTCATTAGTGTAATCCCTATAACCTGCGGTGAAGTACTCATCTATAAGAACATTGCTTTTTCACCCACTAAACCAACAATTTAAATAAGATTGAGTACTTTTGTACTTAGCAAGGCTTGTAGTGTATCATAAAAGTATAGTAAATGCAGACTATGTTAAAAGAGGCTACCGCGTTTATTTGCATAAAGCAAAATTGAACAAGAATATTAAGTAATAGATTGTAAACGAAATTTGAAAGAGAAATTTTGACAAGTATGTAAATTACATAACAAGTACGAAAGCATAAAAGTAATAATTCATGGTCCTCCATGATTGTGAGTATCAACCATTCCCATGGCATCTCTTGGCATAATATCTTAAAAAACTTTCCAATTTATCCCTTTTTATAAAAATATCAAAATTTCTAACTAGTGTAGTGCACCAAGTCTCCCATGACTGTGGGTATAGCTTTTCAAAAAGTTTTACACTCTGCAGAGGCATACATCTTTTATCCACAAGACATGACCAACCATTTTTGTCGCTATTTTTGTGCTTTGACGTGTGGTCAAAAGGGCATGACATAACTTTTACATCACCTAGACCTAACTTTGCACTAACCCTGCAATAACAAACCCTCGCTATGACGGCATAAGATATTTGTATAATCACTGTACGACGAACAATTATACACTCTGTTGTCCCACTTCTCCCTATAGTAAGGCATACACCATTGTATCGGCTGACGTTTTTCCCAACACCTTGGTGAGGGTACCCCTTCGAACAAACTATCTCAGAATGTCCATACTACTTCGATATTCCAACATGCAAAGTTAAATCTGAGTAATTTAATTGGTCATAGCCATCCCATACTAGCACTTGTGTTTCTATTGATTATCTTGGATTATAAAATACTACGTTCGGTCCTTAATCCAACCTCAGCAAGAACACTTCCCCATACTACATGCAAATTCCATACACATTCAGCTATTACTATATCTCGCCCACATCAAATCATAGTTTTTATTTTGATTTTTATACCAAAATACCAGTAACTACTATTCTCATCATGTCTCAAATTTTTTATTTTAAATGAATAGTATACCCAACCATTCATCATCCTATTTCTAAAGCATGGCTAAACAATTGTACATGTAATCGAATATACCCATTTGACATTTCTATAATATTTAAACCTACCTTAGGGTTTATCAAGATTGATATGATAATATTTATTAAGGAAATTCTATGAATTAGGGGAATATCTAGGGTACCCATAATATAACAAATTAACTGAAAGTACTCGCATGCATAAATAAATTTGTAAAATAATATAAATTAATTAAAATACTGGAATGAACATGATCAAAAGGGAGGAGGTACTTGCCTTGCTTGTTGGTTTTGGTGGCGAAGTCAAGGACGACGATGAAAGTGTCCGAAGCATCGGTATCTATATGTCGTACATAAATAGCAATAAGAAGCAAAAGAATTCAAATAAAGTCAAAATCCAAATATTAGTACAACAATAGAGAGGTCACATTTTTAGAAAAAAAATTGAAATTGTTTTTGCAAATTTTGTAGTTTATTTGCATAAGTTGTGGATTTTCAAATTTTAAATGTGCCACTAGTCATCTTTAAACAGAAGTCTAATTCATACAAAGTTCAAATTCAATTGCTGTTATAGAATAGAAAGCACATCATTTTATCTGGGTTTAGGAACTAATTTCACAAGTTTTTGGAGAATATTTTCTATAGTTACCATTATTTAATTTTTGAATGTATTGAAAACTAGCCTAAATAGGAATTTAGTTCAAACTAAGTCCAAATTAAAATATTTTTGTAGAAATGGAAATCTTATGATCTTAGGAGTATTTAGAAATTCATTTCATCAAATTTGAAGTCTATTTGCAAAAATTTCAAATAGCGAATATGCTAGGTTTCAAACAAATTTTGAATTCAAATTTTGAACAGAGGTAAAATTTTAAATATTTTTATAGAAATGGAATCTTCATTATTTTACAATAATTTATAAATTGGTTTGACTAAATTTAGGTTTAATTTGCAAAAGATATAAATACTTGAATGTTGACTATTCTCGAAATTGCTCAAACTTAGGAAAATATGCTTTCTAATTAAGAAAGTGTAACATATTAATTTTTGGCTTATTTGGATTTAATATTGTAGAATCCGATTCTCACAATCCAGCTTACCCATATAAACTAGAATCCACAATCCACTTCATAGGTGCTTTTGGATTCCAGATTTTGGAGAATCAGTTTCTCTAGAACCACAATCTAGAATCAACTTTTAGAGAATCCAAAGCTGAAACAAATAGGCCCTAATAATACCAACTATGCCTATGTCAGTAGCCATAGCAGTTGCTCGGACAATGGTTATGGTTACAAGTGCTTATGTAATGGTGGGTATCAAGGCAATCCTTACATACTCAATGGCTGCTCACGTGATAGAGGTGGTTTATTACCCTGCTCCAACCTCTATATATATCTCAATGTGGCTTTTCCTATTTTACAAAAAAGATAACTTTACCCTGAAAAAACAAAATCCATGATCATACTCACGTAACATAACAATTGCTTCACAGTTGAGAACCCTAGTAGTCTCGGTAGTCTTGATGCATGGAAACCAATTGTGACCATGAATCTTTGCAAAATTGGAAGTAGGTAGAGAATATTGAATTTTATGGAGAAAATAAAGGGGAGATATATGTAATATCCTGTAAAATTAAATATACACTCCCTCTATTTCACTTTGTAAGTAATTCTAGTACCCCACTTTTGTTTTTATATTATAAGTTGTTTAATTTACTCATGAATCTCTTGATTTCATTGTGAAAATAGGATATAATCCAGTCCAACAGAAGATAAACTGTTCTCGACAGTGTGGGAACATCAGTGTTCCATTTCCATTCGGCCTAGAAGAGGGCTGTTCTGGAAGGAAGCTATTTCAGCTCAATTGCACGAACATGTCAACATCTAGCCTCCTACTGAATGATGCATATCAAGTGACATATATAAATGTCAGTGACGGGCTTGCGGGCATTGAAGACTCCATAAATTACAAGCATCACATGGATGGGATGTATGTACCGAAGGAACCTCTCTATAGTGTATCGGCATCTGTGCAATGGGTCGTTGCCAATCTAACTTGCCGAGAGGCATATAAGAACACCTCTGGATATGCATGTGTCAGCATCAATAGCACATGCTTGGGAGTCAACTCAACATATGGTTACATTGGTTATCGATGCAAATGTTTGCCTGGCTTTCACGGAAATCCATATGTCCGAAACGGCTGTGCAGGTTCTCTCTCACACACATGTTGTATATACATCTATTTGTTTACCACTAATAATGGATATAATTCTTAAAAAACATTAATATTGGACTTTAATGGTAGTACAGGAAAATAATCATAAATTTCTTGTACTTATGCTGGATTAAGGTTCTAATCATTTTTATTTAACACATTGATTGCATTTTAAATAATACTCACAGCTACCCCTAAATAGCATGGAGCGATTGAGCGAGGGTAATTGAGTTTTAAGTTTTAAAATTAGAAGTCAAGAGATTTCCCATCTTGGGAAATCTACGCTTTAAAGTAATAAATTTTCTAAGAATTCATACGTTACAATGTTCTACTAGAATGGTAATGTTTTCTATGTTCAGCACTTAAACTCGCATGCATGGTCATTGCAAAAATTTAAAAATACCATGCAGGGGGAATTCTGATTCTTATCAGCCACATTTAGGCTTTGTTTGGTTTGGCACAATCCGGCCCATCCCCGTCAATGGGCCAGGATTTTAGTTCAAATTCCCAGCCCACCTATATGGATCCCGGTCGGTCTCCCAAACAATGCCTTATAGAACATAGTATATACTTATAGCCTGTAATCCCTTTGTAATTTTACAACCTATAGTGAATAGCATTCCATGCCCTTGACTTTATGTATTTCTCTGCCTCTATGATTCTCTTTCGCTCCAAAAGCAGAATCTCGATGTTTTTATCTGTTTTTCAGCAACAATCAAACAAACACACATGCTGCCAAGCTTTTTGGACCATCTTAGGGATCATAGACAATGGAACATATCCAAACCTTATTCAAAGTTCACATGGATTATGAAATACAATTCTCTTTCTATCCTCTCTTGTTAACAAGGGAATTTATATTTATTTAACTTAATCTAGGAATTTCTATATGTCCAAAGCAATCGTGGTGTCTTTTCTCAGTACCATGTTCTAGGAGCTTCTGTCTCATTTTACTAAAATGTTGTTGCAGATATTGACGAATGCAACACACCAGGCATTTGCAAAGGAGTATGCCAAAATACTAATGGAACATACCTTTGCACTGATTGTCCTTACAAAACACAGTATGATACTACAACAATGCAGTGCACCTCGATAAAAAAGCAAAATCTTCTATTAGGTGAGTTCTATATATACACCAATCAATTTCACAATGAACATGAAGTCATGAGCAAGACAAAGCAGGAAAAGACTGAGGGGTATATTTATTGCAGGTATTGCCATTGGGCTTAGTGTTGGTTTCGATGTTCTACTTGTCAGCTTAAGTGCAATGTTTCTCATACGTAGATGGAAAAGAGATATCCAAAAGCAACTACGTAGGAAGCATTTTCAGAAGAACCAAGGCCTTCTCCTACAACAACTAATATCATCCGATGAAAATGCAAGTGAAAAGACAAAGATTTTCTCTTTAGAGGAACTAGAAAAGGCAACAAATAACTTTGATCCTACACGAATCCTTGGTCGTGGAGGGCATGGCATGGTGTATAAAGGCATCTTATCCGATCAACGCGTGGTGGCGATAAAAAGGTCTAAGGACATTGAGGAAGGTGAAATCAATCAATTCATTAATGAGGTGGCAATTCTCTCTCAAATAAATCACCGAAATATAGTTAAACTCTTTGGATGTTGTCTCGAAACCGAGGTCCCACTATTGGTGTATGATTTCATTTCAAATGGTTCATTATTTGGAATTCTTCATTTTGGTTCAAGGAGAGATTTCTCTTTGTCGTGGGGTGACTGTCTAAGAATTGCTGCAGAATCTGCAGGAGCTTTATATTATCTCCATTCAGCCGCTTTGGTATCAGTCTTCCATCGTGACGTGAAGTCCTCCAATATACTCCTAGATGCAAATTACACTGCTAAAGTATCAGACTTTGGCGCTTCAAGATTGGTTCCTATTGATCAAACTCATGTTGTTACAAATGTGCAAGGCACATTTGGGTACATGGATCCTGAGTATTACCATACTAGGCAGCTAAACGAGAAGAGTGACGTATATAGTTTTGGTGTGGTACTTGTAGAGCTACTTCTAAGAAGGGAGCCTATTTTTACAAGTGTATCAGGCTCAAAGCATAACTTGTCCAACTACTTTCTTCAGGAGTTGAAGGTGAGGCCTATAAAAGAGATAGTTGCCGCTCAAGTTTGTGAGCAAGCAACTGATGAAGAGATTAACAATGTTGCCTCTCTTGCGGAGATGTGCTTGAGGCTCCGGGGTGAAGAGAGACCAACAATGAAGCACGTTGAGATGACATTGCAGTTCTTGCGAACAAAAAGGTCAAACTCATGCCATGTTGCTGTAGAAAATGTTGGAGAGATGCAACCCTTGCTATGTACAAGAGCTGAAGTTAGATGCAGGTCGTTGGCTATTAACTTGGGTGAAATTGCTAATGCAGAGTCCCGAATCAGCCAAAAATGCTATAGCTTGGAGCAGGAGTTCTTATCGTCTGCTGAGCTACCACGTTAGGGGGCTATTTATAATGTTTGAATTTCACATGAATTTTGGAGGAAATCAGCTTTTTTGAGATCAAAAATTACTTTTTCCAACTATCGAAATATGGTGTTATAAATAGGCATGTGTACATGTACTTCCCTCCTGACGTGTCCTTTTTACTAAGTACCATGTACACTACATAGCACTTGTTTCCTTTAATAATGGACTTTTTACATCTTGTTGTACCAGTATTCATAAAATCCATAACATGTCCCTAGTTGATGTTCTGTATTACAAAAAGTTTTGGCACAATGGACAAATTGAGTTATATATGTGCTTATCTAGAAATTGTTCAGAAAATGTTACTAACATGCTATCTGTTATCAATCAGAAGGTCATCCTAACATTGTTTCTTCCCATTTGTGGGTTCCATAAAGTCTCATTACAATTACTAGTGCTCGACTGCTCATGATCCTTGCACACGACTCAGGAAACATTGCTTCTTTGCAAACTAAAAAATTGCCGACATCTACAGGGAGTACTTATCTCCCAGAGTAGATGAAATGCTTTCAGAGGGAAAAGCATATTCTGTTATCATCAAAGTTTCATAATTCATTGCAATGAGTGCTTCACATCTATATTGCAACACTTGCTTCACTTCTATCTATATCTATACTAATTGAAGGCTCTCCTATATTATTAAGGTAGTATATTATTAAGGTGGTATCTAGGGAGAACTTGAGTGTTTCCTCGCTAAATAGTAATAAAATTTTGAGTCTTTAGATCTAGATCTAATAGATGAAATCAATTTGCCTCATCTCCCATTCGAGTACTATTTTGTCAAGAAGCACTTATGTTTTTAGATATTGGATGTATATACGACTTTGTCCTCTAGTTTGCTATTTAGTTATTAGCATGTGATGTGATACATTGAGCAATGCTGCGATATAGATTGTTCTTTTTTGCATGGCCATTTTACATCAATTATATATTAGTTTTACACAAATTAAATTTTGTAAAAAATAATGTGACAAATTGTAAAAAAGAGGAACAAAACAAACTATAAAGAACACAAGAAACAAAAACTCTAAAAAAATCTCTACTTCTTCGTTTATATTACAGATCTCAATGACCGTAAACAAATTGATTATTCTCTTATCACATTGTTCACCCCGAGAAAAATTCATAAATTTAAAATGATATAGCACAACGTGGATCACAAAACAATATTTGATGGATAGAAAAATTTGAGTGTTGACAAACAAAAAGAGGTATGACTTTGACTGTTACTTTTTATAACTTTACATTAAGATATACTAGTAAAATTATAATATTATGAAAAAAAATTTAACAACAAATCTAATGATCTAATTTTCATATAGTCAATCTAGATAGTTTTAAATGTATTAGTAGAAAGATTGACTACACGAATTCTAGAAAATAAGTAAAAAAGAATAAGAGGTACTTCTATGTATATCTTTCTAAAAGTTATATAAATATTAAAGCATGAATGAAGGGTAGATAGTGATAACGTACTCCTTCACTTTCTTCAAGATTTGTGCAACTTGTATTGATAGGTGGTAGATAAAAGCACCTCTATAAAAGAACAGAGAGAACAGTAGGCAATCAACAAGAGAGGGTCATAGTTTTGTCCTAACCATGAAGAAAAGAGAATATAGCTCCTCCAACTCGCAACCTACCAATGCATCTCCTTCCCACTTCGCTCTCCTCCCCCTTGAAAGGATCTAGGCCCCCAATTTGTTTTGGTTTTAACAATTAATGATAGTCGTGATTAAAGAACTAATATTTTTCTTTAAGAATATTAAAAATAGATTTGTTCTAGTCATGGCATGTGATGAAGCAAAAGAGGATCAATGCTAGCCAAGGTATAAAATTAAGGACCTTTCATAGCTTTTGCCGATCTCGGAGATTTGGAGAAAGATCGGATTTCTAGAATAGGCACTGCACTATTAAGAGGGGTATTGGCTAGTAGTTTGAAGTTGATTTAAAAGTTCAATCATGCATATCTGAACCCATACTTGTGTTTGCACTTAAGTAATTTTGAGAAATTCTGAAAATAATCAGCCTGTCCGGTTGCACCACCCATGGTGGTGCGGTGCTACTACACCTATGGTAGCACCGACCCCTGGGTTGGTGTGAAAATTCCAAACAAGGCTGTTTTGGCTATTCTGGCAGGCCAGTGCTACCGACCCCAGGCCTTGTGTAAAAATTACAAAAAGGGTGTTTTCCAGCTGGACAAAAAGAAAAAGGGCCTAGTGCTACCGACCCTAGTGGGTGGTAGCACCGGTCCCTTTGTGCAACCATCACTGACAGTACAATAAATGTATTGTGCCGACCGTTGGGAGTGAGCCCGATGCTACCAGCCCTACATGGGCGGTAGCACTAGAAAAACCTGAATTTTTATAAGATTTTGCCCAACGGTTGGAAATGTGGATGAGGGCTATAAACACCCCCACCAGCATTCTAGAGCATTTCTTGGACCTCATTGATCATTCTTGAGATCTAGCAAGTCTCCAACTTACTTGTGTACATTAATTCACATTTTGAAAGAGTTAGCAACAATTCAAGTGTTGCATTTACAGTTGAGCCTTTAAACACTTGATTCAACCTCAAGCAAGCGTCAAGACTTGTTACTTTTTGAGGTTACCACCTCCTAGATGGCTTGGAGGTGTTGTGTATGGTGAGCTTCTCAATGAAGGTTGTGAGAAGTCCTGATAAGCTTGTAAAGGCCGAAGTTCGCCTACCCGGAACGGGGAAGAACTACCAAGTGATTGGGGGAGGCTCAATTGTGAAAAGAAGCCAGCTTGAAGTTGATCAAGCTTCCTCAACGTGGATTAGGGGAGGCCGATAAGTCTCCGAGATCATGGGATAAATATCGTGTCATTTTCTCTTATGGTTTGAATGTTTGAATCTTATGCAATTTATATTCCTAGCATATTTAGTGCGTTGATCATATGCTTAGGATTATTTTCTTGTCTAGACTTAGGTTGTCAATGCACTTAGTGAAACATAGAGAATTTAGGCATTAATTGTCAAAATTATAATTCTTACTTAGATTATTTATTTATTGTAATTAAAGCTGAAGAATTTTAAAAACCTCATATTCACCATTCTCCAATCAGTTATCCTTGATCCTACACCCCTCACCAATGGAGTTAGTCGATCTACTACCGATTTCTCCTCTATGAGGCAGCAAACTTTATATCTCTCTTCCCGACCACTTAGATGAGCACATGAGCTAGCACGACGATGCCGACGCACCTTATCCGTAAGTGGAGGATCCAAAGCGGCATGCACCCGAGGGGAGTGAGGTGCACCTCTACCCAGATTTGGTGCCGACGAGCCAGATCTGGCACCGACGAGTTGATGACTGGCGATTCTAGACCAAATCTGGCAAAGGAGCGATAGCTGGTGATAAGCCCAGCGATGATTGGTGAGTCGGTTCAGCTCCCTCTCACTTTCTCTTCAATTGACAAAGTTAGTGGTTGGCCCTCTTTCTATTACCCTGAATCCCCCTATTCAGCTCCCACCTATGACATCTGCCTCAACCTCCCGCGACGACGTGCGATGCCATGGCAACACCTTTCCCATAAGGTGGACGCCATGCAGAGCTCTGTCAAGGCGAGGCTATGGTGCAATCTCACCTAACCGCCTTACTACTTAAGCCTAGAGTCCACTCCTCCCTATACTACTAGTGACGAAAGAGAAAATGTAAAGACTACCATTAAAGCAGCCCCTGGATGCCGAAGGCGTCCTTGGGGTGATCTCGTAGTTCCTCGTAGCTTAAGTGATGGTGTGATAGCCATGATGACTAAAAATACTATCATTGTTTATTCACCATGTTATCCTTCTAGGGATCTGCACCATTCAGTCATTGTGATATTTTCAAATTCCAATTTTGGATGACGAGACTGCATTAACCAAAATGTAGAAGCACATGAGAGACTCACTAAATAATATGGTTTTGCTAAACCAAATTATATCCAGCCTGGATAGCTTTATCATTCGATAAAAGGGTGAGTTGGCAATTAAATTTCATTCTACAATAAAGAAATTTATATCTTGAACATAGGAGATCCATGCAATCGAAATCAGTCAGTTTTGTGCTCTTTTGTTAGGATACATGATCATCAGTGTCAAGGTTGTCGTTGTTTGGATTCTAGGTAGGATTGTATTATGTATATGTGCTGCCAGGATCAGATCGTAGGATCATGCCTTGAAAATCATTTTGCTAAAGCATATATGATATGGACTAGTATTTTACACCGTACCACATTATTATGATCATACATAGGATTAGGATCAGAATGGGTATGGATTGCAATCCTTATAACCTTGAACAACATACAACCAGATAGTATATTGCATACTTGTTAATCTCATGTCCCAAAAAAAATGTCAAAAGGAGTTCCAGCCAGAATAGTTAATACTTGACTTTTCCTTGCACTCATGTCACACTAGCTACTGTCCTAGGTGGCGTCCTTGCCAAGGAAGATTTGGCAGGGCCAGGGACAAGAATTCAAGCAATACCCATCTAGTTACAAATAGGTATTCCAGTAGTATTGTTTCAGTGTCTTAACCAAGCTGATTTTTTCAACCTTTTTGGTTTTAACAGAAATTCTCGCTTTCAATGTTATAATCATTCTGTTGTACACACGCTATTTCGCTGTGCTTTATGTGTTATGTAGCTTCATCAAAAAACAATACTGCATGTCGATGTGGTACTTTATCTGTTAATGATGGTAATTTTTGATTGATCTATGTGGTGTTTTGATGTGTCTTCTTTGGTTCACTCTGCTTGCTTAAGCTTCCATTGGGTATTCAAGGCCTGTTTTTTGGGGGGCTACTGGGCTAAAAAGCTGCTTTTGGTTTACTGGACTATAAAGTAGCTATAGCTGGCGGATGTGGCTTTTCTTGATATGCTATTTGGCAAAGTTGTAGCTTTTGGGGGGCAATTGAGTGAGGATGCAACAACTGAGCGAAGCACAATGGCGACCGAGAGGGGAGGTGAAGCGGAGGAGGCGAGGCGGGGCTACAAAGGTTGGGGTGGAAACAGTGAGGCGGGCCGGCGGCAAGGTGGGGCGGGGACGGCGAGGCGAGGCCACGAAGATGGTGAGGAGGCGACAGTCGACCAGAACGGGCGTCGAGGCCACAAGGTGTCGCTCGGAGGCCAGAGGGAGAGGGGGAGGCGAGCTAGAGAGAGGAGGGAGGCCGAGGCTTTGAGGCGGGGTGGGGAGAAAGCGGACCCGAGTGAGGAGGGAGTCGGGGAGGCGGCGCCCTATCCAGAGGGAGTCAAAGAGGGCGATGACCGAGCCAGAGGGAGTCTGGGAGGCGACCAGGTGGGGAGACGGTGGGGCGACGGAGGCGGAGCGAGCGGGGAGGCAAGGAAGTGAGGTGGGAGGCGGTCGAGCAAAGCCACAGCTGAAAAACTCTTCCCCAGCGATTGCAGCTTTGGGGAGTGTTTTTGTTGTGGCTTGGCTTTCCAGCTGCTTTGCAGCTACACTGTTCGTGAGGCTTTTGGCTCAAAATTGAAGCACAGCCCCTCACTTTGTCACTGTGGCATTCATCTGTACCTTTTTTTGCTACACCTAGAGAAGAGTCCTGTTATCTCTACTATATAAAGCAAGAGTTTCTTCCCGTGTTATTTCATTAAAATTACCCATATTTACCATTGCTCTTTAATTACACACCTTTGCCATTGTTAGTGCTCTTTGCAAATAAACTTTTTATTACAAATTGAGTTTCCGTTGCAACGCATGGGCACGTGGCTAGTTTCCTTAGAAATTGAGTTGCCTTTAGTTTGTAATTTCACATGCTTCAACATACCTTTTGGCTTCTATAACTAAATCAGCTACCGGTTCATAAGCTTGTCCATCTCCATTGATGGCAACTAGATGCGATATCTTGAGCGGCGCCGCGCAAGGTAGCGTAAATAGGTGAAGCAATTGTGAATCCTCCTGGCTCTAATATATGGAGTATGTGGTTCTAGATCGGTAGACTATAGATGTTTGTTCAATAACATTGGCAAGATCTTTTGGGATGGTAGTGCATATTGTTTTAGGCACTAATTAGTTGGGCTACAGAGAGGAAGCACAACGCGCACCATTAACTTGTTTGGTTTGTTTTGAATGCATGATATGCGTTGTGTTCATTACCTCCAATCTATAATAAATGACTTAAACAGTGAAGAACATTATTGAATCTATGCAACGTTGATATTCCATGTAGTTGCTCACCACATTTTTTTTGTAAAAAACTTTGTGGATTTTAAAAACCCATACACCGTCTTTATGACGTACTTAAGACAAAAGTAAGAACAACAATTTCGAAGAAAGTGAAACTACAGATTTCTTATAAATACAATTATCTGTAATGAGATGTCCTATCAGTAAACGTTTGGTTGCTGTAGTTTACAATTATTTGTTCATAAATACTCTGCTCATAAGGAAAAACAAGAGGAAAATTTTCAAAAGAAAATAACTATACTAATAAATATCGTGGAAACACACATAGCACGCATGCACATATGCAGAAAAAGAAAAGGGGAGGTAGTGCTCACCTGTATATGAGGAGTTCCACAATTCTTGCAAACAATGAATGAACCCCTTTGTCCATGGAAAGAGGACCCCTTTGTCCTCTGTAGCGAACTCCTGACTGGCGATGCATTTCTTCTCCCTCAGTCCTGTAATTGTCAAATAAGAACACATGCTTTTTTTGCGGTAAGCTTTCCCCAGAGAAAATCACACAGCAAAGTTAAGTCCGACATGTGGAACCTGCAACAAGGTAAGAAAACATAGCGTGGTAAGCATTCATCAGCAAGGTACAACCCACAGGACTTTTGAAGAGTATAGATGATTGCTAATTAAGCGGAACATACAACTCCTATTACAGATGGAAGCCACCGTTTGTACAAAGCACGAAAGCCTTCTTCATGGTAGGCTGCGTGCGGTGCATGAAACATACCACAGTACCAATAAGGAGACTTCTCTGCAGATGTGATGTGGAGGTCAATGAAATAGAGGAACAAATAAAATTGAAATAACTACATCAGGTTAAGTCAGCTTTTTTGGGACTGACAGTATTATGATGAGAGAAAGCAATGGAAAATCATATATACAATACCTAGACAGTGATCCTACCCCTAACCATATCCGTTGGGTAAGTAGAAGACATGGATATGATGACAGCACATGGTCCAGCTCCAAGGCATAAAAGTGGATTAAGCTGAGCATCCTCTATGCAACATAATTAACATGCATGCTGAATCAAGAGAATGAATTTGGTCGAAACTAAGAAGAAATACATAAATCTAAAATAGTTTCATGACTTGTACCAGTTGACAGATAGGGCATTGTCAGAAACTTCTCCCAAGGACTTACAGAAAAGGAACTGAAAATTCTTGAAAGGACTTTATGTTTGAGTTAAGAACCGACAGAACCTAGTAAAAATTATGTAAAAACTAGTACTCTATGTTTGAAGTTACAAAACTGACAAAACCTATCAATCTTATGAGGTGGGCAAGCTTTCAAAAATGCAATACCTCTTTTATTTTTTCCCACAAAATTAGGAAAGATTAACACAAGAATAATCAAACATCTGTGCAATAATACGATGGTGCACTTCCACTTGAAAAGCAACTAGGATGCCGAACTGAGGAAGACTAATCTGTGTAGAAAGTACGCTGCCGAAAGACGTTACCATCCCGGATTTGTTGACGGTAAAGCCACAAAATTTAAGTGAAAAAATGGTAGAGAAAGGAAGTAACTTATTAATACTGCTTACCATGAGAACAAGAACACGTTAATAGGAGCTAGGGTAAAAAAGAGAATGCCTCTAACCAATTTCAGGTCAAAACAGTCTCGTCATGCAACGGAGAAAAGGTCTGCAAAGCGCAAGCTGCAAGTAGCAAGTAGGGCACAACAAGCAGTAATGTGAGGCAAGAGTAATTGGAAAAAAGAACACACCTTGATGACTGCTCATAGCTAAAGAACTTCACGGCAAAATTTGGAACTTCCTTGCACAGTTTGTCCCATTGTCCTCAAAAAGTCCACAGAGGCCTTCGGTTCTCCATCTATACTTAAGACCTTGAACTGTATCGTTGTACCTGATATTGTGAGGATTTTGAGCCTGCATTAAGTAAGAAAACATGCCAAAGGTCGAACCCAAGAAATTTATTCACACCCTGCATTTTCATACGAAGTAGATGAACACACGGACAACTTTAGCAACCATTGAATTAGGGTTCAGCAATAAATGTGACCTCTCTACTTACCACTATCTTCACGGCGGTTTGGTGCTGATAGCGGAAGCAAAAAATGTGCACTGAAAGGGTTTAATTTTCAAGTCAGATCAGCAAATTAGACATGCTCCTTCATTTGCGTGAACTGTTAATAATTGGCAACAAGGTAAAACATGTCTAGGAACAAGAATAGATAGAACATATCCAGTACATTGGCATGGTGGAGATTTAGTTTGCATCCTATCTTCATGGTAGCTAATGTCAAGCAACACAAGGACATGTTGAACTTACCAAAATAAAACACTGTTAATATATTGGACATACATTTTTGGGGTCAGCTGTGGCAAACAGACCAAATTCAGGTAAAACTCTTAACCCCATCAGTCCATCGTTCAATTTTCATGATAATAATAAGCCAGCAGATAACAAAAAAGCGAACGCATAAGAAACTCACTTGAAGCAGGATCTTTAATCGTTCAAGGGGAGAAATAGAAGTACGTCCGTATTCTGTGAAAAAAAAGCGTTGAGATGGACAAAACTCATAAGTACAAATATTTATCACCTATCAATAATTGGACCCGGTAAATGTTCTTTTAGCTGAGAGGAATCTTTCCATGTTGGTGTGATATGGGCTGCCGACATGAGAGAGTATTTCTCAAGATCTTCTTTATGTTAGGTCTCTGGGACATAGAAAGAAAAGCTTCAGACTGGAAATGCTCCTCTAGCTTGCAATATATCACATTTGCATTTGTAGTCTTCCCAAGACTTCCAAATCCCACAAAAGTGAGCACAATTAGTTGTTGTTCAGATACACTCTTTTTCTCCATCATCAATTGAATGAGCTCATCCCTCGGCCCATTGATACCCACAAGGCATGCTGTCTCTGCATAGAGTGATAGCAGGCGAAGATCTATACTTGTGTTGCTTGGCTTGGGGGTAGCATCATCAACCTTGTACCTCATTCGTCGCTCACTCTCCTCCATGACATGGAACTTAAGGCATTTGAACTCGTTGGTGGTCTTATGTTGAGTCTTGATTGTTCTCAATAAGTTCATGCTCCTATCAATGAACCACCTTAAAGCCTTGTGGTTTGCTGTTGGAGTCACATTCAACACGGAGCATAAACTCATCAATGCTGCCCTCGATGTCGTAGGACAATTCATGCACCTTCTTCACCCAGTACTTCTCTTTTTCGTCAGGATCCTCCATGTCTGACATCTTCTTTAGGAACACATGCATGCTCTCAAGCTCAGCTTTAAGGAACATGATCTCTCCCTTGGCTCCCTTGAGCAGCTTGTACTCCTCGGTGAGCAACATGCCAAGCTTCCCAGGTAGAGAAGGCATGGCGCCCTGCAATGTGTTCACCACTGCCTCCATTGCATTTCTTTTCTTGTGCTCTCAAGTTAGCAGCGTGTGGCTTTCTGTAGAGTGCTGAGTGCTTTGAGGTCACACAAGCACTTAAGATGAAGGAGTCACATTGAAAGATTCCTTTCATCAATTATTGATCGATCACACTGTTTTGAGGGCATATATGGTCTCTTCCTCTGTTTTTTTCCCATCTTCTCATGTAATTATTTGTTTCATCCAAAAGTGCCGACAGTGGAGAATGAGGTGTCCTTTGCACAATGCCAAACCAAAGAAAAAATAAAAGTTGATAGATACATATAGAATTATGGATGCCAAATCCCTTATTTGATGGAAAAAAATCACATGGTAGGCCAAGATTGGGCACTAAATGTTTTAGTTTAAGCATTTAAGTGCAAAACATTCTTGATAGTACCAATTAGGTCCCTGTCAATGTTTCTACCAGTGGCTTAAAGGTTACAAATGAATCCAAAAAGAACAACTAAGCAGGTAGGAGTGGCAGTTAAGCTAAATCTGATGATTTGAGGACCTACTGTACGCTATAGTAACTCTTCTTGACAACATCCCAAAATTCCGTGGGTCTATTCAGAATTGGATGGATGAAAAGTGAAGTAGTTGATTTGATCGAATGATTTACCTCCATTTTGGAGAAGGGGAGGAGCATATAGTTGAAGTACTACCAGAGATGGAGAGCACCACCATCGGCAACAGCGTGGCATGGATGGACGGAGGCAACGAACTAGCGCAAGCACTGGGACGCGTCCTCCATTGCTGCAGGAGAGAGAAGAAGGGCTCTGCCTCCACCCCGCTGCCATGGCTGCTAGTGCTATCTCTTCCTGCCCCCGACCCGCCACGCCATGTCTGCTAGTGCTAATCTCTTCCTACCCCCGACCCGCCACGCCATGGCTGCGAGTCTGCGACGGCAACGCCTAATGAAGAAAGCGAACGGCAGTTGCTCAGGTTTTGGGCTGAAGGCTACTCATTGGCCCGGTTAGCCCATAAGCGGCACAAATGAATTTAACTGAATCTTTTGTTAAAGACGATAGGAGATTTGCCGTGATTGCATTAAAGGGAAAAAGAATGCGCTCTGTTTACAAATTGGGAAAATCTTTACTCCTCTAATAATAAAGAGAGTTGAGCTGTTACTAGTGAAGTTACTGATTTTGCATCAATTTAGTAGAGGAAACAATGTAGACTACCAAATGTACTAAATACTTGGGATACTTTAAAAAGAGTCATGAGAGCTAGATTTGTGCATTTATATTTTTCACGTGATCGATTAAATAAATTGCAAAAATTAAAATAAGGCAATAGGTTAGTAGAACAATACTATCAGGAATTACAAATTGGGTTATTGCTTTATGGTTTGGAAGAAACCGAAGAAGCTAAAATGGCTAGAATTTTAGAAGGGCTTAACTGCGAAATTCAGGACATCATTGACTATAAAAAATACAATTTTGTCATCCATTTGTTTCCACTTACTTGCAAAGTTAAAAGAGAAGTATAGGGCAACAAATGAGAACAAGAAGCAATTTTAGAGGCTCTTCTTCCTCCAAGCCAAGTGTCAGAATAGCAAGAGCACCTTCTTCATCTACTCTAAGTCGAGGGCATGCTACTTCTACTTCCACACCCTCACGTGCCCCCAAAGAAAGCAAGGTGACCACTATTCAAGTTCCTACCAAATGTGCTCCAACTAAGAGTGCATCTTTAGCTGCTTTCATGGGACGTATAGGGGATGTCCAATGTCACAAGTGCAAGGCATTCTAGCACAACATGAGAGAGTGCCCAAGTCAGTGAGCTCTCATTGTGAGGGAGTTATGATCATTTAAAATCACGACCATTAGGCTGATTCCGAATTGGATTGGAATTCAAGTAGGGTCAGCCTAGACCTGTTGTGGTAGTAGTACTGCTCCCTTCACTATGGTTCCTGAGTAGAATAATATCACATGACTTAGGTAGCAATTCATCCTCCATAGGAAAATTATGAAGTCCTAGAAACGAGCTTACTTGATAGTTCAACTGCCATGTACGTGTCCTTATCATAGGTCCTTGCCTAGCATCTTGTGGAGTATTGTGTGTATCCAAGGAAGTGATATCATCATCAGTACTAGTGGTGGTTCACCACCCGTCTAAATGGTTCATCTGTCATTTCACCATCTCTCTCACCATCATATGGCTTCTACAGGTAGGCCTAGAAAAAACTAAACAAAAACAAACCAACCAACTATTTAAAAACCAAAAAAACCAACCAACTATTTAAAAACAAAAAAAAACTCTAACAAACCGAAACAAATTATATCCTCTAGGATCTTATCTCTACTACTTATAAGAGGGAGATGGTGAGTGGGACATTCGTCCATCTCCCTCATCTTCTCTCATTGATAGATTGGTGCCGACATGTGGCCATATTCCCAACTTGTGCGAATTTTCAGCTTCGGGAGAAAAAAACTAGTGTTGCACTAGTTGATTCCATACTCACCCTTATCTCATCGGGTGTGCGGCAATATATACAACATAAACAGAAGGGGAAGGGTCTTGAGGGCATACTAAGTGGCGGTGCTGCCTTGGAAGAGGCGACAATCACTGCGCCAGCGGCGGGAGGTAATCGACAATGCTAGTGAGCATGGCGAGGTTGGAGATACTAGGTGGAACCAGCGGGGCACCAATTTGGCTGGCACCATGGCGGATCCACCGAGGAGAAGCGTGCGGGCCTCGAGGGCATACTAAGTGGCGAATTTTCAGCTTCGGGAGAAAAAAGCTAGCATCGCACTAGTTGATCCCATACTTGCCCTTATCTCATCGGGTGTGCAGCAATATATACAACATAAACAGAAGGGGAAGGGTCTCGAGAGCATACTAAGGGCCTGTTTGGTAGAGCTCCCTCTGATTCTGATTTTCTGTTAGAAGTGATTCTCCGAGAGAAGTGATTCTGTCGCTGAAAGTGATTCTTTAACGAATCCATAGGATAAACTCTATGGAGAAACTGACTCTTTGTTGGGAGTGAATCAGGAGAAGCAGCTTTTCTTAGCTCCCAGCCCCTAGTTCATTTCGGAGAATCACTTCACGGGAATCACCTTGGGAGCGATTATCAGAAAACTGCTGTTTGGCAGAGCTCCACAGATTCACTCCGCAGAAGTTGGGAGCAGAGCTCTACCAAACAGGGCCTAAGTGGTGGCGCTGCCTTGGAGGAGGCGACAATCACTGAGCCAGCAGTGGGAGGTAATTGACAATGCTAGTGAGCGTGGCGAGGTTGGAGATGCTAGGTGGAGCCGGCGGGGCGCCAATTTGACTGGCACCATGGTGGATCCATTGAGGAGAAGTGTGCGGCCCTGGGGTATCATAGAACTTGATTCAGGCTAGAGAAGAAGGTGCACACCAGATCTGGCAAAGGTGAAACATGAAGCAGTTGGTGAAGGCAAAGCATGATGTTATGGCTAGAGTAGCCAGGAGGAAGAGGTAGTGGATCGAGCCATGTGAGGGCTCAATCCGAGTGGATCGAGCAGCCACATGTTGGGTCTGGTGGAGAGGGCCACCGGTGAGGTTGGCGCTAATGAAGAGGAGCCGCAGCGGAGTTGAGGCAAGTGCATGCAAGATTGAATAGAGGAGGTGCGAGGCGGCTAGGAAAAGCGCTGGAGGTGGCTGAAATCGTTGCCATCGGCAGTGGTCAGATGAGAAGAGAAGGGGGAGAGAGGCATAGAAGGAGAGAAATGGGCGACAAGCAAGCAGATTTTATACGGCGGAGCTAGGTAGATCACCTATTGGTGATATGCCCTTGAGGCAATCATGGAAATGATTGTATCATATCTTATGTTTATAGAATAGTATAGTTGTTTTCCTTTAAATAAATATCGATTGGATTGATCAACAAGTACGTGACTTGTTCGTGAAACTCTTTTCATATATCAATGTCATTCAAGTTATCCCCGAACGGTTATAATAACATAGGGCAATTATGTTTCATAGATTAGCGCATGTGTTGATTAATGACCATGTTTCATGGGTCAAAAAGATATAGAGATATCTAATCAATAATATGAACACATGTTAGAGAACATGCATTCGATAGACCCATATGAGACACTACAAGATTGTTATATATTCTTATGTGTCATCATTGGGTCTCATATGTAGTCACTACTACGTAACTGCTACTAGTAGCGGTTCAGAATTCCCTTTAGAAGCGGTTTTATAATCGCTTTAAGCAATCAAGGTGATACCCGCGGGTATCACAAGCGTGTTGCTCAACCGCAGCCGGGCACCGAAGCTGTTGGAAAGGTGTTCGGGAGGGCAGTGGAGCCGCCACGTGGGAACTCCACAAGCGGTTCGTTTACAAACCGCCAGGAGAAGGATATCGAAGCGGTTCGTCGACAAACCGCCAGGAGAAGGATATCAAGCGGTTAGTCTTACCAACCGCCAGGAGAGTAAAGACTTCACAAGCGGTTGGAGTCACCAACCTCTTGTGGAGAGAGTTTTCGATTATATGTATTTTAGAATATGTTCTACAAAGTGTTTTTGTAGATCGCTTTTGACCATAAAATTAAATATGAGGAGGAGTTTTTTGCAATTAAATATATATTGCATATGCATACTCATACACATGTTCACAAGCTAGCTAGCTCACTACACTAAAAAACGAACTTAATAGTGTAAAAATGGACAAGTACATAGACGCAACCAACGCTACAATTTTGAATGATGAAAAAATGATTATCGAACTCATTTCTTGCATGCGCACTCTTTTTTGTCCTTGGTCGACGTGGATGTCGCCGCAGTTCATCGGTGTTCAACTCGAAACCTTACGCGAACTCGCCATTTGGAGATACAACCTCGCCGACAATGAAGCCGATGAGTTGTTCTTGGAGTGCGCGCACCTGTCTGAGGCGGAGCACGTTAACGTGCTCATCGATGTTAATGACAATTAATAAAGCGGAAGTATATAAATATCCGATCACATGCAATTAATTAAAATGTAAGTTGTAGCTAACAAATTGACATGCATATACGAACCTCAAAGATAATGTTCCAAATTGCCGCCATGGATAAAACTTTGAATATAGTGGAACACGAGTAGCCACATAAGTTGTTTCCATTGCCCGCGCTTAACCTTCAAGGAGAAATTTCGAATATCGATGAATAACCGATATGGCGATGTATATTAATAATAGTTTTTGTAGTACGCACTGAAGTGCTTACTATGACTTCAATTCTTTCTTGAATTCTCCTTTTTGCTTCTTCTTAAACTTTGCAAATGTCTTGCTAAGGATGTTAATGAACCATTGGTATTTTTGGACCGGATTCCTTCTTGAGTCATAAACTCGTAATCCTCGCCGTTGTCAAGCTCGATGACTAGAAGGATCCAAAGGAAACCTATTCAGATATTGCAACATATGCGTAAGTAGCTACTTGTACTATCAATGGCTTAAGAAATACAAGAACAAGAGGTTTGCGAGAACACGTACTTGAAGTTGAAGGGCGAAGTATGTACGGTTTGTAGTGTTGTTTCAAGAAGGCATGCAAAAGGTATGCCTCAACGTGCGATTTTTGCATGTCGATGACCGCACTTTTCGTTGACAATCTCTCGGGTCGATGAAGCCAACGCTCGCTTTGCCCAGCCTTGTACATCGTTGTATCTCCATTCTACATAAGAAGGATAACTAAGTTAATTAGATTTTCAATTTTGTGGTGCGAGAGGAAGCAAACGGTAAACTTAGTAGATCGACACTTACATGACACCAGCAGACATGAAAGACACGTTGACCTCGTCTCCTTGGTACACATGGTATAAGTCATCGAATTCCAACCATAGTTCGTGTTGTTCCCATGAAGAAATACTCATCTTGGAAACGGAGGAGGAACATTTGCTCTCCTTTAGATGCCCTTTCCATGTACCATTCATGCATTTGACGATCTTGGTTGGGAGATCTTTTATATCCTTTGGATCAATTAGCGCTTGCCCAACTCATACTTCCATTTGGTTGGTGCCATTGGAAGATCCTCGTCTAATGATTTGAGTCCCGCCTCCTTCAGAATGCTATTTTCTCAAGTCCTCAAGACTCACGATCTTCCACTTTCTTCTTCTTTCCGCCAAGGAGCCCGTGTATTTTGCATCGTAGCCTTTCTTATTGTCCTTTCGTAGTCAATCATCACAGCGGCGGCGCTGCCCGCATGACTGAAAGTGCTTCACAGTTTTTTTATCTATTTTAAGCTTGGGCTCTGGCTTCTTTGGTGCAAGCTGCCTGGCCACATCCGTCTTTACAGATGCAGCTAGCTCCTCCGCAGTCGGATCATATGACCTCTTTGGCGGTTGCTTTGACATTTTCTGGCTACCAGATGCCGACTTCGTGGGAGGAGGTGCTAGCGCGGATCCTCCTTCGACATCGAGCTTTTCCTGGGAGATGCTGGAGGCGTGGTGACCGGAGATGTTGGGTGCTTACTTTCAAAGTGCGGCGGTGGGCGGCGAGTCGGGCTTTGTGGAGCGGAGGTGGAGGAGGTGGCCTCGACCACGGGGAAGCATTATGCAAAGCGACGCCGAGGAGTCGTGGGTTGTCGGCGTGGAGGAGGCGTGCTTGCTCCTCGTAGCCGGTTCAAATTATGGGCCTCTCTTGCCGGAGATATAACCTCCACACCATCTGGAAATATGATGTACTTTTTGCGCCATAGGATGAATGTGCCATGGAGGGCTCGCCCAAGGTTGGTCACCTCGCCGCCTCAGAATATCGAGAATGAGATCTTCGAAGCCCCCACCACCTCTTCCACCGTGACCTTCGAGTATCCAGCGGGTATCTCGTTGCAGTGGAATGTCTAGCCCGCCTCCACCGGATAAGCCATGCCGTAAGCCACCTTGAAGGAGAGGTTACGATATCAATGTGTAGCTCGTGACCGGGCGGCGAACCTTGATGTCGTCCACGGATGACGGGCTCGCGAGTCGCTCACAGGGCCACGGCGGATGCGCGAATCGCTTTTGGCGCGGTCGGATCGATCATGGATTCCGGCGCCGTCAACATTGGTCGAACATAGTGCTCCCCGGTCGCTCATTGCTTCGACACTTTTTGCGTGACTGTGACATCGATGGAAGCCTTCGTAGCTCTAAGCTCTTCCTCCAATCGCTCACTCTACCTCGATCTCTCCTCTTGCTTCTTTCCCGACTCCTATAAGTGCTTGAGTCTTTGGCAAAGCCGTGCCTCCATGGCACCTTCCCAAACCTCGTGGTCCGCCCCTGTGCTCGTGGTTTTGAAGGGCATATGTTAGCTCGTCATTCTCCCCGTCCGTCCGCAAGGATCCCGACCGAGTCCGCCGATGGCTTTTACAATCCTTTTCGCCAACTTCTGGACCTGCGGTGCCATCACCAAGCTATCATCATCGCTAAGGCTGCCCTGTGACCCAATAACCAATTGCGCATGCGGGCTCCCAATTCTCGGCCAGTATAATATCGTCGCCAAGTTCATCTTCCCGCTTGTCCCATTTCTTTGCAGCCTTGATGTAACCACCGTCCCGAGATGGTGGTGGTATTTCTTCTTCGCATTCACCTTGTTTTTTCTCTCGCCCGTCTCAAGATCCGACGCCTTTGTACTCCTCGAAGCATCCCAATGATCGGCCACTTAGGAAATTTATTGAAGTCCGCCTTTCTCCTTTGTCGATGTACTTGCGGGTGAGGGACGACTTCCACCGCCGAAAGGAAGTTGCCATCTTCTTCAAAGCCCATCCCTTAGCCTTCGCTCGCACCTTCTAGAAAAGTGAAATTTTCCTTTATATCATTCCGCAGCAGCCTTGGTAGCCGCAGGACTTCGCCCATTTCGATGCCGATTGGGACGTGATCCTCACGTGGTAGCCGCAAGCGTTGTTGAAAGGCCCAATTGCTGAATCCGGCTAGTAGACTTCGTCGCTGTTTACTTTGTTATCACGCATTTTGTCGAAGGCTTCTTGTTAGGTCCTCGGTTCATTCCGGACTGGGTGGCCGATGAGGTACCGGCCGATACACAAACACATATAATATGAATGATTTTAGAATAATTAAATGTTTACGGTGAATTTATAATGGGTAAGAGTATACCTCGCATCAGCAGTTAACGGCCTCATCGACAGCCGCAAGAAGACCATCGTGATTTTCCACATCGCGATAACGGCCTCATTGGCTAAGACGCTACCCAAAAGAATCGCTCTCGAACAATGATTTTCCGCTTCATCGTATTCCGGTCACCACGCCTTGGTGTCGCCATCTAAAGTAGAGCAAATCTCGAGGCTTAGATTATATATGAAGACAAGATTGTTGAGAACAATTCGAGTTTGAAAGCATAGTCTAAGATCAACAGGAACAGGTTTGTGCCTGATGAGATCACATTCCTTGGGTTACTTTCTGCATGCAATCATATACTTATACATTTCACATAGACTTACACATTTCACATGATACATATACAATTGACAATTCACATATACTTATACATTTCACATATACTTGCACATTTCACATGATACATATACAATTGACAATTCACATATACTTACACATTTCACATAGACTTACACATTTCACATGATACATATACAATTGACAATTCACATATACTTACACATTTCACATAGACTTACACATTTCACATGATACATATACAATTGACAATTCACATATATACTTATTTGTATAGAATCATTATTCCAATAAGATTTTATTCCACACTAAGATGATTTTTTGTTAATGTCTATTAAAAATTTTCATCAACCAAGCACGTCATTTGTTCTTTCCACAGTGTATCATATGTTGCTGGCACCATGCTTTGAATATGTGTCGATCGTATCTAGACAGATTTTTCATCGGCGGCACATATAATCGTCCCGATGGCTCGCCACTTACGGCAACAGCTGCTATGCTGTCTGGCCGCTATGAGCCCATCGGCGACATCGTGCCGACTGCTGGAGAAGGTCGGTCTCGATTGACCAGACCGTGATGTTCCAAAAGCATGGCTGCCAGGAGAGCATACGATACACTCCGTGGAGAAGACCATGAGGTGACGTGCTTGGTTGACAAGGAACTGATCGCTCTGCTTTCTTTTGGTGTAATAGACTATTAACATTCTACTCGTAGATTTATAACCTTACTTCATTTATTTAAAATCTTATTAGTGTAGAATAAGAATGATTCGTTATTTTTTTATTCAGCAAATTTTACTGAGTCCTTATCTTCATCTGACCAGCCTCAATCTGGAATAAAGGATAGATTGTGATTAGCTCAAATATATTTTGATTTTATACATATATATACTGCATGGCATTCAGTATCTTGCTGTATTTCCCGAAATCCACCCAAGGCCAGCTGTATTTCTCTACTGCCGACTACTACAATGTAGCTTTGTGTTTTTGGTTCGACATCGAACCTTTATTTATATAGCTGTGGGGTTAGATCAACCGAATTTCGCATAGGTATGCGTAGTATTGCATTATTCCTGCAACATCTTCATACATGGTTTATTCCTGGGCTTGTCTTCTTGTTCACCAAACAATGAATGGTATTCTGTAATCTCACTTTTCTAGCCGAGCGCGCCCCATCCTAGTGGAACTAAAACACTACTACTTTACTAGCTAGCCGACCTCGGCCGACTCCTCCCATCGTAACTCAAAAACATGAGCTATACCAACGAAATACTATTGCATATCGAATCTAACTAACTCACTTAAAATCTCATAATCAAATAAAACAGCATTTTAAACCTATGTTATATGTATGCATGCCAAATAAAGCATAAAAAAGGACTAATCGGTTCAAGAATCCATCAAACCAAAGCATGCTGAATTGCTCCAAAACACACAAGTTTATAAGTTGCATTGATAAACCGTCAATTTCAAAACCAACCAAAGTGGATCCAAATTAACCATGGTTGACATCAAGGTAAACATAGCCGCCAAGATTACAACATCTAAACCAAGAAGCCAAGCAACAACTACTAGTTGCAAGTTGAAACGCTGCAAATTAGGCCGACAACTCAAAAGTCCACGATCAACTATCCAGCTTCATGATTTTTACCAAGGCAAGATGGCCCATGAGATCAAGTTCCGAAATAAAAACAAAAACAAGCTCAATCAAATACATAACATGCACAGCAGCTTGGGAACTAAACTTCATTCAGAATAAAGAGGGAGGAGGATTTAGTCGAACACCTCCTCTTGGCACCTTGTGGGCATTTAGTCGAACACCTTGTGGGCAGCAGAATAAAGAGGGAGGAGGAGAGCGCGCACAGCTATACCTCTGTCCTCCGGGTGGAATGGTGGTGTGGCGGCAGTTTGGTGGCTGAGGAGGCGGCGCGGGGTCTCGACGGAGGCGGCGGCGGTGAGACACAAAGGGTCCGAGAGCAGGACTTAGAAATTTTGAGGTCTCGAAAGGGACTTAGAAAATTTGGTCTCTTTACGCATTTATATCGAATTCACTTCTACAAGTGGTTGCTAGTAAAACCGCCAGGAAGGACTTCTACAAGCGTTGGTATTACAACCCGCTTAGAATATCTCTACAAGCGGTTTTACAACCAACCGCTAGAGGTAGGACTTCTACAAGCTGTTCATATTACTAACCGCTTGTAGAACGATGGATGGGCGGAGGAAAGGCCCTATGCAAGCGGTTGGTATTAATAACCGCTGTAGAGCACTTTTTCACAAGCGTTCGTAATACCAACCGCTTGTAAAAGTGCTCGACCAGATAATATTAAAAACAATATGGTGCCCATATCGCTCGATAAGATCTTCTCCTCGCTAGCGCGTGGGCGTTTGAGTGTGCGGCTCGCCCACCCCTGTTCAACGCCCGCCCCTTGCCATTTTTTTTTATCGGGCGATTTTTACAAGCGTTGGTATTATTAACCGCTAGAAGAGGACTTCTACAAGCGGTTCATATTACTAACCGCTTGTAGAACGATGGATGGGCGGGAGTGGGAAGGTTCTATGCAAGCGTTGGTATTAACCGCTTGTAGAGCATTTTCACAAGCGTTCGTAATACCAACCGCTTGTAAAAGTGTCGACCGCGATAATATTAAAAACAATACGGTGCCCATATCGCTCGACAAGATCTCTTCTCCCCGCTAGTGCGTGGCGTTTGAGTGTGCGGCTCGCCCACCCCTGTTCAACCCGCCCTTCTTGCCCTTTTTTTTTTATATCAGGCGGTATTTTCTACAAGCTGTTGGTATTATTTAACCGCTTAGTATAGATTTTTCGACAAGCTGTTCGTAATACTAACCGCTAGATGGTATTTTCACAAGCGGTTCTACTACGAACCGCTTGTAGAAGTGGGTAGAGCTTAAATTTCTAAGTCCCTCGCATGCACTCTCCCACACCTTCAAATTTTCTACGCCCGAGCGCCTCCTCCTCCGTCAAGGCCCCTCCTCGCTTCTCGCTTTTCATGCCCACAAGGTGTTCGGTGAAATGCCCACAAGGAGTTTTGTTGATATGTTCATGTTGGAGTAATGAAAAATATTGTTGATGGTATGTTTTGAACTCTTTGAAGCTATTAATTCATGTCGACGCCTCATCAAATGGCGAGACGAAGAGACAACTAGAGGCATTGCGGATGAAGCTATCGTGTCCTCGGCGCGAGATCCTCAGAATGTGTTCACCTCCCATACATCCAAGAATCCATCCCGAGTGTTCATGAAGTGTTCAATATGTCGGTAAGTTTTTGAAGTTATTCATTTGTTCATATTCCTTGACTTTCACCTTCCATTCCATTCTTTCGCTTGAAGGGCCCAAAGATGTCCAGATAAGTAATGATAAAGCCAGCCATAGTGTTCAAAATCTTGCAATGCAAATTGCTGCATTACAAGAAGATTTGCTGCCAAGGGAGAGTTCACAGATCCGACAGCTAGTGTCTATAAGAGGGAGAGATGCACATCCGGCTGCTTCTGATGACAACAAGAGTATTAAAAAGCTAGAAGAAAGGATGGAAAGAGTAGAGGACATGCTAAAGAAATTAGTTAATATAGCTATCATTGTAATGTTGCTCCTTTTAGTTAATATAGCTATCATTGTAATGTTGTAAATTTCACACTGCTTTTGGGGTTTTTGTATGGGAATTTATGAGCTAACTATGCTAAGCTGAATTTCTCTTTGTATGGTAAAATTTACGCAGTCCTTTCATAGAGTGGATATAAATTTTCAGGCTTTGTTCTCATTTTAAAATTTGTACAAATGGTTTTCAGGCTTTGTTTTCATTTTAAAATTTGTATAAATAATTATGTACAAGCAATGTTAAACATCAACATATCAACATGATCATATGGAATAATTTGTATACAAGTAGTACATCTTAAGTCTTCGCTTTACAATTGTTCCTTCGTTATGATCGTGACGATGTAAGGAGCATCGACATCATCGCCACGCAGGACGCTTATGTCGACATCAATCGTAAAAGGAGGGAGCTCGTCGAATCGACCATACTCTTCCTCGCTCGGTGACGCTTCAACTCCTACAATCCTTCGCTTGCCTTGGAGAACCACATGTCGCTTTGGCATTACCTTTTGCTTGTCCTTCGCTTTTTAGGTTTGCTTAACATGTCCATTACATAGAAGACCTGGATCACATCGCTCGCGAGAACAAACGGTTCGTGCCTATAGCCGACTTCGTGAGATCCACGGTTGTCATGCCGATTTGTCGACCTTCACACCGCTTTGGAGTCACTTGACCCATTGGCACTTAAATAGAGGGACCTTCAGAGGTCCATAGTCGAGCTCCCATATTTCTTCTATGAAACCATAATATGTGTCCAATCGCCCGTTGTCTTCGGGCGCCTATACGACATCGCTGCTCGATTGGTGCCTCGTTATCCCGGATCCGTGTAGAATGTGTAACCATTGATCTCATACCCCTTGAATGTCACGATTTCTTGTGATGGTCCCCTTGAGCTGCTGCTGTAATAGTTCATCGCTTGACCCTTCCTCAAGGATGTACTTCAGAGCCACCGCCGAAAGAATCCATGTGCTTCGTGGTTATCCAACTCTCTGCCTTCCCTGTGAACTCACGGCGAGGACACTCTTGTGTGAAGGACATAGGGGCGACTATAGTTGATTGCTTCGTAATGTTGAAATGTGCTTGCTTGAATGCAACAAGATCATTGCATGTAACCGATTGCCTTCCTATTGTCCTTTGCCCGTAGCCTCCTGTGTGTCGTGATATGGGGACGCCGATAGGATTTAGATCATTCATATAATCAACACAAAACTCTATCACCTCCTCCACACGTAGCTCCCTAAGAATGCAGCCTTCCAGACGCGAACGGTTACGACGTATTTCTTGAGGACACTCATGTACCTCTCGAAAGGAACATGTTGTGTAGATACACCGTCCGAGGATACCTATCTCCTTGACAAGGTGAACGGTGAGATGAACCATGATATCAAAGAATGCAGGAGGAAAGATCATCTCGAGGCTAACCAAACTTTGTACCACATCGCCTCCAACTTAGGCGCTTTAGCTGGTTCGACAACCTTCGCGAAATGGCGCTCAGAAGGAACATAGCTTTGTGATTGTCCCTCGCACCCACTCTAGTAGTATACCGATAACCAATGGAGCAATCTGTGTCATCAACACAAGGCGCTCTATGGATTTTAGGCCTTGGAGTTTGTTCTTCGTGTTTACGAAGTCTCTTTACATTTGAGGAGTATCCGTAAGGACCTTCATACTGCTCAAACACTCAATCATGCTTTTTTTCTTCTTTGCTTGGAGTGTAGCTCGCAGGATGTAGAAAAGTTGTTTTGTCCCTTCTTTGTTTTTCGGATGTAGGTCACCTCACCTCCATGTCTTCAAGGTCCTTCCGAGCTTGCAAAGGTATCTTTCGATTTGCCATACATATCTATGTAGCCTAGTAGGTTCAAGCAAACATTCTTCGTGATGTGCATGAAGTCAAGCTTAGTGATTTAACCTCCAAAACTTCCCAATACGGCAAGTCCCAAAATATTGATTTCTTCTTCCATGTTGGTGCATGACCATCCTCGTTCGGCATAGGTATGGTTCCAAGACCCTTCCCAAATACTACTTTCAGATCCTTTACCATAGCAAACACAAGTCGCCCATTACGATGCCGAGGCTTAACACTAATTTGCTCTGCTAAATTTATCGCTTTTCCACCTCAAAGCATGACTACCAGAAGAAACTCATGTGGCCCATGTACACACACTTCCGAGAGTTTTTCAGTACATGCAATTGTTTATCTATGCACGGGTGCATGCTTTAAACCCTTGACAGCTTTGGCCGACAGTTATCGAGAGCAGCCAATCGTTGATTGTTACAAACAACAATGCACGCAGTTGAAATACTCTTTTGTACTCATCCCAAACCCGCACACCATCCTCCCACAACTTCACAAGGTCTTCAACCAATGGCTTGTGTAGACATCGATGTCGCTTCCTGTGTTGCTTCGCCTTCGATCAACAATGGCATCATGACGCATTTCCGCTTCATGCATGCACCATGGAGGAATGTTATAGATGCAAAGCGCCACAGTGCCAAAAGGCGGATGCTGCTCAACCGACCGAAAGGATTCATCCCATCGGTGCTCAACCCAAACCTTATGTTTCGACCATTTGCAAAGTTCGTAAGCCCGATCCATTTTCCTCCACCGCGAGCCATCCGCAGGTGTCTAAGCATCCCGCCTTCCTTACGCTTCGCATGCCAACGATCATCTTGGCATGACCTTCGTTAGCAAACAGACGCTTCAACCGGGCATCACAGGAAATACCACAATACATTGGCCGGAGTTCTTCTTCGACGATTCCCATCTAATTCACCGATCGCCACGCTGCACCTTATACCGATTCTTCGACACCGACAAACCTCCAAATCGGCATACTCATTGCGATACAGATACAATCGTTAGGACATGCGCGTATCTTCCGTGACTTGCAATCCTAAAGGGCAGAGGACTCGCTTCGCTTCATAACGAGATTCGTAGAGTGTTACCTTCCTAAGCAACTCTTTACGAAAGTGATAACAAACCATTGAATGCCTTGTCCGACACACCGCTTGTGGCCTTCCATTGCATGAGTTCTAGTGTAGTACGCAGCTTTTTGAGGCCCCGTCCACGCTTTGGGTACAAAGCGCCTCGTGGTCCTCTACCATGCTCAAATTTCTTGTATTGTCTTTCCTCCGTGAACTCTCCTCTCCATCACGGAGCATCCGATCTAACTCATCATCGCCAAACTCGCCGATCAGATCTTCCACGGACCCGTATTGAGTGGTGTCCGCATACTATTGGCTCTATCTTCCTCTTCTTCATCTTCTTCATCATCTTCCCGTCAATCGCTTCGCTTTCTCCATGGTGGGTCCAAAGAGTATAGTTTGCAATGAAACCTCTCGTGATCACATGGCTCATAACCATCCATCGCTCGAGTGCTCCTTCTCATTCTTGCAATCTACGATGGACAACGATGAAGCTTCCTCGAGGCAAAATGCAACGGCCGCTGCCGAGAAACTCCTTCATGCCATCTTCGAACTCTCTTGACCGACGGTCCGCATTGTACATCCATTGCCGGTTCATCTACACCAATAAAAATAATAACAACATCTATCACAATATTTAATTAAAGCTAACTATGTCTAATAGTTTTGTATTTTTTAATCATTCTGCAATCTTTTAACTAAAGCCACTAATTATTTCTAATCCTCGCTGATTTTTTAAAATAAAACTAACTAATTGTTACATGTTCATGCAAACCTTTTCTATCATTCCGCATTTTAATTTTACTAAATAAAAATTATTTTTTACCTTTTCCCCACCTTTGTAATTTTTCTTCGTTTCACATTTATTAACATTTATTGCATTTCATTCCATACACCAAACAATATATCACCTTAAGAACAAAAAAATAAGCCAACAACAGAAACACTAACAATTCCCACAAGAACAAAACATGATTTCTCAACATCCAATGCACAAAAACATCAATATATAGGTGAGAAGGATGTCAAGAACATGTTACCCACCTTAGAAACAATTAATTCGAGCTAATAGCCTCAATTGAAAATTTTGGCAAGACTCTCCCCATGAATCGCGCTCTCGCCCACCACTCTGCTGCCCGTGAGCGAGCTCGGGAGGAAGATGGGGTTTAAATGCTGCCATGGAGGTCTCTACAAGCGGTTCTACACACGAACCGCTTCGATCTCACCTATAGAAGCGGTTCGTATCAAATCGCTTTACAGATCTAGAAGCGGTTCTATACACTAATCGCTTTAGAGATGGCACCTGTAAGAGGTTCGTGTCAAGAACCGCTTTAGAGACCCTCCGCCTGCTGCTCACTTAACCGCTAGGCACGAGAGCACAAGCGTGCGCACTCTAACCGCTTGTGATAGACCGGTTGTGAAGGCCGGTTCTGTAGTAGTGAGTGTATATATGATCCTTAGACCTGAGATCGTCATTGGTTTTCTAGATGTGTAATGGTTTACTTAGTGGCTGCCAAACACTACCCTTTAACCTGGTAGTTATAAATGTAGTTGTCAGGTTACCAAGAAATATGTTGAGGTACATGAATGATCAAGATGGACCTTGCCCCTCCTACAAAATGGAGAGATATCTTTGAGCCCCTCGACGTAGATGGATTAAGGAAGTGCGTGACCATGCTGAATGTGATTGAGAGTCAATTCAGATAAATTAATCTACTACGGTATAAGTGAATAGATCGGGCTGTCATAGGATGACACAACTTTCGCCTTGATTCAATATGATATCATGAGGCAAAAGAAACACCCACCAATTATTAACACCCTCGTTGAATCATTTATCACAATCGGTTTTTGCATAAAAAGTTGAGAATCAACCCAGATGAAGTGATAGTATTATACCATTCTATAGTAGTGATGACATTATTACACTATAGTAGCTTCGTCTGATGCTTTATGAATATTTGGGAAATGATATGTGTAGTTAGGGACCGCTATCAATTATCGGTCTGAAAGATGTTTCTAAGTCGTGTCCAAATATACATGAATCTATAGGGTCACACATATAAGGGGTTTGGAACGGTTACAATCAGTTATCAGAGTTCGGATTGGATCTGTTCTAATGAGCTGAATTGAATATGAACTCAGATTGGGCCCAAGGGTTGGGTGCCACCGAGGGTTATAAAAAGGGTACATAGGCTTAGGGTTTGAGGCATAAGTTATATGCAAGAGTTGCATCACCACAGAAACCCCAGCCGTTCTCTACTATCTCTGTTGTGCATATGGTGCTAGCACCCTGGCGCTCAACGTTCCAACCCCGGACGTGTGGATATCGATAGAGACACTGTTCTATTACAGTGTGTACAACGATAACTGTTTGGACTAATCAAAGAGTTGATTGGACCGATCTAGATGTCGAAGGATCAACTTGCTGCTCAGCTGTCGCGTAGATTCGCACTGTTTGATAACCATACCAGGACGTACAATGTCGATCTGCTTCGACATGTTCTTCTGCTGCATGACGCGTCTAGTAGCAATGATCTGTAATCCATGATTATTTACTTATGTGGCCTCTTGGGTTTGATAGAATTTTTAATTTGTGCTAGTGTAGCCTACCGTAACCCTTTAATCACAAGAAAGGCAGAGTAAGGAGTGTGGAAGAAGGAATGGCTAGATTGGGCCAAGCTGGGAGAAAAGAAAACATGGGCTAGATTGGGCCAAGCTGTGAGAAAAGAAAAGATGGGATAGTCTTGATAGCAAGGAGAAAAAGAGATGGAAAAAGAAAAGAAAAGGAGAGAAACATTGTACTTGCTTTGAATTTGGGTCTAGATAAGGTAAGGTTTTAGTTTGCCATTTTCTTTTTTAGTCTTTATAATTGGTGCAAAGTCTAGGCTTCACGTAACATTTGGTGCAAAGTTTTGGTTTCATATAACAATTATAGACATGTGGGATGTTGCGAGATGCCAAATAAAAATTCATATATGTTTGTAATTATGGTGTTTTCCCTTTATACGAGTCAGCTTGCCAAAGGATGGCCATGCAGGTCGAGCAAGGCAGCAGGACCGAGGGTGAGACATAGCTCGAGTATGACCATGAAGGCATGGTGTAGGTTGCAATGAGCTCAACCAAGCATTGTAGGGTCTGTTTGGTTGCTCGGATTTTGCTCACCGTTGAGTTCATGCGCTTCGTTGTTTGTTGCTCAGATAACCTTATGTGCTCAGATGAGCTCATGCAATCAGACTGCTTTTGCTCGTGATGCGCCAAACGAAGAAATCGCTGCTTTCTCCGGATGCGCACAAGGAGCTCTCGAGCCACTGTTCATGCTGATGTCACCATGCAACAATGAGTTTTGCATCTATTTCTTGCTTTATCTCTTGATTAGCAACTCGATGAGCGAACCGATTTCACTTATGTGTTCCTGACATTTTTTCGAACAAAACTAGACCACATTTGCCATATAAATTTTAAAAGATTAAAATTTACATTTTTGGATTTTTTATTTCCTATTATTTGTTTTTAAAATTTTTATTTTTATTTTAAAATCTATTGATTTTCTAGTATTTGTTTTAAATTTGTTTCATCCCTCTCTTAAAATTGTCTCCCCACTTCTCTTCTAGTGCAACCAACCAAACAAAGATTCTACGTAGCTCGTGATACTCTCATACAACCAACCAAACAACATCGCCTTGCATTCACTCAGCCTGGCTCTTACCAGCCTGGCTGAGCTCATACAGACTGGTTGAGCCAAGAAGGCAACCAAACAGACCAGTAGTGTAGCCGAGAGCACGGTGTGAGCCGAGTGCAGCGGTGGAGAGGTAACATGTGCCAAGTAATCATTGATGGTAATTTTTGTTTATTCTTGTCACTTGATACCTTGATAATTATTGTTTTTTCATTGTAACACACAGACACTATTCTTGCATAGTGACATTCCGCGAAAATATGCAGGGCAGTCTCCTGTGTTATACTATTTAGAATCCAACACCATAACAAATAGCAACTGAGAACCACTTTTTGATGGGACGGTAGAATTGTAGGTATACAACTCTACACACCAGGATTTATATATTAGTATCCATCTTTATGGATAGAGAGAACACTATCATTAAGAATTATGTAAGGTCACGGATTTTTTCTAGATATGTGCTAAGAGAGCAGAGTCGTGTGCATGCATGTGATGTGCAGTGCTTACGCGGTGGTGTGTGTACGTGTATGCTTCTTTCTATTGCCAAAAAGAAAAAGCAAATAGGAGCTGTTCCCAAACAGTCAACTGGTAAGTTTTGTTTATAGGCAGCCTCATGAACTGAATGGTTTCATGCTAATATGATTTACTTTGCAGAAAAATCTTTAACTTGAAGTTACATGTAACTAACAATTGATTTGTAAACTGTAAGGTAAAACAAAATATAAACAAATAGGAATAATCGACAACTAATAACAAAAGCTAGTGGATTTCCCATCCACCTGACAATTCCAACTAACCATCATGTGAAATTTTTTTATCCTGCCTACTTTTGTCTATTTTTTTTATCCTATGTACTTCAACAATCCTCTCATCAAAATGTGTGTTAGGGATAACATCCACTACAATGCAATTTTAATGTTGTCCTTTCACTATTCTTATGCTAATCTATCATTTGCGCGGACAGTCCAATTCTCTATATTCCTACTCCTTTTTCCTTCGTATCATCAAGAATCCTATATGACAACACTAGAAATAGGTGACATCATATTGTTGTATAGGCCCTAATAGTTTAGGTAGTAGCTGTTGCTTTGGAAAGGATGATAATTGGATTGGTTAGAAATGTCGCGATTGTGAGTTTGTGACCTTATTTGCGAGTCACCTGCCGGACAAGAAGCTTCTTGTTACCTGGTAATCCAACCTGTATGAAATCAGGTTCTTGTTGCTTGGGCAAGTTTTATAGTTTGTAACCGGTTGTGTTGATCAATTAATCTAGAACGCTTGTAAGTATTGAAAAATAAAGTGATTGCATTAAGGCAGGAGACGCCATTAAATACCCAAAAGAGGAATTTTGGAAATAAACAAATTCGATGACGTATCTTTCTAGGAATTTCCAATGTAGAACCACCTTACCTCGTCACTGTGTTACAAAGGTTAGTTTTTTTTTTTCTGATGCTTCTTTAGCTATCTAGATACCGGTACATATAATTGTAGCGCACGATACTGCTCCATGCATGGATGGCATGGCAAGTGCCAACATCACACATGGCCACCTAGTGCGACAGATGGTGACATGGTGTCCTATCTTTGGGTTGGATTTTGACTGGACGCTGTAATAGTTATCGTCGATCAATGTTCGGCAAATAAATTATGCAAGCTTTTTTTAAAAGGAAAACAGTAGAAAAAATCATATTGTATATATATTATATTATCAAAAAAGATTACAAGAGGCCAAAGACACTGATGAAGAACAGTGCTTTAAACTTTTAAGGGACTTAGAAATGATAGATTCTGAGGAGGATTTTGATTATCTCCGTTGGCATGATCTCTGTTTTCAGAATCCGGTTATCTCTGATGTGGCCGAAAATTCTTCTATTAAAAGCTTGGCTGGTGGTAAAGTCGAAATGGATTATGGTCTATGTGAAGGAAGTGTGCAGCATATTTCTCAGAACCCATCTGAAACTGAAATGGTTGAATACTCTGAGTTATCAGCTAATGATATTTTAGGTGCTCGAAAACTGGTCCCAAATCATCAGGAACATCAGGACCTTTCTGACAGTGTTGCGAGTGTAAAAATGTTACTGAAAAAGAAGTGTGATGATTATATGGACAGTGGAAGAAATCCTGCAGACCTTGGGGAGTTGCCTGGTGAGGATGATTTATTGGGTCCAATGTCTCTGCATACTCCAGATTGTCAAGAGATGGACAATAGTGACAAAAGATTGATTGCAATGGGTAACAGTGTTGCTTGTCCAGTTCAGAAGATAGTTGCTGAGGCGCAAGGTAAGGCTGTCACTAAGAGGCAGAAGGTTTGGGGCCCGGTTCCAAGTAAAAGACGAAGCAAAAGATTGGAGGATCAGGGCAAGTCTATAATTCAAAAGGCTCAAGAGCTACTACAGCAAAAGAATTTGGAAGGCTGCCCTAAGCCTCGAGGTAATATTAGTAAAAGTTCTTTTGATAGTCTTTCATTTCATGAACTTAATTCTTTATCTAATGAGGTAGACATTGTAATGGGCTGTTCAACTCAAGAAGTGTTAGATAATATAACTATCTGCAAAGAAATTGATGCCACAAGGATTGCTAAGATAGGAAAACATGTCTCTGTGGGAGATAATTGTAATGGTGATGGCTGTTTATCTAATGGCAGTGATAAAAAAGATGTGGTAAGTGCTGTGTGTCAAGACTCTAAAAATCCTGATGTAGCTAAAACTGTTACTTCGAAACACCAAGTCTCTGTGGGGGATGGCTGTGTTGATGTTAATAGTACTCTTGATTATTTTGCTAAGAGTAGTGGGATAAATTCTCACTGCCACAAAACACCGCCGGGTCTTCTGAAGGAGGATATTGGCGATGATTGTGATCTAGATGGATGGACTAAGGTCGGTAAATCTAGACGGGGCAAGCACCCCATGAAAATCAAAAGAAGATGAGAGGTATTTTTTGGAATATTAGAGGTTTAGGTCAACCTGGGAAGACTCAGTGTTTAGCCGACCTCATTAGAAATCACAATGCTGATTTCGTTGGTTTCCAGGAAACCAAGAGAGAGACTTTTAGTGTTTCATTTTTGAATAGTATTAGTGGATCCAAGAACTTTGAATGGCATTGGCTACCAGCCAAATCCACTGCAGGTGGTATTTTGGTTGGAATTAATGTTGACATTCTGGAGATTCTTCAGGTTGTTGTGAAAAATTTTTTGGTTCAATGTTTGATAAAAAATAGGAAGGATGATTTTGTTTGGCGATTAGTTACTGTTTATGGCTCTCCTTATGAGGAAGGTAAACTAGAGTTCATTTCGAATCTTCATGAAATTTTTGTTGTGGATGAGCACACCCCAATTCTTCTGGGGGGGGACTTTAATCTGGTGAGATATCAGACGGATAAGAATAATGGTAGGGTTGATCATAAATGGTGTGACAAATTTAATGAATGGATCGACATGTGGGGACTTATGGAGTTGCCTTTGACGGGTAGACAGTTTACTTGGGCTAATAATCAGAAGGATATGATTATGTCTGTGATTGATAGGGTTTTCTGCAGTACTTCTTTTGAAGAAAGATTTCCATTAGCCATTGTTTCTTCTCTTGCTAGAGTTGGTAGTGACCATTCGCCCATTCTGTGGGATTCGGGTGAAAATACAAAACATGTTAAATCTAGGTATAAATTTGAAAAGTGGTGGCTTCTCTACGAGGAATTTAATGATGTTGTTTTAAAAGCTTGGAACATTCCTCGTAAAAAAAAATGCTTTGGAGACATGGCAGTGTAAGGTTAGGAACTTTAGGAAAGTCACTAAAGGTTGGAGTTTAAATGTTGAGTCCGATATTAAGAAGAGGAAAGCCTCTTTAATTCTTGAGTTTGATGATATTGACATTATTTCTGAAACCCGTCCGCTTACTGATAATGAGGAGAGTAGATTGTCTTTTGTTAAGCATGAATTGGAAAAAATTTGGGCGATGGAAGAAACAAAAGCGAGACAAAGGGCTAGGGAAAAACATATTAAGGAAGGAGATAGGAACACTAAATATTTTCATGCCGTGGCCAATCAAAGGAGAAGGAAAATTTTCATTAATGTTCTGGATGGCCCGGATGGGCCGGTTCATAATACGGATGAGATGTTGGATGTTGCTTGCGGTTACTATAAGTCATTGTTTGGTTACGAACCTAAACCTAACATCAACATTGGTGACACTTTTTTCGGTGTTGAGGATATGATTTCTGATGAGGAGAACCGACCCTTGAAGTCTGCATCAAGAGGAAGTTAGGAAAGCTGTTTTTGATTCTTATTCTGACGGGGCCCCCGGTCCCGATGGGCTTCCTTTTCTTTTTTATCAAAAGTTTTGGAATATTATCAAGAATGATCTCATGGCGCTGTTTAGAAGCCTTGAAAAATGTGAGTTGGATTTGTTTAGATTGAATTTTGCTATGATTTCTTTGATTCCTAAAGAGAATAATGCTCGTAACATTAAACAATTTAGACCTATTAGTTTGTTGAATTGTAGCTACAAAGTTGTTACAAAAGTTTTAACTAATAGATTGGGTCCTCTCGAATCGAATTATTTTGCATAATCAAAACGCTTTCATTAAGAATAGATATATTCTTGAGAGTGTTGTCACCGCCCATGAAGTAATTCACAAAGTGCATCATGATAAAGAAAAGGCTTTGTTCTCAAACCGATTATGAAAAGGCGATGACATGGTTAATCGGAGTTTTTATTGGATGTTCGTTAAAAGAGGCTTCGGGACAAATGGCGAAGTGGATTTATGCTATTTTGCATAGAGGCTCAGAGGAGTTAAAATTAACAATGTCGAGAGCAAGTTTTTCAACATCGTAAAGGCTTGCGGCAGGTGATCCTCTTTCTCCCATTCTCGCTTAATCTGCTGTTGATGTGTTTGCTAGAATCTTACTTAAAGTCGCTAACAAGGGTTTAGTCAAGGGCTTTGTGAAGACTTTTGTTTTGGAGGTGTCCTTAACTTGCAATATGCCGATGACACCATTCTTTTTCTCAAGAATAATGATATTGTTGCTTTACATCTCAAGTGGCTCCTTATTTGTTTTGAGCAAATGTCCGATGAGAATTAATTTTCATAAAAGCGAAGTTAATTGCTATTGGTTGTGATAAAAATGAGTCTAAGAGGTTTGCAGATATGTTTTGTCAGAAGATTGGTACCTTTCCCATTAAGTACCTTGGTATCCTCTCGCATCATAATAAAATTAGGAGAGAGGATTTTCAGCCTCTTATTGATAAAATTCTGAAAAGAATCGCTGGGTGGAGAGGGAAGTTATTATCTTATAGTGGTCGGCTTATTCTTATCAAATCTTGTTTATCTAGTATTCCTCTTTATTTGATGTCGTTCTTTAAATTTCCTAAATGGGCGTTAGATCTTATAAATACTCATATGGCTAATTGTCTCTGGGATGATTATGAAGGTCACAGTAAAATTCATTTGGCTAATTGGCATTTAGTGTGTATGGATAAGAAATTTGGCGGTCTTGGTATGACTAATCTGAGGGATTTAAATTTGTGTCTCTTAGCCTCCTGGATTAAAAGATTTCATGACAAAGATGGTAAAGTGTGGAAAGACTTGATTAAGTTTAAATACAGTACGGATAAACCTAATGTCTTTGTTTCTGACGATGCTCATGCTTCAACTTTTTGGAAGGGTGTTACTTGGGCTATGCAGGCTACCAAATTTGGTTATAGATGGTTTGTTGGGAATGGCGCTAAAATTAGATTCTAGGAGGATATCTGGTTTGGTAATTCGTGTTTGGCCATTCAATTTTGGGATCTTTACATGATAGTTAATGAAAAAGGTTGTACGATTGCGGATATTTGGGATGGCTCTCATATTAAATGTACTTTCCGAAGGACATTTTCTGAAGGTATGATGATAAGGTGGTTTGAGCTAGTTGAAGTGGTAAAATCGTTAAGACTTTCTAACGAGGACGATGCTTTAGTTTGGCAATATAACAGTAATGGTGTTTATTCTGTCAAATCTCTTTATGCTATTATAAATTTTAGAGGGGTGCTTCCGGTTTATATCCCTGCTGTTTGGAGTTTGGTGGTTCCTCCTAAGATTCATTTCTTTCTTTGGCTTCTCTCGCATAACAAACTAATGACCAGAGACAACCTGTTGAAAAGGAGTATGGATAAAGGGGTTAACTGTTGCTTATGTGATGAGCCTGAAACCGTCGTTCATGTTTTCTTTTGATTGTATTGTGGCTAAAAACATCCGGGGATGGTTAGCTTAATTTTTGGTATGAACATTGGTTATGATTATGAATCGGTGGCTCGCTTTTGGCTTAGTAATAAGAGAAATGCGGCTCTCAATACTATTTGTGCGGTAACGCTTTGGTGCCTATGGAAAAATAGAAATGATATAATTTTTCGCTTGCGTGTTGGATAAGTGTAAAGGCTATCTCGAGAAGAATGTTAATCACTTTAAAGGACCGGAGGCCGCAGGCTGTGGAGGATATGTTTCAGCCGGACCTGTTTTGCCAAATGTCGATATCGTGTTGAGGTCCCTTTGGTACTGGGCTCGACTTCCGGATCTACAAAATGATGGAGTGAAGATTGAGGCTCAAGATGAAGTAAATTTTGAGATGTCGAAGACCGTTCAAACTTTGTCACCGCTTGGCCGAAGACTCAAGTAGCGGTGCAAGATGTGTTTTGACCGATGATAGTTTTTGGTCGGGTATAAACTTCGTTCTAAGTTTTTGCTTTTGGTTGGGTAAAAGTTTTGGTGTTGTTGTTAGTCTGTGGTGATCTGTTTTGTCCCAAAGTTGAGTGATGCGGTTTTGAGAAGATGCTATGTTGTTTGTTTTAATGGCAAGTTGTCGTCTGCTCGCTTTATCTTTATGCGCTCAAAAGCCCGGATGTTAGGTGGCTCTTGTTTTGTGTGCTGGTGAGGCTATGTAATAGAGCTTGAAAACCGATATTTCTGGTTTCAAGAATGAAGCCGGGCATCTATGTTGGATGTCCTGTTGATCTAAAAACAAATTTAAACAAGTAAAAAGTAAAATTAGGTAAGATTATCCAGCCATTCTATTGCGAGGAAGTAATTTTTTCTTTGCTCTACGGATAACCACGGCGAATTCGAGTTTCATTCTTCAACCTTGATCAGGAGGGTAACATGAATTAGTGCACAAATGTATTCTCGATTCTTTTTCACAATTCTAACACTACTACAGAATCGATCTTTCCTACCGCCCATCAAGACGGTTAGATTTAACCGACCGATAGTTAGATCAGTCCCGCTCAACGGCCACAGCTCGGGGCGACAAGACGTTCAATATTTAACCGCATCGATGTTATACCATCAAGATCGGTAAGAGTTGAACCGGTACTATTTAGCGGAGCTAAATAGTACCGGTTCGTGATATGAACCAGCATCGATGTGATTACATCAGACGGTTTGTGCCTTCAACCTGCATCGATGTTCCAGCTTTAAACTTTTCTCCTCCCGCCTCGCCAGACTCCAGATCATTTCATCGCTGAAAAGAACAAAGGAGCTTCGCCAAGAGCTTCAAGGAGGGGAGGTGCTGCCCAAAATTTCAAAATTTTGGTCATTTTACTCACAACCAAGGTAACTAAGGTTAGTAATATCATTCCTCACTTCATTTGGTGTTAAATGGAGCCTCTTTTTTGCTTGAATTATGAAGAAAATTTGATCTTTTCCCATGATTGATGAAAGATTATGAATGTAGAGGAGGTGCTGTCCAAATTTCAAAATTTTGGTCATTTTACTTGCAACCAAGGTAACTAAGGTTAGTAACATCATTCCTCATATCATTTGGTGTTAAATGGAGCCTCTTTTTTGCTTGAATTATGAAAAAATTTTGATCTTTTCCCATGATTAATGAAAGATTATGAATGTAGAGATCTAGCTTAATCTTTTCAAATAGGATACAAAAACTTGTTGTGTAAGCTTAGAATTTGCTTGGATTATAATGTAGCTCGCATTTAATGTGTGGATCTAGCTTAAATTTAGGTTTTAGTTCCATCGATCGATGAAGGATGAGGTTTGGTTGCACGAGTTGGGGGAGAATGGTGCATGGAAATCATGGAGTTTGGGATCTTCAAATGGCAATAGTTATGTGGAAAAGAAGAAATTTAAATTCATTTGCTAATTAAAATAATATCGTAAATATGAATGGCTTTATAGAAAATATAAAATGAGTTCAATATTTGAGAAAAGTTTTCAAAAATACTTTGGAATATTTTAAACTTAGAAAATTACTTCTAGTATAATTTTGGTTTTAATTTCCATTAGCAAATTATTTTTGAAAACATCATTAATTAAGTGCTAGAGATTTAGAAAAAATAAAAATAAATGATTGAATAATAATTTGGAATTTTTTAGGGTGTTACAATTTCAACAGAATTTGCAAACAAAGTCGTCGTGAATTTTGTTCGTAATTTTGAATCCGCACTGATTGACCAATTCTTTTTGTAGGTTGCAAAAACTTGTTGTGTGAGTTTATATTTTGCTTGGATTATTATTTAGCTCGGATTGAAGGTGTGGATCTAGCTAATATTTAGGTTTTGGTTCAACAATTCATTATCGGAAAATGAGCTAACAGTTATCTTGATGTAACATAATATAGATGGACCGCGATGGATGTATATGGATCGACGCTCCCTGAGTTTTTGTGGTTTGCAAGATTTTCTTCGTATGGCCGATGCACACACGACGCTCTGCCACATATGCTGTCCATGCATAGATCGCAAGAATGAGAAGGAGTGGCCAAAATCCAGCCACCTTCACTCTCATTTGCTCACAAGAGGTTTCATGTCAAACTATACCGCTGGACTAAGCACGGTGAAGAAGAGATTATACAGAAGACGGTGAAGAAGAAGAGGCGGACAACAATATCCCTGGACGCGGTCAACACGGTTCTTTCAAGATACATTGGGGAGTGTGGTGATGATGACCTAGACCAGATGTGCGGATGGAGAGGAGAATACATCGATGAAAGACATTACGAAAAGTTCCAAATACTTATGGAGGACCACGGAACACTATTGTACCCAAACCGCCGATAGGGCCATAAAAAGTTGCGTATCACACTAGAACCGATGCAATAGAAGGCTACCAATGGATTGTCCGATAAGGGATTCGACGAGTTGTTATGCCTCATAAAGAAGTTACTTCCGAGGGGAACACACCGCCTAAACTACGACGATGCCAAACAAGTTGTCCGCCTTTGGGGTTGGAGGTACAGAAGATACATGCATGTCGAATGATTGTATCCTTTATCGCAATGAGTATGAGGATTCGAAGTTTGTCCGTGTGCAAAACTTCGTATAAGACCAGCGTGATGACCTGTGAGGTAGAGGGCAGCAGAAGAAGAAGAGACCTCCCGCTAAGGTGGTGTGGTATTTCAGAATCCCCTGCTGAAGCGCTTATTTGCAAACAAAGCGCATGCCCGTGATGATGCGCCGCACAAAGAAGACCGTAAGGATGACGGAAGGCTAAGGCACCTTGCCGATGGCTCCCAAGGAGGAAAGTCGATAGAACATACCCGACTTTGCCGAGGATGCAAGGAACATAAGGTTTGGGTTGAGTACGGATGGGATGAACCTGCTCGGGCGATATGAGCAGCAGCCACAAAGACTTGGCCCGTGACTCTATGTATCTACAACCTTCCTCCTTGGTTGTGTATGAAGTGAAAGTACATTATGATGCCATTGCTTATCCAAGGCCCAAGCAACCTCGAAACGACATTGATGTGTACCTCAAACCGTTGGTTGAAGATCTGTTAACACCGTGGAATGATGGTGTACGGTATGGGATGAGTACAAAAGAGAGCACTTCACTTCACGTGCATTGCTATTCGTAACCATCAACGACTAGCCTGCACTTGGTAATCTATCGGCCTATCTATCAAAGGATATAAAGCCCGCATCCACCGCTAGAGGATACGGACAGCAAGTACCTAAAAACTCTCGAAAGGTTGTGTACATGGGCCACCGAGGTTCCTCCATATGAAGGACCCAAGCATGAGGAAGGGTGAGAATTTTGATGGGACAGAAGAGAACGAAGAAGCCCATGCATCGCAATGGGACGCTTGTATTTTCTTTGGTAAAGGATCTCGAAAGTAGTATTTGGAAAAGGTCCTCGTAGCAAACCCGTCTCCTACCGAACAAGGTCACATGAAGGCCATTTGGAAGAAGAAGTCAATATTTTGGGACTTACCTTCATCGAAAGACTTAGAGGTCCGCCACTCATCGGACTTCATGCATATCACGAAGAATGTCTGTGTGAACCTACTAGGTTTCCTAGATATGTACGTAAGTCAAAAGATACACTTCAAGCACGAAAGGACCTACTGACTATTGGGACTCGTGAACGACCTACATTCGAAAAGAGAGAGAAAGGACAACATTACCTCCACCCCATGAGCTACACTCGAGCAAGGAAGAGAAAAAACATGATTAAGTTCTTGAACAAAGGTGAAGGTCCTTTGGATACTCCTAACATAAGGAGACTCATAAACATGAAAGAGAATAAAATCGTACACATAAAATCCCAGGATTGTCATGTGTTGATGACATAGTTGCTCCCAGTGGTGATGCGAGGTATTCTCCCAGATTGGGTACGAGGGACAATCATAAAGCTATGTTCGTTCTTCAACGTGGTGTCGCAGAAGGTCATTGAGCCAAATAAGGTATCTAGTCTGCATGATGACATGGTCAATAGTCTGGTTAGCCTTGAGATGATCTTCCCTCCATCCTTCTTTGATATTGTGGTCCATCTCATGGTCCACATTGTTAAAGAGATAGAAATGCTCAACCGTGTTCCTCCACAATATGTTCCCTTTGAGAGGTACATGGGTATCCTCAAGAAGTATGTTCAGAATCGTCTCGCCTGTAGGTCAGCATTGCAGGTGTCAAGACAGAGGAGGTGATCGTGTTTTGTGTTAGTTACATTGATGATCTGAATCGATTGGCGCCCTCAGATCACGCCATGAGGGGAGGCTACGGGAAAAGGGACTTTAGGGAGAAAAGAATCCTATAGCGACGATCTACTTGCATTTAAACAAGCACATTTCACGGTATTGAAACAAGCAATCGTAGTGGCTCAGATATCTATGATCACGAAATGAGTCTACGCTACCAATACCCAGAGAAGTCGATAAGTGGATCGCAGTGGATCAAATGGATCATTTCGCACTTGGTTACAAAAGCAATCTGTTGGGCAAGCATGCACGATGAACAATTGAAACTCTTGGCTCGAGGACCGCCCACAACAATCATATCATTTCAAGGGTATGAGATAAATGGGTACACATTTTACACGACAACCCAGATAACAAGAGCACCAACCAAACAAAGGGCGTCCAGATAGATGCCTTGGACAAAATGGAAAGATGGACACCTATTATGGTTTCATAGAGGAGATATGGAGCTGGAGTATGGGCCATTAAAAGTCCTCTTTCGTGCCAATGGGTCAAACCGACACCGTGGATATCGATAAGCACGGTATGACAACCGTGGACCTCAAGCAAGTGGCCTATAGGGACGAACCGCTCAGTGTTTCGCTAATGATGTGACATGTATTCTATGTGATGGACATGGATAGCAAACCGAAAAAGGTATGAGAAGACTAGCAAGAGCGATCACCAAGGCGCCACGTGGTTCTTCCGTAAAAGAAGGATTGTCGGAGTTGAGGGCGTCACGGATGAAGAAGAGTACAATCAGTTCGACGAGCTGCCTCCTTTCACGGTGGACGTAGACATTAGTGTCCTGAATGATACAGAGGAATCTCCCACGACGCATGCGATCATAATGAAGGATCACTTGTAAAAGCAAAGTATGTTAGCAAATAAGGATTGCTTTGCTTTCTTTTTGGTGTAATAGACTACTAACATACTAGTTTCTCATTCCTCTAGAGGTTTTCCTGTATTTTCTGCTCAAATTGTACTAATATTTGACTAACAATATTGTTCAAAGTCCCTCTGTACTAATATAACAAGGTGACAGCTTTGCAATGGAATTATAAGAGTGCAAAATTACTTTATTTCTTACAATTTTCTATAATGTTAATTTATATTACATGGTTGGAAAAAAATATTGTAAAGACTATCTTTAAAAAAGGCTAAATGAATCTAAAGTGGTAAAAGCATTTTTAAAAATTATTTAATGAAACAATAGTTAAACAAGAGATTTAAAAAAGAAATCTAAAAAAAGGCTAAATGAATCTAAAGTTGTAAAAGCATTTTTAAAAATTATTTAATGAAATAATAGTTAAACAAAGACATTTAAAAAAGAAATCTTACAAAAAAGACTAAATGAATCTAAAGTGGTAAAAGCATTTTTAAAAATTATTTAATGAAACAATAGTTAAACAAGAGATTCAAAAAAGAAATCTTAAAAAAGACTAAATGAATCTAAAGTGGTAAAAGCATTTTTAAAATTTATTTAATGAAACAGAGTTAAACAATAAATAAAAAAAAAGAAATAAAAGAAAAGACTAAATAGAAGGGCTAGGGGCACGAAGCGGGCTCGAACCCGAGACCTCACTTGGCCGGAGAGCTCAAGGCCTCAAGCGCCGCGCAGCCAAGGGGGAGGAAGATTTCTTGTCGAGTAGTATGGGTGCTAAATTGTTTTGAGTTTTAACATCAGCCCCTGCTGGTGTTTTCAACCGACCGATAGTGCCTAGGCTCCTTTGCGCCGAAGTTGACCCATCGAGTCGGTTGGTGTATTCAATCAAGACGATGTCTCACATCGCATCGGTTGGAGTATCCAACAGGTGCATCGAGTGAGACATCGGCCCTGCTGAATACACCAACCGGACCGATGGTGCACCTATAAAACCCTCCCCGCCGCCTCTTCTCCAATTTTTGCTACTACCGCCATTGTTCCTCAATCTGCCCTCCTCCCGCTGCTTGTAAAGACCTCGACGATGGGACGCCTCAACGACTCCCACCGCTGCCTCCTCGCCTCCGACGACCCCACCGCTGCCTCGCCTCCCAAGCCTTGCCTCCGCGCCTTGCCTCCTTGCATTGTTCTCCGCCTTCGCCAACCCTAGGTTTGTGCCTCCTTACCCGCCCTCTGCAAATGGACGCCTCGTGACATCCATGCTTCTTGAACTTGCAGGGCTTATTTTTTTAAAATCATTTTAGTGTGAAATAAGAATGATTCATTATTTTTATTAAGCAAATATATTCTTAAGTATATATGAATTTTTTCATATTATTTTTTCATTTCGAGATGTATATGTATCATATGAATTTTTTCTAATGTATAAGTATCATTTTAATGTTACATGTGCACATGTTTGTAGCATGAGGTCACAACATCGATCACTTGATTTCCTCTCAACTCTAGCAAAATTACCATCGATAGTATTTGGCCGATTTACATTAGAACATCTTCGTGCCTACCATCCTCTCTACCGCCTCTTCCCCACCGCCTTCCACATCTGCTTTTAGAGTAGTACCATCACTTTACATGAAATGTGATCTATTTTCGTTAATTTTCGCTTCTTCTAGCCTAAGAAACGACGATGGACGATTTAAGAATTTATGAGAAGTTTGATTGCGGGATGTGATGATCATGAGACGGCGGAGCTCGCACCCGCCATCGAGGCCAATGAGGCTGCAGAGCACGATGAGGCCGGGCGAGGTAACAATCACCATGTTCATGATTGTCGGTTCCAATACCATGCTAAGCCAACATCCTCGACCTGCTCATGATTGTACCATGCTTTCAGATCGATCAACCAGTAGGCAATCACGCCACGAGGTCCAAGCAAGAAGAAAAAGGCAAGACATGTTATCACCGGTCGGCGAGATCGGCCGACCTCTTGCACCCTCGGGGCGCTTGGGCCGCTCAATTCGCATGCGGCATCCACGTTAGGGACCACGTGGCAATTAGCATAGCAAAATGGGATCAGTCCTCAAGATACGAAGAACATACTTTGGAACGATGTGAAGGAGACATTCACCTTCCCCAAGGGACCGAAGAGAAGGTGAAGAGTTACACTCTCAAGAAGATGGCTACGATTCCGCACTTATAAAAAGAAGTCGAACACAGAGTATATCAAGAAGAATCGAACGCCCGACTTCAACAAGCACCCAAAGTTGCAAGATCATCGATGCGTTTAGAACGACAAGACTTCTGGACAAAGGTCAAAGTTTGAGGAGAAGAATAAGTGAATGCATGAAGAAGAATTATCACCACCGACTCGCCCCGGTGGTTACCGCCATGCAATACCAAAATGGGAGAAGAGGGAACAAGACTCGCTAGCGAAGGGTATCGCACCCAGAACAACGGATTGGCCCGACAGAGCAAAGCATTGGTTCTATGCTCACGGCGGCGCCTTGATGATAACGGCAATGCTGTGTTTGGGGAGGTGCTAAGAGATGTGGCCGTAAGGCTTGTATACCCATCGAGGAGTCTTCCCAGGTAGATTTGTGCCAAACAGGAGAACGACGAGCTAACAAGGGCCTTGCAAAATCCAGAGCACCCTGGACGTACATGAGGCGTCGGCGTTGTCCCGTGGAAAGTTGGTTTCACTCAGGACGCCGAGACCTATAGAAGTCGGGCGAGGAGCAAGGCTCGACAGACACAACAGCTTAGTGCGCTTGAAGAACGCTCAATCAAATAAATGAGAGAATGCAAGAAGAGATCCGAAGAGAGGTGCAATTTAGCCTTGAGCCAACAAAGCGAGATGGGCCAAGAACCTCCGAGTAATCCAGACATCATCGGCCTCTCCGGCAGCAAGCAACAAGGCTCGGTGGGCTGTCGAAGCGGACTTGGACAAGTATCCCAGAGACGACATCGACAACAGACACCTTGTGAGCTGCATATCCAAGCGCTAAACCTTACCTTCAAGGCGGCCGATGGCATGGCTCACCCATTAGAGCCGGGCAGTTTATCCATGGCCAACAGATACCGTCAGATACTCCAAGGTCTCGGTGGAGGAGGTTCTGCCCAGGTACGAGGACCTTGACCTCGAAATTCCTAGAGGTGACGGACTACGGTTAGGAGAGGCAAGACACAATTTCATCTTGTGGTATAAACGGTACATAATTTTTCGAGATAACATGGATGTGTCCTCTCCGCCGAAGAAGCTCGAGAAGAAACCCGCTCCTCCCAAGAACCCGCTGACCTACACCACCTCCCGTGCATATAAGCCCGACAAGAAGCCCGCCTCTCTATACCATCTCCTCAAGATATAAGCCTTGAAAGAAGCCCGCTCTCTCCCAAGAAGGCGCCACTCCTACACCACCTCCCGCGCACATAAGCGCCATTAAGAAGCCCGTCTCCTCCCAAGAAGGCGCCACCAAGGAAAGAAACCATCTCGCCAAGAGCTCCTAAGAAGACGGGTCCTCCACCCAATCCAAGAAGTGGTGAACATCCAAGCGGCAGATGATATGAACGATGAGGAGACCAAGAAGGTGGTAAAAGGAGAGGTAACTAAATTTCTTAAACCCAAGTCACCAGAGAAGAAGGTTCAACTCGCATGTAAGAATTTTATAAAGGCTTAATGACTATTAAAAATTTGAAGGATAAAAAGAAATGCCTCACCGATCAAACTACGAGCGACATTGAGTAAGGAATGCCCCAAGAAGAAGATGTCACCGAGGGAAGGGTAAGGAGATGCAACAATTCTTCGAAGAAACTGGCCTTACCGCAAATCAAATATTAGGCACGGAAAAGATTGAGGTTGCCCAAGTAAAATGGTTATTTAAAATGGGCGGGTCATTGGTCAGGCATGAGGAGCTGCCCCAGCTAACGACAAAGATGCGGTAATTTCATGAATGGTACTTGGACGCGACCAAGCATGGTCTACAGATGTTCGCTGTCAAGTTTAAGCAACAAGATTTTTTTCACGGTGAAGGTGAATTTATTGTCGATCGACTACATATATGATCTATACCGCATGACGCCTCAAGGTGAGCTTGATGGGTTGTCGGACTCGTAAGTGTCTTAATTATTTGCAAAAACTATCGCGGCACTTCCTTGTACTATACTAACTTGCAAGCCTAACTAATTTCTTATGTAGCATGGAGATACAAAGATGCCGAAGGGATCGTATTTTTGACATAGGCTTCATGGACCCAATAGTTATCAACGAGACAACCGTTAGAGACCACCCAAGTGAAACAGAGACTAACGCATTCAATGCGCTAATGGGTCAAAGATATAAGTCAAAGATATATCTAGCCTACTCATTTGAGTACATGTTTTCGTACCACCTCATTCTACTCCTTTTTCATAACACGATGTTAGAACTAATTAGTTATCTACATTGACACATCTATGTATAGTTTTCACTAGATTCTTCTTATGATCGAGCTATATCGTAGCTCGATCACAATTATGGACTCGCAAAGGAGACCAGTTGAAAAGTATCAAAACTTTATCGACATGCTCAACAGTATTAATTCTTGTTCCTCTCATTATCGTATTAGTTCTATTTCCTTCAATTTGAAATAAATTCTAATCATGTACAATTCAGAATCACATGTGTAGTGCATTCACACGGTTCCGTGCTAAAAACGTATGATTCAAGGAGAAATTTGACATTACAATTGCCTCTCATGTACGATATCATAATGCTAGCTTTTTAGTTGGTTAACTTAATTTTCTTGCATCCATTTCACGCTTTCAACTTTTTCCACCGCAGATCTTGACTCACCACGGGTAACAATTTATGCGGCTACTATGTATGCGAAGTTTATGCATACCCAAACCGAGCCGCCAATCGCATGCTAAAAGGCAACAAGGGGTGAGTAAATATAATTACTAGCTTTAATGATGTATAGGTACTCCTTATATCTTGTACAAATTCAAGTATTGATTAGTTAATGACTTAACGATAGGTGCCTCAATATTTGGCGGAACAAGGTTCGAACTCTCACGCCGCACGAGAGAGAGCAATCCAAGAACAACTCGTCGGCTTTATTTACGATGAGGTCAGAATCCAAAAGGCGAAGTTTCACTTAACCAAATTTTAATAATTGGGGCCCTTCGATAAGGACCGGTGAACTGTTGGAGTCGACATCTACGGCTAGCAAGAGCGATGCGCGTAAAAGATCCCGATGAATAGAAGGAAAAGAAATACTAAAGTTGTAATTAAAGTTGTGTACATATATATTGTAATACATTAGACGATGAGCGTAAGAACAAATATGTGTACATATTTTGATACATTAGATGTAATTAAATTTGTTAATGAATGTTCAGTGATTTAATTATCAGGCAAAGTGCATGATTGATTATCTGTGCTTTTAATTAGTTGTGATTTAACACACACACATATATATATAATAGCTTCTATTTTATAATAGCTACTGGAGAAATAGACCTATATATATATTAAAATATCAAGATCGTTGGAGAAACCAACCGTATGATGAGGGCTCATCGATGCAGCTTGGAGACACCAACCGACATCGATGAGGTCCTCAGGGGTTCCCAACGCGCTGCCACGTGTGAAGTCGAACTGCATCGATACTCTATCAAGACGGTGAGTGAACCGATCGATACTTTGAGCATCGGCCCGGATGGCCTGTACCGGTTCAAAAATCGGTACTAAAGGCAGTTTTGGACCGGGACTAAATGCTCTTTCCGTAGTAGTGTAATGAGATTCTTTTTTTCAAAATTCTAACCTCATTACGTCCCCGTAATAGCGACAGTAGGTTGTCGAAATGTCGTTTAGCATGCTCACAAATATTCCCTGTAATCTACCTTTCAGGTCTAGTCAGATTGGCAGAATAGTCATAGACCTCGGGCAGCAGGTTGGCAATTCTGATGTCGACATACACCTGTGACATTACAGAGAGACTGTATTTGCTTTCATAAATTGCTTTTAGTATTTGGATACACTCCCTGTGTCACTGTTCAAACTCCACTTTCTCGCGTTGGCTGACCATGAGTCCCAGTTCCAACTTTCAATGGAGTTGTGAAGATGAAGTAGATGTAATAGCGATTGAAGTAATAGGCTGGCCCTCACTATTGTCTTCAATGCAACCTACGATGGATGGACTTTATATAGTTGGATAATTAGGCATATTAATCATGAATTTATTCCGAAAATAAGCTATCACAATAATTGAAGATAGAACAGATAAAACAAATAGACTAGACACAAGCAATACACCAATTGCAATGTCTATCTCATCCATATTATTAGGTAAACAGAACATAGATGATGTTGGCCTGCGTTACTGAAATGATGCGAAGACATGGGCGAACCGGTAGTAGATGTTGATGAAGATCAGTAGACAATGTAGGTAAAGCTGATAGTCGGTGAAGGAAAACAGCGAGCAATCACGTGAAAACGCTTCCCAAAAACGTGATTCGTCCTCTCTCGGTCAGAGACCAGCTCCCCCAACAGTCGGTGTACGCTGGTGAAGGGATGGGGAAGACGAAGGCAACATAGAACTGAGAGAAAGCAAAAGGTTCAAGAGATAGATCTGATCTCTGTTCTGCGCATATATATAACAGAGACACGGTATGAGTAGTCGGTTACAAATTCCGCGTAGAATCTGTCACTGCAAAAACTACACCTGCGCAAACCATCAGATCCGATTTCGCTGCACCATTCACGCATATGTTGCATACGTGCGCCACCTGGCGAGATGAGGCGAGCGCATGCGTGTGTTCTCTTCTTCTCCTTTTCATGCTTAAGCATGGTGGAAGGAACATCCCCTTATAAGGTGGTCTTCATCCACCCCCACTAGCAATATGGGACTATTGCAATTTCACCTCATCCACCTGACCGGAATTTAGGATTTTCTAAGAATTATTTGTGAATTAATGGGCTAGCCCAAATAGTTCCAACATATACATATACACACATACATATATACGTATATATGTATATATGTATATCTATACATATATACCACTTTGGCAAACTAAGGAAAATTTTTTATTTTTGGATTTGAACAGTAATGAATAGTACTAAACAGTGCTGAACAGTGATATTAATACCTTCAGGAATATTGTTTAGCATAGTGAAGAATAGTATTAAACAGAATTAAATAGTACAGAATAGTAATTCTTATTAATTTTAGTTATGACCAGGATCTTTAGCAGCTAGCGAGACTAACAATCTGCCTTACTTGATGCCAACGATTTTGTAAAATCCTACTCGGTAGTCATCTATTTCTCATTACTTTGTTTGTGAAGTTGCTAATCAGTCCTTGTAACATCCTGAAAATTTAATAAAGTGAAAATAAATATTTTAAATTTGAAAATATTTATTTCTGAGTTTCCTTGCCATTATTGGTTTTATTTGAATTTCCTTTGGAGTTTTGCATTGCATGAAGAATCAAATAAAGAGAATTAATGAATGGATAATGATAGAAAGGCAAAAAGATAAAAAGTAAAAATGTATAAAAACTGCCATGAGAACTCTGATCATTCAATTAAATCATTTCAGCCAGCAAATTGAAATGTTATGCATAAAGAAATGAAGAGATAAAAAGGAAAAGATAACTTTTAAATTCAAATAAATGTATTGTCGAATTTACATAAAATAATGGAATCACAAATGGAGTTGGAAATTTTACATAAGCATTATGAAATCAAATCCTTTTGAAAAACAAAGTTTGAAAAATAATAGACTTCAATTGATCTCAAAAGGAAAATCAAAATGAAATTTGAAATTGAATTGTCACGACGCAGGGCCATTTGTTAATTTCCGTCTTGGCGCAATGTTGGAACTCCAGTCACCGACATCGGACCCAGACCCCACCTGCCAGCCTTCTCCCCAACCCCGTTCCTTCCTCTCTGTTTCTTCCATCGACGAAGTCCCGGTTAGTGGCGACTACCACGATGATCGCCACGAATCCCACTCATTGCTATAAATCCTCGGCTATAAACCACTCCTCCTCACCCTTGTGACCTCCTCTCTCATTCCCCCTCATCGCTTCCTTCTTTTCCCCACTGAAGCGCATGAGCTCGCCCCAAATCCTCCCCGACCGCAAGCCTCGAGCTCGGGTGGGAATCCAAATTCGAGTGATTCAATGATTCATCAACCAATTCCTCGAGCGTGGAGCATTCTTGGCCACCACTGATCACCTCTCAAGCTTCAATTTCATCCATCAAGCCTCGAGCAAGCCGCACTGGCGCCCATCTCCTCCAAACCGCCCACCGTGGGGAGAGTTCTCCTGAGTTTCCACCTCGTTCAACCCCGAAAATGGAACCACTAGTGTCCCTTGATGCTTAATGTGCCACCGATTTTAACCCTAATGCCCTTGTCTTCTTCCTCCACGAGCCGCCATTAATGCTCGCGCCAACCTATTGCGCCTCTCCGCCGCTCCGATCGAATGAGCTCCACCGCTGGATGCGCTGGATGTGCCGATGCTCCCAGTGCTCGCTGTCGCCGGAGGATCGCCGAAGATCGCTGCCGTTGCTCCTAGGTCGTCCCCTGTTCGCCTCTCGCCGATCGGCCCAACCATCAATGGCGCCGAGGTCTTCGCCACAGGTGAAAAGGCGCTCTCACATGAAAGCGTATTTTGATTTCTTAGCCATTTTCAACTTGCTGAAAATTAATCTTTGAATATCTTTTGAAATATTAATTCAATCCCAGTAAACTAAATTTGTATATTCATTTAAAATCCAGAAGAATCTAGATATGTAAAAATATTTAGTTTTTGAAGTATAGGATTATTAATTAATGTAAACCTTGATTATGGTGCTAATATGGGTTTTAATGAGAATTTGTGCATAACAAGTAATGAGGTGATGAAATCAATATTCATGAGGTTTTAGAATTCAGGTTGTATTCAAATATACAAAAATATTAAATATTTGAACTACAAAGCAATTAATTGAATTAAACTTTGAGTATAACCTCAATATGGCCCTCATATTAAATCCGTGAACAATAGGTCAAGAAGTAACAATATAAACTTGTATATGATGCCAAGACCAAAATGAATTCTTGTTTGTCTCTGGAATCATAATAAACTCAAATATGTAAAATCATCTAATGTTTAACTCAATTCAAATTGTTTGCTTCATAATCATTAATTAACCATGTTATGGCCATTAGCAAAACACTAGCATAATGGCTCACAAAATGATAGTGTAGGTTGCAATAAGTTTCTGGAAACAGTAAGAACCCATGTATGCACAAATGTTTAAAGTCAAACTCAATTTGCATGTTCTTAAAGAAAGGAAATGTTAATGATAACAATAAGTAAATAGATAATCTATTGCAATTGAAGTTGAAATAATGCCAAACCAGTTCTGAAACATCTCTAGGATGGTATTCTGCTAACACCTGAAATATGAATTAAAGATCATGTATGGTGTAGTTAGAAACTCAAAACGAAACTTGGCCGATTTAAGATTACCAACATGGTCATTTAGGCTATTTCAGCCATCGATAAAATAACTCGTCTAAACACTAAAATAGGTGAAATCAGTTTAGTAACGCTGTACAAAGTTTATACTACCATATTCTGTAAAAAGAACCTTATTCCATTAAGGTTTGCATATTAATCTCATCAGATCAAAACCCTTAAGCGATAACCTTTTGATTCACTTTTTGGCCGATTCCGATAACGTCAACTTTATAATACCACTTAAGCCTTTTCAACAATGAATATAATGTATTAGCCAAAGCCCAAAATTTATGGAATCAGCTTAGGATTGTTATGCAAAGTATAAATCATCTTATTATGAAGAAATGATCATATTTCATCATGTTTTACGTACAAATCCAAATAGCTTAAAACCCTTAATCGTTAATATGTCATTTCCCCTTTCTTGCCGATTTTGAATAGTGTAGTCTTTAAGTGTTGCATGAACCATTTTAACGAATAGATTATAGTCTTGCCCAAAATCCTAAAACTTAAGGAACTAATATGGTAGTGTTCTTCAAAGTATAGACTACCCAAATAGGAAAAGATAATCTCATTTCATTACGTATTGCATGTTAATCTTAATAGCTGAACAACCCTAAGTAATCACATTTCTTTAGACCTTAATGCGAATGAATAAACTTTAGATATAAATGAGAAATCAGTTATTAGGATATTTGTATCACCAGAACCTTCTTAAATAACATGTAAATTAGGCCAATAGCCTAAATCAGTATATTTAACTTGCGTAAAACTAATTCTAAGCGAAATCAATAAAAGATAAATAGCTAATCATTCATCATATAATGTGATCGCTTAAGCCTATTCGTTAGCTCGCAAATCAACTCACCTAAATCCGAATAATGTAAAGACCAGATTAGGATTGATCTTTAGGTTATAGTCTACCGTAATCTAAGAAAATATTCTAATTTCACCTTGCTTTGAATCTGAATCCTAATAAAGCAAAACCCGTAAGTAATAAGAATTGACAAACTACTCATATCATGAATAGTAAATCAATGAAACCTTGCATCTAATGATTAATTCTATTTAATCTAACCAAACCCTGCATCTTGAATTTGTAACTAAGATTAACAAATACATAAAGAGCAATCCCTGTTTCTTTATCAGAGTTTATTTGTTTTGCTGTCTATTTTCTTTATGCCTTTATTGAAGTTAGTTTATTGCTTTGCGTTGTTTCCGTTGTTCGACGAGTAGACCCGACGTCCCTATTCTCCGTCGTCGTCGTCACCGCAATCCTCGTCTTCGCCGTAAGCCATAGTTAAGCAAGGCAAGCATCCTTTGACCATATTGAGCCCATTATTTTATATTCCTTTTGTGCATCAAATTGTTTTATGCATGCGTTTACTTTATGTAAATTGCTATCTTGTGGATGTGGTAGTTATACCTGTTGAATCATGAAACTCCTTGATGATTATGGAAATGTGAACCTTGATAACCACATAATAGGGTTAGACATTGCTAATGTCATTTTGGGTATATGCGAACATATTTAACCTGCTTAGCCATGCTTTAGAATTAGCAATGTACATGATCAAATCGGTATTTGTTTTCCTGAAAATATTGAAAATGTCACTGTTGGTTGCGGGTACTTTGATTAAAAACCCAAAATGAAACTATGCTTTGATGCGGGCGATTATTGGCGATAGCCGGATGTGCTAAAGGAATTGCACGTAGTGTAGGGTGGAGTGTCGCCCGTGTCAGTTTAAGGACCGAGAAATGGGACGCTATTGATCCGAGATTTCCGTGCAACCACAAGGGTGAGGATGGGTTAGCCATAGCTTATTATGTTAATTAGACATGGCTTTGTACATTGGTAGGCGGGAGCTCGCACAGGTTTTCCGGTCAGGTCTACCCTGACGGGGTATTCCGGTCAGGTCTACTTGCTAATGCAACGTGTATGCATACGCCGTGTTTAGAAACGCTATGCGTTGGGTGTGTGAAAGTGGATCCACGGCTTGGGTGTGTGTTTCTAGTTCTACGGCAGGGGTTAACGTCCCGGGCTGGTCAAAGCCATGTCTAGGTAATGTAATGACTATGTATGGTCTTCTTGACGTCACACCTAAGGCAGTGTGTCGGGCAAAAGTTGATCATTCCTTGTGGGTAAAGTTGTACACCTCTGCAGAGTTTAAATCTAATTAATTAGTCGGCCATGTCATGAGCACTCGGTGAAGTCATTCCAATGTTAGATGTTTTATTGTTTTCAAATGGGTTTGGTTCTATTTGTTTTGCAACTATGTTTTATGTCGAAGGGCGGCAGCCAGGATTTCGTGAATGTGAATGATTCGCTTCTCACGCCATGGAGGACTGTGAGTATTACTTATCATCTGTATCTATTTCTTATCAATTAAACGTGCTCTTTTAAATTTCGTTTGTAAATAACTTGATTTACAAATTCAAATTCGCTTTATGCAAATGAACTGTAGTAGCTTCCTTTGAAAAGGCCTGCATGTATTGTAGGATTTGCTCAAGTCTTGCTGAGTATGTAAAATACTCACCCTTGCCTAATTATATTGTAGGTGGTTGAGTTAGCGAGGTTTCGAGTCTCTTTTCATCGCAGGTTGCGGGATCCTTTTGCCGTGGTATTATTTCTAAGGAGTTATGCCTGGTCAGTTGCCTGCGGGTCGGTTGGGCAAACTACGGGTTATTGCTTCCTTTGCTGCCATTTATTCTCTGAGTTGTAATAATTATTTGTATAATCGTTTCCGCTTAATTATTATATGTATGGTTGTGATTTCCAATTGTTGTAAACATGTGAGTGCTAGCTACTGATCCAGGGAATAGCACAGTAATCACATGGAGGTTCCTGTTCATCCGAACGGGGTCTCACAGTCCTATCAGCCTTTAAATCATTTTTATTAGAGTCATATGGTAGAACTTTTATCGTTTCCTCAGGCGGTTCTACCCGAAGGGAACACTTATCTTAGGATGTAGATTCTTTTTAATACAGCACTTTAGCCAAACAAGAACCACCCAACCATTTTTCTCCTTTAAGGTCCATAGCATAAAAGTTGTACCATAAAACTAGAATAACCAAGATTGAAAGCTCGAGTATTACAAAAAAATAACTTCAATCCACAAAGTAATTTACATATAATTTTCCCTTTTGGAAGCTCTGAACGTTCTAGCACAAAGAAGAATTACCTCACAATACTTTACTACTTACAAGCCTACACACAATATATCCAAAAGGCTTAATATTAGAGATAACTATACTACTTAGGGGAGTTTGGAGTAGCAAGGCAGTAGAGGGTTTCTTGCTTCTAGCTTACTCCTAAGCTTTATGCTATTTGTGTTGCGGGTGGGGAAGGTTGAAAGTGGCAGAGTTTCTTCTTCTACTACTTCAGGTGCTCTTGCCTGTATGCCTTCGTGTGGAGAGGTCTCTCCTTTTATAGCAAATCTCAGTAGTGGCGAAGGCCTTGTAGAATTATTGCCCTGATCCTCTATTCCCTCCTGTAGAGGATCAATAATTGGTTCTCTACCCACTGCACTTCAATTACTTGTCTTTTGGTCACATCACTTCATTTATTGGTGTCATAGCAGCTTCTCATGTGCACTTCTTAGACTTCACGTGAGAAAGTAGCCCTGCAGGATTCCACCTATAGTATAGACTTTTTTCCTATATATCTTTGTGTAATATTATAATCTTCTTTAGGAGTTATCAGTGCTATTTTATTTTTACCCATGACTAGCAATATCCATATCCTCTTCTTCTATAGGAATTTCAAATTTATCATCTATTATCTTCTTCGAGCATGACAGATGGTTCCCAAGCGAAAACATCCGCGTTCTTCCGGAGGAAAGTAATGAGCTCGAGTTCCTATTTAGGATCTAAGAAAGATCCTAAATGAAGGACCTTGGTCGGGTCCGTGCTGTTCAGCGGAACCATCTTGGTCTCTCCTCCGGGCTGGAGGGCAACTTTCGGCCGGCAATTCCTCGGCTCTTGGTTGGGGCCACGTTGAGGCAATTGTCCGACCATATCAAGTGACTTCTCGTCACAAATTTAGGGCCGCCTTTTGACTTCCCCTTACAGTGATTACACCACCCGGACCGAGAACCTTCAAGCATTGAGAAGCATGATGTGTGTCGTGCCCCGAATTTACAACTTCGGACAATCTGTGTATTCAGCACTAGTCCAGGATCGCGCTAGTGCACACAGGCTAACAGGGTTACATTATCACATCATACACAGCGGAATAATAATAAAGTACATTCAAACTTATATATAAACGAGTGTACGACCTTATGGTCATCCTTACAATAGTTATGCCACGCAGGCTTACAATAATCAAATAACCAAAAGTTCAGCATCGGAATATAAAAGTCGTGATGTCCATCTTCTCCACAGTCGCTCCGACGAAGGCTTGCCCCTAGTTCCCTGGCTCCTCGACATACTCCTCCTCATAGGCTGGTGTAGTCTCTTCTTCTGGTAAGTTTGTTCGCAAGGGTGAGTACACACCGTACTCAACAAGTCATGCACAAAATGCAGGTCTATTTACTATATGCAAGACTTATTACAAAGGAATGGCTCTACTGGTTATTTTGCTTTGCATCAATATTTTTAAGTAATATCTAATTAGATTGAAAGCATCAAACCATATAACCATTATATATAACTCAAGTTGTTTCCACATCATTTTGGACACACAGTCCCTAATCACATTTCTTTGGCGCACAGCCTCCATCCCATTTTATTTTCAAACACTACCCCTTGACTGTAATCCCGAGCATTGTCCATTTCGTGGACTCGGCTATTCAACAGCTTTTAACACTCTGCAGAGGTTGTACACTTTACCCACAAGATACAACAGACACCACAAAGGCGATTAACCGTAACAAAGCTTTTCAGAGACTTCTATCTTAGCCTAAGAACCTCTCCGTGTTGCCTTCACTATCACTTCCCTCACTCAGAGCCGAAGTATAGGACAGACAAACACCGTTGGATAGGGTACCAAGCCGAAGCACAGGCACGCTCCCCCGTACAGTTTCCCCGTGTAACTGCCACCCCGAGGTATCAAAGGTAAGACATTAGAATCCTACTAAACTAGGTCTTCCCATTCAGACATGTGGTTGTACGAGAGACTCAGGTCAAAGGCTTGCAAGGTAAGGTCCTTAACTGACCAAGGCAAGACATCCTTCTCTCAATTTGGCACACAGCCCTCACAACACTCAACCCACCCCCATTTGCCACACAGGCCCACCTGGCACAAAGCCTCGGTCCACTTGCCCCAGTCTAAATCAATTCCACCCCAAGTTGTTAACAGTGCAACACATGCTCATATTCATCTTTCATGTAGAACCACACAGGCCTCTACATTTCAAGGTTAATACCAACATCATTCCACATTTCATTAAAAATCATTCACTATTCTTTAGTCAATGTTGATTTTGTAATTCAAATGGAATGGTTCACGCTTAAGCATGGCTAAGCAACTATTCACGGTCTAGCCTCCCGTGTTGGCACAATATCATTTAACCAACTAAATTTACCAAACTAAGGTTATCAAGGAATCATGGCATACAAATGATGTCAAGGTGGCATAAACAAATCGGTTGGATAGCTAATTCACCCAAAATAATTAAAGTCATTTTTAGTTGAACTAGCATGCATAGTTTAAAACAAAATATATTTCAAAAATTAGGAACAACATGGTCAAAGCATAACTTGCCTTCAAAAAGTTGCTGATCCTGATCCGAAGTCAAATCTTGTACTGGAAATTCCCCCTCGCAATCTCCCGACAAATCAACGTCTAAATGAAATCAATCATAAACATGATAAATAAATTTTACAGAGAGCAATTTCACCTCTAAAAATTCCATAAAATTCACCATTAAATAGATCTAAATTTTACAAATTTTTAGAAATTGGAATCACTCAAATCGGAGTTAAAACGCAAAAGTTATAAGCGTTTGAAGTTTTAAAATAAATTAAAAAGGAAATATACCGAATTTCTCTTGTTTATTTTTATATAAAATATCCCGGAATTTGCGACGTCAATGTTACCGTGAATCGATGCGTAGCACATTCATTCCTAGGATCGAAATCCAACGGCGATAATTAAGCCGAATAACCACTCAATTATTCCGGTCATGCGCCGAAATTTGCACTATGCGATTATCGGCCAAGATTGCATCGACACTTTTTAATCGCAACCGCGGTACTGATATGTGGCGCAACCATAATCGACAAATTTGAATCTAACGACGGCAATTATTCGGGTGACGTCGACCATAGCAACTGCTGTGTCGCCGATTTCGCTACCACGCCGCCCGCTCGATCGACCCAAGACGCGGCACAAATCCGATCGCTCATTCAATTTCTACGATCCAGATTAATTCCACCTTACGCCGAATCTAATAACTACAGTAAACAAAACTACGTGGCACACTAACAACCATCGATCAAGATCGAACAACCGATAATGAAAATCAGGTTTACCGATACGATGAATATGCGACTAATTCTCGATCGTCCAATACAATTCCTAATACCATTAGCTACACAACTTTTAAGCACACGCGGGCAATCCCTTTACTCGGGCACGTGGCACAAATCCTAACCATAAATTTCTATTCCTACAACTGAAATCTATAGCATATGGTTCGGTTCTTTAACACAGAAGAAACGCGTGGACTAACCTCAACCAACGGATGCGAAATCAACGGACGGCGTTGATCAATCGCTTCGGCTAAAACCCGACGAGGACGCAGCGAGCAACAACAGCCGGTGTCGAAGAAGACAGCGACGCCGACGAAGCTCCGGTGGGGTTCCGGCGGAAAGAAGTGGTCCTTCGGGTGCGGCGCGACGCGAGCTTCACTCCGGTGGTCACCACAGCGGCGGAGGATCACCGGCGAAGGCGCAAACGACGGCGAAACGTCTCGGGACTTCGGCGAGACCGTACGTGCTCTGTGGTGATTCTCGGAATGCGTGAAAGAGCTCATCGGGTGCGGCACGAAGTGCTTTATAGCCCTGGCTAGAAAATGAAGCGGAAGAGACAAGCGACGGCGAGTAATAGCGGCAGTTTCCAGTCGGGCGCACGGCGGCGGCGACGGCGTTACCTCCTCGCGAAAACGAAGCATCGTGGCTGCTATCCAACCGTCTGCGAAATCCGGCGGACGCAACAACGAAACGACCCAAGACGCGATGAATCGCGACTGCAGTGATGCAAATCGAACGGCGAACGATCGATGACGGTTAGGGTTCAGTACATGCAAGACAAAGAACAGGCCGAGCCCACCACTGTTCACCCGATTTTTCAAAGGTTTATCGATTAAAAATAATTCGAATATTCGTTTAAATTATTTGAGGCTTCAAAAATATTAGAAAAATTCTAGAAAAATTCCTAAAAATATTTTAAGACATTTCCAACTCAAATAAAATATTTCCACGTAAATTTTATTAAAACTTTTCATTATTAAATTAATTTCTCAAGAAGAACTAATTTCCAAAAATTCAAATAAATCCAAATAAATTCCAAAAATTCTTAAAATTCAAAATGAATTATAAAATTCAAAATTAGCAAAATTTGAGGATGTTACAATGTGTAGCGGCCATAAACTTAGCGAGAGCCAGCCTGTCGAGGATGGCATTGTAGGCTAACTCAAAATCGACTACCTCAAAGGTGATCATCTCCGTCCGAAAATTGCTTGGACTCCCGAATATAATGGGCAAAATGATCTGGCCAAGGGGTTTGGCCAAGGTGCCCGGAACGATCCCGAGAAAAGGGACCGCTATGCTCTTAATCTTGGATCGAGGAACTTGCAACTCGTTCATGACTTTGGCGGATATGAGGTCCAAAGAGCTTCCGCCATCGATGAGGACTCGCCCCACCGTATTGTTGATGATGGTTGGGTTTATGACCAAAGGGAGCTTCTGAGGCTTGGTCATTCCAAGGGGACAATCGTCCTTGGAGAAAGTGATAGGCAGCTTGGACCACCTGAGTTGCTGCACTGGGAAACAGATATTTGCGGCTGTAAATGATCTTACAATTATTGACGAAAAGGGAGCCGACAGTACAGTTATCCTGAGTTCCCGGGACAAGGCTCCTTTGTGAGAAAAAGTGATCAGTATTTTGAGTCTTACCTTATTGGCAGCACCTGGAAGTTCGACACGCAATCGACGTCATACACATAGAGAAGAACACGTGTGATAGCTTGCTTGGTATCTTACTGGACATACCTGGCAAAACGAAAGATACACTCCAAGCACGGATGGACCTTGAAGATATGAAACTCAGGAAGGAGCTGCATCACGAAGAAATATATACAGGTAAAAAGTACCTTCCTGTAGCTTGCTACACTCTAAGCAAGAAAGAGAAAATTAGTGTTTGTGAATGTTTGCACGGAGTCAAAATTCCGTCTGGTTACTCTGCTAACATAAAGAGAGTAGTCTCAATGAAAGACTTAAAATTAATTGGTATGAAGTCTCACGATTGCCACGTGATGATGACACAGATGCTTCCAATTGCAATTAGGGGTGTTCTGCCAGAGAAAGTCCGAGACCTAATTATCAAGTTGTGTTCATTCTTCAGCGCGATTTCACAGAAGGCCATCGATCCGTTCAAATTATATAAGCTGCAGGAAGACATGGTCCACACTCTGTGCAGGCTTGATATGTGTTTCCCTCCATCTTTTTTTATATTATGGTCCATCTCATTGTTCATATTGTGAAAGAGATACAAATTCTTGGACCCATATTTCTACATCAGATGTACCCTTTCGAGAGATTCATGGGGGTTATAATAAAATATGTTCGTAACCGACATCGACCGGAAGGCTATGACATAAATGGTTTTACATTTTATACAAGAGCGCAAGATAAAAATAGCACCAACCAAAATAGCGGTATCTGTATAGATAACTATGATAGCAATGGAAATAGAAAAACCTACTATGGATTCATAGAAGAGATTTGAGAGCTTGACTATTGCAACATCCTAAAATTTGGCCTAATTTAAAATTTTGGAGTTATTTGCATTTATTTGAATTTTTGGGATTTATTTGGATTTATTTGAGTTTAATTTAAATTTATCCTTCCCTTGAATAATTAAATATCAGAAAATTATTTATCAAAAATAAATAAAACTATTTTATTTAGGCTCTAAATGCCCTGAAATATTTTCTAGAATTTTGCTAGAATTTTTCGGGTATTTTTAGTGCCCTAATTAATTAGATTGAATTTCTGTGATTATTTTAAATGACAAAAATCGGAAAATGCCGTTGCTACAGTGCTGGGCTGAGCCCAACACTGTGCGCCCGTCGACCGAACCCTAGCGCAGCCCATTCCAGGCCGTGCGATCCCGATCGAACGGCTGAGGTGGATCTCAGTAACTTGAGCCGCCAGGATTTCGCCACGTAGCACCAGGAGGTGAACAGTCGCCCATCCGGTGCCGTTGAATTACAATCGGACAGCTGTGCTGTGGCCGAGCTGTCGCTCGCTCGGTGTCGTCGGATCACAGTCGATCGGACGGCCCAGATCACGCCAAGATCGGGAGGGGGCTTGATCGCCGCACCACCGCCGCCGTAGGCCGTCAAAGATTTGTCAGAGGATTTGTGCGTCTTCCAAGGCACCTCAACGACCGTGCTATAGCCCATTTAACTTGTCCGGCCACCCCGTGCATTTGGTCCATTCGCCCGTTAGCTCTCGTGCTCTCTAGCTCTCCCTGTTGCTCACCGGAGTTGGTGTTGCTGCCGCTGCAGTTTTCCTCGTCCCTCGCCACCGATAGCCACTGTACCCCGAGTTGAAGCATGGATTCGAGACCCTCAAGTCAAGGCGAGTCTTCCTCGCCACTTCATTCCGTCGGAGAAGCCTCGTAGCGCCGCTGCCCTAGTCGTCTTCTTCGTCTCCGGTCTTCGAAAGCCGCCACACCACCGCCTCGTCTTCGAAGCATCGCAGCTCACGGCCGCCGTTGGATTTCCATCTAACGTCCGAGGTAACGCCACGTCTCCTTTCCTGTAGAGCTAGGCCGGAATAGCTTCGGTAGATCTCGGTCGTAGATCCTCAATCCGACCATCACCGTAGCGCCGCGTAGTCGTAGCAGATGCGTTTGAAAATGCCCGTTAGATTGTCATCGTGTGGTTCTGAGAAGTCCACGTAGCTGTTGGGTAGATGCGTTGATAATGACCGTTGGATCTTGTCTCAACGGTGCCGATTGCATCGCGTAGATTAGTAGCGGTAGATCTTGGCCGTTAGATCTTGGACATTCGGCTGGGATGGTGCCACGTGAGCTCGATGAGCAGTGCATCGCTCGGGTAGCCGCCGCCGTTGGATCTTCATCCAACTGCGCCCGTGTGTCCACGTAGCCATGGTCGATGTGCTTGATAATGGCCATCAGATCTTAGATCAGTGGCTGAAATCGCGCCACGTAGTCGTACAAGAACCCTAGCAGCCGCCGAGGCACGATCCGACCGTAGAAATTCGAACGTGCGGTCGGGATAGTGCCACGTAGCCGCGCGGAGGCCCAGCCATTGCAGTATACTGACCGTTGGATTTGAATCCGATGGGCGAGAATGAATATGACCACGTGGACCGGCAGATGCGCGCCGCGTGTTAGTTACTGTGCAGCCGGGCCCACTTGTCAGTCGGGTGAGAGCCGGGTGTGCTGACGTCAGCATGACATCATCCGAGGGGCCCACAGGTTAGTGACCGTGGCGACGTGGCTGACTCCAGAGCTAACACGTGTCACGCCGAGAAGATTTAATCGGATTTCCAGTAGGAAAATAAATAGATTAATTCGGTTTTTCTTTTATTTTGAGTATACAAAATTGTGAACGCTATAACTTTTGCGTCGTAGCTCCAATTCGAGCGATTCCAGTTCCTAAAAATTTGTAAAAATGTGTTCTATTTATTGATGATTTTTATTTTATTTTTAGAATTTATCTTGTTATCTGTATTAAGTATTTATTGTGTGTTGCTTGATTCGAGTAGACTCCGAATTACCAGAAGTTGTCGGGGAAGAGTTCGGGGATCCATTTCAAGCTTCGGAACCAGACCAACCACTTTTCGAAGGCAAGTCATGCTTTGACCATATTGTCCCTAGATTTTTAAAAATGTATTTCGATTCAATTTATGCATGCTATGTTAATTAAAAATGGTATTGCTTATGTTGGGTAAAGTAGTTAAAATACCTATCTTGTTTATACCACCTTGTGATTAATACTTGTATGCCCTGAAATCCTTGTCACCCTAAGATATTACATGGAGTTGGTTGCTAATATGATGCCAACACGGGAGGCTAGACCGTGAATAGATGCTTAGTTGCTTGTGTGCGCCGAACGACCTTTAGAAGTGCAAAAGAATACTGACTAAGCAAATATGGAATATATTTTTGGAATAATGCGATGATGTCATGAGATGAATTTGGAAGGTAGCAATCTGTGTAGTTCTACTTACGCAATGAAGTGGGCATTGGCATGTGTTGCATAAATGCAAACCGGGATGGGAAATGATTTGGAGCGGGGCAAGTGGCGAGAAGGCTTCGTGCCAGCTGGGCCTGTGTGGCAACGGGATGTATTGAAGATTGTAAAGGCTGTGTGCTGAGAAGTGTAAAATGGATGTCTTGCCCTGGACCGTTAAGGACTCCACCTTGCGAGCCTTTGAACTGAGTTACTCGTACAACCACTTGTCTGGAATGCGACAGACCTAGTTTAGTAGGGTTCTAATATCTTTCCTTTGGCACCTCGGGGCGACAGTTACACACGAGTGTAACTGTGTGGGGGAGCGTACCTGTGCTACGGCTTGGTACCCATCTAACGGTATTCGCCTATTCTAAACATTGGCTCTGAGTGAGGGAAGTGTTAGAAAGGCAATACTGGAGAGGTTCACAGGTTGGGTGTTAGTCTCTGAAAAGCTTTGTTGCAATCAATCACCTTTGTGGTGAGCGACTGTATCCTGTGTGTAAAGTGTACAGCCTCTGCAGAGTGTGTGTGTTAAATCTATTCGAATAGCCACGTCCGCGGTATTGGATAATGCTCGGGGATTACAGTCAAGGGTTAGATTTTCAAAATAAAACGAGGAATGGGTGGCTGTGTGCCAAAGACTGATGAATTGAACTTAGGGCTGTGTGCTAAACTCTTGGAAAAGAATTGAGAAATTAATTACTATAGCAATGGTTTTACCGCTTTGAATCTAATTAAGATTATCTGTTAAATGAAATGCTGCTTTATGCAAAATAACCATTTAAGCCTTTCCTTGGAATAAGCCATGCATGTAGTAATAGAACTGTATTGTGCATGACTTGTTGAGTATGTACGTATACTCACCCTTGCTTCAACAAAAAACTCAGAAGAAGAAGCAACACCAGCTTGGGAGGAGGAGTTTATCAAGATTCGAGAATTAGGTTGAGTTTAGTCGGGTTGTTCGTGGCAATATGAGGGTTCATCGCTTTACTTTTGCTTCCGCTATCGAACTTATTGTCTTGTGTTATTTATAGCCTCGCGTGGCTTAATTATTGTAAGGAGACCATAAGGTCGTGTAACTCGTTATATTCATGTTTGAAGTACTTTATTATTATTTCCGCTGTGTATGATTGTGGTACTTCAACCTGTTTATTCTGTGTGCACTAGCGTGATCCTGGACTAGTGCAGAATACACAGAGGGTCCGGAATCACAGATTCGGGTCCCGACAACTATGGACCTTTGAAGGTCCCTCTCGGTGTCAATGGGTCAGACTTCCAGGGGGCGTGAATATTGACAAGTACGGTATTATTTCCGTGGACCTCAAACTCATCGGATGTAGAGAATAACCATTCGTACTTGCTAATTCTGTTACGCAAATCTTCTTTGTAATTGACCCGGCTAACAAGGAGCGCCATGTGGTTATTGAAGGAAAAAGTAGGATTGTCGGAGTTGAGAATGTTGTCGACGAGGAAGAGTACAATCAATTCGATGAGCTTCCCCCTTTCGGAGAGGATGTTGAACTAAGTATCATGGAAGAGAATGACGAAGCTACATACATACGCCACGATCATAACGAAGGTCGAACCGTAGCTTAGTTGTAGTAATGAAATGTATGCTTTCTTTTGTACGAACGACAAGTTTATTTTCTCATGTGTAACAATTAATGTAATATATGCAATAATAGAAATTGAGGTTATGCTCCGAACTGGTTCGCTCTGTGTAGTCCAATGATAATTCCCCCCAGGGGGATTGGCTACATGGGAGCAATCTAGATTTTTATAATTTTACGACTTGATCAAAATTTGGGAAAATATTTAAATAAAATATTAGATGTCCTATAATATGCCTCAAAAAAATTTTATAGGATTTCAAAAATCCCAAAGCACTCAGCCTTTGAAATGAAATAAATTGAAAGTTTCAATTAATTGGCAGGAGGCTTATCACTGCCGGTTGTTCATAAAATCGATAGTGATATGGCTTATCACTGCCGGTTGTATCTCCAACCAGCAGTAATGTTCTCCTATTACTGCTGGTTGCTAGTATCAACCGGCAGTGATAAGAACTATCACTGCCGGGTGTATCTCGAACCGGCAGTAATATTCTACTATTACTGCCGGTTTGCGGAATGGGCCGACAGTGATGGACTTTATCACTGTCGGCTCTACTTTTGACCTGGCAATGATATACTATCACTGTCAATTCTTGTGTTGAGCTGGCAGTGATAGTCCGCCTCTATAAATTCGAAAGCCACGCGCCCCTCCTCTCAGTTAAACCCTAAGTCTCTAACCTAGCCGCCGTCGCCTTGGAGCTTGACCTCCCCACCGTTGGCTGGACTTCCCCGCCATCGGCTCGAATTCCCCATAGTCGCTTTGACCTCGACCTCCCCGCCGTCGCCTCGACCTCGACGTCCCCACCATCGCATCGACCTCCCAACCATCGACTCGACGTCCCCGCCATCACCTCGACCTCCCCGCCGTTTTCCGCATAGGTGATCTCCCCAAAATGGCCGGCTAAGCCTCCCTCTCTGGTCTTTGTCGCTGCTCACTACTGGCCAAGCCGATCGAAGTTAGTCCTTGTTGCACACGAATGACAGCTGCAGTATTGAAGTTTGATTTGTGCATTAAAGCTTGTTGATGCCACTTTAGTTAATTCACATTAGTAGTAGTTTCTTCTCGGTGAATGCTAAGGGGCCAGCCAATTCGTTTGGCTTGGGGACCTAGCATGTGGGCATAGTGTTCAGTGAGGATTTTGGGACTGAAATAGACAATTTGTGACAACAAATCTTGACAGCCTGCTATATCTTGTGAAGCTCAATTGATTATCCTGCTATATATGGTTATTCAGTCAATTTGGTGCTTGCTGTTCTGTCTTATGTTCATGCGCTTGCAGTTGTTATTAGGTAAATTAAATTGCTATCCAGTGAAGCTTAGTCTTGTTCCAGTACGCTCTGTTTAGCTGGCTATCTGTTCGTGCTCTGTAGATTCAGTCCAGTAAACCTATTTAAGTGATTCACTATTTTATGCATATATATTCAATTGAGTAGATTTGTTATTAATCTGTCAAGAAGTAAATCAATACTTGAAGGCTTCTGAACCTTCCAAAATGTCAGACTACGAGTGCATCTCCAGAAAGCAATACTTGAAGGCAGCTAGTGCCGACGCGTTGAGATCGGAAGCTCAAGGAGATGCTATTGAACAACTTCATGCTCACGAGCAAGGTCTAAGGTGGAAGTTCTTTCTGGGGCAACCGCTGGTTGAACTAGCTTATTTAGACCACCTAACAACACAACTGCGACGCATCCATTAGTGGTACATGCAGTAGTGTAAAAATGGTATGGAGGCGCTCCTAGTCAAATACAAATAATCGGATTTTCACAATGGGGATAACATCTTCTGGGTATTATTCGTCAAATTGTATATGTTGTACCAGCAGTATGCCCTGGACGTGAATATACTCAGACTGTGGACTTTGTAAGTCTTTATGTATGTTATTGTATATTCTTGTACCATTTAACTACATGTCTAACTTTTTTATATATATATAGAATGGAGATACAGACATGTAGAAGAAATGGCAATGACAACTTAGGATTTCTCGATCCAGGGCTTGCCAACAAGAAAATTATCCTACAAGATTCACAGTTTGTTGAAGACTATTTATTTAATACTTTCTTGAAGCTGTAATACAAAACCTCTGTACTTTTACCCTATAACTTTGCGTACGTATTACCCTACTTCTAATATCGTTTTACTATTTTTGCGTGACACGATGTGGGACTAATGGGCTTTGTTAACATATATGTGCAGCTTTCACTGGGTCCTCCTCGTCATCGAGTTAGATGCTAGTAGGATTTTTGTCTTGGACTCGAGGAGAAAACCCCTTAATCTGTATCAAATTTTTTGGGACATGCTGAACAGGTAAACTTGATTGTTGCGTTATTGCTCTAGTAATATTCCATTTATTGCATTTAAGCTTAATTACTATTTAAAATCATTCACAAGACATTCACACGATATTGCAAGAAAAGTGTTCAGCATCGTCCCTACAAGAAAGATTTCCAAATAATAACCGACTTTCCATGCATGAGACAGGAGCCGGGAAATAATTTATGTGCATACTACGTATGTACAAATACGCATTCAATTATCACGGAGAGTGTCGGCTATAACAAAGCTATGGTATATAATTACACATTGATGCCTACTTTTCTTTCATTTAACATATATCATCGTTAATTAAATTTCTCTTTTCTTCAATAATAGCGCTCCAGGTTGAGAACCAATAAGTTACTGCTAATAGAAATTTTAGCAATTCAAGAGCAGATCACTGGATTCGTTCACGATGAGATAATCAATCCAAATGGCGAGTTCCATGAGTAACTATATTTCTACTGGAGTTGTTGAAAAACCAAAGTGAACGAGATGTACTCACACTATATTTGTAAACAGACTATTGTAAAAACTAAATATTGTGATGGTTTAATATATTTGAATTATGATTTAACGACGCTTTATATACTATATGTTTGAAGGCAACATATCCTGTACACACAGGGCTTCTCATGTACACACCGTGCACACCAACTAATAAAAGTCACAAAAAACTCTGAAAAAATTTGTAGATGTGCTTCATAGATTACTCTACCTATGTATAAAATTACAGGTTCAAATTCAATACATACCAAGAGTTACAAAAAAGAGAAAATTCTGTAAGTATACCTACAAGAATGGGTTCAAGAACAAAAACTTGGATCTCAGCTAGCTCGTAGGTTCTTGATGATCAAGATGATTCTAGATGGCTTCTCACAAGTCATAGCAAGCTAGAACACAAGATAAGAACACCCAAAAACTCGATCTTCTAAGAATCATCCTCTCAAGAACAAAAGATTGGTTTCTTGCAATAAAGAACACATGATTTGCCTAGATGATTGTGATATGGTCTGAAGAAGACTCATCCTTCAATCATTCATTCTTGACATAAGATCCAAAAGCATTTAGAAGGAGGAGAGGCAAATCCAACTTGCATGAAAGTAAATTGCAAGAATGTAAATTGCGGAGTTTAAAGATATAAAGTAAATACGTAAAATAAATTCAGAGATGAGTAAATGAAGTTTTCATTTCTGGAAGGGATATTTACAAAGCCTCACAATAAAGTGGGCAAATCTCAAAAGAGCACAACAACCTCAAAACCTTCAAGAGAGGAAGGCTACCCCTACCCCTCTATTTATAGTGCTCTTGAGTCATCCTCCACCCTTGGAAGAGTTCCTTCTACCCTAAGGATCACCATCAAGGGCTAGGATTGACTCACTCACTGGGCTAACCCGAAACCCTCAAACTTAACAGGTTTTGCACACTTCTCAAAGCATACTAACTAGACCCACTACTCTATCATCTAGATCGCGATCCAATGGCCCTCCTTCAACCGAGCAGCTTCTAGCTAGCATCTCAACTGTTCCTTGTCTTCTAGGTTTGCAGCGACTCTGTCTCCGATCATCCTCGGTGCTCCACAATTGTCTAGACCTCCAGTGCACCTCGCCTAGTCCCGGTCTTCCTCTGCCTCACCATGACCTAGCACCGTCGTGCTATGACCATCAAAAACAAGGAAAACCTATCATATAGCAATGTCCAACAAAAATATGCAATAATCATCCAAAATCACATTTTAATATTCAATTCATTAATGATGTCGGCACTACCGCCTATACTAGGTTGGTAGTGCCACCTGGCCAGCACTACTGCTCCCTAGAGCCGGTAGTGCCGCTTGGCACATCTCAGAGAAAACCCTCTCTCTTAAAAATAACTACCAGACCCCTAGGGCGATAGTGCCACTCAGCCGATAGTACTGCCCATACAGGGTCAGTAATGCCGTTCTAACCCTATCAGCACTCAAATAATTTCAAATTGAAAATCCAATTTAAATCAAACTCAAATTCAAGCACAACATGCTAAAACATAGTCAATTACTCATTACCATCAAGGATAGACCTCCACATGATCTTTTAGAAAGACTTCATGGCCACCAAAGAGATGGTATTGATGCTAGAATTGGCTAAGAAGTCCCTGGTGGAAGAGCTAGCCAAGGCGAATGCCTCTCTAGCCAAGTCACACGAGTAGATGGCCATAGTAGCATCAGCTTTGAAGAATCCAAAGCTTGGCCTGGGCATGGCCATCGCGTTGGTTAAGAAGCAATCAGTTAAGATCACTCCCATCCTTAGCTCTCAAGAAGAAGATGACAAGATCTTAGAGGATGTGGAGGTGATCATTGCCAAGGCTATTGCCACATTATCAGCTTCAGGAGCTAGACTCTACAACCCAGTGGGGTAGTCGGCCAAGGATGATAATGAAATGAATGTAATGGGTTTGTCTTAAAATAGTTCTTGAATTTTTGTAATATTGATCGGCTATTTAACCAATGTTTGTTTATGCTTTAATTCCTTCTATGATAAGTGTGATGTGGAATCAGCTATAATTTGCTTTGAATCTAGCTAGAATTAATTGCAACGAGTTAATTTGGCTTTCTACAACCAATAGCTATCTTTAGCTGATCAGGAACCAATCCAAACGCTAGGGTAGTATTTCTTCAAGTACTTTTCGTTAATCAGTTTAAGAAACACCATGCCTTCTAGCATTTCTAGAATGTTGGAATTACAATCCACTAACTGATGAATCCTATACAGCCATTCCCATGTTAGGGACCACTTGCCAAATCGATTATTTCTAAAGCCGATAGGCAATATAGTTTTCCAAACTAAATCAGCTTTACATAACGACTTAGGCATTACCTTTTTGTTGTAAGCCTTCACAAACCTTGCCTTATTCTTCTTAAGCTAATCCAATGTATGCAAGCGTAATTCTGCCAAATCATCCAAATTATCGATCATCAAATCCTTATATTCCTGAGCCGACAAGCCATTTTGTTGGCTGTTCTTACACATTCAATACTAATTTTCACACGTAAAATAGTTTCTTGCCCATAGACTAGCTGATAAGGTGATAATTTCGTTGCACCATGGTACACAAGTCGATAAGCCCATAATGACTTCGATAGCGTTATGTGTCAATTCCTTGGTTTCTCTTTGATTTTCCTCTTGGTCAACTTGATCAATGTTTTGTTGGACGATTCAGCCTGAACATTAGCCTAAATATAATAAGGCGATTAATGTAATAGCTTGATGCCCAAACTCTTAGCAAAAACTTGAAACTCATTGGACATAAACACAGTCCCTTGATCGGTCGTAATAGTTTGTGATATTCCAAATCGATGGACAATATGTTCTGTAACGAATCCAATAGCTTCCACACTTATAACCTTTTTAAGTGTGATTTCCTTGATCCATTTAGAAAAATAATTGGTCACAACCAGTATGAACTTATGGCCTTTGCTTGACGTATGAAATATTTGTCCGATTACATCTATCCCCCATCCTCTAAATGACCAGGGCTTGATAATTGGGTGCAAAGCCGATGCTAGAGCTAATTGTATGTTGCCAAATTTCTGACAAGTCTGGCATCCCTTGTAATATTTCAAACAATGTTCTAGCATTGCCGACCCAAAATACCCCGTACGCCTCAACAACCTCTTCATCTTGTGAGCCGATTGATGGGATCCACAAATACCTTCATATACTTCTCCCATAGCTACTTTAGCTTCCTTGGCTTTAAGACATCTTAGCAATAAGCCTTCTAAAGTCCGATAATATGGTATATTATCAAGAAAAACATACTTCAAAACTTGTCGTTTAATTCTCTAATTAGTAGGTTTGAAGGATCAGTCAAATGCTCCATTATTTTTGCCCTCTAATCTATGGTGGTAACACACATGACCATTTTTTCAATCGTCTCACATTCCTCAAATCGGCCAAAAACTTTATAACCTGATGCTTGTTAGGCTAGCAAGTTGGTCTTGTCATTCATCTCTCGAGGAATATGGCTAATAGATAAAGAGGTGAATGAGCCTGTTACTACAAAACATTGCTCTAAATATTTGATCAAAATTTCATCATAACAGTTATACTCTCCCTTAACTTGTTGGACCACCAACACGGAATCGCCATAAGCCTCAACATAATCAACTTCGATGTTATCAAGCAGATGTAGGCCTTTAAGCAATGCTTCGTATTCAGCTTGATTATTGGAACATCTGCAATTCAGCCTAAATGTGAACTCAAAATTGTATCCTCTTGGTGAGACCAACACTATCCCAATGCCATCACCTTCTCTACACACCGATCCATCAAAAAACAATTGCCAAGAGGCAACAGATATTATATCGGCATTTATGCTAGTTTCATGTATTGTTATGAAATCGACAATTACTTGACCCTTAATTGTTTTAGCCGATTCATATGTTAAGTCGAACTTGATGAGTGTATAGGCCCATTTACCAAGTCAACCTCATAGAATTGGAGCTAATAAAACATATTTTATAACATCAGTTTTACAAATGATCTTACGAACCGATGCTAAAATATAATGCCTTAACTTTGTGCAAGCAAAATATAATGACAGACATAGTTTTTCTACAAAAGGTACCTAGTCTCTACATCAATTAATCATCGGCTTAGGTAGAAAATAATCCACTCTTTTCCATCAATCTTTTACACCAAAATAGCTTCAATAGTTTCCTCCTCAACCAATATATGCAACTTGAATGGTACACCTTTTTAAGGTGTGGCTAAAACTGGAGGATTGGTCAAGTACTCCTTAATATTTACAAAGGCCTTCTATTGATCGGCTCCCCAGATGAACTATTGATTATCTTTCAACTTCAATAATGGAGTAAACAAACTGATATGGCCAAACAAGTTTTAAATAAATCGCCGCAAATAGTTAATCTTGCCGATCAACTTCTACAAATCTTTCTTGCATGCCAGCGGCTTGGTTTTGGCTATGGTTTTGACCTTTTCATGATTAACTTCAATTCCTCTTTCATGAACCATGAAGCCCAAAAACTGTCCAACCAACACACCAAAAGCACACTTGTACGGATTCATCGTTAGATTGTGTGCTCTTGTATTCTTGAACATTATTTCCAAATTAACCAGATGTTGCAACTCCTCTTTGGATTTGATGACAACATCGTCGATGTAAATCTCTACAATATGGCTGACTAGGTCATGAAAGATCATAGCATGCTGATATGTTGCACCAGTGTTCTTTAAACCGAATGTTATAACTATCCACTCAAACAAACCTAAGGCACCAGGGCACTTAAATGCCATTTTAGGTATATCAGCTTCTGCCATGAATATCTAGCTATACTCAACATTACTATCAAGAAAACTAATGATCTTATTCCCTAACGCAGCATCGATAAGCATATCGGCTATTGGCATTAGGTACTCATCCTTTGGAGTGGCTTTGTTTAAATCTCTAAAATCAATGCACACACTGAGTTTTCCATTTTTCTTCATAACAGGAACGATGTTAGAAACCCATTCAGCGTATAAGCAAGGGTCGATAAACTTAGCATCTAGTAATCATTTAATTTTTTTCTTTTATAATGTTATACAAAGCTGGATTAAATCATTTAGAAGACTGTTTAAATAGTTGATAGCCTGGCTTTACAAGTAGCCGATGTTCAATAAGATGTCAGCTCAAACCAGGCATCTCATGATATTGTCAAGTAAAATAATCTTTATAATTTATTAAAATCTTGACCAACTTTTCCTTCTAATCTATAGCTAACTTTGAAATAATAAAAATTGGTCTTTTTCTATCACTAACACCTATATCAACTTCCTCTTACAAATCAATCGACATGAAACCTTGACCCAACTTCTCAATTTCTTGGAAATCTTCAATGGCCTCATAGGTATCTGTTATTTATCAATATCTTTGTATTTTGTCTTGTAGAGCCTTTACTGCTGATTTGGACTCCATTGATGTAAGATCTCATATGTCTGATTAAGTGTACTTGGCTTCATGTTGATCGGAATAAGTATTGTCTTATTGATGTAGATAAAATCGCAATTGTCTAGAGCTTTACTTGGTATACACTCTTCTTCATGTTGCAGTCTGAGCTTGCCATAGCAATGTGAGCTAATGTATCAACTTGGATGACTTCAATGTTCCCATTCCATTGGACGAGCATCTGGTGCATGGTTGATGGTACACAATAATTGATGTGAACCAATCTCATCTGAGTAGAATGTTGTAATTTTCCTTAGCATCCACCACAAAGAAGGCAGTCGACAATATTGCTACTGACTATCAATTTAGTCACCATGAGCCCTCTTGCCTCGATGGGACCGCTTGTGAAATCATTTAAAACCGTATTAGTTTTAATAAGATCTTCATCAGACTTACCTAGTTTCTTGCAAGTGGTGTATAGCATCAGATTGACGATTACTCCTCCATCGATGAGTATTCTTGATATCGACTTTCTATATATGTGCCCTTTCAAGTATAATGGCTTTAAATGCTGATGATCATCTTGAGGTTTCTCAAAAACCGCGTCTTGAGCCCCAAGCACAACTGAGCAATTGTCTCTTTGGTATTCAGTCCTTATTTTTAACTCAGCTGGCAATATGAACACCATATTGATATCCATCGGTGGAGGGGTATCATCCCTAATCACAGGTGAATCTAGATCATCGGCTAAATCAAATTCTTTTTCAACGGGTTCCTTCCTCCTCTACTCCTTTTTAGTAGTCTTGATTGGCCGGAGCTCTTTGAACGCTTCGTCCCTCTATTTTTCGTACTTGGCCTCCCTCATCTCTTGGGTCCTCAGCCTTTGAAGCCATCTTTGTTGTGATCAGCTAAGGCCTAGAGGACACCACCTTAGCTTAGGTTCAATCAACTTACGGACCTTTCCTACCATATCAACCTAGGCCATAGAGTTTGGGCCCTCTCCTGTTTGTGCTTGGTTTGGCGCGGAAATTCTTTGATGGACTAGTTTCTTATGACTTCCGTTAGAACGGTCTTGCATCAGCTTAGATATTCTATCTTTAGCCGATCACCTTTTCTAGTCGCCTTGATGTGTATAGTGTTCCATTGAGCACATATATGGTGACAGCAGAGCTGACCCTTTCTCTCAATAGAATTGCCAAAATGAGCATCGTTGGTGAGCCTTTCCCAAGTTATCAGGCCAATAGAAGTTATCTGGCTGACGCACAGGATAACTCAGTCTATCATTTCTCTTTGCATACTTTTCCAGCAACTGAGAGAAGGTTCGCATTGGCTTATGAATCAGCTTGAGTGGTGGCGATACTCTCTCAGCTTTATACCACTTAATGATTTGCAAGACACCTTTAGGCTTGATTGTCCTTGAACTTTTCCCTTCACGGTCGGTTTCTATTTGTCATAAACCAACTGTAATCTTCAAGGTCTCCTTGCCGCTGAAACTTGATTAAACATCCATATGATGTGCAACTCTTGACCCTGTGTTCTGCATCGGCTCTTTTCCTTTTCTAGAATATTGAACTATATTAATTGAAAAATGATCAGCATCGACTTGCATTGTCATTTCTTCTACAAACTTGAGTCAGCCATCCTCTATAGTTGATTGTATTTGCTGTCGAAACATATTGCAATCATTAGTACTATTAGAAAAGGAATGATACCATTTGCAATACCTTCACTTCTTAATTTCATCAATTGATGGTATGATGTGTCCCTTAGGTAACCGTATAATCTTTTCTTGCAGAAGTAAATAAAGGTCACACTTAGAGGCATCAAAATCATATTTTATTTCCAACTTATTCTTAGTCAGCTTGAGCCAAGAATAGACTAAACATTTCTTAAATCCTTTAATCCACTCAGCTGTATTTATCTCGGCCTCATCATCTTCAGAGGATTCACTTGAACAATATTTGACAAGGTTAACTTTGGCTTTTTCTTTATCTTTATTGTTATTCTTGAATTTATCTCTGAAGGCTCTATTATCGGTAAAGTAGCTTTCTTGAGCCAATGCTCTATACAATAGATGACTCAAATCGGTGAATTCCTGTCTACCGAACTTCTCCCTCAGCTAGGGAATTAACCACTGGAAAGTTAAATCGGCTAATTGATTGTTAGGCAAAGTAACACTAAAGCACCGATTTCTTACTTCTCTAAACCTCTTGATGTAATCTATTACCGATTCTCTAAATTTCTAGCGAACAGAGCTCAAATCAGAAATTCTAAACTCCAAACAACCGGAGAAAAGTATTCATGGAATCTACCTTCCAAATCTCCAAAAATGAACCGAATTCGGAGGCAAGCTAGTAAACTAGGTGAAAGCAGCTCTTGATAAAGATAGCGGGAATAACCTAATTTTTAACCCATCAAAAAGTAAGCAGCTTCACTGCATTGTGTGATAAAATGTCCTATGTGCTCCAAAGTAATAACAGAGTCATCCCTAGAGAATTTCGCAAAATTAGGAACCTTGAAGTTGTTAGCGTAAGGCATCCGATCAATATAATCAGGATATGGTTTCCTATTGCTGATAACCTTCCCCTTGGGATGTATGCTAAATTGGTCTCGCAATACGGTAGATGTCTGATCAGCCCAATTTACTATGTTAACCAATGCAGCATTTAGATTTTATCAATTGCGCTCGTAAGTAGCATTCTGTCCCCCAAGCGTAAGCTCAGGTTGATAGATTGGTTGAACCAATGTGTAATTAGGAAACTGCTCATATCCATCATTTCTCCTAGCAGTCGACTCTGGTACCAGAACGAAGTGTTCCGAATATGTTACAACCTTATTTGTGACCGCGCATTAATTTCTTGGCTGATAGTAGTAAGTTGGCCAGTGCCTCCAACTTAGCAGCATCAATATATGCCTAATGATATACAACTCCGCCTGTACGAGGATATCGTGGTAGTATAATAGTAATCTATGTTGGCAACATAGTCAGGGACAAGTAACAGTTTTACAAGGAAAAAAAGACCGGCAAAAAGGCCAATTAAGCAAAACCTTTCAATATATCTTGTTCTCTGAAAAAAGGATGACCAACTCATTCCTCGAACACTACCCCAATAATTCATTAATTAACAGTGTACTTGTTTCGATTGTTAGGCTTATGTGGGCAACTTTACGGAGAACTGTTGACTATTTTAGTCCTTTTTTTTTTTACAGAAGTAGCTTGCGTGAAATTTTTTTTACAGGAATGGTCCTATACCTCGTAAGAGGAGCACAAAATTTATCGGGCCACCACACCACGGCAAATCCAATTACCACGCACCCCACCACAAAAAATTCAAATATCACGCCTCTATCCTATAGAAATTGCAATTTTCGCGCCCCCGTTCTGCGAAAATGCAATTTTTGCTCCCCATTCTACGGCAATTATGTGGCCACTGATGGATTCCACGTCACCGATTTCCCGCGCTCCCATTCCGCAGCAAATCAAATTTCTACATCCCCATTCCGTGCAGCAAACCAAAATCTTATGCTACAGTACTACATGGTACTGTAGCAATTCTGCTCTACGGTACCACGGGATTACCTCCCTGCAGTACTGTAGCACAGGGAGGGGCTATTTTGTAAAAATTTTTGAAAAGAAGTTATTTTTGGAAAGAAATAAGGGAGTAAGGGCAAATATGTTAGCAGTTCCTTTATGGAATCGTACTTTGCGATGCACTCGTGCAATCACTTTCCATTTAGACGCTAAGTCAACATAGAAAGTATATAAAAAAGCCTACATATGCTTCTCAATTTATTGTACCTAGTATAAATATCAAGTTCAAATTCATTCGATGCAGACTAACGAAAATGAAAGAAAAATATGACAAATAGTAAATCAAATGAAGAAGGTCAGAAAAAAAATGCTACTATTTACAATAAACCTATCTCTTTTTATTTCTTCTAATACATTTTGAATTTCAAGTTGAAATTTTACAGGGTGCTAGAACACTCTACATACAGACTACATTGAAAAAAAAAATCAGAAATTTTCATGTTGATATGGTACGAAAACAAAATGTTGCCGGCACCGAGTGAAATAGTACTGTCGGATGTTGCTGCAGTACTGTTCTCAGCCGTCCTGCCCTTGAACTCCATTTTGTCTAGGACAGCCGCCGGAAAGCAGAAGCGCAGCACCCTACGGGCTCGTTTACGAAGTCAAAAATCCCAGTTCATCCATATAGATCGGTGAAGCGCAACACCCAAGGGCTTATTTAGAAAGCCAAAAATCCTAGCTTATCAATGTAGATGGGTTCGAATTTTGAGTTTGCCAAACAAAACCTAACAGAAGCTTCCTGTGAGATAGTATCATAACTTGTGACAGTTTCATGAGATTCCAATGGAGTATCGTGGATCAACCGACATGCGCAGACACCTTTGGTAACAGGACAAACTACACCTGTGGCAGCAAGCACAGTCACTGCGACGATGTCGATCTCCAAGTGTACTGTGGGACAGGAGCACGAATTGAATCCAGTTAAAATAAAGATAATTCAGAAAGTTAGACATAGAGTTTTTGTAATTCTCGTAATAATAAATAAAAGGTGTGACATAGGTTAGCAGTGCCAGTGCGATAGTGGTTATAGAGACAGTCCGTATATACTGGACGGCTGCTCCCGTGACAAAGGTAATTCTGTTTGCTCGTATAAATATACTGCATTTGTTAGTTTCGTAATGGCTAAACTAATATCATGAATCTTCCACTGACAACAGGATACAATCCTTGTTTTGCGGGAGGAACTTCATCTCTCAGCTGCACCACAAGCACGACGTCCTCCAGCCTCGAGTTCATTAGAGACTACTCTGTTCAGGTGTCCTACATAAATATCAGCGGGGAATCATGGGCATAAAACGTCCCTCAGATACGCTTGTTGCAGCTTCTTGTAACTCTTGATATGTATTGAATTTGAATCTACAATTTTATACATAGGTAGAGTAATCTATGAAGTATATCTACAAATTTTTTCAGAGTTTTTCATGACTTTTATTAGTTGGTGTGTATGATGTGTACACAGAAAACCCTATGTACACAGGATATATTGCCCATGAAGATTGAAGGTAAAAAAGACTAATGTATATTATAAATTTTAGTTATGAGTCAACCACTTTCTATGGGTGACTTTTACTTTGGTCCTACCATATTTGAAGATTTGCAGTGGGCCGTTGCTAATCTGACGTAGAGGTGGGCGTCGGGCCGACACGAGTCCATCGTGCTTCGGGCTTAAATCGTGTCGGACCGTGATGGCCTATCATACTCGCCGTGCTGGGCCGAGCCGGGCTGGTCCGGCTCACCTTCGACGAGCTCAGGCACGGCCTATTTGCGCTTCGTGCCTGCTTCGTACCGTACCGGCCCAGGTCCGATCCATTTATACTATTACTACAAGAGAAAATGATAATGGATTTCTTTCTTTTTTTTATCTATCTAGGACTTCCTTTTTCTTTGATCGAAACAAAACCTATTGTGTTTATTCTTTCTCGATTTCCTTGATTCAGTTGCTCCTTCTAGTCACATGCATGCAGCCATACATTTACTCCTTGATTTGCTCACCCACACATACAATGCATGAATGCATTTCCTTCCTTTTCTCTAGTCCATTCAGAGTTTTCTTTCTTTACTCCTTGATTTGCTCACCTACATATACAACACAGGTGCGTGCCTGTTTCGGGCCGTGTCGGTCCAAGCACGGTTCGGACTATTGTACCGAGCCGGGCTGCCCATCGTGCCCGATTGGTAGGCTCGGCACGTCCGGACAACTGTACCGTGTCGGTCCGACCCGTTTAGAACAGTTTCGTACCGGGCTATAGGTCGGGTTGAGTCAGACGTGCTTCGTGCCCACCTCTAATCTGACATGCCGAGAGGCCCAGAAGAAATCACGGAATATGCATGTGTCGGTGTCAACAGCACATGCTTAGGCGTCAACTCAACAGAACCCTATATATTGATTAACGATGCAAATACATGTCAGGCTTTCAAGAAAATCCGTGTCCCCCAAATGGCTGTCAAGGTTTTCTCACCCACACACAGAGAATGCATACGCTACATACTGCAGAAGACGTACAGTATCATGCGTGCTCTTTTGGGTAGGTTTCTCTCTAATAGTAAAATTAACCGGAACTTCTAGAACTATGGTTTTTTTCAAAACAGAAATACGGAGTATCTAAATGTATTTTCAGATTTATCAAGGGGTCTTTTGTGAAAGAACTGGTGGGGAGACTTAAACACATCTTTACAGAATTTCTGTAGGACCCTATACAAAATTTTGGAATTTGTGAATGGCCTTTTTGCAAAAAAGCCAATAAAAGGACCTAAACCTAGTTTCAAAACTTTTGAAAGACTTTTGTGTGAAGCAATGACATGGACGGACTTCCTAGGCCAGAACCCACCTAAATGTATTTGGTAGAGCTCCACCTCTATCAGATCCGTAGATCTGATGAAGCTGGGTATTCCTAACTCCACTAGATCTATGGAGCTGGAGCTATAAGTACATTAAGAGTGTTTAGATTGATTACCTTGTTTATATTTTAGACAAAAATATAAACTTAATTCACTTTATTTTAGTCTATAAGTTTCAGATCTCAGGTGATGCTAGAATCTAAAGTTCTACCAAATAGACTCTTAATATTGATAGTATGTTGTGGTTGCAGATGTTAATGAGCGTGAAATACCATACTTTTGTAGAGAATTATGCCTTAACGCTATAGGAAATTTCTCTTGCACCTAGTGCCCTGGCAAAACAGAGTATGGTACTACAACAAGGTAGTGCACGTACGTAAAGAAGTGTTTACGTATATAGCCTTATAACTTCTGTTTTTTACAAATCTAGCTTTTATACGAAAATATTTGTAAATCTAGTCTCCTGAGTGAGTGCGGAAGAGCCGGCATGGGACTTGTCCTGTCACCCTATACAACCGCGGTAAGGAGGTGACGCAGAAGGAGGAGACCTACCGCGACAGGGAAAAGCGGTACCTTTTGCTGCCCTGGCAAGTAAGCGCTCTAGCTTTTCCCTACGGCGTCAAGGTAAGCCTGCCGCACTTCCCTGTCGTGACAGGAACTCCCGCGCTGCCCTGCCATGGTAGGTCTCCTCCCACAGTACCTTCCTACCGCGGTTGCATAATGCGGCAAAGGATAGGTATCCTCTGTCTGCTCTTCCGCGCTCACTAGTAGGCTAGATTTATAAATTTTTTCGTATGGAACCTAATTTTGCCAAAAAAAAATATAGGCTATATACTTCAACAGTTCACAGGTAAAAAGGCAAAATCTTGTGTTGGGTGAGTTCTAATGTTCTATGCTCCATTAAATTTCCCGATGAACACTATAAAAGACGAAGAGAAAAAAAAAACAAACTAAGGAACATAACTATTCATCGTAGGTATTTACAGAATGATTCCTTGTTGTAGGTATTTCTATATAAATCTATATTCTCGGAGTGGTATGGCACGTTTCCGCCCGCTCCACCACACCGCACTTTTCCCCTCTAGATCCTACAGTAGACTGCTTCTTAGACTCAGAATTGTTGCGCATCATTCTTTACAAAGGCCGCTTGGCTTGGCCGGCAAAAGATTTTCCACCCATGCGTGAGGTCGGTCTCCAGGTCGCCTGTGGGAGGCGCATGTTACTGTAGCTTCGTTGAAAAGTGTAGTTACTACACTGCAGCATCTAAAGTGTTTTGGAAAATAAAGAAGATAATTTGCTTCACTGATTTGATTGAGCTACTAAATCATGTTGTGAATTTTTTAAACTTTTTAAAAATGTTTCTTAAAGCATGCCTAATCTACCATAAAAAACTCGGATCATGATCAAATTTGTGCAATTTTTAGAATTTTATCAATACTACTAATGCATAAAGCAACTTCGCAGATATAGTTGAGCTGCTAAATTTGCAGATTCTTGAAAATTTTTGACAAGGGTCATCAGAGCATGCTTGCATTACCATAAAAATTTCAAATCATGATCAAACTTTTGCGATTTTTAAAAAACTGACAATGCTACTGACGCGCTTAAAACAAGTTTATTGATTTGGTTGAGCTACTAAATTTGTAAATTCTTTAAAATTTGTTAGAAGGGTTCTAAGAGCATGCCTGAACTACCATAAAAAAACAGATCGTGATCAATCTTTTGTGATTTTTAAAAATTGAGATAATTTGGTTTCCTTTTTTTTGGTGTTTTCGAAAAAGATTTCCTTTCTCTTTTAGAATATCTACCTGTGTCAGCGATTCTTTACGCCCACAGCAACACACAGACCCTTTGTGTACTAGTTATCATTCATTGTTGTAGGTATTATCATTGGGGTTGGCGCTGGTGGTTTTGGAGTTCTACTTCTTGGCTAAGTGGGACATTTCTCATCCCTAGATGGAGAAGAGACATACAGAAGCAACACCACAGAAAAAAAATTCCAGAAAGATCCAAGGCCTTCTCTTGGAACCATTTAATTTCATCGGATGAAAATGCGAGTGACAGGCTGAAGATTTCTCTTTGGAAGAGCTTGAAAGGCAACAAACAACTTTGATCACACAAGTATCCTCAGTCGTGGAGGCCATGGCATTGGTGTATATGGCATTGGTGTATAAAGGTATATTATCTGACCAACGTGTGGTTGCTATAAATGGCCTAAGCTCGTTGAGCAAGGTGAAACCAGCGTTGCCATCCTTTCATAGATAAACCACCGAAATATCATAATACTTTTCGGACGTTGCCTTGAAACTGTGGTCCAGTATTGGTGTATGACTTTGTTCCTAATGTGTCTTTATTTGGAATGTCTCGTTTTGGTTCAAGAAGTGGTTTCTCCTCGACTTGGGATGACTGCACAAGGATTGCTGTGGAAGATATTGGAGCCCTTTTTTTATCTCCATTCTGCAGCTTACTATCTACTTCCATCGTGATGTGAAGTCATCTAATATACTCCTTGATGCAAACTACACAGCTAAAGTTTCAGACTTCGGTGCTTCAAGACTGGTTTCTATTGATCAAACTTATGTCATAACAAATGTGCAAGGGACATTGGGGTATTTGGATCCAGAGTGTCGTCATGCTGGGCAGCTAAATGAGAGGAGAGATGTATATAGTTTGGTGTGGTACTTGTAGAGCTACTTCTTAGAAGGGAGCCAATTTTTCTGGGTGCATCTGGTACAAGGCAGAACATGGCTAATTACTTTATTGGGGAGCGAAAGCCCAGGTACGTGAGGAAGCAACTGAGGGAGAGAATAATAATGTTGCCACTTTTGTGGAGATATGGTTGAGGCCCCGAGGTGAAGAAAGACCTATTGTGAAGAAGCAAGTTGTAGAGTATATGGACCCTGGGTACAAGAGGGGATGGGCCAAACCGACTACATGAAGATGGGTATTGCTCAGGAGGCAGACCGCCATGCGCAACAAGGAAACTCCGAAGATAGAAACCAACCTTGATTAGGTAGTCGTCAGATAAGGATATGGTAGAATCTCCACCTTGTAACCAATCAGGGATCTTCCTTATAACCGCTCCCCTACTACTATATAAAGGGGGACGGGGCACATCATTCTACAAGATACGATCATCAGATCATCAGCAATAAGCTAGACACACATAATCCCAAAGTACAGGACTAGAGTATTATCTCCCACGCGAGAGCCCGAATCTGTATAATTCTTGCGTCTTGTGCTACCTCGAGTTTGGATCCAGCGCCTAGCCCCATTTTCATTATTGCCGACAACAAACATCGACAATTGGTGCGCCAGGTAGGGGTGCGTTAAGATTAATCTTGGCAAGCTCGATGGCCTCTATCAATAGAATCGTCATCACCTTCGCTCCACGCCATGTTTTTCCGCTTTGGGAGCCTCGACTTCATCGCCGACAATCTCGACAAGCTTGCTCTCTCGAACTCGGACCAGATCCAATCTGGGAGAAACTTCATTGATACTTCATCCGGACTTCTGTTTGGGTCGGGGAGCGCCGCGACCATCTGCTCACGAGTAGAAAGCCGGGGACTGACTTCCCGATACGGATACGGTAAGGATTCGATCCGGGACATCTCGGATGCGGTCGTCATAGCGGCTTTTCAGAAAGGAGTCAGCGACACCGACTTGATCAAGAAGATGTCCCGGAGGCCGCCAACTATGGTAAAGGAGATGTTCGCATTAGCGGACCGCTACGCTTGCGCCCTGAGCGCCATCTACGACTCGGCTACAAGTCTACGCCTGCGCCCCGAGCGCCATCTACGGCATGGCTACAAGCCTACGTCTGCGCCTCGAGCGCCACCTACGACACGGATACAAGCCTACGCCTGCACCTCGAGCACCATCTATGGCTCGGCTACAAGCCTACGCTTGTGCCCTGAGCGCCATCTATGGTGCGGCTACAAGCCTACGCCTGCGCCTCGAGCACCATCTTCGGCTAGGCTACAAGTCTACGCCTACACCCCGAGCGCCATCTACGGCTCAGCTACAAGCCTACGCCTGCGCCCCAAGCGCTATCTACGGCACAGCTACAAACCTATGCCTGCGCCCCGAGCACCATCTACGACACGGCTACAAGCCTACGTCTGCGCCCCAAGCACCATCTTCGGCTTGGCTACAAGCCTACGTCTGCGCCTTGAGCGCCATCTATGGCTTGGCTACAAGCCTACGCTTGCGCCCCGAGTGCCATCTACGGCTTGGCTACAAGCCTATGCCTGCGCCCCGAGTGCCATCTATGGCTCGGCTACAAGCCTACGCCTGCGCCCCGAGCGCCACCTACAGCTCGGCTACAAGCTTACGCCTGCGCCAAGAGCAAAGACGGCACGATCGTAAGCAAAACATGGAGCATAAAGCAGCTAAGTCACTTTTTACTCAATTATGTCATTATGAATAAAATTATTGGCTTTCTTGACTTGCTACTTAGTTGATCCACAACTAAGCAGTAAGTCGGGGGTTACACCTAATAGTGTGCGCATGCGCATACATCTTTTTCTGAGTTGTGTTTTTCTTCTTTTACTTAACGATTGCAAATGAATCCGAGTGCGTTAAATTCCGAGTTGTGAAGCTCTGACCCCATGAACGGCGAACTTTAGTCACCCAAAATACGTGCTTGGGAAAAAGAGCCATGAACCGACTCCCGACGCTCGGGGGCTAGACTAGTTGAGCAGAGTGCTTAAACAAAAAAAGTCAAACCACTCGGATAAATTAAAAATTAATAAGGAAAAGGAGTAAAAAACTCTAAAATTATATAAACTAGTCAGACATCACATCCAAGTAAATTGTTTTTACATTGCGTAAGTTTTGCATATACATGATTCCAGGGCTACTAAATTTGGATGCGACGCGTGTGGGCCAACGCTTCAACGATGACATTAGCAATTTCGGCGATGGATGAGACGGCATTGAATCTAAAGGGATCAGCGCTGAATTTCGCCTTGAGCGGGAAAAGCGTTTTGACTTCTGCATATCGTTTGGGATAAGGTATGCCCTATGATGGGCCGCCAGTTGTACGTCGCTGAAAGTGCATCTAGGCCCCTAATTGAGTTTTGGATGATTAATGACAAACGATTAAGGGACTAATGGCTTAAATAAGTGTATGAGCAGGTGATAGTCCCAAAAGGAACGCATCTACAGAAAATGACGACCCTCAAAAATGAAAAGGAGAACGGCATCGACTTGAAGTAGATTTGTTCGTTTAAGTTGAGTCGATAGAATCGCCGTACTATCAAGAGGGATGGATTGTAGGTACCTTAGAAATGATCTCTAGGCTCAGATGGACAACTTTCGCAAAATGAATTTTGGAAGTCACCAAGCACGGCACTCACTTTGTGTTGTTATTGTGTTGATATTATCGGAATGTCCGATGTGAATATCGGATAGTCCGATAGTATCGGATTTTCCGGTGTGAGTGTGGTTGCTGGCTTTGGACCTCTCTGGAAAAGTCAGACTGTCCGATAGTTGATATCGGAATGTCCGATGTGATTTGAGAATTTTTTCTAAGTCCTTGAGCTTGGATCTCTCGGGAATCATCGGATTGTCCGATGTCAGATATCGGACAGTCCGATATGGACTTAGAAGATTTTTGAAAAAACTTCTTCTTCATTGAAAACTCTCTGGAATTATCGGATTGTCCGATGTCTCATATCGGATAGTCCGATATACACTTAGAAATTTTGGAAGAAACTGTGCTGTGTTGAAATCTCTCGGGTTTTATCGGAACATCCGATGTATGTCATCGGATAGTCCGATATGTGATTCATTTCAAAAGAACTTGAATTTTTCGAGTGAAGTCGACCTGGAGATTTCTACAGATCGGATAGTCCGATGGCAGGCATCGGATAGTCCGATGTGGGGTCTGACACAGGGCAGAACGGCTATATTTTGAGTCTTGGCTATAAATACCCCACCCACTTCCTCATTTACTGCCACCTACCAGTGTGCTGAGCATTTACTTCACCTTTGCTACTCTCTTGCTTTCACTTGCTCTCTCTTGTGTTCATCTTTGAGAAATTAGTTAAGAGTTGAAGCAAGTGTCCTTTTAGTGTTTTGTTTGCAAACCGTGAAAGTCCATTTGATCACTAGGGTGATTTCCAAGAGCGAATCGACACTCCATTTATTACTCTTGGAGATTGAGGTCTCCTAGACGGCTAGGAGTCGCCGGTGAGCTCCCGATCTTCGTGTGGGACGCCACCGGAAGTTTGTGAAGGTTCGATTCCACCTTCGCAAGGAAAGGGATCAAGAAGTGAAACCGGCGAGTGCTTTGTGCAACACCGGGAGGAAAGAGGTCAAGTGAGACCCAGGCTTTGTGCCTCCTCAACGGAGACGTAGGATCTCCTCAAAGATCCGAACTTCGGGAAAAAGCAATCGTGCATCGGCTCTTTGGTGTGGTACTTTCTTGATGCTTAGAGAAGATTTATTTTGAAGTAACTGAAATATCTTGATTACTAGCTTCTTGCCTAGCACACTCTTGTTGGTCACCTACCCAAGATTTACCTTCACCCGTGCCAGATCTGTTCTTCATCTCTCTGATCGGATAATCCGATCGCGCATATCGGATATTCCGATATATATATCGGATAGTCCGATATTAAGGTCGGATAGTCCGGTAATTCCGCTGCGATTTAGGTTTAAATTTTTATACGCCTATTCACCCCCCCTCTAAGCGACTTATTCGATCCTTCAATTGGTATCAGAGCTAAATCTCCGTAGTTTGGCTTAACCGCTTAGAGAATCTAAGATGTCGGACTTAGAAAAGCATACCGAAGGCCGTTACCAAACTAAGGATACGGGCTCCGGTAGCGGGGTTGCAATTCCTTATGATTATTCCTCTTTTGGTGTCTCAAGTTCCTCATCTTATGTATCTGTGCCCTCCGGTCGAGCGCCTCATTTCGATGGCACTCATTATGTTGCATGGAAACATAAGATGAAGATGCACTTGAGATCGCTTCACCCTTCTATTTGGAAGATTGTGCAAACAGGTTTCAAACCCGTTGATCTAAACAACCTTACTCCCGCAGAAGATAAAGATCAACATTTCAATGATTTGGCAGTCAATGCTTTGTTTAACGCCTTGGGTGATTCTGAGTTCAACCGAGTCGATGGACTCGAGGAAGCAAAGGCCATTTGGGATAGGTTCATGGTCAGTCATGAAGGAATTTCAAGTGTCCGAGAATCGAAGATAGAGCTCATTATTGGTGAGCTAAACCGATTCACCTTGGAAGATGGAGAATCATACACTAAGATGTTTAACCGCTTGATGGTGCTTGTGAATCAAGCAAAAGGTCTTGGGTGCACCGACCTCTCTGACAAAGCAGTTGTCAAGATCATTCTTCGTGTGATCACCCCCACCAATCGCAATTTGGTTCAACTCATCCGTGACCGGCCAAACTTCGATACTTTGACGCCTCATGATGTAATTGGCCGACTAATGATGGATGAGATGATGACTAAGGAGGCCGAAGTTGTGGAAGAGCTAAAGTCCGGGAAGAAGAAGAGCATTGCTTTGAAGGCTGTCAAGGTAGTGCGCCAAGCAGAAGAGAGCACGAGCGAAGACGAAGAGTCGTGTGGTCCATTGACAAATGAGGACATGGCTCTATTTGTGCGAAGATTCAACAAATTCTTCAAGAAGAAGAATTTCAAACAAGGAGGTCAATCAAGAAACTTTAGAAGAAAATCAAAGGGGAGACACTCCACAAGAAGGTGCTATGAGTGCGGCGAAACTGGTCATTTCATTGCCGAGTGTCCGCATAAGGAGAATAAAGATGAGAAGTCTCACAAGAAGGACAAGTACCGGGGCAAGGACAAGGAGAAGAGCAAGAAGTACAAGGGCAAGGGTCGTGCCTACATTGGAAAGGAGTGGAACTCCGACACCGACTCCGACTCCGAGTCAAATTCCGACGAAGAAGGAGGAATTGTCTCCGTCGCCATCGCCGTATCCTCTACTCCAACAATGTCGAAGGGCCTCTTCGACAACTTGAGCGATGACGATGAAGCTGCTCCAATGTGCCTCATGGCAAAGGGGCACAAGGTATCATCACTTGTCTCCACTCCCTCCATTGCTAATGAATGTCTAGATGAGCACGATAGCGATAGTGATGATGATGTTAACACCGTGCTTAAGTCTATGAAAAACTTTGACATTCATAAATTAAATTTGCTCCTAAAAGATATTGAAAAATTGGAGGAAGTTGTAGAACAAAAGGAAGCTACTCTCGAAGCTCAAGAGGATTTACTCATCCTCGAAAAGGAGAAAAATCGTGAGCTAGAGAAGAGCCTATCTTTTGAAAAAGGGAAGAATGAGGAATTGGTTAAGAACTTAAAATTGACCAAATCCGAGGTGACTAGTCTTAAGATCACCTACGCTTCACTCGAAGAGGAACTTGCGAAGTCAAAGGATGCTTGCAAGGCTCTTGAGTTGAAGCTTGTTGATCTCAAGAATAGCCCTCCGATTACCTCAACCATTAGCTCCAATTCTTCTTTACCTTCTACGAGCAATGGATGCGCTAGATGCTACAACGTTAATATTGATACTTATGCCACTAATCTTGAGACATTGCAAGTGTTAGCACATGAAAATGAGAAAGCTCAAGGGAATGCTTGAAGATAGACTTCAAAAGTCCTACAAGGCAAGTAAGGGACTAGAGGAGTTCCTAGGTGAGCGACAAGGTAACACTATGAAGCATGGGCTTGGATATATTCCACCCAAAGGGAAGAAGAGCAATATTATGGTTGCTCCTTTAAATAAGCCCATACAATTTGTTAAGAGCAAAGAGAATTCTAAGTACAAAACTCACTCTACATTCTTTGCATCCTATGTACTTAAGAGGACTAACTTAGGTCGTGTAGTTGCTTGTCATGTTGGGGGTAAGCCCAAAAATTCCTCTTATGTGCGATCTATTTGGGTCCCAAAATCACTTGTCACTAACATGCGTGGACCTAAACAAGTTTGGGTACCAAAGAGCAAAAACTAAATTTTATTTTGTAGGCCTACATCTCCGGTGGATCAATTTGGATCTTGGATAGCGGATGTACGCATCATATGACTGGAGAAAGGGCAATGTTCGCACATTTGGACGCCAATGGAACGAATAGTGCAAGCATCATTTTTGGCGACAATGGAAAAGGTGAAGTAGTAGGTTTAGGTAAAATCCTTATTACAAATGATTTTCATTTGAATAATGTTTTGCTTGTCGAATCACTGAGCTACAATTTGTTGTCCGTTGCTCAATTGTGTGAAGCGGGCTACAATTGTGTGTTCAGTAATAAGGGTGTGGATGTCATTAAGAGGAATGATGGGTCAATAGCCGTTAAGGGATGTTTGAAAGGGAATCTCTATCTTGTAGATTTTACTACGGATAGAGTTAACCTTGAAGCGTGTCTTATGGCTAAATCTAGCATGGGTTGGTTATGGCATCGCCGACTTGCTCATGTTGGTATGATGAACCTTCACAAGCTCATTAAGGGCAATCACATCCTTGGACTAACAAATATTGTCTTTGAGAAAGATAGGGTGTGTAGCGCGTGTCAAGCAGGAAAGCAAGTTGGAGCATCTCATCCCGCGAAGAATGTGATGACCACCTCAAGACCATTGGAGATGCTTCACATGGATTTGTTCAGCCCCATCACCTACATAAGCATTGGAGGAAACAAGTATGGTTTAGTTATTGTTGATGACTTTTCTCGCTTTACTTGGGTATTTTTCTTTCATGATAAAAGTGAAGCTCAAGGAAGCTTGAAGAAATTCATGAGAAGAGCGCAAAATGAATTTGAAGTGAAGATTAAGAAGATTCGGAGTGACAACGGCACCGAATTCAAGAACACCGGTGTGGAGGAGTTTCTCGATGAAGAAGGCATCAAGCATGAATTTTCGGCTCCCTACACACCTCAACAGAATGGGGTAGCCGAAAGGAAGAATCGTACCCTCATAGAGATGGCGCGCACGATACTTAACGAATACAAGGTCTCCGACATATTTTGGGCGGAGGCAATCAACACCGCGTGCCATAGTGCTAACCGACTATACCTCCACAAGTTGTTAAAGAAGACGGCGTACGAGCTCCTCACCAGCAAGAAACCAAATGTCTCCTACTTTCGAGTCTTTGGTAGCAAATGCTATATCCTAAACAAGAAAGCTAAGTCCTCTAAATTTGCTCCTAAAGTAGATGAAGGTTTCTTACTTGGCTATGGATCGAATGCTTATGCTTACCGAGTTTTCAACAACACCACCGGTGTAGTTGAAATCTCGCGTGATGTAACATTTGATGAAACTAACGGTTCTCAAGTAGAACAAGTTGATCGTACTGTGATTGACAGGGAAGAACCACCATGTGATGCAATCAAGAGATTGACGATTGGAGAAGTGAGAACTCTTGAGAAAAAAGAAGTCCCGAGCACTCCAATTCAGGATGAAGCTCCATCATCTTCAATACAAGCTCAAGTTGGCTCAAATACTGCACAAGACGATGAGGACCCAATTCAAAAGTCAAATGCAACGGTCCCTCATCCAAGAGTGCATCAAAGTGTTCAGCGAGATCACCCCGTCGACAACATTCTTGGAGATATTAACAGGGGAGTATCCACTAGATCTCGCATTGCTAATTTTTGTGAATTTTACTCTTTTGTCTCCTCTCTTGAACCTCTTAAGGTAGATGAAGCACTTCTAGATCCGAACTGGGTGATGGCTATGCAAGAGGAGTTGAATAACTTCGAGAGGAATCAAGTGTGGAAGCTTGTTGAAAGACCTAAGCAAAACGTGATTGGAACCAAATGGGTGTTTCGGAACAAGCAAGACGAGAATGGAATCGTGACTAGAAATAAAGCACGGTTGGTTGCTCAAGGGTACACTCAAATCGAAGGTTTGGATTTCGATGAAACTTATGCTCCAGTAGCTAGGTTTGAATCTATTAGAATATTACTTGCCTTTGCTACTCACCATGATTTTAAGTTGTATCAAATGGACATGAAAAGCGCCTTCCTAAATGGACCTCTCTCCGAGATGGTCTACGTTGAGCAATCACCTGGCTTCGAAGACCCGAACCATTCGGATCATGTCTACTTTCTACACAAGGCTCTCTATAGGCTTAAGCAAGCACCGAGAGCGTGGTTCGAGTGTCTTCGCGATTTTCTCCTCGAACAAGGTTTTGTAGTCGGAAAGGCCGACCCCACTCTCTTTACCAAACATATTGATAATGATTTATTTGTTTATCAAATATATGTTGATGACATTATATTTGGATCTACTAATGAGCATTTATGCAAGGAGTTTAGCAGGATCATGACGAAAAGGTTTGAGATGTCCATGATGGGCGAATTGAAGTTCTTCCTCGGCTTTCAAGTTAAACAACTCAAGGAAGGAACCTTCATATGCCAAACCAAGTACATCAAAGACATGCTCAAGAAATTCGGTATGGAGAACGCCAAGCCAATCAAGACGCCAATGCAAGCCAACGGGCATCTAGACCTCGACAAAGAAGGTAAACCGGTCGTCCAAAAGGTATATCGCTCGATGATCGGTTCCCTACTTTATCTTTGTGTATCTAGGCCCGATATTATGCTTAGTGTGTGCATGTGTGCAAGATTTCAAGCCGCTCCCAAAGAGTGCCACATGGTGGCCATAAAGAGAATTTTGAGATATTTAGTGCACACTCCTCATTTTGGGCTTTGGTATCCAAAAGGTGCATCATTTGAGTTAGTTGGCTACTCCTATGCGGATTATGCTGGATGTAAGGTGGATAGGAAAAGTACTTCGGGGACATGTCAATTCCTAGGTAGATCCCTTGTCTCTTGGTCCTCTAAGAAACAAAATTTCGTAGCCCTATCCACAGCCGAAGCCGAATACATTGCCGCCGGGAGCTGTTGTGCGCAATTGCTTTGGATGAGGCAAACCCTAAATGACTATGGCTTAACCTACAATCGTGTTCCACTTTTGTGTGACAATGAGAGCGCCATAAAAATTTCTAATAACCCCGTTCAACACTCCCATACAAAGCATATCGATATTCGCCACCATTTCTTGAGAGACCACTCCACCAAAGGCGATATCGATATTCAACATGTGAGCACAAATGACCAACTAGCTGATATATTCACCAAGCCCCTTGATGAAAAGAGATTCTGCGATTTGAGAAGTGGGCTAAACATTTTAGATTCTCGGAACTTGGCTTGAAAGATTGCATGATTCATATGCTATATTTGTTTAGTTTCAACCTAATGTTTTTCAAAAATCTTCTTTACTTCTTTAAAATTTGTTTGTTTTTTGGCTCTTCGTTTGGGTCAAACCACTTGTGATCATAGCCCTTAGTGCTTTTATGTTCGCTGATCATAAATGGGGAGACGGCAAAAGTGTTCACAAGTCATATCCTCTCAATCCTTGAAACCATCTCTCCTTGTGCTGGAAATTTACATAGATCGGACTGTCCGACCTTTTGAATCGGACTATCCGATTTCTGTAAGTCTGCACATATCGGACTATCCGATGTCTATATCGGACTGTCCGATATCTGGGTGATCACACACATCGGACTATCCGATTTCCTTATCGGACTATCCGATGTGGGCAGGTTTTAAATGAAGCCCAGGGGTTTTTCTCTCTCTCCTCGCGCTCACCATTCTCAGAATGTCTTTCGGGTCTCCTCTCCTTTGGCGATTTTGGAAGCCCCAAGCTCTTTCCCTCATCTCAAGAGTCCTTCTCCGCGGATTTGTTTCCTTTTTGGTGGAAATTCGCTTCCTCATTCTCTCCTCTCCTCGGATTTGTGCTTGAGGTAACCTCTTCCTTCTCATCTCTAGAGTTTCAATTCTCCGTTGAATTTCTATCGATTCCCTTCGGTAGAAATGTTCTTCTTCACCCTAAGATTGCATTCCTTGTTATTTGTTGCAAATGCGTGGATGTTTGTCAAGAAACTACCATTCTTTGTTCTTCCCGCAAATATCGGATTATCCGATAATTGGCATCGGACTATCCGACATTATCATCGGACAGTCCGACCCAAAATATCGGACTATCCGATGTTTTCAGGAGTTTACAGAATTGTGAGTTTCTTTCCGGTTCTCTTGGTTATCGTCTCAATTTCCTGTGCCATATCCTCTAGATCTCTGCAATGGCTGCCGGCGATGACAAGGGTGAGAAGTTGAAGAGGGCCCTCCACACTGATGATCAGGGGCAGTTTAAGAGGAAGACTCCGACGAACACTCGGACCAAGGCAGTGGCTAGTCGAGGAAATCCCCCAGATACTTCGTCTGATGTGCCTGTGGTGGCGACTGCTGATGCTCCAATGCCAACCGGTGGAAAATCGAAGAAGCTAGTTGTCTCAAAACCCAAGCAAAAGGGCATCACAATTTCTGAGCCTCGTCGTCAAGATGATGCACCTCCTGTCCGTCCTCCTCCTCCACCAGGCAAGGGTAAAGGATCTTCTACTAGTGCCCCATCCACAGCCGAAAAGGGCAAAGGTCCAGCTCAGGATGACGACGACTATCTACCTTACCCATTGATGAGTAAGCCTTCTCGTCGTCCCGATTTTCTGAGGGCTGTTGTGAGCTACAAGGGTAAATCTGGGATGGTCACTAAAGCTAGAGCATCAAATCCCTATAATAGAAGGCAGTTCTCCTCAGACAAGCGTTTTTGGGATTTCTTTCAGCAGGACTTTTATGAGACAGTCATTCTCCCTCGCAAGAATCCAATCGTCAGTATGCAGTGGGTTGACTAGGAGTATATGGAGTCCTGTGATGACCCGGTCTTCAACGATGTCATCGAAGCCTGTGAAAGGCTTGGGATTAAAAGGATCATGGGCATGAAGCAAGATTGGAACACCAAGGTCATTGCTCAATTTTATGCTACTCTGCATGTCTCGAATGACACTATGACCTAGATGACAGAAGGAGAGCAATTCAGAATGTCTGTTGGTCGTTTTGGTACTCTTCTGGGATTTAGAGCTGAAGACAGCTTGGACAAGGATGATCTTCATATCAATCGCTCTTTAGTTGCTGACAATCTGAGTTCCCTGTACATTGAGGATTCCGCTTTTGAGCCTGGGAACACCAAATATTTGAAGCCTATGATTGCAGCTGCCAACAGACTCCTTCGGAAGACCATTGCTCCAAAAGAAGGTGATGCTTCTCACATTCTATCCTACACCCGGGACATTCTGTGTCGGATGCTACCAGGGGGAAGACCGTTTATGGTAGCACTATATCTCTGGAATGAAATTCATGCAAACTCCCTCGATCCCAAGCACAGCTGTGGTTTTGCTCCATACATTATGAGGGTTATTGAGGGTGTTACCAAGATGAAGTTTGAATGTGATGTCAAGCATCTCGGGCTGCAGTCAGGCCAGTTAAGTCAGCTGCTCCTCAGGCTCCTTCTACTGCAGCTCCTCCTACCTCTACTCCTACTGTTTCAGCTGCTTCTGCTGTTCCTCCGCACTCATCGTCCTCCACTGATCGTGTTCTGAAGTATCTTGTCAAGATGGCTAAGAAGAATGCAAAAAGGCTCAAGTCCATTCAGCGACATCTTAGCCTTCCTTGCTCCAGTGGCAGCGAGGACTCCTTGGAGGACCCCTTTGTCTCTCTGGCTGGTGCAGATCCCTCATCTTCTGACGAATATGCCGCATCTAGCAATGAGTCCGGGAGTGATTGATTGTTCTGATTGCTACTCCTCTTTCCCTTTTTGGTGCTTTGATGCCAAAGGGGGAGAGAAAAGTTATCTATTCCTCATGATTTGTGAACACTATTGCTGTTGAGCTGTTGGTTGTTGATATTTGTTGGAAAATGTTCTTTTTGGTCTTGTTGGCTATTATTTAGGGCAAACTGTTGCTTAACCTTTGCTTTAATACATTATATACCTCAGCTCTATTAAATTACATCTGCTCAACGATGGCTTTGTTTCTCGTGTTCATCATATTATTATTGCCACTTACCCAAATGCCAAGATATAGGGGGAGCTCCTCGTAAATTTCACCTCTAATGCACACATTTAGGGGGAGCTCAACCTATCTTGCACATTCTCTAAATCATTATTCATTTATTTCGCATATGCTTTAATCGTGTTGTCATCAATCACCAAAAAGGGGGAGATTGAAAGTGCATCTAGGCCCCTAATTGAGTTTTGGATGATTAAAGACAAATGATTAAGGGACTAATGGCTTAAATAAGTGTATGAGCAGGTGATAGTCCCAAAAGGAACGCATCTACGGAAAATGACGACCCTCAAAAATGAAAAGGAGAACGGCGTCGACTTGAAGTAGATTTGTTCGTTTAAGTTGAGTCGATAGAATCGCCGTACTATCAAGAGGGATGGATTGTAGGTGCCTTAGAAATGATCTCTAGGCTCAGATGGACAACTTTCACAAAATGAGTTTTGAAAGTCACCAAGCACGGCACTCACTTTGTGTTGTTATTGTGCTAATATTATCGGAATGTCCGATGTGAATATCGGATAGTCCAATAGTATCGGATTTTCCGGTGTGAGTGTGGTTGCTGGCTTTGGACCTCTCTGGAAAAATCGGACTGTCCGATAGTTGATATCGGAATGTCCGATGTGATCTGAGAATTTTTTCTAAGTCCTTGAGCTTGGATCTCTCGGGAATCATCGGATTGTCCGATGTCAGATATCGGACAGTCCGATATGGACTTAGAAGATTTTTGAAAAAACTTCTTCTTCATTGAAAACTCTTTGGAATTATCGGATTGTTCGATGTCTCATATCGGATAGTCCGATATACACTTAGAAATTTTTGTAGAAACTGTGCTGTGTTGAAATCTCTCGGGTTTTATCGGAACATCCGATGTATGTCATCGGATAGTCCGATATGTGATTCATTTCAAAAGAATTTGAATTTTTTGAGTGAAGTCGACCTGGAGATTTCTACAGATCAAATAGCCCGATGGCAGGCATCGGATAGTCCGATGTGGGGTCTGACACAGGGCAGAACGGCTATATTTTGAGTCTTGGCTATAAATACCCCACCCACTTCCTCATTTACTGCCACCTACCAGTGTGCTGAGCATTTACTTCACCTTTGCTACTCTCTTGCTTTCACTTGCTCTCTCTTGTGTTCATCTTTTAGAAATTAGTTAAGAGTTGAAGCAAGTGTCCTTTTAGTGCTTTGTTTGCAAACCGTGAAAGTCCATTTGAGCACTAGGGTGATTTCCAAGAGCGAATCGACACTCCATTTATTACTCTTGGAGATTGAGGTCTCCTAGACGGCTAGGAGTCGTCGGTGAGCTCCCGATCTTCGTGTGGGACGCCGCCGGAAGTTTGTGAAGGTTCGATTCCACCTCCGCAAGGAAAGAGATCAAGAAGTGAAACCGGCGAGTGCTTTGTGCAACACCGGGAGGAAAGAGGTCAAGTGAGACCCAGGCTTTGTGCCACCTCAACGGAGACGTAGGATCTCCTCAAAGATCCGAACTTCGAGAAAAAGCAATCGTGCATCGGCTCTTTGGTGTGGTACTTTCTTGATGCTTTGAGAAGATTTATTTTGAAGTAACTGAAATATCTTGATTACTAGCTTCTTGCCTAGCACACTCTTGTTGGTCACCTGCCCAAGATTTACCTTCACCCGTGCCAGATCTGTTCTTCATCTCTCTGATCGGATAATCCGATCGCGCATATCGGATATTCCGATATATATATCGGATAGTCCGATATTAAGGTCGGATAGTCCGGTAATTCCGCTGCGATTTAGGTTTAAATTTTTATACGCCTATTCACCCCCCTCTAGGCGACTTATTCGATCTTTCAGTCACGACAGTCGGGTACAGGTACCACTCGGCTAAATCCTATTTAAACAATGGTATGCCCCAGATGAGCCGACTGCCAGTATTCCAATAATTGTGCTGGGTACCAGTGGAGCTCTATTGAGTCCTTCACGATTTCTTTGCATACAACAGGGCACTCGACTGGAAAAGAAAACTAGTCGGGAAGCTGCATCAAGAACTGGAAGCACCGGCGTGAAGCATGACTCAGTTGGGCTGCGACCAGGAAGGTGGCAACTCGATCGCAAAGCACTCGAGGGCTACTGTGGAGTATATGGACCCCGGGTATGTGTATGGCAGGCCGTGAGGACCACCCAAGTGGGGATGGGCTAAGCCGACTACATGAAGATGGGTATTGCCCAGGAGGCAGGCCGCCATGTGAAACAAGGAAACCCCGAAGATAGAAACCAACCTTGATTAGGTAGGATATGATTGTAATCCTGTTTGTTGCCATACTCGGCAAATAAGGATAGGGTAGAATCTCTACTTTGTAACCAATCAGGGATCTTCCTTATAACCGCTCCCCTACTGCTATATAAAGGGGGGCGGGGCACATCATTCTACAAGATACGATCATCGGATCATCAGCAATAAGCTAGACACACATAATCCCAGAGCACAGGACTAGGGTATTATCTCCCACGCGAGAGCCCGAACCTGTATAATTCTTGCATCTTGTGCTACCATCGAGTTTGGATCCAACGCCTAGCCCCATTTTCATTATTGCCGACAACAAACGTCGACACAAGTGGAGATCGCATTGCAGTCTTTGCAAACAGAAATGTCAAACAAATGCCATGCTACTCCATGGAATGGTGAAGGGATGCAGCCGTTGCAGCATACAAGAGCAGCTCGTTGTCAGTCAACGATGGGCCGATGGCTAATAACTTGGGGGAGGGTTCTCATGCAGCATCGCAACAAAGCCGAAGCTATAGCTTGGAGCAAGAGTTCATGTCATCTGCTGAGCTACCACGCTAAATGAGTTCATCGACTTCTCTATGCTCATCCTCCTTATTGCCATCGTCTAGTGAGGCTATTTCTTAATGTATATTTTTATGTTGTACCATTTACTACCTTTAGTGCACTAGTTCCTTGATCTTGGACTTATTCTGAATAAGTTTTATCAACATTCATGTGATCATTACATTGTTGCAGGGATTGAAATTTCGTTTTGCTTTAAATATCGTCCGTGACCAAAAAAGAAATTTTGGCGAGATTTAGAAATTTTGGACAAATTTCGGACGAACTGTAAAAACGGATTTTCAAATCCAGAAACTTTTTATCGAGAAAACCGAGATCTCAGCTAGATTTGCTGATATCACAGCAAAATTGCACCGAGCGAAAAATGGCACAAAGGACGTCGAAAAATTTTGACATTTTTTGTGAAGGTTCCTAACAGATCATTGGTCCCCTAAAAATTTTAGATGATTATCAAATCTAAGAAATTTTTAAAAATTCAAACATTGCAACTGTCCTGATAAAACGCTAACTCGCAAGTTTGAACTGAATGAAAAATGAAACAAACCACGTTATAAAATTTTGAAATTTTTTGTGCATGGTTATGATGCATAATTAATGTTCCCATAAAATATTAAGATGATGATCAAACTTCATGAATTTTAAAAAATTTAAACAGTACTATTGTCCTAATAAAAGCCATACCAGCAAACTTCAACCAAATGAAAAAGGTACAAACTACGTTAGAAAATTTTGAAAACTTTTGTGGATGTTCATGATGTATCATTAATATTTCTATAAAATTTCATATGATGATCAAACTTCAAAAATTTCCAAAAATTCTGACAATGTTACGTCCTGATAAAAGCCTGATGATCAATACATAGACTTGCTTTAATAATAAAAAATGGTTTAAAATTTTTAAAAATTTTGCAGAAGGGTTCTAAGGAAATGCTTAAGATCTCATGAAAATTTTGAATCATTATCACACTCTACTCTAGTGAATTTATAAAATTTTTACAAGTGCACTGTACCATTTATGTTCTTTCTATTTTTGATTTTTTAAATATAACAAATGAAGTTCAATACATACATAGATTTGATTGAGCAAACACAAAAATTTGAAAACTTTTGAAAATTTTATAGAATGTTACTGAGGCAATTCTTAAGCTCTCATAAAAATTTTGGATCATGATCACACTCGACAAAATTTATAAAATTCTCACAAGGTTATTGTCCCAATTTTGTTAGTTTTTTATTTTTGAAGATAACAAATGAAGTTCAATTATTTTGAAAATTTTTATGTATGATCCTACACTTCTTAGTATGGTACCATAAACTTTTCACATTATGATAAAGTATGTACAATTTTATAAAAATTCAAAAGTGTTTCTGCAAATTTTAAAAAAATACCTCAAAAATTTGGTTTTTCAACATATTTTTATAGGAGATGACTTTATTAAGGGTTAATGATCAATTTCTGGTAAAAAAAAAGGCAAAAACCTGTCAAAAATCTCGAGATCTCGCCAAGATTTCTAAGATTACTGTAGCAATTTATTTTTTTTGATTTTTTTACTCCGGCCGGTATTTCAAAACTCATTCACCTCCAGTAAGCAAGATCTCACAAAAATGTTGGCAAGATTTTAATCCTGCATAGTTGTACCCATTGTTATTTTGAGTCACGTATGTGCTTGGTGCCAATCGGTTGGAAAATGCAACTGATTTTCTTTAGTAACAAATAAAAGGTCATGGTAACGTACATAACTCTGTCCGTCAATAAGGTTCCTATCATATATCAATACCAGTACATACCAGCCGGTATAACTGATATAGATCATTTTGGCATTTAAACCAGTACAAAGTAGCCTCATACACCATACCAATTTTGATACCAGTCATACTAGTTTGATACCAGTCACTACTGGCTATACCAGCTTCGACACCTATCAATATCGGTTATGTCAATGGAATTGATAATATAATCTATTGTACTATATGTTATATTTGATAGCACTACTATGTATTTAGAGTAATATTATAAGTGAACTTTAGTGTACATATAATTAAACATGTATATACTTATAAATATATGTTATTATACTAAACCCGAAACGGTATGCTAGAATAGACCGGTACCGGAACATATCATTCCAAGAGCCAAACCAATATAACCTCCGGTCCAGTACTAACAAGTTTGGTTCATATTGTCTAGCGAACAAGAACACTGAACCAGCCTAAGCTCAGCATTATTATTTATCAGACAAGAAAACTAAGTTCACTTGCTCAAATTCAACAATCAACAGATAATTAGGTTGGATATAACTTGAGACGAATGCTCCACCAAGCCATCCTTTAGATTTATTTCCCAGTATAGCATGTATTATAGATGGATGCTCGAAGAAAAAAGACAGTTGCAAAGAATGAGAGAGCAACAGTTGTCCTCTCAGCAATCAGTCGTACAAATTTCACAACTACTTCTACAGTCATAGTACTGAAATCGTGACAGCAGAACATCCCCTGTTATCATTTCTCTTAATTGGGAAGATATAATACAAGAAAACTTAGGGCCTATTTGGTAGAGCTCCAGATTCCAGCTTCACTTGAGATCTAAAACTTATAGGCTAAAATAAAGTGAATTACGTTTATATTTTTAGTCTAAAATGTAAACAAGATGATCCATCTAAACATTTTTAATGTACTCACGCTTCAGCTTCATGAATCTGGTGAAGCTAAAATTTTCAACTTCACCAGATTCTCAGAATCTGGAGAAGCTGAATCCCTGCCAAACAGGGGCCTTAGCTGGCCCAACATTATTAAGTTGTAAGCGACTCTCCTGCCTTGGCCAGCTCCTCCAGCTTCTTGTCAATCTGGGCTTCTGTTAGGCCATTCAAGCGAACGCACCTCTCCACACCCATATCTCACCAGTAGATCAACAGAGATTATTAACAGGGGTATTGTCAAATATATGTTCCACATAACATACATGCAGTTACATGATACATCGCACAGATTCTCTTCAATACAAAAATCCAATTGTGCTTGGCATTGTGTTCATACATTGAATAATATTGAGAGAAGCAAAGGTTTGGAAGAATTGAATTATCATTGATAGGGTAGTTTACATTCATATAGGCAGATGCTATCCTTAGCTATGGTAGTCTATCTCTAAATATAGAAACTATCCTCTAATTTAGTACAAACAGATACAATGCATGCGCAAGCCAAGTATGGCGAGGGAGAATATGGCGCAGGCCTGATTAGGCGCCTGCCCATATATGGACAGGTCATGTATGGTAGTCTAACATCCCCCCGCAATCTCAGCGGGAGTGTCGCGGACGTTGAGATTGGTCCTGAACTCCTGGAAGACGGAGGATGGAAGACCCTTGGTGAAGATGTCAATGTATTGATGAGACGTAGGCACATGTAGAACGCAAACGTCGCCAAGGGAAACACGCTTGCGGACGAAGTGAAGGTCGATCTCCACATGCTTGGTACGCTGGTGCTGGACCGGATTGGTGGAGAGGTAGACAGTGCTAACATTGTCGCAATAGACGACGGTAGCTCGGCGAAGAGGTTGTCATAGTTAGAGGAGAAGTTGACGGAGCCAACAGGCTTCGGCTACGCCATTTGCAACCCCTCGATACTCGGCCTCGGCACTTGAGCGGGATACAGTGTGTTGTCGCTTTGAGGACCAAGAGATAAGATTTGGACTGAGGAAGGCACAATAGCAGAAAGTAGAGCGCCGAGTATCAGGACACCCGGCCCAGTCTGCATCGGTGTAGACAGTGAGGTCATGAGGACTGCTTCAAGTGAATTGAATGCCGTAGTGAAGGGTGCCCTTGAGGTAGTGGAGGATACACTTGATCAGCTGAAAGTGATGATCTCGCGGGTCGTGCATGTAGAGACACGCTTGTTGAATGGCATGGGAGATGTCCAGCCTGGTAAAGGTCAGGTACTGTAGGGCGCCGGCCAAACTCCTATAAAGGGTGGGGTTGGCGACAGGCTGTCCTCCATCAGCCGAGAGCTTGGTACGAGCTTCAATGGGAGTAGCGCAAGAATGGAAATTCGACACGCCGACGTGTTGCAGAATCTCCGCCGCATGCTTGCCCTGTGACAAGAAGAGGCCATGTGTAGAGCGGGAAGCTGCAATGCCTAGGAAGTACTTGAGATCACCGAGATTGCTCATGGCGAACTCTTGCTTGAGGTTGTCGATGAAGCACTGAAGAAGAGATGGTGCCGAGGCGGTGAGGATGATGTCGTCGATGTACAGTAGGAGGTAAATGGTGTCGACACCGAAGTGGTAGATGAACAAAGAAGAGTCGGACTTGGAGTTGATGAAGCCAGTGGAGGTGATGAAGGCGTGAAAACGACTGTACCAGGCTCTAGGGGCCTGTTTTGGGCCATACAGTGACTTGTTGAGATGGAAAACATGATGAGGCCGATCAGGGTTGACGAAGCTGGACGGTTGTTGCGCATAGACCATCTAGATGAGGTTGCCGTTGAGGAAGGAGTTCTTGACGTCGAGCTGGTGAACGGTCCATGGCATTGCTGATGGCAATGGAGAGAACAGTATGAATGGTAGCAGGCTTAACCACTGTACTGAACGTCTCATCATAGTCGACACTGTGCTGTTGGGAGAAGCCACAGAGGATCCAACGCGCTTTGTAGCGGGTGAGGGAGCCATCGGAGTTGAACTTGCACTTGTAGATCCACTTGCCGGAGACGATGTTGGCGCAGGGAGGAGGTGCCACCAAGTCCCACGTGTTATTGCTGACAAGGGTGGTGTACTCATTGATCATGGCTACCTGCCAATGAGGATCGTGGAGGGCACCACGGTAAGTCTTCGATTCGGGAGAGAGTTCGCTGGCAGTGGTGGCATGGAGCTGGTAAAGAGGAGGCAGGGTGCCATCCTTGCTTCTTGTCACCATTGGATGGGAAGAGGCCGATGGCGCAACACCCTTAGCCTGGCGCCCCACCATCGAGTCAGTAGCAGCCTCGCCGCAGTCAGGAGTAGCACCAGTGGACAACTCTGGTGCAGAGGATCGAGGACGACGAGTGAAGACGTGGCGTAGGATGGGACTGGGAAAGGGCCTGGCGGCCGCAGTACTACACCAGCACTGTCAGGACCAAGGCTACCCATAGTCGCGTCGAATATGGCGGGCGCACTGGTCGGAGCTCCTGGAGGCCCGTCGGTAGGCGCAGCAGGTGCATCGCGCACGCCTGACACGCCAGTAGCTGTAGGTGGCGCATAGACTGCGAGCACGGCGTTCGGAACCATATCGTCAAGACCTGCATCTAAGAAAGAGTATGTCGAGGGGCAAGGGACAATTTCCTGGTGAAAGGAAAGGTAAGCTCATCAAAAATAACAAGCTGCGAGGTGATGATGTGGTTGGTGGCCAAGTCTAGACGGCGTTTTGTTGGGAGGTGTAGGGGCAGGAGAGGCGTAGGTGTATGCTAGCTACAAGGAAGAAGGTTCTAGTGGCATTGTTGTCGAATTCATGTCCATTATCACACTTTGTTTAAATGGCTATAGAGAACTGAGTAGAGACATAGGCGTGAAAGTGGCACAATGTGGAAAAAGTGTCTGACTTGAACTTTAGAGGAAAGGTCCAGAGGTAATGGGTAAAATCATCAAGACAAACTAAATAATATTTAAAACCAGATAGGCTGGGAATAGTTGACGTCCACAAGTCACAATGAATAAGCTCAAAAGGTTTAGTTGTGCGCGACACAGAAGTAGAGAACGGAAGACGAACATGTTTGCCTAATTGGCATGCATGACATGTGTGGCACAATTTTATTTGACATAGCTAAAAATTCGGCGAGATGGGACAGTACTTGATCGCCAAGATGTCCCAGACGATGGTGCTAGGAGATCTGATTGGAGGAGGCAACAACAAAGGCGTCTGGCTTGTTAGCAGCACGGAACGGATAGAGGTCACCTGAGCTATTGCACCTCTGAATCACGGCTCGAGTGCGGAGGTCCTTCACAGAAAAACCAAAGGGATATAATTTGATAGAGGAATGATTATCTTTAGTAAATTTGCGAAAGGAAATAAGGTTAGCGATGATATTAGGAGAGACAAGAACGTTGGATAAATGGAGCAGACGAGTGGTGGTGAGAAGGCGGCTGTCTCTGGTGGCGACCACAAGGAGAGAGGAACCATTCCCGACAATGATGTGTGTAGATAAAGAAGGTGTGGAGTGGAGAGTGGTAAGGTTACTAGAGTCTGTGGTAAGGTGAGACGAAGCCCCAGAGTCTATGTACCAAGCTGCCGGATCGGGCTATTGTAGTGTCATTATGTTCATCGCCTGAACCAGGGTGGCCTTGGTCCCAGGAGGGGTACTGGTCGCCGCCATATGGTGCTGTCGAAGGTGCCACAAAGGGTGCTGCAAGGGGCATTGGCGTGGGGAAGATCTGCCACGGTGGTAGAGGCACCGGCTGCTATAAAACCAGCGTGAAGAAAGCCTGCTGTGGAGGCCGTGGACCAAGGATCCCTGGTGCGCAGGAGGCAGCTGGCCAGAACTGGAAGCTCCCAGCCCAGGGGCTGAAACCTACGTGAGCACCAAAAGGCAGGGCCAGAGGACGGGTGCCATAGAAGTTGTTGCTGCCCTAGCCGGAGGAAATATTGTAGCCGCCCTAACCGGAGGAGTTGCGGCCCTTCACCCTTACCTTTGTGCTTTGAGTTTCTGGTCCCCTTATTGCTGTTGCCGCTGGCGGAGGAGGGGGATTGCCCAGCAGCGCCAGTGAGGAGGGCAGTGGCACCGATTGCCTTATTGTTCTTGATCTCGGCCTCTTCGCGAAGAAGCATGGATCGCACTACCAAGAACGAAGGGAGAGGCTCCTTGGTCTTGATGATGGCCGCAATGTGGCAGCAGGTCTCGCTCAGCCCTTGGAGGAGAGTGAGATCGAGGGTGTCATCTCGAACAGGGTGCCCGATGTCGGCGAGGGAGTCAGCATAGGACTTGAGGTGCTGGGAATAGGCGAGAATGGAAAGATCTCCTTGTGCCAAGGTGCGAAACTCGGCTTCTAGGGCCAGAGCTCACGATGTGCGATTGTTCCGGAAGAGCACCTCCACGCTCTCCGAGATGTTGCGGGCGGAAGCACCGCGATGAAGCACGATGCCGAGGATCTTGGACAGAGACGCGTAGAGGAGGGACTTCATGGCGAACTCGGTAGTCTTCCACGTGGCGTCAGGCACCGCTGGAGCTGTTGCGAGCAGGTGATCAATGGCGCTGAACTTGCCAATGAGGATCTCGAACAATTCTCACCATCGAGAGTAATTTGGTAGATCAAGATCGAGAGAGAAGGGTATGTGGGTTTTAATGTTGATTGTGGATAGTGCGAAGCAGGATTAAAAGGTGGAGGAACGCCAACAGCGGCTGGGATAAGGGCACCAACAATGGGGTTGGGTGGTATGGCATCAGCGGCTGTAGCCAGGGCGCCATTGCCAGGAGGTACAGGAGCATCGGCCATGGACGCCTACTGCTTTGATACCATGAGAGAAGGAAAGGCTTGGAAGAATTGAATTATCATTGATAGGGGAGTTTACCTTCATATAGGCAGATGCTATCCTTAGCTATGGTAGTCTATCGCTAAATATAGAAACTATCCTCTAATTTAGTACAAACAGATACAATGCATGCGCAAGCCAAGTATGGCGAGGGAGAATATGGCGCAAGCCTGATTAGGCGCCTATCCATATATGGACAGGCCATGTATGATAGTCTAACAAATATAATATATGAAGTAAAAGAATGGATGTAAATGGAATTTCAAGCAGAAATGAACCATGAAATGAAACACGTTCTTTCTTATTCATTGGGAAAATGGAGGAAAAGGAATTCCATCCCAAGATATGCAGTGTTCATTTATTTGTTTACATGTAATATGCCTAGCCCCAAATCTGTGAATCTCTACAGTTTATGACTTTTTCTTCGATTGAATGGTTCAAAAACTTCATTACAACAAACGGTCAAGGGCTAAACGAACAAAGCAAATGCACTATAAGTGAATTAAGTATTTGAATGTACTCTTCTAAACAGAAAGTGCTAGACCAAAAAAAATACCCTTTCAAAAAGACACAAACGCCACAAAATCAGTGTATAAACAATGGCATAGCCACTTCTTCCATTATCATTTGCTTGCAATTGCAGTTTGCCTAGCTTATTTTCATTTACATCATTGTGTAGTTTGGTAAATGATAGCACAAATTCTAAAAAAGCCCTATGCATAGTCTTACAATAAAAAGAGCAATTTGAGGTTCCTCTCGAAGTCTACAGGCATCAAAATCCCCAAACACATTGCCTTGTAAGAGCATCATAAGTGCATAACATTACATCAGTACTTAGGCAAGGCACTAAACAAGATAGTAGCGGACCTGAATGCCTGAAGTATGTAGTTATGGAAGTTTATAAGTTCGAACTTGCAATCCACTACGATCAATGTGGCTCTTTACCATAAACTGTATGAGGGGGAAGTCTGTTCTTTGGTGCTAATCACACATACTAGGAAACACGAGGCTTGCACAGCGCTTGAAACTAAACATATACTAGTTCAATGCCCGTGCGTTGCTACGAAAAATAAAATTAGTAACAAAACATAAAGGTCAAGCAATAAAAGAAAATTGTGCTACAAGATCAAACATCTATTTTTCCCGATTACAAAAATTTTTATAGTTTCTCCTCCGGTATGAATTAAAACCAAATACAAAATAGGAGGGTAATACTTTTAAGTAACAAGATCACCGTTGAAGAATCTTATGTTTTTGCGAAAATGCCTAGCATCAGGATCTACACTCGACCAAAGCCTGCGGAGTTCGGGAATTGGCTCTGGGTCCGATAGCCTGATTTTACCGTTGCGACAACAAAACCCGTTCGTCTCATACTGGAACCTCTTTGCACCGCAATATTCGCAGTCTGGCTCAGCCTTCAGCACATGTGTGCTATCGGGCACGTTGCTATACACATGATCGTAGGGATCTTGGACATTCGAGGCTATTGGAGAGTTATCTGCTAGCTCATCAAAGTCCCTGTCCTCCATTTCGTTGTCATCTGGATGGATTTAAGTTGAGAGGATTATGATAGTTCTTGAATTCCATATAAACAAGAGAGAAATGACAACCGGACTACCTTCACCAGCGAACAGGTAGTACTCCTCATCCATATCCTCCTCTACGATTGTTTCTATACCACCTATCATTTTTCACGAGTACAGGTTAATAACGGTTACGTAGTTACAAAGGTAAATATAGTTGTAGATATTACCATCATCTGTAATGAATGACTGCATTGAAGGATCTACAATAGCGAGGCAATGCAATGATGGATCGGCCACCACTGAAGCATCTGACTGTGGGCATTGCATTGCAATTGATTCAGAGCATGGGGTGTCTCTCCTACTTGTGTAGCTTGCATTACGTTCATGTAACAATGCTTGCCTATCATCTGGTGTAATTACTTGCCTGGCTGATCTTCTACGGGCGTTAATGTCATCCCGCTCCTCTCTTCTACATGCTCTTCGATGAGCATTTGACTCTTGCCTATCTTTAGGATCCAAACTTTGTCTACGTGCTCTTCGATGGGCATTAATCTCTTCCCTTTGTTCAGGTGTTAAACTTTAACGACGTGCTCTGTCACGTTCTCGTATTGCTAGCCTTTGCTCTAGTGTTAAACTTTGACGATGTGCTCTGTCACGTTCTTATCTTGCTAGCCTTTGCTCTGGTGGAAGAGCTGCATACCTAGCATTTTGTCGTTGACGCCTTGATTGTATTTGTTCTTCTGTAAGGTTTGCGTTCCTTACAAACTGTTCACCATGACTTGGTACACTTTGCTCAGGTGCAATGTGAGCCATTATTTGACCAAAATTTAGCTGCGTTTGGTCATCTGTCATGGCAGCAGAACTTTCAGCAACATCACGGTAATTCATCCTACCTGAAGTGTACAACGCATGTAATAATAATGAGCTATTTTGAGGAGTAGGAATGTTTGTGATTAGAACACACATCATAGAAAAAAAGCAACTTGTACCATTTGAGCAATCGCCTTGTAGCGATACACCCATTGTTAGGGTACTTCGAGGTGGAATTGTGTATAGTATAGGTGTTTGATTATGCTCATCTTCTTCGTCCGAAGACGAATAACTTTGACTTTGAACATTATTTCCGTCACGTATAAATAAGCTAGTAGGTTCTTGTGGCAAAATAGCAGTACGATGTCTCTTTGGAGCATGCTGTGAATCCATCACTGCCAAAATGATATTTCACAAAATAATATCACGCAGTTACAATTAATATCATGTAGTTACAACAATATAATATAAGCCAAAATTTAAAGGGATGGCCACATAGCAACCTTCTTTCCCCTTCTGTGATGATTGGTTTGGATGATGTGACATAATTGCCAAAATCGTTTGTGATCTACAAAACGATTGGTGTCAGCCCAACGGAATTATGAAAAGAACACTTTGATGGAGTTGAAGGGTTTTTGTGAAGATGGTAACACCTGAACCCTACATACGCTTAAGAATTAAGAGACACGTTTCTGGCAATTAAGTCCCATAATATGTACTCAGCCTATGATCGTAGGGCCCACAGAAGTTTTAAGAGCACTTTATTTGTAAATTTAAGATGTTTGTTTGCCATGCACGAACTTCCTTATTGATTGCATAGCAGCATAGGACTTTGTCAAAAAAAATTTGTCAGTTCGCACTGGCAGCAGGACATGGTACAGCTATAAATTATATTAGCTAGATACCATCAATCAAAAGTCAAAACCAACTCTAATCTGAACGTAACACTTTAACATAAAAGCACAGCATGTGGTAAGAAATAGGTGGCTAATTCGGATTGCTGCATGACACCAAAGAGAAAACTTTTCATATATAGCTATTGTAACTACTGCAATATGAAAAGATTTTGGTTACTCTGGCGGCGGAGGTGGAGGAGAGGAACCGCGAGCAGATGAGGTTGGGGCTCGGGCTAGGGCTATGGCCCCGGTGATGGAGGTGGAGGAGAGGAGCCGAGATAAGGTTCGTAACGGCCTCGATTTCATGGGGCAATTGCCAACAATAGTCAATCACTCAGTGCATAGAAGGCATTACTACTACTCTTGTAACCTGTTGAGGCCCCTGCTTGCCCAGCCCAAGATGACTGATCGGGTTGGTGTGATTTGGTCTCATATATAGCTAGGCTAACACACTAAAATGCAGCATGGTTGTTCTTCGCGCAAGGACGATCATTAATCGTGTCTAATCCGAACTTACCGATAGATAAGTGTCGGGACCCGGGTTTGCAAATCCGGACCCTCTGTGTATTCAGCACTAGTCCAGGATCACGCTAGTGCACACAGTCTCAACATTGGTACATATCACAGTCATAACCAACGAAATAATAAGTACTTTAATTAAATACTCAAACTAGTGATTGACCTTATGGTCAAGTTACAAGATACGCCTCGCAGGGCGAAGAATTATTAAGTATTCAAATGCAGCGGAAATAAAATAAACTCGTGGCGCCAACCAATTTGCCACGTAACCGATCAGGCTCGCTCCCTAGTACGTCGGCTCTTCTTCGATCTCCTCCTCCTGAGCAGGGGTTGCTTCTTCTTCAACTGAAGTTGTGTTGTTGTGGGGTGAGTACTTTGAGCACTCAGCAAGTCATGCACAGAATGCAAATCTAATATTCTACATGCATGGCTTAGTACAAAGGATAGGCTATGGTTCATGAGCTGACTGACATTCAAGATATCTGATAATAGATTGCAAAGCAGTAAAACAGTAGTAGGAATAGTAGCCTTCACAAACATTTTAATCGTAATACATTTTTCCATCCTAAGTCAAGTTCATCATCACCAACCCAAGCATTTTCCCTCAACAAGTCATTTTCACGAAAATCTAACCCTTGACTGTAATCACCGAGCGATGCTCAATACCGTGAGCACGGCTATTCGAATAGGTTGTACACTCTGCAGAGGTTATACACTTTACCCACAAGATACTGACCAAATACCACCAAGGCAAATAACCGTGAACGAAGCCTTTCCAAAGTTCCATCTAAACCCGATCTTGCCGCTAAGGTTTCAACCTTTGGAGGGATGGTTACCACACCTGGGGCCCCCTCTTGCGCCATGTGTGTTCTCATTCCGCTTCTCCGGGCCTCACACCACCCAGCAGTACCAAGAATAGACTTCCGGTTTACTCGGCTAAGCCCGACCCATTCACGGAGCTTGTGGTTGTATGAAAGACTTCAGTTCAAATGCTTGCAAGGTTAGGTCCTTAGTTGGCCGAGGCAAGACTAACCAAGTGTAACTCAAATATCCAAAACCAATAAAAACCAAATACGACCGCCCAGTTGCCACTCTTGGCCCATCAGAAACAATTTTGCCATTTGCCCCAGTCTAAATCATTTTTCCACCCAGGTTCTTTACCATTGCACCACGTGCCATCATCAACTCAATAACACATGTCTCATTCACAAAACATGTTCCATATCTCATTAAGTCAATATTTACTTTGGTATTTCCAAAATCATGAATTGTCCACGTGGCAGGGCTAAGCATACTACTTCGGTCTACTCAACCCATGTTGGCAATTAATTAATGTCAACTATTAATCCACAACCTAGGGTGACAAATGATTCATGGCCTACAATTATTTACGACAAGGTGGCATACAGCAACTAGGCATTTAGCTAATCCCAAAATTCATTCAAACCAATTTTTACTAAATTAGCATGCAATAAATTAAACCAAAGTAATTTTCTCTAATAGGTTCAACATGATCAAACACAACTTGCCTTCAAAAAGTACTGGTTCTGGTTCCTAAGCTTGCTCCTGGGTCAGCACTTCTCCCTCGAAACCGTCGGGCACTTCAACGTCTACGCGTAACGTAAATAATCAACAATAAATAAATAAAACAGGGAGCAACTCAAGCCAAAAATTCAATTAAAATTCACAAACAGAAAGAGTTTGATTTTACAAATTTATAGAAATTGGAATCACTCCAATCGGAGTTAAAAGCATAAAAGTTATAAGCGTTTGAAGTTTGAAAATCTGAAAATATCTTTAAATTCATAAATACCAAATTAATCAAATTATTTCGTAAAGGAAATTCGGGTTTTCGGTCAAATGTCTGGATGCGACGTGGCGAAGGTGGACCGTTGATCCCATGATCGGCGGCTCACACTTACCCCGCAGTTTCCTATTCACCGACGACGTGGCGAAATCTGGATCGTCGATGCGTGATCGGACGACTGTGGACGCTCGGGCTCGGTGGAGACAGTGCGGCGGCGCTACTTCACCGGAGGCGGGGACGACGACGTACGGTGCGGCATTTCCGTGGTCCTCCGGCGCGAAGAAGTGGTGCTTCCGACGCGGCGCGACGAGGTGAGTTCGGGTGGTAACGGCGACGGCGGAGGATCACCGGCGGCGGCGAGCGGCTCAAGAAGTGCGGCGTATGGTCTCGGGACTTGGCGAGCTCGTCTTGGGGCGCGGCGTCTCCGACGGCGTGGAGTGTACGGACGGGTGCGGCGCGAGGTGGGGTTCACGCCACGGGTGGCGGCGCCTTAAATAGTGCCCTCGACGTCCGTGAAAATCACGGAAACCGAGGCCCACACGGCGGTGGCGGCGGAATCCGGCGAGGATTCGGATTGGGTGACGTGGCGCAACGTGAGCCCTTGGATGAAGATCGAACGGCGGCCACGCTAGGGTTTTTCCGAACGGGCCGCACAAGCGATGCAGGCCCGATCTTGTTCACGGGGTTTTTAATCCTTTTCCGAATAAAATTAATTCCTGAAAATAAAATAATTTATTTGGGGCAATAAAAATACTAGAAAAATTCTGGAAAAATTCTCATAAATATTTTAGGACATTTGTGACTTAAATAAAATATTTTTAGCAAAATTTTATTTTAACTTTTCTATTATTTAATTAATTTGTTAAATGGTTTAATTCAAATAAATCCAAATAATTCCAAATAAATCCAAATAAATTCCAGAAATTCTCAAAAATTCAAAATACCATTTAAATGCAAGGAAAGCAAAAATTGGGGCGTTACAAACCTCCCCCCCTTAACGGAATCTCGACCCCGAGATTCAGGGCTGACTAAGGAATAGGTCAGGGAATTCCTTCTTCAGGTCTTCTTCACGCTCCCAAGTTGCTTCACTCTCGGAATGATTACTCCACTGAACTCTACAGAAGCGGGTCGATTTATTTCTCGTTTCTCGATCTCTGGCGTCCAAGATTTTCACGGGTACTCCTTATAAGTCAAATCCTCCTGCTGACTCGACCGACTCTAATGGCATCTGCTCTTCCGCACTCGGAGACATTTCTTTAATTGTGACACATGGAACACATCATGCACACTGCTAGAGGCTGCGGTAACTCCGGTGACACGCTACTTCACCTCTTGATTTAGGATCTTGAATGGCCCAACATATCTCGGTGCTAACTTCCCTTTGGTGTGGAACCTCTTAACTCCTTTGAGTGGGGTAACTCTGAGATACACAAAATCTTCGGGCTCAAAGCTCAAATCCCTGCGGCGATTATCAGCGTAACTCTTTTGTCTTGATTGCGCAATTTTCAACCTTTCCCTGATCATGGCTATCTGCTCTTCAGCTTCTCGAAGAATATCCGGTCCAAACATATGGCGTTCCCCGGTCTCATTCAGTTCAACGGCGTTAAGCGAGGTCTTCCATATAAGCGCTTGACGGTGACATCTGCAAACTTGCACGGTAGGCATTATTATAGCTAAACTTCGGTATATGGCAAACACTTATCCCGAAGTTGTATAAGCCAATGCACATGCCCTCAACATGTCTTCCGAGATCTGGTTAACTCTTTCCGTTTGCCCATCATGCATGGGTGATATGCGATCTTGAAGTTGAGACGGGTTCCTAGGGCCTCATCGACTTATCCCAAAATCTTGAGGTAAACCGAGTACCTCTATCCGATACAATTTTCTTGAACTCCATGTAGACATACAATTCTTGACATATACAATTACGCTAAGCGGTCCCGAATCGTAGTCTTCTTGGTATGAAGTGGGCAACCTTTGTCAAAGCGGTCCACTATAACCCATATGGAGTCATACCATGCGGGTCCTCGATAAACCGATAATGAAGTCCATTCGATTTCCTCCCATTTCCACTCGGTATCTTCGATGGTTGTAGCAACCCCGCCGCCTTTGATGCATTGCTTTGACTCTTTGGCATGTGTCGCACTGCATAACATGCTCTGCAACTTCACGCTTCATGCTTGGCCACCAAAATCTTCCCTTGGTCTTGATACATCTTAGCGCTTCCGGATGGATAGAGTACTTGGAGACATGAGCTTCCTCGAATTAGTTGTTTGGTTCCTTCTTGTGCGGGGACGAAATGCGATTCTTGATCCATAATGTACCTGCTTTCGTCGGCTTGAAGTCCTTCGCCTTGCCTTCCTCCATTTTAGACTTAATCCTCTGAATCTTGACATCGTCCTTCTGTCCTTCTCGAATATGATCTTCCAGGGTAGGCTTCACTTCTAGAGCGGCTATAAATCCTTTAGGCACAACTTCCAGCTTTAGCTTATGAAGTTCCTTGCATAACTCAACCTAATTTTCTCCCACCAACATGTTCGCAGAATGTCTCTTTCGGCTTAAAGCATCTGCCACCACATTGGCTTTCCCAGGGTGATAATGAATCCCCAGATTGTAATCCTTAATTAGTTCCAACCATCTCCTCTGCCTCATGTTCAGGTCCGATTGTGTAAATATATATTTAAGACTCTTATGGTCCGTGTACACCTCACATCTGTTCCCAATTAGGTAATGCCGCCATAACTTCAAGGCATGCACCACGGCTGCTAATTCTAGATCATGCGTTGGATAGTTCTCTTCATGTGGCCTCAACTGCCTTGATGCGTATGCAACGACCTTTCTGTTCTGCATTAACACGCATCCCAGTCCTTGACGCGATGCATCACAGTATATATCAAAGCTCTGGCTTAAATCCGGTAGAACTAACACTGGTGCCGTTGTCAATCGTTTCTTCAACTCCTGAAAACTCCGCTCACATTCCGGCGTCCATGTAAACTTCTTCTCCTTTTTCAACAATTGCGTAAGAGGTTTCGTAATCGTTGAGAATCCTTCAATGAAACGGCGGTAATAACCAGCCATTCCAAGGAAACTACGGATTTGGGTCACCGTCTTGGGTGGCTCCCAATGCAACACTGCTTCCACCTTACTTGGATCAACTGCGACTCCTTCAACGGTCACCACATGTCCAAGGAATTCCACCTTGTTCTTCCAGAACTCACACTTGCTAAACTTAGCGAAAAGCTGCTGCTCTCTTAACTTCTCCAGAACTTTCTTCAGATGTTCGGCATGCTCTTCTCTCGTCTTGGAGTAGACTAGAATGTCATCTATGAACACCACAACGAACTTGTCCAGGTATTCCATGAAAACCTTGTTCATCATGTTCATGAAATATGCCGGTGCATTCGTCAAACCAAAATACATAACTGTAAACTCGTAGTGCCCATATCTTGATGAAAATGCGGTCTTTGGTACATCCTCCGATCTAATCTTTAGCTGGTGATATCCTGATCGCAGGTCGATCTTGGAGAAAACTCCAGCTTCTCTCAACTGATCAAATAGGTCATCGATCCTGGGTAGTGGGTACTTATTCTTTATAGTGACTTCATTTAACGCTCGATAATCCACACACATCCGGTAACTTCCATCCTTCTTCTTGACAAACAGAACCGGTGCTCCCCATGGCGATGAACTAGGTCTAATAAATCCCTTATCCATTAACTCCTCAATCTGCTTCTTCATTTCGACCAGCTCATCGGTTGACATCCGATAAGGTCTCTTAGCTATCGGTGCTGTTCCCGGTACTAACTCAATTACAAACTCTATGTCCCTGTCTGGTGGCATCCTAGGTAAATCCTCTGGAAATACATCCGGATATTCTCTGACAACTGGTACATCTTCTATCTTGACGGCCTTCACTTTATTGACCATCAAGCTGTCATCGTCGACGGCGATTGCACTGAAACTCTATTTTTCTCCCACAAGGCTCTCGACTGATATGACTCTTTGTCCACAGTCTAATACAACCTTGTGTTCAGATAACCAGTCCATTCCCAAAATAACATCTAGGGTCTGGGTATCTAACACCACTAAGTTTGCTAAGAACTCAGTTCCATCTATAATCAATTTTACCCTAGAACATCCTACATCAGATCGGAGTTCTGATCCCGGGGATTGTACTAGCAATACATGTCTAAGGTTCACCATTTTCAACCCATTGTTCACAGCAAAAATCCGAGATATAAACGAATGCGAAGCTCCAGAATCAAATAAAACTATTGCAGGTACTGAGTTGACAAGTAACTTACCCGTCGACGTCCGATGTATTACTCTTTGCCAGCGGTGACATGATTGACTCGCCTCTTACCACGATCTGCGTGGCTCTCAGTTATGTAACTCACGACTTGCTCTGGCGCGGTGTCTTCGTTGGAGTAGTCCCAAGATTGAAGCGAACGGTGTCCTCCTCCTCCTTCTTAGGGCGATGGTTGGAAAAGTGCCGGCTCGTTGCGATTATAACAACGTCTAGCTCGCCATTCTTCGCTCCTAACGACCGCATTCCCAACCGGTGTTGGTGTCTCGAAATTTTGTCCGGCAGTCTTGGTATCTTGGCGGCGGCGTCGTCACCACATTCCTTGGCTGAAATCAAGAACTGGTTTGGCGCAACCCTCAAGCAGCTGCGCCTCTGGCGTGCTCCTGTTTGTGCCATCCTGCGCTTCGGTTGTCCTCCGGCTCCTTGCGCTTATCCTCCAATATCAGCGCCTTGTTCACCAGCTCCTGAAAGTCCGGAAAGGTGTGGGTTATGAGTCCCACCTGCAACCCGGAATTCAGTCCTTTCATAAAGCGGGACTGCCTGGCCTTATCCGTTGCTACATCCTCAGGTGCGTAGCGTGCCAGCTGCGTGAACTTATTTAGATACTCGGACACTGATTGATTGCCCTGCTTCAGTGCCCTAAACTCCTCCTTCTTCAGCTCCATGATGCCTTCGGGCACATGATACTGCCGAAAAGCAATCGTGAACTCCTCCCAGCTGATGTCCTGTGGGTGCTCATGGGTAGCACAGTAGTTTTCCCACCATTCAGCTGCGGTTCCTTCAAGCTGGTGGGAGGCATAGAGTACCCTCTCATTTCCTTCACCTTTGGGTGATGTGTAACTTTCTCTCTATCGTCCTCGGCCAATCATCGCCTCCAATGGATTGGCATTCCCGAAAATGTGGCGGTCGTGTCCTCATGAATTCAGCGACCTCGAGTGTGGCCTCTGCCTTTGGGTTGACTGGTTAACTTGGGCGGTGGCGGCAAGCGATGACTTCTTTGCATCTCTTTGCATCATGGCATTCATTAAGCGGGTCTCTGCAACAAGGAAAGCTCCAAGGTTACGCATGTCAAGCTGGCGGTGCTAGTTGGGGTCCACATCCTTCATCTCCAATGTTCCCGGTGGCGTGAACCACTCCCATTTCCTCCTGGTTTCCACAGTGTTCACCATCATCGATTGTTCCATGGTTTAGAGGCGAGAGGGAAAATAAGAATAGACAAGTAATAGAATACTTATGCGGGGTCAAAGTGTAACACAAAATCTAACTTTATTACCTTATTACTTTATTAATACCGAGGTATGGTTGCTCACAATGCCTATGGGCCATGCAACACATACCCATCACACACAAGCATGAAAGAAGCAAATCAAACTAATATTCAGAGTCAAACGCCTCTAAGGGTGACTCTTATTCCAAGACGCGACTCAGCGCAGAGTCTCAGCTGCTAATCCTAGCGCTCACTCCTCTAGCCATCCCCAGGAACTTCTGGTGGATACACCGCAGGTGTCTTGGTCTTTGGTACAAACCTATCCCAATGATCCTCGGTGGATCGCCTCCTGCACCGGCTCAACCTCCACTGGCTCGGCTTGACCTCCACAGGCTCTGCTCACGGCTCGCTGCGGCTCTGCTGTGGCTCCGGTCTGGTCAGGTCGTGTAGCTCAGCTCGGCTCGGGTCCGTATAGCGCTGTCTCCAGCTCCCCAATCCTCTGGATGGAATGGGCCAAGTACTCACAGGTCTGCAACAAATGAGCCCTCACCTGCGTGCATGCGTCACGAGACCTCTGCGGCTCTGAACCGTCTCGTCGATAGCATCCTCTTGGCGATGACATATCGGTCAGATGGGTGATCGTGGCATCCTCCTCCTCTATGGGCTCTCGATTGTAGCGAGTGTCTCGCGGGTGGTGACGGAACACAGTGCCATCCAACTCCCTGGAGTAGGTACGAGCAATCGCCTCATCGCCAGACGCGATGTCTCCGGATCCCGGCATCAAGCAGCGACCTCTGGCGGTGATGCGGATGGGACGACTTCGCCCTCGCCATATTCGGCGTAAGCGTGATGGTGACATCGAGCAATATCAAGTCTGCTGCACTCTGAAGAGTACCCCGTAAGCGGCTGTCATAACCTCCAAGCGGTGCATCATCGCCAAAGCTCATGGCGTACCCTCCGATCGCTCACCAAAAGAGTGGGTCATCCTCATCTGTCAAAGGACACTCACGTGAAACTCAAAAATTTTAAAACAAGCAAATACGTGATAAATTCAGCAAGGGGTATGAAAGGAAAGAAGGGATAAGTCGAGATTGCATTAACATCTTGGCGTATTTTAACTTTTAGAAAATAGTCTTATCCTCACTACGACCATTCTAACTAAAGGCCAGTCCTACAGTCAGTATGGCTCTGATACCACCTCTGTCGGGACCCGGGTTTGCAAATCCGGACCCTCTGTGTATTCAGCACTAGTCCAGGATCACGCTAGTGCACACAGTCTCAACATTGGTACATATCACAGTCATAACCAACGAAATAATAAGTACTTTAATTAAATACTCAAACTAGTGATTGACCTTATGGTCAAGTTACAAAGATACGCCTCGCAGGGCGAAGAATTATTAAGTATTCAAATGCAGCGGAAATAAAATAAACTCGTGGCGCCAACCAATTTGCCACGAACAATCGATCGGGCTCGCTCCTAATCGTCGGCTCTTCTTGATCTCCTCCTCTGAGCGGGGTTGCTTCTTCTTCAAGCTGAAGTTGTGTTGTTGTGGGGTGAGTACTTTGAGCACTCGACAAGTCATGCCTGTAATGCAAATCTAATATTCTACATGCATGGCTTAGTACAAAGGATAGGCTATGGTTCATGAGCGAGACTGACATTCAAGATATCTGATAATAGATTGCAAAGCAAATAAAAGCAATAGTAGGAATAGTAGCCTTCACAAACATTTTAATCGTAATACATTTTTCCATCCTAAGTCAAGTTCATCATCACCAACCCAAGCATTTTCCCTCAACAAGTCATTTTCACGAAAATCTAACCCTTGATTGTAATCACCGAAGCGATGCTCAATACCGTGAACACGGCTATTGAATAGGTTGTACACTCTCTGAGAGGTTATACACTTTACCCACAAGATACACCAAATACCACCAAGGCAAATAACCGTGAAGCCTTTCCAAAGTTCCATCTAAACCCGATCTTGCCGCTAAGGTTTCAACTTGGAGGGACTGGTTACCACACCAGGCCCCCTCTTGCGCCATGTGAGTTCTCATTCCGCTTCTCGGGCCTCACACCACCACAGCAGTACCAAGAATAGACTTCCCGGTTTACTCAGCTAAGCCCGTCCCATTACGGAGCTTGTGGTTGTATGAAAGACTCAGTTCAAATGCTTGCAAGGTTAGGTCCTTAGTTGACCGAGGCAAGACTAACCAAGTGTAACTCAAATATCCAAAACCAATAAAACCAAATCGACCGCTTGATTGCCACTCTTGGCCCACGAAACAATCTTGCCATTTGCCCCAGTCTAAATCATTTTTCCACCCGGTTCTTTACCATTGCACCACGTGCCATCATCAACTCAATAACACATGTCTCATTCACAAAACATGTTCCATATCTCATTAAGTCAATATTTACTTTGGTATTTCCAAAATCATGAATTGTCCACGTGGCAGGGCTAAGCATACTACTTCGGTCTACTCAACCCATGTTGGCAATTAATTAATGTCCAACTATTAATCCACAACCTAGGGTGACAAATGATTCATGGCCTACAATTATTTACGACAAGGTGGCATACAGCAACTAGGCATTTAGCTAATCCCAAAATTCATTCAAACCAATTTTTACTAAATTAGCATGCAATAAATTAAACCAAAGTAATTTTCTCTAATAGGTTCAACATGATCAAACACAACTTGCCTTCAAAAAGTACTGGTTCTGGTTCCTGAGCTTGCTCCTGGGTCAGCACTTCTCCCTCGAAACCGTCGGGCACTTCAACGTCTACGCGTAACGTAAATAAACAACAATAAATAAATAAAACAGAGAGCAACTCAAGCCAAAAATTCAATTAAAATTCACAAACAGAAAGAGTTTTATTTTACAAATTTATAGAAATTGGAATCACTCCAATCGGAGTTAAAACGCAAAAGTTATAATCGTTTGAAGTTTGAAAATCCTGAAAATATCTTTAAATTCATAAATACCGAATTAATCAAATTATTTCTGTAAAGGAAATTCGGGTTTTTCCCGGTCAAATGTACGGATGCGACGTGGCCGAAGGTGGACCGTTGATCCCATGATCGACGGCTCACACTTACCCCCGCAGTTTCCTATTCACCTGACGACGTGGCGAAATCTGGATCGTCGATGCGTGATCGGACGTCTGTGGACGCTCGGGCTCGGTGGAGACGGTGCGGCGGCGCTACTTCACCGGAGGCGGGGACGACGACGTACGGCGCGGCGTTTCCGTGGTCCTCCGGCGCGAAGAAGTGGTGCTTCCGACGCGGCGCGACGAGATGAGTTCGGGGGTGGCACGGGCGACGGCGGAGGATCACCGGCGACGGCGGAACGGCTCGAAGAAGTGCGGCGGATGGTCTCGGGACTTCGGCGAGCTCGTGCGGCGAGGCGGCGGCGTCTCGGGCGGCGTGGAGTGTACGGACGGGTGCGGCGCGAGGTGGGGTTCACGCCACGGGTGGCGGCGCCTTAAATAGTGCCCTCGACGTCCGTGAAAATCGTGGAAACCGAGGCCCACACGGCGGCGGCGGCGGAATCCGGCGAGGATTCGGATTGGGTGACGTGGCGCAACCTGAGCCCTTAGATGAAGATCGAACGGCGGCCATGCTAGGGTTTTTCTGGAACGGGCCGCACAGTACCCGGCCCAGTACTGTTCACGGGGTTTTTTAATCCTTTTCCGAATAAAATTAATTCCCGAAAATAAAATAATTTATTTGGGGCAATAAAAATACAAGAAAAATTCTGGAAAAATTCTCATAAATATTTTAGGACATTTGTGACTTAAATAAAATATTTTTAGCAAAATTTTATTTTAACTTTTCTATTATTTAATTAATTTGTTAAATGGTTTAATTCAAATAAATCCAAATAATTCCAAATAAATCCAAATAAATTCCAGAAATTCTCAAAAATTCAAAATACCATTTAAATGCAAGGAAAGCAAAAATTGGGGTGTTACAATAAGCATCGAATATATCAATTTTTTTCTTTACTTATTCAATGGTAGAACAGCATTGCTGTGTAATCAATTCCTCCCGTCATGTTTTCCGAACAAACCTAACTCTGCATATTCAGACAGTGGTTAATTCCACGTTGATCTTGAGCTTCTACTGATCTTTTGTTGTACACTAAGATGATGTTCCTGCAATAGTGGTTTTGTCCCTATTGGTTATTTGTCAGATTTAAGGGACGATTTGTTCTTCTGCTTACTTCTACTTCAAGAAATTTTTGAATTTTACTATCAGAAGTCTATTGGTTACTGAAGAAACCGGCACATTCTTTTATTGCTTGACCTTTGGTTCTTTGGCAATGGTTCTTGAGCCTTTCCGTGGCTGTCAGGGGTTAAAACAAAAGCTGTGTTCCAGTTCATATCTTGGTCTCTATATATAGTAGTGGTAAAGGCTTCTACTCATGGGCCGCACTGGGTCCTCAGGAAGACCATAAAGAAATAGCATGTGAACTTTGTAACCATACAAAAGCGTGTACCAACAGTAGCAGCAGGTATCCATCTATCCATCCTGTGTTCCACAGACCACAGGAACAACCCACCCAATGCAATGTACCAAACGCAAAACAGCGATAATATCCGCTAATAACACGGTTAATGTGCTCTGTTGTCACAGGCATTTGTGACCACAGCGTGATGAAATAAGTTACTACCACTACATAGAAGTCACTCCACGTCAAATATATAAGCATAACACATAGATCACTTAATGACACAGAAATTGATTCATTCACAAGCAATTATTCATGTGATCAAAATAATAAAAGATGTCCAGCATCCAGGTACATCATTTATCATATAAGCATCATCTATAGTCGATTGGTAGTCCTAGTAACCACATGAGCTAGGTATTGCCACCTCCTTTCAATAAATCTTTTTATAAATGTGAGATCAAATGCTCCTGCCACCAGAGAGTGTCGAAAGCCTACAATAATAATAATTTAAAAAATGTATTAGTAAAAGAGGGTTGTAGTTTTCTTTTAAATGAAGTCTATTTTGTCTTAGTAAAAAAACACTTACTTTATAGTGCATGTTGTGTAGGAAGATCTGGGGCGAATGCTAGTTTCGTGTACTGTGTAGTTTCCACACAACCTGTTTTTAAAAGCAACATTTTATGAGTACCTTTTCTTTAATAGTATTTATTATTTTGTAGGTTAATGACTTAGTTACCGTATCTGTTGTTTTTTTAGCATAGTTGCTATAAGCACATGGTTTTTTGCCTTAGCCTTTGACCAACTGAGCATATGTTGGGTTAAATGCTCATCCCATACTTGAACAACTAATAGGTTAAACCTGCAATTAAACATAAGAAATATTTTAAATATTATGCGCCGATTAGTTTTAATCAAACCATACTTTTTAAAACATACTATAGATTTACCTTGTGTCTAGAAGAGTGACCTCTCTGTTCGGTATACGGTGTGGAAAGGTTTCGTAGTACTCAAGATCACCAAAATGAACGACTACTCCAACTACATCTGTATGAAATATTGTATGTTTAAATTGAACCATACCTACAAATGTTTTGTTCGGACATCCATAAACATCTTCAAATGACATGAAATGCTTTGGGTAGAGAGGAAAATCAACTACTACCGTAGAAGGTTCAACTATTATGTGGTTCGTTAGCAAGCACTCATAAGAGTTTCGGATGCTCCAAAACTCAACTTCCTCGCAGTTAGGCTGGAATTGCACACGATGAATGATATACTTATGGCCTTCATTGAGTGCTAAGTTAAACCTATGGACATTTCTCTCCCTGACAATAGCTTCTATTTTGGAACCCTTTTAAGTTTAAAATAAATGATGTTAGTTAGCAGATAAAATAATTTTTTTATGGATTGAATTACTGTTGAACTTACAGTCTCATCTATTAAGATAAATCGAAGCAAATCGCCGTTATCTTCAATCGGAAATTTAACATCTACTAACACACAAATGCTCCAAGACCTGTATATATCCCCGAATTCAATGTTGTCGAACTCCTTGAATCTAAAAAAAAAGCTTATTTAAACATTTGATCTACTTTTAATTATATGGAAGAAATAGTCAAGTAAAACTCACATAGGCACCACAGGGCTTTCAGGAAACAACGCGTACGTTCTCTTTCGTGTTGCATTAATTGGTGCCATCGAACTGACATAGACATTCAGATGTCACAAAATACTTAAAAAATATTTTATTTAATGGTGACAGGAGCATTTTCCACATTAAGTAATTCGCATAATATTTTTCTATTTCTCATGCAATAATGCATTTAAGTAATGCAACATTTAAATAATCTGAGCAATGATTGATGAGGCAAACATAATCCCATTCAACATTAATTAGCAAAGTGGTAGACACACACTTATTGATGACCATGGGATGTGCTGTTTATAAGGCATATTCTTTGAATAGTGTTTATCCATAAATATAATGTGTATTTCATATTATACCAGCAATATAATGTTTAGGTAACCTGTCAGTTCCTAAGGCTTAAGAATGACTGTGATAACCAAGTCCATCTCCTCGGAAAAAATATAATGATGTCGCAACGGAAAACTAAACAAAGGCTTCAGTTTGCATATCTAGGCTCCGACACAAAGTATTATCTATGGTCCAGACAGTAGCATCTACATTTGAATCTTCGTTTGTCAGTAACTCTATTCAATGAATCACAATCCTTAGCAACTTTCTTGTCTCCACAATGAACATGCATGTAGTCATAACAAAATTTGCTAATTAATGTTTCTTCCGAGGTTTGGTCGCTCTACGGTGAATAAGGGCGTTAAGAGCTCTTGGAAGGAAGCAGATTTTCTCTGAGATAACGAGAGAATATCAGCGAAGCATGTAACGATTACACCAGAAAAGGGAGACTTGTTGTGAATTGCTCAATTAGCTTGAGGGAAATGCTCATTTTGCCCTGTCTTTCTGATTATCATCAGTTACATCGTTAATATGACTAATGTGCGTTGGTATCTAGTGCTTGCAAGTATTTGTACATTGGGGTGTTAAATTTTCGGAGTAGGTTCACAGTTACAATGTTGCAAATGATGTTCCTTATCTTCAACTGGGAATTGGGAAATGTGTAGGCATTTGATCTTTCTTTGTCCTAAGTGCATCTTTTTGGGATTTTTTTTGTTGAAGGCGGTGTATGAAAGTGATATAATGGGACAAATTATTGTCTGAAGCTGTCATCAGTTGTACAGTTCTCCCATCCCCAGTTATCGGGAGAAATAGAAGCCTTTAGAGTAATTAGCTATAAGCCTTTAGAATTTTTACAGTGACTTACCACAGCTTGGAGTAATCATACAGGTAATGATTTTGTACAGTTGGTTAATTTGCCCTTAATTTAGAATTTTCAAAACAAAATGTGCTCTGTTATTGTCTATATGTGTTTCTTGACTTGACTTATCAACCAGAAAACAATTCACCACATTCTAGAAATTGGAAATGCATTAGGCTGGGATTGGATTTTGGCCCCCAGCTATGGTCTACTGGTTTTTTTATTTTTTTCCCTATATAATTCTTTTTTGAACATGGATGTCCAGAACGCATGGCTTGAAGGGGCTTAGGGTATTGGCAGGGGGGATAGGTTATAGACTGAGATGAGAGAACTTTAGATGAGAGAGACTCATTACTCTTGCTTGATTGATATTTGAAATGCATTAGGCTGGGATTGGATTTTGGCCCCTAGCTGTGGTCCTTAATTTAAAACATGGGTGGTTAATTTGTCCTTAATTTAAAATTTTCAAAACAAAATGACTTAGACTTACCCCTAATAAGCAATCACTAAATCAGACATATAGGCAATCACTAAAAAGAAATACATTAGAACAGCAATATCAAAAAGGTAAATAAATAGGATGACTAAAGTGCAGGTTGCATATATATCGATTTAGTCCTATAGTGACATGGTTGTTAGGGACAGGCCACACATCTATGTAAGTGGAATAATTTAAGCAAGAAGAATGAAATATTCTTTTATCATCCAACTGCACATGTCCGCATCTAAACCTCAGTTCCCCAAGCCAAACCCTACTCCAGCGACCGGATTGATTAGTAATTAATACGCAAACCAAAACATCATAAGACAAGGATATTATCTTTTATACAAATCTCATTCTAGCTACCCCAATCATATGAACAGACCTACTGCCCTACACCAGACTCCCAATAGAGCACATCAGCACATTAAACCCATGCATCTCAAGTTGCATGTAACACCCCGACGCCAATCGCGCCCCAGATGCTACCAAAACCCTGCTTCACTAGCGACACCCCTCGGACCCACACAAGTCCAGAGGGGTGACCAACACACGATAATTTTCCACAACACAATCAATTGAACTGAGGATTACTAATTTACAAAATTTCGGCATGACCTCTCTAGACTATAGGACATCCACTCAGCAGACAGAAAACATTGCAGTTATAATATATATCACAAACCCCTTTCCAGGATGACACCTTCTAGCAGGTCCTTAGATAATCAATCACATCACCAATCGACAACTAGCAAACTACGCAACTACGGATAATACATTACAACCAACTTAGATACAACCAAACTTTATGAGACAATAATTGAATTAGTGACCGAAGTCGTGTATGTGTCACTATTCCCATCCCGGCGAGACAGCTTCAAGGTACCTAAAACAATAAACAAACAAGCGTGAGTCCAAGACTCAGCAAAGTGCAACAAGTAGAAAAGTAAGGAATTCGACTCAAGTACAACTACTTCAAGACTTAAAGCAACATTTCCTTTAATTGACATCCGTAATAAAAGAAACAATTTGAATTTAAATAAATCCAAAACGCAGGAACACAATTTCTTCACTATTAAACATAACCACTGCTTAATTGAAATCATCCAGTAAAAGAAGCAATAGCTAGTCCCACTTACCACCTCCAACTCGGAAACGTAACTAAACATTACTCATGCCTCAATAAACATTCCAGGATGAGTCCACGACTCAATCCTCAATCTGTCATTTCGATTCTCATCAATTAACATTTATCAATTACAACACATAATGCAATGCAATGCTTTTATGCGTTCATGTTCAAAATGCAACCTTTTTAGCCTATACCGGTATAGCTGAGTGCCCACCCGTCGGTGTGCACCCTCAATCCCAACCATCCCGTGGCGGGGCCTACTCTTACTGACTCGCTCCCACCTATGGATGGGACTACGAGGTAGGACTTGTGTACTCACTACGGGTGAGTACAGAGGCCCACATCAACATGGGTCGCCTCTTCTGTAATGAATGCGCCAAAAATATGCAAATGACATGAATGATCTACCCATTTCATCCTATTTCAACTCCACATTGGTCATAGACATGTTTATAACCACGGTCAACCCGAATATAAAAACACACACATTATCATTTAATCGCATTCATCACTTTGTTACTTGTATCAACATAACCATACTCAATCGTACAATTCGTAACGCAATGCAATAAATGGGAATTGAATAACTTACTTACCAATTTACTAACATTCATCCATCCTCATCACCATACTAAGAACAACTTCTAGATATGCTATTAAACATATCCACACCATTAGAATTTTGATAATCTTATCGCAAACAAAGCATTTAACACCCTAATAACGCTCTAGGGGTTGCATTGCCTTTTACCGACGGAAAATGGAGTGGCACTTGGAATCTTAGCGGTCGCATGACTTCCCAGGATTAAAGAAAGCCTAAATTTAGAACACATACACATAATATAACTTATGACAACAAACCACATAAATGAAATCTCTAGAACTAGTGCCATTTAATCTCAGGAAGATGCAACACGAAAACATATGCATTGATCCTAGATTTCAATAGCATCAGAGCATGAGGAAATATCATTCCACCAAGGCACAAAGAGTAACTCTCCCAACCTTATCACCTACATCTGGCTTGCTGATCAGACCCTAACGCCTCATTTCAAAATCCCCTACATTCAATACTCACTTGACCTCTCAAAGAACAATGAAAGCTTAAATCAGCTCACACACATAAGGAGAAGGTTTATTATAGATCACACAGCAAGTGGTATAAACTATCTGAAGATTCAATGACCCACTGTCCACCTTCTATGTGCTCACATGAGTTTTAGAATACATACCAACTTCCAGTATGGATTGAGTGCCTATATATATACGAACTAAACTCAACATTTAATCATGTACACTTGAATCACTGGGACACAACACAAGCATGTATGAAAATGCACACATACCAAATTAGCAGATTTATTACACTTTCTAAGCTCCATTCCACTAATAAAGCATACAAATAAATAAATAACTTGAATCAAACATCAAAACATTAATATCTTTTCATCTGAGCCTCGCCATCCTTACCACATATTGTTGTAGAACACAAATATTCATTCAAACCTCTCTGTCTTGAGATCTCAAAATCATGCATGAATATATGCATATATTTATATACGTATGGACTTCATAATCGCAGTGCTCAGACAATATATGACCTTATGATTTGTAAGATCAAACAAATCAAAAACTCAAGCATGCAAAAATCATTTCATTCTCATGAAGACCTAGCTAGGCATTAACACAAACACCTTGCATGCAAAGAAGAATACCCAAGCTAGACTACCTCAAAGCACATCCATGGAGGAAGGAGGGAGGTGGGGGAGGTGCTGGCCGGAGGAGGGGTCATCGGCGCCGACGGGGAGGAGGACCCGAGGCAGCACTGCCGGAGCAAGCCAAGGCTCCCACCGGCGCTTAAACTGCTGCTACTTCGGCTGGCTACTACTTCACTCTTGATGGGCTGCTGCTTGCCATTGCTTCGTCTTTGGTCCGGCTGCTTCGCTGCTCATCTTGATCTTGCCGATGTTGTTGCTCCTTAATTTGCTCTGCTGGGGGGACGGGGCGCCGAGCCAGGGGAAAAACCAGAGGAGGTGCTGGCCTGGGGGCTCACGGCCAGAGGAGCGCTCGGCTGGGGGAAACAGCAGGAAGGGGAGGCGCCAGGGGAAAACTCGGGAGGGAGGCGGCAGGGAGTCGGCGCAAGGATTCGGCCTGGAGTCGGGAGGGAGAGCGGCGCAGGAGCACGACTGGCTGGGGGAAAATATCTTGCCTCCAAGATTCTTAGCCACACAATAGAAGAGAGAGAGAGAGGTTAGGTGAGGGAGGGGAAATTCCTAAAAAAACCCCTCCAAACCCAAGTCCATCTTTTTACCAATAGCGCGAACCAAATAAAATTTCACTTCTTGGCGCGAAACGACAACTGCCAAGAAAATACAACTTACCGCCAAACAATACGGCTCAAAAGATACTTCAACCGAAAAACTAGCGCAACATCCAAAACCTTTACTGAAAGCTTCGAGAACGCGACAATAAATATTATTTTTTCCAAATACAAATCCCTGAATCACGAAGGTGGAATCATTACCGGCCGAAAACCCTAGCAAAAGAGATTTGCGGCATCACACTCTTCCCCCCTTTAACAGAATTCGACCTCGAATTCTGACCACCACAAGAACTCCAACAAGAACAACGGGAACCGACTGATAAAACGAAAACATCCAAAAAGAACAAAGTTGCGAACTTCCCACGCACGAGAGTCCAAAACTCGAGTCACCTCTTGTCCACTTGACAATTCACATCTCCCACAAGTAGACGCTATTAGACCCGAGCAGACAGCCAAATTTTCCAAATCATACCACCGACGAACGACTCATGATAATACGATTATCACAAGCCACAACACTCTATTAAGCACATCATCGAATTCTATTCGATTGAACAGTTGGGGTTCTAATCCCCACATCCCCTAAGAACAAAGGAAACTCTGATTCATATTTCTCCTCAATAATTAACCTTTACAACCATATAACCATTATCAAACCATATCATCGAACGAGCTAACCCACCCTATCATAGCTATACCACGGGTCGGTCACTTAGCTTCAACCATTGATCCACACAAGGCTTTTCAATCCAACAAACTTCTAACCAAATCTGAATATACCACTAGTTCTAACCACTCAACACCGAAACCCTCTAGGAAATCAAATCACAACTTTTATCTCTTCAACAGTTGCCCTTGGAAACAACAAGCTCAAGAATCATTCTCTACTATCGAAAGGATTAGCCCCACAGGGCACCAATCATATTCCCTCATAGCACACATTGTACTTGACCTTCTTTCAACCTGTCTCATACAATAAGACAACCGCGCAAAGAAAAAGTTCACAACTGAACCATCCATTTCCGACTGACCACATTGAGTCTAACCCACGAATTCGAGGGTCCCGACAAACTTAAGAAAATAAAACATTTAGTGGCTGATTCCACCTAGCCCACCAACAACAAAGTCCCACACAACCTAGGGACAACGCGATCAAAATGATCCTCCCACAAAGGTCAGAACAACGACGAGGAACACTTCTCATTACTCTCCACATTAAATCCATATACCATCAACACTTAACCCCAATTAAGCTCTCATCAAACCCCATCCATACATGGTTCTCTTTCTAGGATGATCTTGCCCAAAGAACCAAAACAAAGAGCATAATCTCACGTATACTCAAACCAGGAATCCACATCCAATCATTTTCTTTCCTCACACTAGAAAGCAAAGGGAATCTCGATTCTCTTACAAAAACTAACCACTCTCCTCAACTTGAAATCAATACAATAGAATACAGAAGGGGAAAACTCAACTGAGAAGAGGAACTTCACACAATTCTTCTTCAAAAACGGCCACAGAACAACTGGGGAGAACTAAATTCTCACTAACAACATGAAGCATTTTCCATCACCTTAAACTCCATGGTGGAAAACTTCACATCGAGGAAACACTCGATTAAGAACAACACAACAAAACTCAACTTTTGGAAAAGAGGCAACCCACATCCACCAAAAGAAAGATATCACCCAAAACCAACATGTTTCTCCCAACAGGGAGGGAAAATTTTCATTTCCCAGACGAAAAAGCATTTCACCAATAAGAACCTCTTTTAATACCCACAAGGGACTTCACCTTTTGGAACACTCACAAAGATCATTCCTATTTTATTTAAACCCAACTCCAATCGAGCTATTGATACCATTATATCTCACTTAAGAGCTTCCAACGCTTTCCGCTACATTTATTCATTTCTTTTAGATAACAAGTTCAAAGACAACAAAGTCCAGGCGCTAAAAGGGCACAATCCATTCATACACGTTGAGTGTAGATTCCGCGATCATACCTTGAGCCAATAACTTGCCACAACCACGGAGTGGCGTAATTCAATGAATTGGGGTAGCACAAAACTACCATCACACCAAATCATAATTAAGAACTCTCTCTTCCTCATAATCTTTCATCCATTGATTACATCCACGCTTAAAAAGGTTATTACTTACGCTGAACCAACCCTTCCCCCCAAAATGCTTATCAAGGGGGAACATGTTGAGATTTTATCCATAATCAACATGTCCATCAACACCACTTCTTAACCTATTTCTAGGTGATCGCTTTTCAAAACAACCTTTAGCAAGATTAGCCTGCCCTCCTATTTCCTATTTGACAATAACACAGGAACACATTAGAGCAACTATTCAAATCCCCACTAATTTAGACAATATCTCCCCGCGACATAAATCGCCAAAATGGTTCTAAAGCCATCCGTCGCTAAGGAGCAAACCAAGCTCCAAAATATTCAATCCATTAATTCTCCGCACTTTAATTACAAGCTTGACTTAGGTTATACTAGCCACACCTTATAAAACTTATTATTACTCCACACAATCCGACCACTGAGAACACCTCGAAACAATTTCATCCCATCACGCTATTAAAACAAGTTCCTCAACCAAACTTGTTATTCCTTCATCATCATCACTACTTTTAACCGTGGATCACCATGACCAACATAAAATATCCTGTCATCTATCACCGTAGGGTCATCCACCCTAACAACTCAATCGCTCTACCAATCTCATATGGAAAGGTCTTCACTCAACCTGCATCTTGCTCTGACTGTCGTACTTTCCTTTCTAAACAAGCCAACCAAATTCTTCCAAAGAAACCCGACCCTCAAAAGACTTAGAAAAATGACAGGACTCAAGCCATGTCATTCAACAAATCTCCAAACTGATCATCAAACTCCAAAATTCCACGAAGGAAAGAAGTTACACAAAGCAATTCACGGAAGGAAAAGCGAATTGATCGAATAACACTTTTTCCTTTAAAGCCCCAAATCCAAAACTTCAACTTGGAGAACGACAACACGAAAATTCCATGTCTTCCCCCGCCATCAACCAATGAGGCGCAACATCAAAACCTCTCTTCTTTAACTTAAACCTAAAAAGACCAAATAAGTCAAAGCCCGGAAAACTTACTCCATCAAGTCTCCCATCTATAACAGAAGTACAACAACTCCTTTTAAACTGAGAGAACATCCAACACAAGAAGGAAATCTATAACTTTCTCCACAAAACAACCAAAAGAGGTGCAAAACGATACTCTTCACTTTACCGGACGACAAGATTCAACCCTTGTCATGCCCACAAACTTCGAAACATAGATAAGTCACAAAGCTCCCACGACAGAAGAGAGTCACCAAAATGATCTTTCTCAACCACGGAAAACAAGAGATCGATTACTCTCCGATTTATGGCAAAGGAATTAGGACTATCCTCACCCGGGATTATGAATCCTCCGGTGCTGGCTCTCAACTGCCACACCAACTAACACGGCTACAAGACAAGGCCAAAATGTCTTCGGCGCAAGGAGTCCCACCAGACCCCGGTAAGCAATCTACCACTTCAAGAATAGCCATAAATACTACCATAGCCTTAACAAGACTAACATACAACATATCAACAAGTGTCAACATAGCATGAATAACAAAAATAAGCATTGTAGCACAATGCAACGATGTCCCATCCCTTTCCTACTGTGCATCAGAGTGTGTCAGATTTTAAATTAATTCATCATTCTACATCAAGTTTTACGGTTATTGCCCTAGGGCCATATTTTAAAAGTTCAACCTAAACCATGTTTCTACCTTTACACAGCAAAATTTTAATTCATTCTAGAATTACTCACTACATTCAAACACCACGGACCTGAAGCCCGCTCTGATACCAACTGTAACACCCCGACGCCAATCGCGCCTCGGATGCTACCAAAACCCTGCTTCACTAGCGACACCCCTCGGACCCACACATGTCCAGAGGGGTGACCAACACACGATAATTCTCCACAACACAATCAATTGAACTGAGGATTACCGAAGAAGCCATAACAACCTAATACCTTCACTAAATTGACTGCAACCAAGCACTAACTTCTAAAACCGGCTTAAAACTAAGTCACCGAAATTTACAAAATTTCGGCATGACCTCTCTAGACAATAGGACATCCACTCAGCAGACAGAAAATATTGCAGTTATAATATATATCACAAACCCCTTTCCAGGATGACACCTTCTAGCAGGTCCTTAGATAATCAATCACATCACCAATCGACAACTAGCAAACTACGCAACTACGGATAATACATTACAACCAACTTAGATACAACCAAACTTTATGAGACAATAATTGAATTAGTGACCGAAGTCGTGTATGTGCCACTATTCCCATCCCGGGGAGACAGCTTCAAGGTACCTAAAACAATAAACAAACAAGCGTGAGTCTAAGACTCAGCAAAGTGCAACAAGTAGAAAAGTAAGGAATTCGACTCAAGTACAACTACTTCAAGACTTAAAACAACAGTTCCTTTAATTGACATCCGTAATAAAAGAAGCAGTTTGAATTTAAATAAATCCAAAACGCAGGAACACAATTTCTTCACTATTAAACATAACCATTGCTTAATTGAAATGTAACATCCTGAAAATTCAATAAAGTGAAAATATATATTTTGAATTCGAATACTATTATTTCTGAGTTTTTTGGCATTATTGAATTTTATTTGGATTTCCTTTGGAGTTTTGCATTGCATGAGAAATTCAATAAATGGAAAATAAAGAAGGAAAAATAGAAAAAGGCAAGAATACAAAAAAATAAAAGTTTATAAAATTGCCGTGACAACCCTGATCATTCAATTGAATCATTTTAGCCAGCAATTGAAATGTTATGCATAAAGAAACGAGGAGATAAAAGGAAAAGATAACTTTTAAATCGAAATAATGTATTGCCAGAATTTACATAAAATAATGGCATCACAAATGGAGCTGAAAACTTTATGAAAACATTCTGAGATCAAATACATTTGAAAAACAAAGTTTGAAAAATAATATACTTCAATTGATCTCAAAGAAAAATCAAAATCCGAAATGAAATTTAATCTCAGTCGCCGGTGTGTGGGCCATCCGTTGATTTCCCGTTCCGTTGGCGCATTGTTGAAATCCCAGTCACTGACAAATGACCCCACCTGCCAGACCCTTCTTCCCCAACCCCGTTCCTTCCACTGGCGAATTCTTCGAAGCACTGAGCGCAGAACAACCGAGGCACTCTCGATCATTACCACGAATCCCACTCAGTTGCTGCATTTCTTGGCCACAAACCACACCGCAAGGCAGTGCTCTCCCATTCCCTTCACTTCCCTTCCCTCTCCTCAAGCCAAAGCACAAGAACCCCCTGCAGAATCCGCCATGGCCGCATGCTCTGCATCTCGGGCGCGAAGGAAAATCAGAGCGGCGTAGTGACCCTCCTCCCAATCCCTCACGTGTGGAGTATCCCTGGCCCTCACTGACTCCAACGCAAGCGCCAATTTCACCTCTTCAAGGCTGCAGCCCCGCCGCACCGTGCGCGCTTCTTCCTCACCTCCGGTCGCACGGTGGCAGCCCACCAAGCTCCTCCTACGAAGTAATCGCGAAAAGGACTCCTGGTGGCCCGTGGATGCTCGAGCCGCCACCCATTCAAGCGGAGCTGCCCTCGTCTTTGTCTCCGGCAAGCCGCCCTTTCCGCCGCCGCACCTCCTCGGCTGCACGCCGCCCTACGTCTTCTCCGGCCGAATCGGTAACGCCACCGAGTTCCCCTTGCCGAGCTGATGCCCTCCATGCGTCGCCGCGGAAAGTCGCGGAAGTCCTCATTGCGGAGCCCTAGGAATCCCTGTTTTTTTACAGCCATTGCGTGAGGGCAGAAGTCTGCGCCGAGGAAGAAGAAGCTCAACCCAAAAGCCGCCTCCTTCTGATGGAAAGTGCCTTTTTGTGTTACAATCAACCTTAGCACATTCAATCATTATTAGCTTGTGCATTCTTAATTAGAGGCCAGTGAAATAAATTTATATAATTATATAAAATCAGGATGAATCTAAATATACAAAAATATTTAATGTTTGGAGTACAGGATTATTATTCAAGTTAAACATTGATTGTGGTGCTAATATGGTTGTTCATGAGAATTTGTAAATAATAAGCAATGAAGAGATGAAATCGGTATTCATGGGATTTTAAGGCCAGGATGTATTCAAATATACAAATACATTTAATATGTGAATTAAGTTTAATTCATTTGTTTAGCAACCATTAGTAAAGCTTAAAAGGGCCATTAATAGAAATGAGTGTATAATAGCTCATAAAATCATATAAGAAATGATCATGTGTTTCTAGGATCTTAATAAGCCTAATCATGTAGAGATAATAAATGCTTGAACTAAGTTTAATGCATTGCATTGTGACCATTAATAAACCTTAGTAGGAACATTTATAAGAATAGTAGCATGATAGTTCATAAAATGGTAACAACACTTTGAATAAGTTCCTGGAACCAGCAAGAACATGTATGCATAAATACTCAAAATCAAACTCAAGTTGCATTCTCTTAATGAAAGAAAATGTTAATGATAACAATAAGCAAATAGATAATCTATTGCAATTGAAGTTGAAATAATGCAAAATCAACTTTATAACATTTCTAGGGTGGTATTCTGCTAATACCCCAAAAATCAATCAAGAATCATGTATAGGTTAGTTGGAAATTTAGATTTAAACTTGGCCGATTTAAAGTTTCAAATATGATCATTTATGCTATTTCAGCAGTAGATAAAATAACTCAGCCAAATACTAAAATCAGTTAAATTAGTTTAGTAACACTGTACAAAGTTCATACTACCATGATCTGTAAAAAGAATCTTGTTCCATTAAGGTTTGCATATTAATATTGTTAGTACAAAACCCTTAAGTGTTAACCTTTTGTTTGCATTCCTGCCGATTCTGATTATCGTCAACTTTACAATGCCACTTAAGCCTTTTCAATAATGAAGATAATGTATCAGCCAAAGCCTAAAATTTATGGAATCAGCTTAGGATTGTTATACAAAGTATAAATCATCTCATTATGAAGAAATAACTATATTCCATCATGTTTTACATACTAATCCAAATAGCCAAATAACCGTAAGTGTTAAGTTTTCTGGACTTAATAATATGAATCGGTAAGAATGAAGAAATCTGTATATTAGATAATTGTATCACCAAAACCTTCTCAACATCATGGAAATGATATTAGTAGCCTAAATCAGAAGATCTAACCAGCGTAAAGCAAATGCTAAGCGAAATCAATAAAAGATAAATAGCTAATCATTCATCATATAATGTGATCGCTTAAGCCTATTCGTTAGCTCGCAAATCAGCTCATCTAAATCCGAATAATGTAAAGAACAGATTAGAATTGATCTTTAGGTTATAATCTACCATAATCTAAGAAAACATTCTTATTTATCTTGCTTTGAATCTGAATCCTAATAGAGCAAAACCCGCAAGTATTAAAGATTGTCAAAACTCATATCATGAATAATGAAATCAATGAAAGCTTGCAACTAGTGATTTATTCTATCAATCCAAACAATCTTTGCATCTTGAATTCGTAAAATAAGATTAATAAATTCATAAAAGAGCATTCCCTACTTCTTGTGCAGAGTTTTATTTGTTCTTGCTGTCTATTTCCTTTGCCTCTTATTGAAGTTAGTTATTTGCTATCTTTCCGTTGTTCGACGTGTAGATCCCGACGTCTTTGATCTTCGTCGTCGTCGCCGCAATCCTCGCCTTCGTCGTAAGCATCTATTAAGCAAGGCAAGCATCCTTTGACCATATTGAGCCCAGTATTTTATATTCCTTTTGTGCATCAAATTGTTTTATGCATGCGATTACTTTATGTAAATTGCTATTTTGTGGATTGGTAGTTATACCTGTTGTCTCGTGAATCTCCTTTGATGATTATGAACATGTGAACCGTGATAACCATAGATTGAGGATAGACATTGCTAATGTCATTTGGGTATATGTGAACATATTTAACTTGCTTAGCCACGCTTTAGAATCAATGGTGTACATGATCAAACCAGTAATTGTTTCCTGAAAACATTGAAAATGTCACTGTTGGTTGTGGGTACTTTGATTAAAAACCCAAAAGAAAACTATGTGTTGATGCGGGCGATTATTGGCGATAGCCGGATATGCAATAAAGGGTCTTGCACGTAGTGTAGGGTGGAGTGTCGCCCGTGTCAGTTTAAGGACCGAGCAATGGGACGCTATTGATCCGAGATTTTCGTGCAACCACAAGGGTGAGGATGGGTTAGCCATAGCTTATTATGTTAATTAGACATGGCTTTGTACATTGGTGGCGGGGAGCTCGCATGAGTTTTCGGTCGGTCTACCCCGATGGGGTATTCCGTCAGTCTACTTGCTAATGCAACGGTGTCGCCCCTACCGTGTTTAGAAGCGTTGTGTTGGTGTGTGAAAGTGGATCCACGGCTTGGGTGTGTGTTTCTAGTTCTCTGGCAGGGTTAACGTCCGGGCTGGTCAAAGCCATGTCTAGGTAATGTAATGACTATGTATGGTCTTCTTGACGTCACACCTAAGGAAGTGTGTCGGGCAAAAGTTGATCATTCCTTGTGGGTAAAGTTGTACACCTCTGCGAGTTTAAATCTAATTAATTAGCAGCCATGTCATGAGCACTCGGTGAAGTCATTCCAATGTTAGATGTTTTATTATTTTCAAAAGGGTTGGTTCTATTTGTTTTGCAACTGTGTTTTATGTCGAAGGGCTGACATTGATGGAATTTCAGGAATGTGAATGTTCGTTGCTCACGTCATGGAGGACTGTGAGTGTTATTATGCTTTACTTACTTGTTATCAATTAAACTTGCTTTTATAAATTCCGTTTGCAAATAACTTGATTTACAAATGCAAATTCGCTTTATGCAAATTAACTGTATTAGCCTTTCCTTTGAAATGGCCTGCATATATCATAGGTTCGCTCAAGTCTTCTTTGAGTATGTAAAATACTCACCCTTGCCTAATTATATTGTAGGTGGTTTAGTGCGAGCTTGAAGTTGTTCATCGCAGTTGCGGATCCTTTTGCCATGTATTTCTATCTGGAGTTTATGCGGTCGGTTACTGCTGGATCGGTTGGGCAAACCACAAGGCTTGCTTCTTTTTTGCTATATTTCTCGAGTTGTAATATTATTTGTATAATCGTTTCCGCTTAATTATTAAAATGTATGGTTGTGATTTCCAATTGTTGTAAACATGTGAGTGCTAGCTCTTGATCCAGGAATAGCACAAGAATCACATGGAGGTTCCTGTTCATCGAGCGGGTCTCACGAAATCATCCAAGAAAAGAAGCGTTAGCTAGTCCCACTTACCACCTCCAACTCAGAAACGTAACTAAACATTACTCATGCCTCAATAAACATTCCAGGATGAGTCCACGACTCAATCCTCAATCTGTCATTTCAATTCTCATCAATTAACATTTATCAATTGCAACACATAATGCAATGCAATGCTTTTATGCGTTCATGCTCAAAATGCAACCTTTTTAGCCTATACCGGTATAGCTGAGTGCCCACCCGTCGGTGTGCACCCTCAATCCCAACCATCCCGTGGCGGGGCCTACTCTTACTAACTCATTCCCACCCGTGGATGGGACTACGAGGTAGGACTTGTGTACTCACTACGGGTGAGTACAGAGGCCCACATCAACATGGGTCGCCTCTTCTGTAATGAATGCGCCAAAAATATGCAAATGACATGAATGATCAACCCATTTCATCCTATTTCAACTCCACATTGGTCATAGACATGTTTATAAGCACGGTCAACCCGAATATAAAAACACATACATTATCATTTAATCGCATTCATCACTTTGTTACTTGCATCAACATAACCATACTCAATCGTACAATTCGTAACGCAATGCAATAAATGAGAATTGAATAACTTACTTACCAATTTGCTAACATTCATCCATCCTCATCACCACACTAAGAACAACTTCTAGATATGCTATTAAACATATCCACACCATTAGAATTTTCATAATCTTATCACAAACAAAGCATTTAACACCTTAATAACGCTCTAGGGGTTGCACTTGCCTTTTAACGACGGAAAATGGAGCGGCACTTGGAATCTTAGCGGTCGCATGACTTCCCAGGATTAAAGAAAGCCTGAATTTAGAACACATACACATAATATAACTTATGACAACAAACCACATAAATGAAATCTCTAGAACTAGTGCCATTTAATCTCAGGAAGATGCAACACGAAAACATATGCATTGATCCTAGATTTCAATAGCATCAGAGCATGAGGAAATATCATTCCACCAAGGCACAAAGAGTAACTCTCCCAACCTTATCACCTACATCTGGCTTGCCAATCAGACCCTAACGCCTCATTTCAGAATCCCCTACATTCAATACTCACTTGACCTCTCAAAGAACAATGAAAGCTTAAATCAGCTCACACACATAAGGAGAAGGTTTATTATAGATCACACAGCAAGTGGTATAAACTATCTGAAGATTCAATGACCCACTGTCCACCTTCTATGTGCTCACATGAGTTTTAGAATACATACCAACTTCCAGTATGGATTGAGTGCCTATATATATACAAACTAAACTCAACATTTAATCATGTACACTTGAATCACTAGGACACAGCACAATCATGTATGAAAATGCACACATACCAAATTAGCAGATTTATTACCCTTTCTAAGCTCCATTCCACTAATAAAGCATACACATAAATAAATAACTTGAATCAAACATCAAAACATTAATATCTTTTCATCTGAGCCTCGCCATCCTTACCACATATTGTTGTAGAACACAAATATTCATTCAAATCTCTCTGTCTTGAGATCTCAAAATCATGCATGAATATATACATATATTTATATACGTATGGACTTCATAATCGCAGTGCTCAAACAATATATGACCTTATGATTTGTAAGATCAAACAAATCAAAAACTCAAGCATGCAAAAATCATTTCATTCTCATGAAGACCTAGCTAGGCATTAACACAAACAACTTGCATGCAAAGAAGAATACCCAAGCTAGACTACCTCAAAGCACATCCATGGAGGAAGGAGGGAGGTGGCGGAGGTGCTGGCGGGAGGAGGGATCGTCGGCGCCGACGGGGAGGAGGACACATGGCAGCATCTTGCGAGCAAGCCAAGGCTCCATGGCGCTTCTAGCTAACTGCTACTTTGCCGGCTACTACTCCGACTCTTGTTGACTCTGCTGCCATTGCTACAGGCTCTTTGGTCATTGCTCTTCTTTGCTCATCTTGATCTTGCTTGATCTTCTTCTCCTTCGGCTACTCTCTTTGGGGATAGGGCGTTGAGCCAGGGGAAAAACCAGAGGAGGTGCCGGCCTGGGGGCTCACGGCCAGGGGAGCGCTCGGCTAGGGGAAACAGCAAGAAGGGGAGGCGCCAGGGGAAAACTCGGGAGGGAGGCGGCAGGGAGTCGGCGCAAGGATTCGGCCCGAGTCGGGAGGAGAGCGCGCAGAGCACGGCGGTGGTGGGAAAATATCCTGCCTCCAAGATTCTTAGCCACACAATAGAAGAGAGAGAAGTTAGGTGAGGGAGGGGAAATTCCTAAAGAAACCCCTACAAACCCAAGTCCATCTTTTTACCAATAGCGCGAACCAAATAAAATTTCACTTCTTGGCGCGAAACGACAACTGCCAAGAAAATACAACTTACCGCCAAACAATACGGCTCAAAAGATACTTCAACCGAAAAACTAGTGCAACATCCGAAACCTTTACTGAAAGCTTCGAGAACACGACAATAAATATTATTTTTTCCAAATACAAATCCCTGAATCACGAAGGTGGAATCATTACCGGCCGAAAACCCTAGCAAAAGAGATTTGCGGCATTACACTGCAGTCAGGTGCTAGAAAGTATCCTTGTATATTACCACGCAAACAGAAAGATAAACTTTTCAAACACATAAAAATGCAAATATATTACCAATCAGTAATATACATAAAACTGCAATTATATTACCAATCAGTCATTATCCTGTACTCCAATCGAAGCATCAACTCCTAACACATCATCTTCTAAGGAACACACAAAAAAATGGAAAGATAAAAGAACTAACCAGAACTGTTATTCGAGATGTCAGGAGAATGTTCTGATCAGCAGTAGCAGAAGCAGCAGCACAACGACAACAATCTGTGTGGAATACAAACACCGATCAAACATAAATTAATTTGTCCACGCAAAGCAATACAATTAAAATAAACTGATGGTATACCTGAACAATTCAGTAATTATGTGCATCAGTACCAAAAAAATGAGAAGGGGGTAACTCTTTCCTCAAACCCTAATTCCCCCAAAAGACTAATACATGGACTCAACAATTAATGGTCTTATAGTAATATAGTTTATTTATATTACGTAAATGCTGCTCAACGATTTAGAATCTACAACCTTAGGGCCAGTTTGTTGTTGCGGTTCTGCATTGTTGAATCTAGTTATTTCAAATAATCTTTACCAATTCTAGTAAACTATTTCTCTTATAGTTAATATATCAAAAGGGAAAGAGAAGTACATAAAAATGTAAGTATATCAAAAGAGAATGTTCTGATCAACAGTAGCAGAAGCAGCAGCACATATCATGAAGAAGCAGTAGCAGAAGCAACAGCACAGAAAAATGTTCCAAGCAGATTTGACAGTATATCAAAGAGACAAAAGTAAATATTATTATTACATACCATCTGGTACTGAAGGAACCACTTTATATCTTGGAAGTATCCAATTAATATTAGCTAGATACAGCTAATGGGTTGGTTGAACGAAAGCATACAATATTTCAATGAACCTTATGGAATGGAAATGGAAGCATACACAAACATGTATATGGAAGTTTGAATGCAAGCAAGAAAGCAAGAAATCACCTGTATGAAGGTTTAACGTGCCAGAAGTGTTTTTTCCCCGATGTTTTGCTTTCGGGACTGTCACATTAGAACAGCAATATCAAAAAGTAAATAAATAAGATGTACAAAACACAATATGTGCTAAATAGAAGTCATAAAAAAAGTAACATGTTGCAGAACAACCATCAGACGTAGTGCAATTCCAATTTCCAAGCTAATCTGAAAATACAGAAACTGAAGTGCAGGTTGCATATATATCGAGTTAGTCCTATAGTGATTTGGTTGTTAGGGACAGGATAACACATGCAATTGAGTTAAACTGCTACAAATTAGTAACCAGCAAAAGCCAGAACATGTGGCTCATATGAGACGGGCATTCTGCAGCACTAACAACTTCTTCTGTTTGCATCATCATTGTGTGTACAAGTGAAAAGAAATTGCAATGCCACGCAGAAGAGTTGTGCTTTCATATTACTCTTTGTAGTCAACCGTACAAAAATAAAGTAGTTTTAATGCATTGCAGCATATATCCAGCATCGAATAAATGGTTGAAGACCACGATAATACATAAAAGACCCCTGGCATTGCAGTATTGTAGTACCTCTAGTGCATTCCCTAGAGGAGAAGGGTGCTCTTTATCAAAGGCCAGCAAAAGCAGCATTGCTATCATTATCATCTTACAATTCACCTAGCTCAACCTCCTCCATCACATTATTGAAAAAAAACACACACACTGGAGAGAATAAACTGCTGAAGGAAAACTTATGATAGTTTCTTCTCTTCACAAATTAACAAATATAGCCAATTTTCTCTTCCCTTTCATTTTTCTCTTATTCTCTTCTATCGTTTTATGTTCATATTTTGCCCAATCAATTAAAGATCAAAGACCAAAACTCCCGATGCGTTCATAATAGAACAAACAAACAGAAAACAAAACACAAGACCAATGCTACTCCCAATACACACCAATCGCAGATGGTGCATGATGCAAGTAATAACCAGAACTGTACCTACTGTGAAGAACAAATAGGCTCAATTTACCACATTAGTCAACCCACCTCCCGGAATAATTTGACAAATGATAGTAGTTAGAAAATTTTGCACCGTATAAAATACCGGATTAGGAGAATCAAAATAGCAATTCAGACAACGCGAAAAATAAATAATCCAATGGTAGAATTTAAATTCGTTTGACAAGTATAATCCAATCACTGATACAAATTGGATTTACCCATTAGGAATACAAAGATAGCAGGAAAAAAACAGTACAGCTTTATCAATCTAACCAAGGTTGAAAATGTTCTTATTCTGATTCTAGTAAGATTTGCCTCCAAAAAAGATGCTTTCAAGTAGTTGTTATCCAAAAATAGGGACATCATAAGTGCTTTTGAAAAGCCATTGCAACACTAAACAGAGCTATAGTAGCTGGCCATGTGAGGTATTTTTCTTTTGGCTAGATAGTTGAATGGTTATAAGGGTCCTCCAACTCTTCGATTTTTCAGTTTTTTCTGTGCAACAGTTTGGCCACATCATCAATGCTTGTTTTGACTGATTCATTGTTGTAATGACACTGAAGCTTTTTTTGTTTCAATAGAATATATTTTCCACCTCTGTACTATTTGATCAATGAAAATACCCCTATATTTTGGATCTATACAGAAATGCCTTATAATTGTAAATTGTACCTTTACTGTGGGCGATTAGTTTTTAGTTTATAAATTTTGACCAATTAACCTATTGCTAACAATATCCAAATAATTTACATAATCTTTTCGAGAAGGTGCTCGAGATGAGTTGAATTAGCATAGAGAAGATTGCATGTCAAAATAGAATCAAAATGTGGTCGACATGAGGCAGATGGATAAACAAATTTGCATTTTAGATGATCTTATCACGGCATACTATCCTGATAAACAACAGCCATCAATACCTGACATATGATTAGTAACTATAGGATTAGTGGGAGAAAGAACTTCATAACATACCTTCAACGGCTTCACTTCCAATTTTTTTTCTTCCGATTACAAAGGTCTTCCAGTGACTAAAACTCAAAAGAATAACAAGCCATAAGCCACAAGCTATTTACCACAGTGCAAACTTATCCAAAATCCACAGTGCAAAATAAAGCTCTCGGTAATTATGTGCATCAGTACCAAGGATCATAAATATTGTAAAAGCAATATGAACAAAAATGCCTTCTATGATTAAACCTATTCATTTATAGATCAGTTCATAAATTTCTTGTGTATCACAACTGCTGCACCAGTTATTTGGCACATTTACAATTGAACAAGATCCAGTTATTTGTCACCTATGGAAAAGAAAAACCAACCACCTCCAGGAAAAGAAAAACAAATCACAAATGCTGCTATGCATTTGCTTGATTCCTACACATCAATGATATACGTTCCTCACTAAACATAAATAGATGCTACTAAAGGAATGAAATTGCAATTGCTTACTACTGACCATCTTCGGCACAAATTAGTACTGACAAACTTTTGAGATATTCATGACAGAAAAATTTAAGGTGAGAACTATTTAGAAGAAACTTGCAGTACTATGGCCAAAGATTTAGGGCATACATCTTCGCAACCTCAACGATGCCTTCCCTGCAGGTTAGCTCAGAAAGCTTCAATTTCTCTATCTCCCTGCAAGACAAATGTTCACATGGATGAATTAGAATACAGAACCATTATTTATGACCAATATAAATACAAAGTAGACATCTTCAAAAGTTGGGTTTAAGAAACATGCTTTCCAGAATCATTATAAATATTTTGTGGAAATGCATTTGACTGCAACTGTTATCCATTAAAGGGGGTATTCTTCAATGTTTTGAATGACACAAGTTCTATGTAAAATAAAGCTCTCGGTGTGATAATATCATAACAATTCAGCAATTATGTGCATCAGTACCAAAAAAATGAGAAGGGGGTAACTCTTTCCTTAAACCCTAATTCAGTAGTTATGATCAGCAGTAGCAGAAGCAGCAGCACATATGAAGATGAATTTGGTGTTACTCGGCAGGATCAAGATTTGAGCAAACGTATCATACCAAGCACAACTGCTGCACCAGTTATTTGGCACATTTACAACTATGGAAAAGAAAAACCAACCACCTCCAGGAAAAGAAAAACAAATCACAACTTTGGTGAATGAATGGATACCTGGCTGCAAGTGCTTAGCTGATGAAGGTGCAAGTGGCTAGTCCGCCGTCACCGTCGGAATTCCAAGACCCGCAATACCTTTCCTCGTCTCCTGATGCACCTTTCCTCATCACCAAACAGCAGCATATCTGCAAGAACAACACGAAACAGAGGGGTTATATTTCGGAAGGGCATCAAGCAAGGAAGGAAAGCACATGGGAGGAAAGAATGCACCGGGAGCATGGCGAGGAAGGAAAGCGGGGAGACACGCATCACAGCGGATCGCTCCAGATCTGGGCGGCTTTCGGAGGATCGGAGGGGAGGGGGCGGGTTGAGCATTTGATTGCGCGGCGCGGGCGGGGGGATCAAGAGCGAGAGCGATCGGGGTGGGGGACGCGGCGCCGCTGAACCGAGCGAGGATCGCGGGGGACTGGATTGGGGATTGCGGACGCGGGGAGGAAGGAGCCACCGCTAAGTAGAGCGAGAATCGCGGGGGACTGGATTGGGGACGGGGACGCGGGGAGGAAGGAATCACTGCTGAGCTGAGGAAGGAAATCGGGGATTGCTCGCCCGTTTTTTTGTGTGCGTTGGGAAAGATTGGGGATGGGGAAGGATTGTGCGATTGAGGATCTTCGCACAGTGAAGGAAGGAAATCACTCGCCCATTTTTTTGTGTGCCAGGGGGGCGAAGAAAAACGGACCGCCGCCACCAACTATAAATTAAGAATAGTAGAGATAATAGTACGAAAACAGGGGAGCACCTCCATAAAGAGTAAAAAATATAGATACACATTCCTGGCACCTAAGGCACCCAGGTTATACATGATTACGTCTAAGTAAGATGGGCCCACCTATAGTGTTCCAAAATAAATTTGGTTTTCTCAACATAAATTTGCTTATGGAAAGTTGTAAAATTCATCGACATAGGTATATTGAAGTACATAATTGGTATCTGCCAATATATCACCTTCTATAAGGATAATCTTGCCATCCTCATTTGTTTTGAATAATTGCATGATAGTGTGCATTAATGATGAGTATAAATAATGGTGTCAACAGCAATGATCCAAATCTTGCCAAAATTTCACGAGATCTCGGTTGGACAAATTTTGAAATACCGGCCAGAGTAAAAAAAATTAAATTACTACAGTAATCTCAGAAATCTCGAAGAGAACTTGGCATTTCTGACCGAAATTTGACTTTTTTTACCGGATTTAGTCCAATAACCCTTAAGAAAGTCATCTCCTATGACAATTTGATGAAAAACTGAATTTCTGAAGCATTTTTTAAAAACTGCAAAAACACTTTCAGATTTTTATAAAATTATACATACTTTATCATGAGGTGAAAAATTTATATTACCATCCTAAGAAGTGTAGGATCATACTAAAAAATTTACAAATAATTTAAATTCATTTGTTATCTTTAAAATATAAAAAACAGAATGAATATAATTGGGATAGTAACATTATCAGAATTTTATAAATTTTCTTGAGATTTAAAATGATCCAAAATTTTTATGAAAGCTTAATAATTAACTCAGTACCATTCTATAAAATTTTAAAAGAATTTCAACTTTTTTTGTTTGCCTAATCAAATCTATGTATGCATTGAACTTCATTTGTTATATTTCAAAAATCAAAAATAAAAAGAACATAAATGGTACACTGCACTTGTAAAAATTTTATAAATTCACTCGAGTGTGATCATGATTCAAAATTTTTATGAGATCTTAAGCATTTTCTTATAACCCTTCTGCAAAAATTTTAAATGTTTTTTTATTGCTAAAGCAAATCTACGTATAGATTATCAGACTTTTATGAGGATGTAGCACCGTCAGAATTTTTGAAACTTCTTGAAGCTTGGTCATTATATTAAAATTTTACAAAAATATTGATGATACTTTAGGACAATAGACAAAAATTTTCAAAATTTTCTAACCTGGTTTGTACCATTTTTCATTTAGTTGAATTTTGCTAGTAAAGCTTTTATCGGGATAGGAGCACTTTCTGAATTTTTAAAAATTCATCAAGCTTGATCATCATCTAAAAATTTATGAGAATATTAGTGATTCTTTATAACCATGCAAAAAAATTCAAAATTTTATAATGTGGTTTGTTTCATTTTTTATTCGGTTCAAACTTGCCGGTCAATGTTTTATCAGGACAGTAGCAATGTTTGAATTTTTAAAAATTCCACAGATTTGATAATTATCTAAAATTTTTATGGGAAAATAATTGATGTGTCAGGAACCTTCAAAAAAATTTCAAAATGTTTCAACATCGTTTGAGCCATTTTCGCTCGGTGCAATTTCACCGAGATCTCGACAAAAGCGGCCGAGATTTCGGTTTTAAAATCCAGAATTTAAATTTTGTGTTTAAAATTTGTCCAAATTTTGTTTGAAATAGTGAGATCTCACCAAGATTTCATTCTCCAGCTAGGAACGATATTTAAAACAAAATCGAGATTTCAATCCTTGGTCAACAGCGTAGTTGAAGGCTAGAAGCAAATGCTTATTAAGGATATGTTTGTGACCTTGTTTGACAGTTTCTGTCAAGTTGTTTTAGTGAACATCTAATGGCCTCTTGGCCTAGATTAACCTCGTGTGTAATAACCGCTGTGTTGGTTCCCAATCCCCCTTTGCATCGAAGAGTCACTTTGAAGCGGTACTCAGTGATTTCGAAGCTTCACACCATATGTTGCTGAGCTTTAATGGCTCATTCCTCTAAGTAGGTCATCATCCGCCAACAATACGGTATTTGCAATGTCGTGGCATGAAGTACAGCCTCCACATGCCTTTTCTGGAAGTAGGCAATGATGCCGTGCAACATGCCTTCTAGGATGGCAATAAGTAGTAGTAGACGGAGGCCTCTGATGACCCAATTGTAAACCTCGGCTATATTCGTTGTCATGATACCAAACTTTTTCAACACATATTAGTTAGTATAATAACCCCATTTGTTCAACCATTGTAAATATCTTAATTTAGTATACTAACCTAGTGCCTCTAGGGTTATGGAGTAATGCCCACTTCTCTAGAGGCTCCCCCTCTATCTAGTGCGAGAAACACTTTATGTTCCTTAACGATCATCTTCTCAGATTAGAAGGATCGAGCTCCTTAAGGGTTTTGGGTGGGCAATCGTTCGGCGCAGGTGGTTGCTTCTTCAGCTCATCAATATGTGCAGTAGTGTGCTTATCCAACTCGGCCAATATCGCATTGAACTTATGTGCTTGATTCTGCTTGCATAACCTCTTAAATAAGTTCATCAGTTTCTTATTCTTGAACTCCTTGAAAAAATTTGCTCCCAAAATCTCATGCACCACCTGTTCTGCAAGTCACGCTATGGGAAAGACTCATCATGGTCCTCCTGTAGTGTCTTAATTGCTAAAAGGATACCTTTGCAATGATCATAAATGATGCACACGTTGGGCCGATCACTAACTACCCCAAATTTCAAATGTTTGAAAAACCACAGCCAGCTATCCCGATTCTCACCCTCAACAAATGCAAAGGCCAATGGAAGTATATGGTTGTTCGCATCAACTGCAATAGCTGTTAGAATCTGCCCCTTGTATTTTCCAATCAAAAATGTACCATCGACACAAAGCAATGGACATCAGTACCTGAATGACACAATGCAAGGACCCAATGAAAAAAAGCACGATGAAATGTTGAAATCCCAATACCATATGCTTCACTATCTTTGAAAGCGGTGTACGAGCCAGGGTTTGTTTGCTTCAAGACATCAAGCACACGAGGTAGGTTGCAATACAAAGCATCGTATGTACCAAACCTCTTCTCCAATACTTTTTGCTTCATATGCCAGGCCATTGAGTAATTTATCTGGTACTTAAATATTCTTAAGGTTGCTTTTTGAATATACGAACACTCAATGTCCCGCTTCTCGATGATCCCATTGAACATCATGCTAGCAATTAGAGCTACATTCAAGTTGCGATGTTTCACTAGAACATTTTCTAGTCTACATGTGTGCTCCTCCACTCGTGATGCAATCCAATATGTCTCGCACTTCAGCTTGTATGCATGAACTCGGCATTCACATCCTTCAGTTCAGCACTTCGCTGTGTACCTATCTAGCCTAGACAAGACAACCTGAAACTCTCTCTACTGCAATCGTGCCTGTAGCCTTACTGCCAACTTCAATTCAGAATTGTTTGGAAATATTTGATTCTGCCGAATGGCATTAGTACCATACTCCCAACGTGACTCATATCCCCACAAAACTTCCACAACAGCTTTGTTTTGCCTGTTCCATTCATTAGAGATGGGTACATCCGCTGCCCTAGTACTACCATTGTAACACCCCGGCACCCCGTGCCCCGAATGTTACACCCTCTAGCACCACCGATTACAAATCACTACGAATAAATATTCGTAAAGTAAGCTAACAACTAGGAGGTTGTCAAAATTATTAAAATTTAAAGACACCTCCCTAAAACTAGGACATCCACTCAGCAGGCAGAAAATATTTGCAGTATAATATCATTCTAGCAGGTCCTTAGTTAACCACTCACGCATTCTATAGAAATTTAATAAACTTCACCACATAATTATTACAGGGCAGGGAATTTATTAAACATAACCGCAAACAACCTTTTACACAAATTTTGCATGAGCTAGAACAGAACTATAATTGATATGATGGAATGACGGTGATGCAACGTGATTGTGTTACTACCCCATCCATGCATGCCGCTTCAAAACACCTACAAACATTAAATAACAAGCGTGAGTTTAAACTCAGCAAAGTACACGAGAATAATAAACCCAATTTATCAGAAGTAAAACAAGAGCTCGACCATAAGAGCGAGTAATACAATTGGAACAACAACCAGAATTTACGCATTTATTCCCATTCAAAGTAATATCTTGACCATACCCAAAACAATTACAGTAAACAAGTCATCAACTTGATAATAAAACCATTCAACGCCCAAGAAGCTTTACTTGATTCTAAATCACAACGTCTCCTGACCCAACCACCTATTTCTTTGCAACTCAAACCATTTCATCAATTCTTTTATTGGAAGTCATAACTCAAAATTCACTCCACGATATTCATACAACATAATTAGCAAAGCAAAGAAAAGAAATGCGCTAATTCATCAAATTCAATTCGATCTCCCCTTTTTGGGTTGAGGTCCGACTCAACCTTCAATTACCATAATCAACATCCATATAACACACCATTTACCACAACACTCATTATTCAAGATGCAATGCACATGAATGCCCATTTCCATGCACGTACCGGTACTGCCGAGTGCCCACCCATCGGTGTGCACCCTCACATCCCTTCCATCCCGTAGATGGAAGGTGCGTACTCTTACTGTCTCGCTCCCATTCACCTCGATGAATGGGACTACGAGGTAGGACTTTCATGTTCACTACGTGTGAACACAGAGGCCCTGCAGATCGAATGGGTCGCCTCTTCCATTATGAATGCATATCATGAATGCAAGAATGCAACATCAATTCTCAACTAAAACACATTTCAATCATCAATTCTCAACTAAAAACACTTTTCAATCAACACACTCAACTCAAACACATTTCAATCAACAATTCTCAACAAATACACATTTCAATCAACATACTCAACTCAATTCCCTAGACGAGGCACAATTAAATACATCTCTTGTATATTAACCACAAGTATCCCTGTACCCCATTCTCGCTACTCAGTGCAATATTAAGAAAGGTACAGTAAACTCACCGAGATTAAGGCTTACTAGTGACCACCCGAATCCAATAGCTAATCACGTCCGCGAAGGGACGATCACCAATATAACTCATACTTGCCAAAATCAAGAGAAATTAGCTATGAACAGATAAATAACAACAAACAATTCAATTAGGCACCCTATTCGATGTACTTGCCTTTTACCGGAAGGAGCGGAGTGGCTCGAGGAAGATGCTATGCCACTCCCGAAACTACTCCACCTGAAACAACCGTCGCAAAATGCTTTACATACTACCCTTTCAATAATGCTTTACGCCCCCAAACTACAACCACGACAACTCCTCTTTTAGGTTGGTTCAGATAAATATAATCCACACGATAGCCAACAATTAACTCAACTAAAGCAAAATTGCAACTTAGATAAGGAATAGGAAATAGCATCTCCATGAATTAGTTGAAGCACACCTCACCACAACTCCTAAGAAGGCAATATATATGATGCTTTACTAGACAATCAAGCACGCCTTTGAATTATCGGTAACATAAGCCTGACATAAAGTAACTACCGTACATGCCGACTTCAAAGCATAAACTCCTTCGTATGAAACAAGCACCCAAGATGAAAATTGTGGATACATAGAACTTGGTGAGATTGAATATCTTTGCTTTCGTGAGTGGAATGAACATTATATTTAAAATCACCCATTTCATTTTAGCGACTAGTAAATGCTAGTAATTTCCTTGATGCCCTTGTCATGATAGCTTTTGCCTTTTGTAGGCTAGGCGTCTAAAGGTGGGAGAAAAAGCCACTTCTCACGGTTTCAACATTTACGCAAGTAATATCACCTTCAAGTATGTCATCTTGATGCATTGGATCTGGTCAATTCCTTACGATTTCAATCTCAAGCATTGATTTTCACTTGAATAACTCACCTTATGGAAATATAGGCTAGTTTGCTCTGCTAGCATTTCCTATTAAGACAACAAAAGAGAATCTTGGAAGTAGGATACACTCTTACACGACAAGTTTAGGCAGAAGATGTAGCTAAAGTTTTTTTTTCATGAATTATTCTTGCTACTGTTTTCAATCAAACTATCAAAACCCATAGCTTTCTTGTGTTTTTCAATGCTTTGTCCTTAGTAGCAGGAAAAGAAGACAGGAAGAAGCAAGATACTCCCTCCATCCTATATAGATGTGTAAACTAGTGAGGAAAGTTTGAAAATTTAGGCTCACAACTAACATTAATACTAAATCTTCCAATGGTTGCATCTGATTCATCCAACTGCATTTGCTTAATCAACACACTACATAAATAAGCTTTGCATGCACACATTTCATCAAACACCTTGTCTACACAATTCATCCACACTAGTATTCCACCTCCACTTACCACACAAGGGAGAGGAAGGAGAGGGAGGTGCCGGTGGTGTTCTTTGCTGGTTCTTTGGAGGAGAGCGCCGCCGGAAAACCAGGGGAGCGCCGGCTCTTGGTGTTCTTGCCGCCGGTTGTTGCCGTGATGCTCCTGCTTCTTCTTTGCTCCCGATTCTTCTTTGCTCTTGCCAAGCAGGAGGAGAGGAGAGCAGGAGGGGCGCTCTTCTTCTTCTGCTGCTCTTGCCGCCTGGAGGGGGAGCATGGCGCTTGGGGATGGCTCGGCAAGGGAGTTTGGCTGGAGACTCAGCCCATGGTGCAGGGGAGAAATGGGCAGGGATTCGGCAGGCAATTGGCTGGCTTGGGGAACAACAAAATATCGGTAGGGCTGAGAGCAAAGGACAGCCACTCATTTGAGAGGGAGAGAGAAGGTTAGGTGACAGGTGGAGGGGGACGAAAATTCCAAAAATATCCCTCCCAAACCTAAAACCCTACCCCTCAACCTCCCAGATAGACCAACCTCTTCTGAGAATACCAGCCAGACGGCCCCAGCACGCCCGACTGAAGGCACAAAGGTTGGAGTGAGGGTTCGCGATATTACAACCATGCATTTCATCATCATCATCCCCCCTTCCTCATTTTCGTTGATGTCATCATCACACTCTAACATTTCAGCTTCATTTTGCATCGTCATACGGTCCTCCCACTCCAAATGATCAACAAGTTGTTGGATCTCATCCCCTTCATCGGCTCGACCTTCTGCATTTGCTACATCCCTATTATCATCCCCCGCTGCTACATCAATCGGCACCACTGCATGAACTTGTTCAGCTGTAGCCGATGTGCTGCTCTCGCCCACACCACTAATATTCACCTTTTCTCTAGGGCATGACTGCACCAGCATTACACATTCAAGGTGAGATCCCTTGCACCACCTTAACCATTTTTACCACAAGTATGTCCGATCTACTTTTTTCAACTCCCACATAGCCGGGTCACCCTAACTACGCGTGAATAAGATTTGGATGGTAACAGAGTAAACACTTGGATTCAGAGAAAAATATTAGGTCAACCAAAACTTTATATCACGAATGCTAACACTATCGAGAAATAAGTGTTCAACCATGGTGACCAGAAAGCTGCTTAAATCAACACCATTCTGCCCAATTTTTATTTCACCATTGCCATAATATACTCTAAATTTCACTAGATCCGACATTACTACAACGACATAGACAAAATAATTTTTTAGATCACCACTAACATGTAATATCGCTAACCTAAATTAAACAGCACTAATTAACTATCTCACTACCAATACTACAATATTACAGTACACATCTAATATCGCTAACTTAAAAGAGAAGTACTAATTAACAAGAATATCTAATATCGCCAACTCTAACATAAACTAATTATATCACTAATTATAGTACACATCTAATATCACTAATTATAGTACACATCTAATATCACTAATATCACATCTAATATTTAATATCTGACTATCCTACCATGTTTTTCTAAAGAATTAACAAATAAAATTACAAAATTGAGATTTTACCTTCTTGCTTCTTCTTTCTTCCTCCTTCCCTCTTCCTCTCTCCCTCCTCTCTCTCCCTCCTCTCCCTCTCCCGAGCTCTCCCTCTCCTGAGCCCTCCCTCTCTTCCTCTTCTCTCCCTCCTCTCTCTCTCCCTCTCTTCCTCTCTCTTCCTCCTCTCTCTCCCTCTCTTCCTCTCCCTCTCCTGGGCGGTGCGCGTGCGAGCTCTAGCTTTTCGATGGCGCTGGCGTCGGTCTGATTCGTTGGGTGGTGTGAGGTCGATCATTTTACTACCTATTTTTGCTGAGTGGTGTGGCAACAATAGGTTTTCACCACACCGTTTGGTGAAAATCTATTGTCACCGTACCACTCAGTGAAAACAGGCACGTGATGCCGCACCATTCGGCGATGACCTATTGTCGCCATACGGTACAGTAACAATAGCCACATGGCACAATTTCCTCTGACGGGCAATGGTAACAGCCAGATTAAGCATTTGTCGCCATACGATATGGCGAAAATAGGGTATTCGTTTATCCGTATGGTGACTACACCTATTTTGGCACACCATTCAGTTAGGGATGAAAACGGATAGTAATTCGGATATCAATTTTTTTGTCTTTGTTCTTCAATGGGAAACAAATAGGATATAGAATTTTCTATCCGAATTCATATTCTTGTTTGTGGTGTTGAGCTTATTCAAATTCATAAAAAATGAACCTCAAATTCATTATATATTTATTTAAATGATAGAAACAAAATTCGGATATCAATCGGATACGGATTCGGATATTTTTTCACCTTTTTATTTATGGGAAGCAAATAATGCGTAATTTTTTTTATATAATTTTATAATCTTATTTTTTATAATGAGCTTGCTAAAGTGTGAAAAAATGAAAACCAAAATCGTTATATATCTATTTAAAAATGTCAAATTTGTTCAGAAATTCGGATATCCATTTTCATCCCTACATTCAGTGACGAAGCATTATTTTTGTAATTTTTCTATTACGTGTATTAATGTCGCAATTACTTTTATGAAATATATTATTTTAAAAAATTCCCTTCTTCTCCATCTTCCCAAACTCTCCCTCTCCTTCATCGCCTACTTGGACAACTTCGAATTGACAAGCGCCACCTTATCCACCCCAGTGGTTTGATTGGAGCAATTTGATTTTTCGTTCACATGAATCCATTTTTCCTTTTGCTAATTACTACCTCCTGATCCTACCCACGACCACTTTAAGGTCTCCTTTGTTTATTTTCCCTTTCCCCAAGATTGTTCAAATTCCTCTCCGTATTTCTCCCTCGGATTGTTGTACTTCTATTAGTTTCTGATCTTGTTTTTGCTTCTAATTGGTGTGTACGAAGCTATCCTACATTCATATTTTTCATGCAATTGACCACCTTATTCATAATTCATAAGGACACACCGACTCCCACATCTTGTTGGACTGACAAAATTAGTTTAAATGATATTGGCAAGTACTGCAGTATGTTGTGTCGGCTTCTTGAGGCTATGGTTTTTTCCTGTAATCTGCCTTATTTCATCCACCTACTTTAATTAGCTAAATACCCCATTTGTGTCAGCTATCCAAGCCAATTAGCGGTGAAGAGGCACACCAAATGGTCTTGTTGATTCCTTAGTTTCTCCTAATGATTCGGTGAATGCCGCTCACCATTGGGCTTTGGATATTTGTGGATATAAATGTCTGTGGGTCAAAATCCTTTGCAAGGCTGACAAACTAGAACCCCTTGATGAGGCTAGGGAGATTATCAAGTTTGCAAGAGCTCAAACCCAAAAGTAGGCTGCCAATCTTCACCACCCACTTGTTTGTATTGATATCTTCGGGACCTCGAGCTGGGCTCTGGAAAGTACTTCATGCTACTTATGTTCTTCCAGCTTCTATTATTTCCCTGACATAAAGATTTTACAGAATTTTGAATTCACTTTCTTAATGCAAATGCAGGAAGCAATTTCTTTCCAAGGCCTTTTTTTCTCTGATACATGTAAAAGCTTACTTCATTTATTATTCTCTCAACGGACAACATTAAAGGTTTGAGGGAATTTTTTCTTAATTGTTACTATGGAAGGGTCCTGTCTAAAATGAAGAAGGGTCCTGCTGCTACCACCATTTTGCATCCTGATGCTTACAAGCTAATTTAACTGGTTTTCTTCATCGGTGCTTCCCATTTTTTTATGTCTAGACCATTTCGCTCATGAATTTCCTATCTTGGTAATAACGCGCCCTTGCTATTAGACCCCCGCCTGAGATTGCATCCACCGCGGCACCTCTTCAGATCCATTCACTTAAATGTTTACTGAATGAACAATACGATATTACAACTTCATTGAATAGTTGTGCAAACGTGGCTGTGACATGTGATTTCGGGATGCCTATTAACTGATTCCATTGTTGCAGTATACAAGCTTGTATACAACCGAGCAGTTGCAGTTGCAAGTTAAAGTACGACTAGCTTTTCGATTGCAGTTTGTTCTATCAACGTGCTGCTGTGACATTGGTGCGCGATGATAGTGTGCTCTGATTTGGCTCTGATTCATCTCCCTCCCCACTAGAAATCAGAATTCAGACCTTTGTAAACATCCCTTATTATATGCTGGGAAGTCTTGGAGATCTGCTTTCACCATTTCTTGTGTCTTTTCCTTGTATGCTTTTTTGAAAATTGGCAGACCTTTTATTTCATGTACTAATTCTATAACACATTATGCACTGCACAGTTAGTACACCATTTTGCTGCATATGCCCTAAGACATGAGATAGTCCTCTGCAAGGGATCGGAAAGATGGCAACAAAAGGTCCCCGGTCAAAACTAGATCATAAGACAAGGTCTAGGCGTCTAAAAGTTACCTTGCAGCATTGACGTTTCATTTACCGGCTATCACTACAAAAAAAGTGATTTTTAATGACAATCCAAACTCGTCATCATTAGTCCCGAAATCGTCATTGTAGGTTTTTTATGATGAATTTATGACGAAATTCAACTTGTCATAGAAAGTTTTCAATGACAAATTGCTTATTTTTGTCATAAAAAATCAAATTTTCTATGATGAATTATATTTTCGTCAGCGAAGAGGTCACTTCTATGGCGAATATAACCATCATTAATTGTACCCAAAACGTCATTCATTTTCGTCATGGAACACTCCTGTGCCACATCATCAGCTAGGGTGTGAGATGACGTGGCACGTCTTGTGACTCAAATGTTTTGCCATAGATGAGTGCCACGTGGACATGCATTTTCGTCATTGAACAGTCCAGTGCCACGTCAGCAGCCAGGACGTGAGGTGACGTGGCACGTGTTTTGACGCAAATGTTTTGTCACTGATGATTGTCACATGGACTTGTATTTTCGTCATGGAAGTAATGATCTGTCATTTTCTATGATGAATAATTTCGTCATAGATAGATGCAGAATAGCCATGATGTTTCATCATTGAACACTTCTGTCAGCCCATATATGATCCATTTTTACAGTCACAGCACACAATACAGCTAGGCACAACACACAATATTTTCAGGAGACCAATCAATACATTACACAGAGCAGCACAAATTATCCACAGATACATTAAAAGTCACAAACTTTGTTCACAGTACTTAAACTACCGCTTCAAGCTAGTATCATAGATCAAACTAGTACCACTTCAAGTTAGTATTACACTTGAAACTAATATGAAGTTTTGAAAACAGATCCACAGGTCACAAAGTTCAACCACGTTTCCTAAACTAGTTGAAGCTAGTACCAGTGAACCAGATTACCATCCATGCAAAATAAGTGAACAGATTCATAAACTCACTAGTTGGCTTGACTAGCCATTCGCATGAGACAACGAATAATTGCATCATTCTCTTCTTTCCTCTTCTTTAAATCCTCTATTTCCTTTTGGGTTCTGATTAATGCTTCATCTGATGCTTGTGCTTTTTTGCTTCAAGTCTTCTACTTCTTGCTGCTGTTGCTCAACGGTCTGTCAAAGTTCAGTTGCTCCTCGTCTCTCCTCCTCAAGTTGTTCCTCAAGAGCTTGTTGTTTGGAGCCCTTTGTAGAGTACGGAGTGGAAGAATGTAAGACAACATTCTTCAGGAATTTAAATGCTAGTGGCGCTACTTTGAGACAGAACCTTGTCAACAATGTTGGTAGTGGACATTGTTGGCTGACCCTCTACATCAGGCTCCATCATAGCTTCCATCTCAGTCTAAGATATAAAACATAACAAAATCAATACTAATAAGGGGAATAAAAGGCTTATACAAAAAAAACTTTCATCCAAATGGAGTAGGACACAACAAAGGTACACCTCTGGTGGTTACTTGAAAAATCACTAAATTTGCATTCAGAAAATTTCATAAAAAGCACATGAAGAAATGAATTAACTTTTGTATGCTGACACAATGAACCTTTATTCGATGCGGTCTAGTTACTTGTATGGGTACGGTTATGGTTAATGACAGGTGGTCAACTACAGGCTATGAGGCTACTGCAAGAAACCTGAAGTATACACATTTAGTTCTGATAGAATTGTAATCAATATGCATGGATGCAAGAAAGCAATTTTGTAAGCACAACAGAAGAAACAGATATTTTGATGAGTCTATATGTACTTATGCAGTGAGGTGATCATGGGTGTTATCATCTGGGAATACCCTTTGTAGGATACAATGGCAGAAGAAAAAGGAGGAATTGCAGGGACTTACAATTGCGTGTTGCACAGGTTCAGCGAGTCCCTTCTTCTTCATACATATGAGTAGAAAAGATCCTAAACTATATAATAAAGTACAATTTCTTACAAATACAAATTATGCGAAGCATATCTCGGCAACATCTCAGCCATTCATGTTAGATCCAATAGATCAAGTATTCTGAAGGAGAACGGACGACCACCACCAACTCCTAATTAGAAGTAGTAGAATTTCCTCACTTTCATCAAACTGCTCTCCAATCAGAGCCATCAACTGCACATTTAAAAAGTTAGTCAGAAGGATTCCATGGGCAGAACTTTGGAAGCCAGATCAAGCAACAGATGCTAGATCTCTAAAACACTTCCGAGGTTATGATCAAACCAAATATTTAAGTTAGAGAAACATACTGTTTCAAGCCACATGGTATCAAGGGTGGCCTTCCTGCTACATGGCACTGTCCATTTGCCCCCATTTGCACACTCTGGGTCTTCCCACTTTGGTTCTACCCCAGCCTTGAATAAATGAAAATCAGCATTTCCTGTCAACTTACTTGGAAGGAAAATCTGATCATACAAACTGCAGCAAGAAACAATGGAGACAAGTTAAAAAAGAACTTAAGAGCATATGTAGGGCAATCAAAGTCAATAACATCCAAGACAAAATAGGAAGGAATGGTGACTGCAATAAAAAATTACCATAACAAACAGAAATTTAACTTCCAAGTTCCAGCATAATACATCTTGAGAATGTATTGATACATCTACTCTTTTGAAATATCACAATATGTTAAGGGACTTACGGGTATGTGTGTACTCACAGAGAAATGTTAAAATTTTTAAGTACGAAAAAAACTAACTCTTTTTTTCCGTTGTGTGACACAGATAAGGACCCATGCAAGGTCTAAACTAAACAGCAATGATATCTTGTGTACATACGTTAGATAGTCTCTCAAACGTTGCCCAATTCCCATATTTTTTACTAACCAAAAAGTGCGAATACCAAACAATACATGGGAGTTAAAAAGACACTTTTATGTATAAAAACTACATGGCTTACTAAAAAGGACGAGTTGAAGTATCAACAGCTGGTTCAAAGTAACAATTTCATGAGCAAACTTTTAACATAATTAGCAGCTGTTTTTAAAATTTTACAGGATTATATTTTTCTTTATTGCTAACAACGAAAATAATCCCTAATCAACTACAGAAACAATTGATATAGTTCATTCCAGCGTTAACTTCGAACAATTATTGACAACAGCCGTCCAGATCGTCCCTAAATATCAGGACACAACTTATACTAAAAAAAATCGGCCATAAGCAATCCATCATCGGCGCAGGGCAGTAACCAAATCAGTAAATCCGACGAAAATAGCAGTCAATCATATTATCGACATAACCTAATCTAATTACCATCTAATCATTATAGGATTTGTTGGTGTAAGGTAACCTAGAACCCGATCTACTCCACAAAAACACCCACCAGTACACACAACCACATGCACAGAAACTACTGCATCTAGACCAGATCCGAACGGATCAGCAAGGACACAGGAGAGGAGGGGGCCGTAGCGTACGTACCACCAGAACTCCTCGACGGTGCCGAAGGTGTAGGCCTTGTGGAGGGAGGTGCCCCAGGCGGCACCGGGCTTGGGCAACTGCATCTAGAACTCCTCGACTGGATGTCGTACCAGAAGGTCCACTACCTATGCAGCTTGTGTGGCGCCTTCGCCGCGACCGCTCCGCCCTCAGTCGCCACTTCCGAGGTCGACGCCACCATGTCACGCCACCGCTTTTCGACGTTTTTGTGGGAGAAAAGAATCGGAGAGCCGAAGCGAGGGGAGAGAGATAACAGGCGTTTTCTTTTTTCCTTTGGCCCAATATGTTTTTAGCAGTACTGCAATGCCTTTTATTTCAGTATAAATTGCATAAATTTTAAAACAAATGAAGAAATAAATAATCATTATAGTTATGTGTCTATGTGATGCAATGGAAACTTAATTTGTGATAAAAAATTTATTTGCAAAGAGCACTAACCTTATCTGAATAATAATGTTCACTCTGAATGTGCAATAGTTAAATGTTTAAATCAATTCATCGAAGCATATAAATTCCAAACACCTGTTTACAAACTCAAGCTTAAAATTATCTTTAATTTCACAAACTTAAATAATAACATCACATCACTTGGGATTGTAAATTTGTAATGCCATAATTCGAGATTGATCGATCGATCAAAAGAGGCATCACCTGCTGCCCCATGGGCACAAAGGCATTGAAGAGGTATGCATCATCCGTATGTGGCTGCCACCATCAGTGGCGTGCGTGGCTCGTACACCTTGCTTCGACCATACCATAGCCCCACCCGATCAACCAGCTCCACCGCCTCCTCGCCTCCCCTGCGAGCGCCTCCCTCAACCTATTAACATCATCCACCGCAGCGAGTTCCAGCAGCGCCGCCAGCCTATCTTGCCGCCCATCACTGGCAACCTACCCCTACGCCACATCGACGAGATCAGGAAGGTCGCCCATTAACTTCGCACAATGGATAAGCTCAACACATCTGCAGGAGAGGCAAGAAGCGGTGGGGTTATATAGATTCAGCAAACGAGGAGATATCTATGGAATTCAGATTAAGAAATCATCGAATAAGAAAGGCAATAAAAGAGAAAGAGGCAAGAAGAGACCCAACTCCATGAATCGGAGCTCTGCTTCCTTTGAAAAAGAATCAATCAATCCAATCCGAAAAGCATCGAGAGCAATCACCGCCAATTCGAATGCCAAATCAATAGAAGAAAGGAAAGCAATAAATGAGTCAAGCATATTCATTTATGTCCTGTGACGGGATGATCCAATCCAATCTACCGAGGTGGCTACTGCCCGCTTTCCACTAAACTACGCGGGTGCGCACACATGTCAAGGTGAGGATGGAGAACGAACGTACCACCACCAACTCCTAATTAGAATTCAATTCTGTCCATCTAAGAAAATACATTATTGAACATGGCAAACAATATGTCAAAATCAGTCCTAAAACAGTCCATGAAAACAAAATGATATACATTCACTAAAACAGTAATTTTTGAAGATTGCATCATTGGATTCACGTGAAAATTTAACTGTAGAAACTAGATTCAATTTCAAAACTAATCCATTAAGAATCAGCTCAATTGGATATACGGATCTAGAGTTATGACCTTCGCAAGATTATTGTATCAATAATGACAAAAATTGATCAAACCCTAATTATGAGATTAATCAGGATTTATGAGGAATTAACCAATCAAACTTTTTAGATCAATCACTTGATGCCCTAGAAAGATTTTGAATAGATCAAATCAAAATTATCATGGTGAAACAATAAATCAATCTAAAAATAAAATAGGCATGCAAATGAATAACGAGAAAGAATGAATGAGATTACCAACACATTGATCCAGAAGTCCTTCTCAAACCACCAGGAGAATCTCACGCCACTAGGAAAACCTCTAGCTATGATGGAGTGTAGGCACTAGGAACTCTCTAGTCGTGAGGGACTTCCAGCCGCAGGAGGTGCCAGAATATCACCACCACCAGGATGTTTCAGCAACAAGAAAAAAATCACTAAAGACCAACGATCGCTTCCCAACCAGAAAAAAAACACGATTCATTTTCTATAATGATTTGTATTATAGTTTCATGATGAAATTTTATGTTTCATCACAAAAGTACATGGGGCGATAGCGCCTGATATAATTAATGACACAATTAATGACAACCATAAACAAGTCATCACAGAAAATAGATTTTTCATGACAAAAGTTGACAACATCACGACGTTTGCATCACAGATAATCACTTTTCTTATAGTGTATAGTTCATTGTTGTACCATTTCGCTTCATCCTCCTCATTTGTTTACTTGACAGGTTGACATTTCGTACTTACATAACGTCAATTTCATTTGTTTCATGCCTCGTAGTTGGGAGAGCGGGCAAGAAGCCAAGAACAATATATATGCTATTTTTTTCATAGGATTTCTATTACTACTAATATGTAAGGGACATATAAAATTCATTATCACTTCTGCATTTTAGTTTTTATTACATTCACTGAATGTCTGAAACTTTTGTCCTTTCTGTTCAGGCTCTTGGAGCTCCAAGGGAGCCTCAGAAACCAAAAGTCAACTGGGACCATGCTCTTGGAGAAATGGTTCGCCTGCCAAAGGTTAGCTACTGTTAGTACAATTGACAAATTGCGATCTTTCTTTGTTAGCAACCAAATTTGCCTAATTTTATCACAAGACAATAATTATTCTATTTCAAGTCCCATCAGTGCCTCATACTCAGCCTCGCTTGAGTTCCATGTCCAATTTTTTCTTCTAGGTTCCTTCAAAGGTATTCAGCAACTGCTGTCGTTACTACATCTCTAACCTCTAGATCCTCCTGTCCTGCAGCTTCAGGGTTGTGCGGCGCGGCGTGTCGCCGCGTATACACAGCTAGTATACATCATCAAGCAATGCGCGAGAGGCCAGTTGTATGTTAATGCCAACGATGCAGCCTCCTGCATTCGCTAAGGCCAAAACATCGCTTCCGAGGTCGCTGTTCATCTGTCGGTCACCATTGGTTGCCATCGCATCAATTGAGGATGTTTCATATTCATCCCTTGTTAGGATGATTCCAATGTAAAAATGCATTTTTATGCTCTCTAGCATATGCTTTTATATGTCGGTTTTGCATAAAACGCATAATATTATATAATTCATTATAAAATCATGTGCTATTAGTTTATATCTGTTTCCATGCAGCTTAGAGGAGTTTTGAACGCTCAAGGACAAAGAATGTTGAAAGGGTGAAACCGGAGAAATAACAGGTGTTGGAATTGCTATCCGTACCTCTGGACGTTGTTTTGGGCATCTAAATATATAGACTCAAATAAAAAAAATCGTAACTACTCCCTTCCATCATTTTTATAAGGTGTATTTTGACTTTATATAAGGATTAAGGTTAAGTTGAAATTGTGAAAGGTATGAAAAAAAATGACTTAGATACACCTCACTTAATTGTCTTGGAAGATGGAAGATATACTTTATATGTGTAGTAATGAATAAATACATATGGTTGAGAGAGAATAAATAGGAATACAGAAGGAAATGATTTATTAAATCTACATACAAACCTTATATTTGTGAACAAGCTCATTTAAAAAATAAGCTTTATAAAAGTGAACAGAGGGAGTAAAAAGTTGTATTTCTCATCGATTGCTATTTAATTTCAATTATTGGATCACCAAAATCAAACTTTGTACAAAGATGTTATTCCCTCGGGAAGATGGACTGCCTGAGCAATCAAGGTGATACGACCGGGTGCTATGGTCGGCCACAACCGTACCCTACCCTTAATTCTACTCGAGATGCGATCGGAGGAGCCCAAATTTATCTGTTTCAAAGCCTACTTGATCCTGGGTTGTTTTAGGAGGTTTCATGGCACTTAAGGAAGTCATTTTGAAGGATGGAAATCCCCAAGGCCCCAACAACGTTGGGATTGGATTGAGATGAGTTTTGGAAGGAATCAAAGGGGAGGATGCCTAGGCAATCCTTGATATCACACCCCAAGTCATCCATTGCGAACCCAAAACGTCATGGAACACATCTGTACCATCTCCACATGTGATCCAAGCAAGAGAAAGAAAAAAGGCGTACCGCCAACATCGACCCTAGCCCCTGGCCACACGCTAGACTCCTCCATCTGTGACGGCACAACATAGTAGACTGGTGTTTTCTGCTTCTCTTACTCCCGAACAAATAGAAACCATCCTACCCAATCGTGTGTTAAAAAATAAAACAGCACAACGGCATGACAGATTGATAGTGCATTCAGGTTTTATTAATATGTAAAGAAGATTGAAAACACCTGTTATTGAAATAAGTGCACTACAGAGTATACAGTAGTCTTCATGGAAGATGAATTGCATGGAATAAGAAGAGAAAAAGATAGGACAACAGAACATAAAACTGGAAATCCCATAACCTAGCGTGGTAGAGTCGCTGATGACATAAACTCTTGCCCCAAGCTGTAGCAGTTTTGGTATCTTTGAGAAGCTACATTAGCGTTGTCTACCATATCAATTCCAATAGTCAACGACTGATGGGTGGTTTGGCTTTGCCCAGTTAGCAAAGGTTGCATTTCTTCATTTCTTGGAGCAACTTCATGTGATTTCAACCTTTTTGATCGCACCGACTGCAACGTCATCTCCACTTGTTTCATAGTAGGTCTCTCTTCTCCTTGAAGCTTCAAGCAAGCCTCTGCAAGACCAGCAACATCAATAATCTCTTCCTCTGTCGCTTCCTCAAGAACCTGAGCCGCTACTAATTCTGCTAGCTGTTTCACCTTCATCTCCGAAAGGAAGTAGTTGGATAAGTTTTGCTTTAGACCTGACTCACTTGTAAAAATCGGCTCCTTTCTAAGGAGCAATTCCACAAGTACTACACCAAAACTATAAACATCACTTTTCTCATTTAACTTGCCAGTGTGATAGTACTCTGGATCTAGATATCCAAATGTGCCTTGTACATTTGTAACAACATGGGTTTGATCAATAGGAACCAACCTTGAAGCACCAAAATCTGATACTTTCGCTCTATAATTCCCATCCAATAGTATATTAGTGGACTTCACGTCACGATGAAAGATTGATACGAAGCTGCTGAGTGGAGGTAATAAAGTGCTCCGGCAGCTTCTGCAGCTATTCTCAAGCAATCATCCCAGGACAAAGAAAAGCTGCTACTTTGATCACCCTAAGAATTTCAAATAATGAACCATTAGGGATAAAGTCATATACTAGTAGTGGGACCTCAGTCTCAAGGCAACATCCGAAGAGATTTACGATATTTCGGTGGTTTATTTGTGAGAGGATAGCGACCTCATTGATGAACTGACTGATCTCACTTTCCTCAATGACTTTAGACTTTTTTATGGCCACAACACGTTGGTCAGATAAGATGCCTTTGTAAACCATTCCATGCCCTCCACGACCAAGTATGCGTGTAGGGTCAAAGTTATTTGTTGCCTTTTCTAGCTCTGTCATGGAGAAAATCTTGGTCTTGTCATTCGCATTTTCATCCGATGATATCAGCTGTTCGAGGAGAAGGCCTTGGTTCTTTCGGAAATACTTTCTTCGCTGTTTCTTTTGGATGTCTCTTTTCCATCTACGCAGAAGAAATATTGTACTCAAGATGAGAAGTAGAATGAACAAGCCAACACTAAGCCCAATGGCAATACCTGCAACGATTATGCTTGTTAGCCATGTATTATCTTCCTCTAAAAAAGCCATGTGTTATTTTTACATCAAACTCTTGTGGAATTGTACCGTAGAACTCACCTAGTAAAAGATTTTGCTTTTTTATTGGTACGCACTTCATAGTTGTAATGTCATATTCTGTTTTTCCGGGACACTCTGTGCAATAGTGGCTTCTGGCCTATACTGTTATGGCAAACGCCTTTACAAATGCCTGGTATCTGGCACTCATCAATATCTGCATACAGTATGTGCATATAGACAGTTTTAGAAGCTACCATGAAGGATAATGTAGTAGCTAGATATATGCATGCACGTGTGTATAATTCGATCGGATTACAACCAAAATGCTGCCATACGGGGTTCTCAGGATGACTAGGCGTTCAAGTGCATCTACGAGTTAATGAATGCCAGTGTGGTTACAAACACCACGCTTGCTCCACACACAAAAAGGAAATTAAAAAAAGAACATCACGCTACTATTATTTTTTGAAAAGAACATCACGCTACTATTATTTTTTGACAAAAAGAAAAAAGTTCTCTAATTCTGCACAAGAATGCAAACAAGAATGGTCAAGACTTTAACTACTATTATTTTTTGACTATTTTGTTTATTCTATTTTACAAACAGAGAGAGTGCATGCGCAACACTGTACATACCTTTACAACCATGTAGAACATATGGATTTCCATGAAAACCATCCATGCATTTACAACGGTAGCCAGCATAGCCACTTGTAGAGTTGACACCCAAGCACGTGCTACTTGTGCTAACACATGCATACCCAGAGCGATTCTGTTGTGCCTCCTGGCAGGTTAGATTGGCAACAACCCATTCCACAGAGACCGACTGCATAGAGTCAATGTAGAGTCCACTTTCTCCCCATATATGCATCCCGAATTGTTGCTGGTCATAATATGGGGTGTATTTGATGTCCACAAGGCCCCCGCTAATGTTTATATAAATTATTTGTTGTTCATCATCGAATCTCAGGGTTGATGATGTCGCATTTGTACAGTTGAGCTGAAATGCTTTCCTTGCAAAACAACCTTCTTCGAGGCCAAACGGAAATGGAACACTGATATTCCCGCACGATTGAGTGCAGTTCGTCTTCTCTTGAACTGGATTGTACCCTGTTTCCACGGAAAATATCATTTACCATTATGTGAAGAGTTTCAAAGTTAATTGAACCGAAAAAATTAAAAAATAGGTAATTAATTCTTTTCCACATTGTGTATTTTATATGGGGCCAGTAAAATTGTAGACGGCCACAAAATAATATAATGTGGGCAGTTTCTGTTTTTGAAAAACTTTTGATCATTTCCTTGTACTCCTCATTGTTTTTTTACTTCTAAAACGTTGACAAAATATACATACGTATTCATATTTTCCATATGAAAATTGTACTAGGAGATTCATCATCAAAAGTACATAATCATTATATTTTTAATAATTTTCAAAAAGTAATAGTTAAATAGGCATATTTTTGGAGACAATATTGATGCTCAAAAGACAAGTAAAAAAAGAACAGTTAAAAGTTAGAACTTCCAAGTTAAATGTCATAATTGCCAAGTTTTGTGTTCACAGTTGTTTTCTTTTCAATTGGAGGTTGATAAACATGCAGTTATAAGACCATTTCATGGTTTATTGGGATAACAATTCCGATGGAGCATTGAGTCCGATAGCTTCGGGAACCACATAAAAAGGAAATGTTGAAATGAAACTTGTGTCTTGTGCACCCGTAGCAGGGCCCACATTATATATGATATGATTTCATTTTAATGTATGTTTTGTGGTCCATGCAAATGTGTTTACTTAAAGAAAAGTCAGAAAAGTTGTTGAGGAAGGTTAAATTACCTTTGTCTCGCGTGCAGCCATCAAGCATGTAGGGATTGCCACCATAACCAGCATCGCATCCACACGAGTAACCATAACCTGACATATAACCATTAGTGCTATCAAAGCACCCACTATGCTTGCTGACACAGGCATAGTTCGTTCTATTATGCTCCACGGCAGAGCATGTCGGTGCATCGACGATCATCCAGCTGAGACCAAACCAATCAGAAGTTATATTGATTCTATCCCACAGGGAGCTTCGATTAGGGGGGAGCGTTTCCAGCTTCCCGTGGCGGACAAACTGGAGCTGGAAGTGATCAAGATCTCTCAGCGAAATGACACAACACCCGGTATTGTTGCAATTCTGCCTAGCCAGCGTGTCAGTGATTTCTTTGTTAGGACAGGTAACTGTGCAGAGGCTCATGTTCGTATTCTTGTCATGATCGAGCATGTAAATATCGAAGTCACAACCAGTGATGTTCCAAACGGCAAACTCTAGAGCGAAGGATCTCCCAGGAGAATTCCAGGACATGTTGTACACATCAACACCAGATTTCAAGAAGATAACATTCGAAAAGGCTACATCTACCTCACCAGGTATAGCTTGATTAGGTGCATCAGACGATGTAACTTCGATATCGCCGATGACCTCTGTGGTGTTGTCTTGCAAGAAGAGTCTGGCAGGCTTCGTCTTGTCGTTGTCGTCGCAGATGAGCTCGAAGTCTGGCTGCCGGAAGCAGCCGGAGCCGATGCCGAAGGGGTACTCGAAACTGAGGTTGCCGCAGCTGTTTGGACATCCAGCGAGCGTGGCAGCAGAGGGAAGGGTCCCATTCGGCGTTGCTCGGCTTCTCTGGACGCCGGACGCTCGCACCGTTGCAGTCAGTACCAACAACAGTGCGAGCAGACTGCGGACCGTATGAACGAGGCTCATCATCGTTGTAATGTATTTGGGAGTAACTATGTGCGTAGGATGTGTCTAAAGAAGGCTAGCTGTTGATCCACACACGTACGTACTGATGACTGTCTTGCTGCTTTATCTGGAGTTCTGGGCACCACTGAAAGAAGCTTCTATATATAGACAGTGGAAACTAATCCATAAAAGGATGATGACATCAAATATCTAACATAGTGGTGGACTCGCCAAGGAACCATGCTAATCCTTAAGTGGATGACGACGGTACTATGCTATGTCAATTTTGTTTCAGAGACCAAGGCATGTCTCCAGCCTTTTGTAGTCTAACAGGTTACGTGTCTAATCTCACCAAAAAAAAAATGTTTCGTATCTTGTTATAGTATTGAATGCCATGGCTCAAATAAACTTATTCAGTAACACCACAACGATCTTGATAATTGGAAAATAATATCAGTGTATCACTGACAAGTGGCCGTGGATTGATGTAAAATCGAACTTCCTGATTGCCAGAAGTATTACTGTTGCACAAATGATGTAAATTGAGTATGAAATATATGCAAAATGCACCAGAAAAATATGACCATTCTCCCGGTTCATCCTATATACAGTCCAATATGTTGGAATTAATCTTGTTATTTTCTATCTTTTGCTATTTGTTATCTTTGGAATATTTGCTAATTAGCTGCCAGGTTGGCTAGTCTGTTAGGATACAAAGTATTTTCAGTAAGTTTAGATTTACTACAGTTGTACGTAAGCTTTGTCGCTCTGAACAAAACTTCTCTGTTTTGTTGCTGATTGTTTTCTGCGGGATGATCAGCGGCGACATGGCAGCGATCCTGGCATGATCTAACACAATATAAATCGATTCTGTGCATACGGAACTAAATTTGTTTTATTAATCTCTTTAAGATTATGTATAGGTTTGTGCGGTTTGGAGCAGAAGAGGATATGCCCACTGTTCTCACTATGGATTTTCATACTGCGGAAGAATACTTGGTGGCATCGCAAAGTCAGTCAACTCAATTGTTGCTCACAACGAAGCTCACATAATCATAAAAATGTCACGGAGAAAAGCTCACACCGATTAAGCTTGTTATTTCGTTCACATGTTTTGTAGTGGCAGTGGAGGGATTTTTGCACTTGTTTGGACACATGTTCATAACGACTAAATTATATTACAAGATGTGTGAAAGACTACCGTGAACTGAGAGAAAAAAATTGCTTACCTTTTTTCCAATTTTATGCAATATTTATGGGGAATCTGACATGCATGTAAAATTGTGTGCCTACGATGCATAGCATTGTCTGTTTCTACAAAGAATTAGTTGTACTAGGTAGAATGGCGCGCGATGCCGCGCCCGGCGAAAAAATCTGATCCAATTTTTTCTACAAAAAATGAAATTCCGTTTTTCTCGGTGGTGTTTTTTTAAAAAAATTGGTTGGCTAGAAGCTATCGTTGAATTTGCGTAACGTAATTCCAATCTTTTGTGTCGAAAGAACTGGCGTCGCTATAAATCTCTGGACGAATCTATGTTTTTTTAAAAAAAATCCGCTGTTATGACCCGCTGGCAAATCCATAAGTTGTTATAAACCTTCGACGAATCCGTGTTTTTTTGGTCGATACGTGTTTTATTTAGAAAATTGCAGTTGAATCCATGTTTTTCTTTTGTTTTTTGTGTTTGTTAAAAAAAATAGGTCGTTAGGATCCGCCGGCGAATCTACGGGCCGCTATAAATCTTCGAACGAATCTACATTCTCTAAAAAAACCCGCGGTTATGACCCGTTGGCAAATTCATAAGTTGCTATAAACCTTCGACGAATCTGTGTTTTTTGGGTGGCGAAAACATTTTTTCCGGGTTTTTTGGGCGACGAAAACATTTTTTTCGGTTTTTTTGGGTGACAAAAATATTTTTTCCGGGAAAAACAGAGAAAGGACCTGAAAAACGAAGAAAGGACCTGAACGTAAGAAGTAGGGACCTGTTTGTTATTTTTTTGGACCTGTTTGCTATCCTGAAAAATTAGAAAAGGCCTTGTTCGTGATTTGAACATAACGGGAGGCTTTTTCGTAAAAGTACCGCGCCAGGGACCCAAACGCGGAGAAAAAAATTATCATCGTCTCACAAAAAATTGCAAAGGACCTATCCGTAATCTGCAGAGACTTATCTGTAATTTAAACAAACGGAGGGGCTTTTTTGCAAATGACGCAAAATGACACGTGGATGGACTTGGCTTGCGGCAATTCTCCTCCACGTAATAGGTGTATTATTCAATGTTCGTGAGGAGAATGTGCACTAGATGTTATGTTTTTCCTACGGTGATTTTATGTCTAGGAAAGGGTGCAGTATTACATAACAGGCAGACACCGTTAGGCATTTGGACGAAGGGCATGATTATAGGTAGCATTTCCTGATGGTATCTGTCTGGGATTACTGTCAGGTAAATAGGTAATGTCTGTCAATTGGCCTTAAGGGAAGTCATCTCAGATGGCTAGCTATGGCCCATCAGGAAAAGTTTGATGGAAAAATTGAGTTCTACTAGCGTCATTTGATCTAATTTTGTGCGCAATTGTATTCTCAAAATAGTACTGTGGAGATTATGGCATTTACATTGTCCGGCCAGATTGTTAGTTGATGCAAATATCTATTATTTTGTTTATTTATGTCAAGAATTTGGACTTGAGCGGGTGTGTACGAGGCAGGCGTTTGACTCTTTTGCAGGTACTTCTGTTGATCTGACCTGCAGTTCGAGAGGGAAGCAAGGCACAAGTGCATATTCGGAATAATATATAATTAAACCGTCCATACTATTTTTTCAAGTCAATACACATCTATTTTGTACGCTTTTTAGATTTAAAACTATTGACTAAAATTTTCTATCTTATTTTATTTTAGATGTTTAGATAGAATATCATGAAATAGTTCTTTCAAAATTGGAAATAAACAAGACATGCATAGCGATAATTTTGCATAGACTTGTGTATTGCTGTTCTTTTACATTTTCTTTATTTCTAAAGTACTTAGTAATTCTTACATTCCTACCAAGTTTTTAGAAAGAAGTCACTAAAAAAAATTCTTTCATGCAAGAAAATCGAAAGAAACTCGTTTTATCCTGTTCTTTCACGCACCGACATTCGATGAGATATAAGAAGTTCTTTTTCTCTGGCGACCATAGCTCGCCGTATTTGGAGGGAGAGCATGGAATTATTTATTTATTTATTTATTTGAGAGAGAGGCTTATAATGCGAGGAAAAATTAAAATTTTCTCTTAACTAATATGTCAAATTTCATTTTATACCTGAATTGCCGTACTTTTTGACATTTCAATCGTGTCAATGTGTGAAACGCTCCCTCCCTCCCACAAATATAAGGTCAAAATCCACCATACACACAAACCAAGAAGAATTAGATCTAAGAAAAAAGTTAATATTATTGGACATATTACAACAACTCATCCATTTTGTTAACATTAAAAGAGGGTTATATGATGTAAATATTGCAATACCTACACTTTTGTTATCCACAATAAACTTATATTGTGGGTGCGAGACCATATGGAGGTTAACCCATGAATGTGTGATGAGTATTTGATATTTGTTAGATTTGTGTCGATTTGTGTGAGTTTGTTTTAGTTTAAAAATCTGAATTTACAATATTGAGTTATGGTTGGTCTTGCTAGTGATCGCTTGAGCGATGCATTTAATTGGAATTTTATATTGTGTTAATTATAAATTGCATATCTTGTGAACAGTGCTATATGATGAGTTTCCCTTATTTTATGATGGTTGCATGATTTGAAGCCAGATCATAGTGAAGCAGAGGAGACCAAGATTAGGTTAGGAGTACTAAGGTCTAGACAGTCAGGCAACGTTAAAGATGACCAAGGCTAGAAGTTGCTACAACCGAGAGGATAAGTGGATGGCTAAGATGTGCTAACTTGAGTCCTACTCAAGCAAAGGAGGATCGTTGGATCAAGTTTTGCGGATGGAATAGAGGTCAAGTTAGCACAAATGGATAAAACCCATTAGGACCAATGGATGGCTGGGATGCACATTTGAGCCCTACTCAAACGAAGGAAGATTGTTAGATCAATGTTCGTGGATGGAGTAGTAGTCAAGTTAGTATGCTTTTAGGCTATAAACAGAGGGGTAGAGGGATGCTTCTTCCCAAAATTTTGTAGCAAGGTTTTAGGGTTTCTTTGTGTGCTCATTTATGAGCTTTGCTCACCTGGTACGTAGTATGGCTTTGTAAACCTTCCTATCTATGCAATGCAAATTTTATTTTCTCTACTGTTCTAAAATTTACATTCAGCATTTACTTTCCGTACTTTAAATTCTTGCATGTTGGTTTTGCCTCCCCTCCTTCTAACTGCTTTTAGATCTTTTACTAATAATGAACGATTGTTGGATGAATCTTTGTTAGATCATATCCTAATCATCAAGACAAACTTTGCTTCAATCTTTGTAAGAAATCGTTCTTTATGCTTGAGGAGAAAGATTTATTAGTAGATCGTATTCTAGGCTTATTTTTCTCTTATTTGTACTTGTTGTGATATATGAGAGGCTCCCTAAAATCATCTTCAACATTAAAATCACGCAGGCAAGCATATGGTGAAGTTCTTGATTTTTTATTGGTCTCCTCGTCTAGTAGATAGAAAAAATCATTTGAGATCATTCATGCTGTCATATCGTCATTTCGGTCCTTCGGTGAGACCACACGGTTCCAAGTAAGCACTAATATTTCGGGAGAGCGAGTAGGACACACGAACCTGATTTATCTATTAAATCTGGTGTGTTGTACTGACTTGTTTATTGGTCAAACCCATTGTATTAAAGTCAAATTGGTCATAATCGCGTTATGCCTTGTCACGTCATGCTTGAAGTCGATAGCTATATATCCAAGTCCAAACAAAATAGTAGCTAGTAGCATTTTTTTAGAAAGACTCCAAGCCATGTAAGACCGCAAGTCAGTCAAACTGAGAGTGAAGTAGTGCTAATGACAGGTCGGGTACTTCCAATAATCTAAATCACTTCATTGGATGTATACAAAGTGGATCTCCATATATATCGTAACTTTACTTTCGGAACAGCTATCCTACTGCAGGTCACAGTATTCTAACCCATGAACGATGGCGTTGATCAATCAATTCGATCAACTTCGTTGCAATGTTGTCCTTGTAAGATTATATATGATTCCAACTTCGTTGCAATGCTATATTAATGTTAAGTACGAAAGCTGTAACATCCTAAATTGGCTCCAATTTGAAAATTGCGTAATTTTCATGACTTTCAAAAACTTTTGTTGCATTTAAAAATTCCTAGAAACAATTGACTTGCAATTGGTATTTTAAAATAATTTCGTTTGCTCAAAAACCGAAATTTGAAGAAAAAAGATTAATATTGGTGCGAACCAAAAATGATTTGAAATCCTGGTGTTACGATACCATTTCAAAATTTTAAATTTAAATCCAAATCAAATTTTGAGTTGCAATTAAAATAATCAAACCTTTCCTTTTTCCTCTCTCTACCATAGGGCAAATCCAGCTGCTGACGCGCTTCCTTTCTTCGTTCCTGAATTTTTTTTATTTAATATTAATTTTAAAACATTTTTTCAAAACTAATCGCCCACGGTAAGAAATTTCAAATCTACCCGCCCGTCGCCCCCTGCCCGGGCGATCGCCCCCTGTACGGGCGACAGGCGGGTTGCCCTAACGGTCGCAAACGGCCGGTCGGAGCGGCCGTTTCCCAAGCGATCATGCGTGCGTGCTGCGTCGGTCGTGGGCGAGCTCGTCGCTGGTCGGGCGATCACCCATGACGAGCGACCGTGGCCTTTTAAACAACGAATTTTTCTTTATTTAATATTTATTTTAAAACATTTTTCAGATCTAGTCGCCGCATGTACAAAATTTCAAAATACCACTTTCGCTTCGCCAGGTGATCGCCTCTGTCGGGCGATGATGGGTGCCCTAACGGCCTCATAACGGCGAACGTTGGCATCGCGCAAGCGTCGCGGCGAGGGACCTGCTGGCAGACGCTGGCGGTCGTCGCCTGGCGGGCGATCTGGCGGGCGATCGCCGGCGGGCGGCGACCGCTTCATTTAAATGCCGAGCAACAGTGCTCATTTGCTTGTCCCCGGCCGGCGAATTTTTTTTTATTTAATATTTTTTTTAAAACATTTTTTCCAAACTAATCGCCCACGGTAAGAAATTTGAAATCTCTGACTGCGGCGACGACTGCTAGCCGTCAAACGGACAAAAATCCAAACATAACGGCGATAAAAAAGATTTTTAATTTTTTTGGCAATTTTTTTGTAATTTGTTTGTCTGAGAATTGTTGTCTTGAACCGGAAGAATTAGAAAAAACTTATTGTCATGTAATGAACTGGAAAAATTAGTTTAGTTCGTTAGTGATCACTAAGGTATTTTCGTAGCCCGTGGGACGTAGGACACGGTCGAAAAAATCTGGAAAAAATCATGTGCAGCCTCATAATGCGGACTACCACTTACGTATGGGCGAGATGGGCAGACTTTGCCCGGCATTTTGTTCTGAAAATCGGAAAAGGTGCTCATGACCCACGAAACCACGGAAATCGTGGCCACTTAGGGGTTTTCGAGCCCGTGGGATAACCGGACACGGTCCAAAAATACGGAAAAAATCAAGGCGGCCTCATAATGCGGGCTACCACTTACGTATGGGCGAGATGGGCAGACGCGTTGCCCGGCATTTTATTCTGAAAATCGGAAAAAGGTGCTCGACCCACGAAACCATGGAAACTTTTACGGCGTCGAAAAATTTTGAAACTTTTATGGTGGTTCCTGATAAATCAGTGATATTACCATAAAATTTGTAATGATTTTAAGATCTTAGGAATTTTTAAAATTCAGACAATACATATATAAGGGCACATACACGAAAGTTAGGATGATAAGATAAGCAATAGATTAGTTTATATTACAAGGGCATTACAACAGAATGAATTTGCTTGCGAACTAACTACTTGAAAGCAACATTCGTCATGGTGGAATAAATGATCGTTCGCCTATCGAGTCAGCCGAACGATGCAAGACATTTTCTGCATATTACCTGACCCGTTCTAATATTGCGACCTGTCCTCGGACACTTCTCAATCCCTACTACGAATGAACTCCATGGGGTTCCGCAGTGCGCCCAGCTGTCGCCCATTGGGTGGCCTATGCCGTACGTCTCGGGTGTATAAGACTTAAATTTTGGTTGTTGTTTATGTGGATTTCTGCCCTCCCATATGGGCATGTCATCCCGATTCAGCGCCCCTATGTTAATACCACGGGTTCCGGATAGTCTGCTGTAAGCGTCAAAGATTTGTTCGTCTTCTGCAGACCTCGGCCGGCTGCTTCCCCTTGTCCCTTCTTCTTCCGGAGGAGGAACCTCGTGCACCTCAGTGCGTTGGCGTTAAGCGGAGACATGCCGAGACGCCTGCTCTGTTTCGGCTCGCACTCCACTATATGGTGCAGGAGGTGTGTGTTGGGCTTATCTTTGGACAACCGGAAGCGTGCCCTGCAATCAATGCAGTATGCCCACCTTGGTCGTTGCATAACACCGTAGGCGTACTCGGGGTCTGGCTTTTCTGGGCGGTAGTGGCACCACGGAGAGGGTTGCTCCCCCCAGTTATCCCATGCAGGTTGCCTGAGATGTGGGTGGTACGTCTCCGGGTCCACCCAGTTGAAGTACCAGCACCGTTCATCCTCGGCCAAGGGGCACCGGTAGAATCTCCGGTCCGCTAGATCACCGTGGCGGTATTAACCATCGCCTCCAGCCATGTACGCATAAGCGTCGGGGCTTTCGGGTGGCCCTGGAGGAGGTTCCTCCTCGACTTGTTGATGTTGAAAGTGTCTGTTGAACTCGTAATGCGATGAACTGGTTTAGAACTACTACTTTGTGAGTTTAACATGAGTATGTCGCATGAAACTCACCGTCGGTTGGCCCTTGCACACCGGCCCTAAGCTCTGGTCGATCTAGAAAAGGACATATCTGGCGGCCTCTCCCGGGTGAAGTTCTCGGCGAAGCGGGGTAGGCGTCGTGGCGGTTGTTGAGAAATTCGTAGTCGCGTCGTTCGGCCCGTCGATCCATTGGAAGAAGCAACACCGGTCCTTGTCTTTGAGAAAAGAAAAACGATGCATGAGATGGTAGTGTTACCTGTATTGTGTGGACACGATGGGTTTACCTCGTGAGGTGCGAACACGCAGATGGTGGTGTGGCGGCCGTATGCGGATGGGTAGATTGCATCATCTTCGCGGTAGGTTGCGATCGCATTTGGGCGGGCAGCTCCGCGAATCTGAGGCGTCGGCGCCATCATCATCCGGATATTGAGGCGGGATGACACGCGCTGTCAAGCGGCGATAGAAACGACATTGTTCTCTCCTTCCTTCATCTTGTTCTTTCTTGTTCTCTCATTCTTTGGGTATGCGAGGCGTCTTGAGCGAAGATTATAAAGGTAGATATCGCTGGGTATGGGCGTCGCCCATTTCGGGCGATATTTACCTTCGAGCGATGTGCCTCGACATATCAGGCTATCGCCCCATTCGGGCGAAATTTACCTTCAGGCGATGTGCTCACGACATATCGGGCTATCGCCCCATTTCGGCGAAATTTACCTTAGGCGGTGTGCCTCCTGACATATCAGGGCTATCGCCCTATTTCCGGGCGAAATTTTCCTTCGGGTAGTGTGCCTCCTTACATTTTCACAGCAGGCTATTTGTTCATCGTTTATTAATAGCCAATTATATATTGTCGAGCTATGCGGACGTTGCTCCGGCACGAAGTTGCGAAAATCTGAAAAATAAGCTGAACGACATGGCTAAGAAAACATAACGTACGCAAATCCAAGGACTTAGTTCAGATAGTTAGACAACATGGTGCTGAAGATAAATACATTACAAAAGTACAACTGTACAACAAGTCAGTCACGACGACGCCTCCTGATCTGCTGGGTGGGGTACGTGAGTGGCGACGGCGGACGGACGACCCTCCTAGCCCGGCCCTGCTCCTGAGGGGTAGCGTAGTATGTCGGCGGCTCGGGTGTCTCCTGCGGTGGTACCTCGGTGGACATGAACCGGTCCACGTCGAAACCTGTATCCTCGTCAATGTAAATGCGACGTCGAGTAGTCGACAAGACCGTCGCGGACTGCCGCGTCACCCCACCTCGACCTCTGCGGTTGCGGCGAGGCGAAGATCGCCCGCGTCACCCACCCTCGACACCTGCGGTACATGCGCGAGAGCGAAGCGCCCGCGTCACCCCACCACGCCGCGGCGGTGCGAGAGACGAAGATCGGCCGCGTCACTCCACCGTGGCGGCTGCGTCGTGGAGGAGGAAGCGAGGGCACGCGTCTTGTGTGACGTCGGTACGTGGGACGACTTCATTGGGCGAGGTGTGGGCACGCCTCCACTAGGCGGGGGAGGTGCTGGCTGGCGGGGCACCACGTCTCGGCCCCCCCGGCAGGTGAGTAGGCTGCACATCCGCCCCATCGTGGCGCGCCACCGACTAATTGTTTCCCGCTGCTGAACGGGGGTGAGCACGACGTCCGCGTCGAGCCCCGCCAACACGGACTCGAACTCCCCGTACATCGCCTGCAAGGCGTGCACGCAAGTAATGCCGACTTGATATGAGTTAATTTACATAAAAACATCGTGTAGGGTTACGGGGTGACCCTTACATAGCGTTCTCCCTCGGGACATCTGTGAAGGGTACGTCTCCGACACCGATGCCGGAGCTGGGACATACTCTGCTGGTGTGTACCCAACCCTAAGCCAAGTCAGCGGCGCGAACCAGTCCATGTAATCGTAAATGCGTGGCGCGGTCGTGCGGGCGGGTCTCGCCCACCTCGTCTCGCCCGCCTCGTCCCCATTGCATCGACCCACGGTATCATGCGGCGCATAGAGCGGAGTGCCTAGTGCATGCCCGACCGGTCATCTGCAAAGCAAAAGCGGCAATTTACATACAACATTCATTCATTTGGAATGGTAAGTATTGTGCTCAGACACTTACTTGTGCGCGGCATGTGAGACAATGTGAGTAGTCTGCAGGGGAAAGTCCGGAAGAGGCGAGCGCGCGATGCGGTGCGGCGAGTACTCCTCGACGCACAGGTCAAAGAGGAGGACCTTACGGGTGAGCCACAGCTGATGGTCACGCCAGCAATGCTCGGACAGCCCGTGAGGTGCTTTCGGACTGGGCGTCGCGCAAGCAGCTATGCGGTGTCCACCGCGACGTCCTCGTCGTGCACCTGTCAAACCCGAACGAACTTCGTGGTAGGACTTCTTGGTCTGTTGGTGGGCGTACACCATTGCGGAACAAAAAGTAGTGCGTCTTATTAAAGTGGCCAAATTAGGGGGTTAGATACAAGGGGGCATACCTGTCGCTGAACCCAGTAGAGGCCCATAGTGGGCCAGTCGATCTGGGGGAGGCCGTGGTACAGGTCCTGTGAGTACGGCGCCGGGTCAACCTCGGGCCTACCGAAGGAGAAGTGCTCCCAGGACCACAGCTGCAGTAGTAGAACGCAGCCCGTCAACAGCGCCTGTTTGGTTACCTTGAGACGACCTCGCGACAGACTTCTGACGTGCACGCGAGAGCAGCAGAGCCCTACGACCTTTGCACCATCGTGTGCAGCGGCAAAGTTAGACATGTCTGTCTTAAGAGATTTTAAGAAATGTGTTACGGTTCGCCGGGTGTCGGCGATAAAGCTGGCGAACTTCGATCAAAAGCCGGTCCACCGTGTCCCCGGCGAGGGCGGAACATATACCAACCGAACAGGACTAGCAGGTACGCCTCCAGGTGGCGTGCCAGGTCCTCCTCGTCGGCCTCCGGTGGAGATGCTCAGCCTGCAGCATTCCGTATAGTATTGTCAGCAGCTCAGGGCGTATCCGTTAAGTTGCAATGAACGAGGTACTAACCGTGAACTGGAGCAACCACATATACGGACTCCGTGCTTCTCATCTATCTTGTAGAACGCGTCGGGCGGCTGCGGGGTGTCGGTCCACCTGGGCGAAGCGCGCCTCCAACTGCTCACGCCAATCGAGGGGGGCGTCGTGCGGCACAATTGCACGACCCCTGCAGGGGAGGCCGAGGAGGTACGACACGTCCTGCAGCGTGGGAGCCATCTCTCCGCACGGCAAGTGGAACGTGTGTGTCTCCGGTCTCCACCGGTCCACGAGAGCGGTCAGCAAGGGACCGTCGTACGAGAACCGTGTGACGTGGCGGGCCCTCCACGGTCGTCTGCTCCACCATCCGTAAGACCGGAAGTAAGCCGGCAGCTCGTAACCGCACGTAGTGTGTAGCGTCGTTAAAATTCCATTAGCGGTAAGTAAAGAGTGCGAGCTTCGGCGACTTCTTGTGGAACCCAGCGCGGGTCAATCCGAAGAAACTCGTTCGACACCCGAGGCCGCAGTGTCCCCAGCCGCCGCCCCTCAACTGCGGACAACCTAGACCGGTGGGTCAAGTCCACGTGCTGGTCTAGCAGCTCGGGAGTAGCGTCGGAAAGACGCCCAACTCTCGCCATAAATGCTTTGTCTGCGTGGTTACAAAGCAAAATCATGGTTAGAAAGCAAATTCGTGGTACACGTTGCAACTATAAAAAATTAAATGAAAAATAATGCAATGTTCCATATTCAAATATTACATTAACGGGGATAACAAATAACTGGTACATACAATGGAAAATACATTGATGGGGACAACAAATAACTGGTACATACAATGGAAAATACATTGGACAGGGACAACAATTAATCGGTACATAGAATCGAAAATACATTGACGGGGACAACAATTAATCGGTACATAGAATCGAAAATACATTGACGGGGACAACAATTAAGCGGTACATAGAATCGAAAATACATTGGCGGGACAACAATTAATCGGTACATAGAATCGAAAATACATTGGCGGGGACAACAATTAAGCGGTACATAGAATCGAAAATACATTGACGGGGACAACAATTAAGCGGTACATAGAATCGAAAATACATTGGCCGGGGACAACAATTAATCGGTACATAGAATCGAAAATACATTGACGGAGACAACAAATAAGCGGTACATAGAATTGCATTATCCACAATTACGACGCGCCTCAGACTCGTCCATATCGTTCCTAATACGCCGTGTCCTTCGACGCCCGACTTTCTGCTTCAACATTCGGATGTCCGGTACCCATCGATGCCCTGGAGGGGGGGCTGCCGTGAACGATCCATCGACCCGGTACCCGTACACCTCGTTATGCCACGTGTTGAGAACACTTTGCTTGTAGTAGTAGTGGGAGATGTACGGACGACATGACTGGTGTGTCTCGCCTGCTGCGGCAATCACGTGCGAGCACGGCAAGTGCAACAGGCGTGGCTTCTGGCAGGAGCACTCGCAGTCAGCAGCTCGGAGTACGCACAGATGGGAAGTCCTCTGCCGGTGGGCACCTCTTCGACCCCGGTCACCGCAGTGCACGTGGTACCTCCGTTCCACGCCACTCTCCGGTGTCAAGCGATGTGTCTGTGCCTTCCGTGTCTTGTTTGCCATGTACGTAGAGACAACCGTCGAGTACGACAGGCGATTGTCCGACATACACACAACGGAGGCCTTGTACCGCTCAACGAAATATCTTTGGGTGCCTAGCAACACACCCTCAACAATGCCCACCAACGGGAGGCATCTCGCGCCTTTCATTACCCAGTTGTAAATCTCCGCCAGGTTGGTTGTCATTATTCCATAGCGGGAACCGCCCTCGTCATGTAGAATGGACCATTTCTCCAACGGCTCGTGTCGTATCCAGTCCGTGAAACTCTTTATGCTTGCCCCCGGCCTACGCCGGATGTTTGTCGTCGGTCGGGGCGCACACAAAGTGTTGGGTCATCTCCTTGCTCGTGGTACACCATAGGGTTCCTTGACGAACCCGCGCCATCCCTTGGATTCAGTGATTGCTTCTTGGTTAGTTCATCCAACGTCTTCCACAGCGACTCGAACTTCCTCCGCTGGTTCTGTTTGCCTGTACCGCTTGAACATGTTCATAAGTTCCTTGTTCTGGCCGACGGAAAAAATTGGCACCCATGTGCCTCATGCACCACCGCTCTTGAGTGCAGCCACTTTCTTTGCTCCCACGACGTCGGACCCTTGTTGCATATCCACGATCGCCCTCGGCAACCTCGCATATCGGTCATGGATGACACATACATCAGGCGGTCTTGCACAACTGCCATCTTGACTCTTTCAAGAAACGATGACGACTCTCGTGTTTTCCCCCTCCACGAAGGCCAATGCGAGGTAGAACACGGTTGTTGGCGTCCACCGCGATTGCTGTTAGAATCTGGCCCTTGTATTTCCCTGTGAGGAATGTGCCGTCCATGCAAATGACCGGGCGACAGTGCCGGAAGGCATTAATGCATGCGCCGAGGGCGAAGAAGGCCCGCTGCAAGACCCACTTACCCGCGCACGCACCATCCGCGGGAAACTCCGCAAGGTCGATGACCGTACCGGGATTCCTACTTGATATTGCCCTAAGCAAGTGTGGAATATTCTCGTAGGAAGCCTCGTATGTCCCGAACCGTATTTGCAAAGCTGTTCTTTTTGCTCTCCAAGCCTTTCCGTAGCTAATCTTGTACTGAAACCTCTCCTCCACGGCTCTGATAATGGATCGAGGCTGCAGGTGCGGATTGTCGACGATCTGACCATAAAACACATTTGCCACCCAAGTGGACGACAGATTGCGGTGTTCCTGCTCCGCTTCCTCCAGTTGGCAGTTATGCTCCGTCACTATGGAACATTTCCAATAGTCCCTCCACTTCCCCTTGTATGCATGCACCCGCCATGGGCACGAATCAACTACGCACTTCACGTCGTAGTCTTTTTTGCTGGACTTCACTACCCTGAATTGGCGCCGAAGAGACATTGACCAGTACTTCACCGCATCCATCACGGCCTCCTTGTCTTTATATATGGCCCCCTGCGCGACCTCGTTCTCATGATACTCCCATGCATCTCTGTTCCCTTCATTCATTGTCAGGTCTTCGAAATTATATTTAGTCCACGCACCGGGGACAGGCACCTCAGGAGTATTGTCCTCCTCGTCCGAGCGTTCGCCATCAGGGACTTCCTCATCCGCACGGTCCTCCTCCTCCATCAACTCAACTATGTGCTCCACCTCCTCCCCCTCGTCGGCCACCCCCCGCGCCTCCACGGCTGGCTCCTCGCCCCCCTCGATCCCGTCGCCACCGCCAACCTCGCCACCACCTTCATCATCGCCTTGTTGCATATCTGTATTCCCCTCCTCCGTAATATCTACCCCGACATGACGCACCTCCGACACCGATGGAGGTACCTGGTACCATTGTACCAGCAACATGGCAACCAACCCGCTCTCAACAGTATCCAACATAGCTCCTCCATGCCGAGGTCGCGTTAATAGGAATCGACTCTCCATAAAAAAGTCTGCGCAGACGACTTACTCTTGCTCTAACCCGCAAAGAACACTCTGGGCATCCAAAGCTGAACATCCAAATATAAACTCCATCAAACCCTGTATGTCCTATCTCTCGGCCTAGATATGCCTCAGATGATCTTTGAAAATGCCGACAAATCGACTCCATTCGGCCCCTGTGCTATCTCCCGATCTCCATAGAATATCTGAAAATACAATGTCTCCGACATACTGCCTACAACGTCCAACCGAAAAAATCATCATTTCTCCACCTAACCGCTACATAAATGTCACAATATATTGTCGTCAAATTTTACCCTACTGATTTGTAATGGCGCCTGCCATGTTTTTAAATATACTAATTTTTAACGTAACACGGTCATTGACTATAAATAAGTAATTTGATTACCTATATTACATACCGCAAATACCAAATATTAAATACCGCAAATACTAAATATTAAATCTCTAAAATATTACATACATAAATACTAAATATTAAATCTCTAAACATTGTCTAATATTTGTACTATTCAATCCTAACTACATTAAATTTCTAAATACTATATTAATTCTCAACATCTCAATCCTAATATTTCTAAATACTACATTAAATCTCTAAATACTACATTTCTACATTTCAAAAAATTATACAATACTAACATTTCAAAAATTATACAATACTAATCGTATATATACATGATATATCGTACTTCCTATAATTTCTATGTAGCAATTTTTGAAACATTGCCCGCGTAACATGTGGCTAACATACCATGTTAAATTAATAATATTAAATTTCTACCACATTACATTTCTAAATATTTACATGGAATCTCATTATTTCTAAATACTACACAGTCCTAATATTTCTAAACACTACATACTACATTATTTTCTAAATATTACCTATAAAAATCACCACATAAAATATAAACTAAATACTACAATTTCTAAATACTAAAAAATACTAAATACTGTATTAAACTTCTAAATATTACATAAAAAATTTTCGCACTTACCGCAAAACCGAAAAATCAACTTTTTTCCCTCTTTTTTTCCTTCTCTTTTTCCTTCCCTTCTCCTCTCTCTTTTTCCTTCCCTTCTCCTCTCTTTCTCTTTTCTTCCTTCCTCTCCTGCGCCCGGCTCGCTGCTTGCTCTCGGTTGAAATGAGCACAGTGTTGCTCATGGGGTTTAAAAGGCCACGGTCGCTGCTTTGTCAGGTGATCGCCCCAGCGGCAACCTGCCCACGGCCGACGCGTGGCTTGCTGCTGCTGTGAAGGAACGGCTCCGACGGCCATTTACGACCGTTAGGGCAACCCGCTGTCGCCCGTATAGAAGCGTCGCCGGCGAGGGGCAGCAGGCGGGTAGATTTGAAATTTCTTACCGCGGGCGATTAGTTTTGAAAAAATGTTTTAAAATTAATATTAAATAAAAAAAAATTCCTTCGTTCCTTCCCCTTTCTTTTCTTCTCGTGGCCCATCCTGAACAGCCCATGCGGCCACCACCTCCCGTTCTCAATCTCCCCCCGTGGCCCATGGAGCCAGCCAAGCAGAGCCAACCTGCCACCCCTTCTCTTCCCTCTCCCGCTCTCACTAACATACAGGCTTTGGCCCCACCTGTCAGGCTGGAGGAAGAAGCACTGCGCTTCTTTCCCACACCTCGTCTCGCTTTGGCTTGCCAGTACGTGTGTGCACCGTGTGAGCCTAACAAATCCCGACCACTATTAAACACCTCGATGCATGTAAAATTGTGTGCCTACGATGCATAGCATTGTCTGTTTCTACAAAGAATTAGTTGTATTCAATGTTCGTGAGGAGTAGGCCTGGGCGTTCGGTTTAACCGAAAAATTCGGTTTCGGTTTTCGGTTTTTTGGGAAATTCGGTTATTTCAAAAATGAAACCGAAATATGTTTGAAAATTTCGAAAACCGACAATTCGGTTAACCGATAATTCGGTTTCGGTTTCGGTTTTAAACCGAATTAACCAGAATTTGATTGTTTGGATTCAGGAATCACCAGTTCACCACAATCCACAAAGAACAAATTGTCTGACAGAAACGAAAATTGCACACATTATTGAGAATTAAATGAGGCTGCGAACAAAACAATATAAGTTTGTGTAAATCACCTGTTGACATTATTGAGAATTGCTTGAATTAAATTTGAGATTTGGAAGAAAATTTAAGTCCCTAAGGGAAGGTGGTTCAGAGCATCCTTAACACATGGAGAAGCAGATAGGAGAAGCGCATATGAAACAATCAGCAAATGAGCAAGGAAATACGAGATGCTGCCTACTAAATACCACTAAGTAATTATAGTCTGGTTAGTTCGGTTAACCGATGTATAAAACCGAATAAACCGAAATAAATTCGGTTATTTCAGACAGATAACCGAATCAACAACCGAATAATTCGGTTTCGGTTTTTTCGGTGTCGGTTTCGGTTTTTTCGGTGTCGGTTTTCGGTTTCCGGTTTATTTGCCCAGCCCTAGTGAGGAGAATGTGCACAAGATGTTTTGTTTTTCCTACAGTGATTTTATGTCTAGGAAAGGGTGCAGTGTTACATAACAGGCAGACACCGTTAGGTAGCTTTTCCTGATGGTATCTGTCTGGGATTACTGCCAGGTAATTAATGTCTGTCAATTGGCCTTAAGGGAAGTCATCTCAGATGGCTATGGCCCATCAGGAAAAGTTTGATGGAAAAATTGAATTCTACTAGTGTCATTTGAGCTAATTTTGTGCTCAATTGTATCCTACTAGTTCGAGAGGGAAGCAAGGCACAAGTGCATATTCGGAATAATATATAATTACCGTTCATACTATTTTTTCAAGTCAATACACGTCCATTTTGTACGCTTTTTAGATTTAAAACTATTGACCAAATTTTTCTATCTTATTTTATTTTAGATGTTTAGATAGAATATTATGAAATACTTCTTTCGATATTGGAAATAAACAAGACATGCATAGCGATAATTGTGCACAGACTTGTGTATTGCTGTTCTTTTACATTTTTTTATTTCTAAAGTATTTAGTAATTCTTACATTCCTACCAAGTTTTTAGAAAGAAGTCACTAAAAAAAATTCTTTTATGCAAGAAAATCGAAAGAAACTCGTTTTATCCTGTTCTTTCACGCACCAACATTCGATGAGATATTAGAAGTTCTTTTTCTCTGGCGACCATAGCTCGCCGTATTTGGAGGAGAGCATGGAAGTCTTTGTTTATTTATTTATTTATTTATTTGAGAGAGAGGGTTATAAACTTATAATGCAAGGAAATATTAAAAATTTTCTTAACTAATATGTCAAATTTCATTTTATACCTGAATTATCGTACTTTTTGACATTTCAATCGTGTCCATGTGTGAAACGCTCCCTCCCTCCCGCAAATATAAGATCAAAATTCACCATACACACAAACCAAGAAGAATTAGATATAAGAAAAAAGTAACATTATTGGACATATTACAACAACTCATCCATTTTGTTAACATTAAAAGAGGGTTATGTGATGTAAATATTGCAATACCTACACTTTTGTTCTCCACAATAAACTTATATTGTGGGTGCGAGACCATATGGAGTTTAACCCATGAATATGCAATGAGTATTTGATATTTGTTAGATTTGTGTCGATTTGTGTGAGTTTGTTTTAGTTTAAAAAACTGAATTTACAATATTGAGTTATGGTTGGCCTTGCTAGTGTGCTTGAGCGATGCATTTAATTGGAATTTCATACTGTGTTAATTATAAATTGCATATCTTGTGAACAGTGCTATATGATGGGTTTCCCTTATTTTATGATGGTTGCATGATTTGATGTTAGATCATAGTGAGGCAAAGGAGACCAAGACTAGGTTAGAAGTGCTAAGGTGATCTAGACAGTCAGGCGACGCTAAAGATGACCAAGGCTAGAAGTTGCTACAACTAGGAGGACAAGTAGATGGCTGGGATGCTAACTTAAGCCCTACTCAAGCAAAGGAGGATTGTTGGATCAAGTTTTGCGGATGGAATAGAGGTCAAGTTAGCATAAATGGATAAAACCCGTTATGACCAATGGATGGCTGGGATGCACATTTGAGCCCTACTCAAACGAAGAAGGATTGTTAGATCAATGTTCATAGATGGAGTAGCAGTCAAGTTAGTATGCTTTTAGGCTATAAACAGAGGGGTAGAGAGATGCTTCTTCCCAAAATTTTGTAGCAAGGTTTTAGGGTTTCTTTGTGTAACAGCCTAGAAATTTTGGAATATTAAAATATAGTATTTAAATTTGAATGTGAATATTTTCAGCTTGTTCATAATGCCTTTGACTTTATTTGCAGTTTATTGAATTCTTTTTGTGTTTTGAGTTGCAATAAAAGTCAAATAAAGAATGCAAAGAAGAAAAGGCAAAGAAGCAAAAAGCAAAAATTTGGAAAATTTTCTGGAATAATCCTGAACATGTAAATAAGCCATTTTAATTACCACATGAAATCTTCACATAAGAAAATGAGGGAGAAAAATAGAACAACAAATTTTATTCCCAAATAATGCAATATCAGAAATGGTATAAAACATTGGAATAGCAAATGGAATTGAGAAAATTTATGTGAGAACCTCAATACCATACCTACACATAGTAAAAATATAATAAATTAATAAGATGGTTTGTGATTTATTAAAATTCGAAAACAGAACACTTGGAAAAATGGAAATTCCAATGTGAGAATTTTAATAAAATAATGGAGTGATAATTTGAGCTGAAAATTTTACATAGGAATCCATAGCTCAAATAAAATTGAAAAAAAAATTCAAAAATAATGGACTTCATCTGATCCCAAATAAAAATCGAAGACAGAGGCTAGGAAATCAAACAGTCACTATTGAAAGAATTTTTATAAAATTTCAGTAACTTGGATAAACCTATAATTTTTACCAGGGGGTAAATACTGGTTGGAGACCTCAGTAAAAAATTTTTACCAGTTTCTACCTCCATTTGTCCTTCAGCAAAAATCAGAGAGAGAGGAAGAAAATCCACCCAACCACCCTGTTCCATTCGGTTGATCACTGGCATGTGGGCCAACCCTGTTGCTGTTCCGTTTTGCTGGCGTAACGGAGAAATCTTCAGCGGTTGGCAGTGGCCCCAGGCCCCACCTGCCAGGCTCTTCTTCTCCATTTCCGTTCGCTCCACTGGGAGCAGGAGACGAACTCTCCAGGCGAGTTGAACGCAGTGAGTTTGATTCATCGAACCCAGTTGCCGTTCGGTCATTCCCCAGCGTCACCTTCCCTCACTTCCGCACGGCTCAGCCACGAGTCACTCGCACCAAGCTTCGCCATTACCATCTCTCGCTTTGCTCCCGTCATCCGCCAATGCGAATGCGGCGTTGCAACTGCGTCAGCTCAGCAAGCGCCGCTCACCCCTCTCCTACAAAAGCCATTGCAGAGCGCACTAGCACACTTCCCCTTTCCCTTCGCCAGCTTCACGGGTAGGCTCCTAGCTCTTTCATTTTCGCTGTTGTCCGCAGGGAGCCAGGGAAAGGGGGGAAACGCCAATCAAGCCGAGCGAAAGGTAATCTTCGGAATTGATTCCACCCAGACCTTCGCCGTGCATCCTAATCTCCTGACCCAATTTCAATTTGGGTCCTGGGCTTGCAGTTTTCGGAGTTCCGCCGGTCATCTTCCCCATCTCAGACGCACCGTGGGTAGGCCGGTCTGCTCCTTCTCCGGTGCCGTTTCTAGGTAAAACCGAATCCCCTTGCTACACTGATGCTCACTGTACCTTCGCCCGAACCAAAGAGTCGCCGGAGCTCCGTGGCGGCCGCCGCCTGTGTGCGTGGGCGACCCCGTTGCCGGCCGTTCCGAACCATCAAACCCCCACAAATGTGTTCCCCTTGTTGTGCTGATGCTCTAGGTGCCGGCCGTTTCGCCGTTCCGGCCACCGCTTGTCAGCCGGCGAACCGTGTGCCCTTCCCTGCTTTTCGATCTCGACTGTGGGGTCCGGCCTGTGAGTCTGCGAGTCGGAGCGAACCAAAAAGGGAAAGCGCCATTTCGGGAGGAAAACACATTTTCCATTTTAGGAAAGTTTTTTATTTTAGGGGAATTTTGCATCCGAATTGATTAAAGTTTGAATAACTTTTGAACCACTGGTCCAATTTAGATGAAATAAATTTTAAAATTTGTATAAAATCCAGTAGAATTATAATATGCAAAAATATTCTTAATTTAGTCACTTTATGATTTTATTAAATGAAATGTGTAAAAATACTTTATGCCATAAGTAATTAATGATTTTTACTTTAGGCAAAATAAATAAAAGTGAATTTTTGTGGAACCCTGGTACTGTTAATAGCTTAAAAATGTAATGTAATGATGTTTAAGTGGAGATATTCCAGTTGCTTAATAAATCCTTAAGTGAAACAATGTCACATGTATAGTTTAAAATGAAAATATGCTTTAAGTAAAAATAGGAGAATGGTATGATCGGAAGTAATAAAATGAAGAATTTGATGAGTCAGTGACAGCATTGAACTCAATTGGGTTTTTGATTATGCATACATATCCTTGCATGCATAATCACACATATGCTAGTATACATATATATGAAGATTCATATATATATTCTAGCAATGAGAGTGCTGTCAATAACTAGAATTTTATTAAAATATTTCTTTGAATCTGAATCCAATCAAAAGGGATAAGAATCTGTTAAACCTGAATTGATTAAATCATTATAATCTTAACCTATTTTTGCGTCTTGAATTCAAAGATATAAATAAAAGAAATCACAATCTTTGCATCTTGAATTCATAAAATAAAAATAATAAATTCAATTAAGCAACTCTGTTTGTGTGTTAAGTTTATTTATCTTGCTATCTCCTTTCTTTTTGCCCATTTTAGTTGCTAATTGTTACTTTTCTGCCTTGTTTTACGGCGTGTAGACGTTGACGAGCCTGACAAGGAGGGCGACCTTGAAGCTGATCCTGAGTTTGATCCTGACAGTGCTGAGCAAGGCAAGCAACCCCTTGATCATGTTGAACCCGATAATTCACTTACAATATGTTGTTTTTGCAACTGTATATTTCATGCGAGTAATTCTCCGTAAAAATAGCTATAGTGGGTAGAACAAATAGTTATCCCAGTGTAATATGGTTTTCCTTTAATCAGTATGACATGAGAACCTTGTAACCATAAGTATGGGTTAGACATATCGTAATGTCGTTGTGGATATAATCGTTAGATATCATACTTGCTTAGCCATGCTCACCGCTAAAATGATTACATTTCAAAGCTGTTTATTCAACCAAGCGCCATTTGAGAAAGTTCTTTGTTAGTTTACTAAAACTCAAACTAAAACTATGATTTGGATGTGGACGATTATTGGCAATGGCGGAGGTGCAAAAGGAACTGCACGTAGTGTAGGGTGGAGTGTCGCCCACGTCACATTAAGGACCGAGCAATGGGGCGCTATTGATCCAAGATTTCGTGCAACCACGAGGGCTAGTATGGGACAGTCTTAGCTTATTAAGTTGTTCAGCATGACTTTGCTCTTTGGTAGGCGGAGCTAGCGGAAGCACTCGATTCGGTTTGCTTGTGAGGGCTTCCACAGTTCGTGTGGGTAATTACTGGCCGTTACAGCAGTGTACGCCTGCCGTGTTGAAACGTTGTGTTGTGTGTGAAAGTGGATCCACGACTTGGGTGTGTGTTTCTGGTTCTACAGCGGGGGTTAACGTCCTGGGCTGGATCAAAGTCATGTTTGGATAATGTAACGGCTATGTATGATCGCCTCGCCGGCACACCAAAGGAAGTGTGTCGTATGGCCTAGCAAAATGGGTGGATCATTCCTTGTGGGTAAAGTTGTACACCTCTGCAGAGTATAAAATCTAATTAATTTGCCGCGCCCGCGGTTATGGGCACTTGGTGAAGTCATTCCAATGTTAGATTTGCTATTTCTGAAAACTGGAGTTTCGGTTTGGAACTGGTTTTAGCAACTGTTTTATGTCCAAAGGAATCGACATATATGGTTGTTCAGTCGGGTAGACTGGTTGTGCAATGAATTTATTTTCTGTAAATTATTGTTCTTAGCAGTTTTATAAATGCGAATTGCAATCTAATATTACTTATGTTTTACTGTTTTTAGCAACTGCAAAATAACTAGAGCCTGTCATTTGATTAAGCCTGCATGATTATTTATTTGCATTTGCTAACCACTATCAAGTCTTGCTGAGTACCAATGTACTCAATCTTGCTCTACCTGCTGTCTCAGAAGATGAAGATGCAGCTTTGCCAGACGACGTGTATTTCCAGTCAAGACGTGGGAGTTTAGATGACGACTTTTTCTTCTAGGTGTTTCCCCAGTCTGATGCCTGCGGGTTGTTAGGGGCAATCCACTGGGTATTGGTTTTTCCGCTGTCGTATTGTTGCTACTTTATAATTTCTAAGTGTTGTAATAATTTGCCCTGTATAATTAATCTTGCTCAGGTTATAAATACCCTGTTGGTTGTGATATCGTAGTTGTAAACATGTGTGTGCTAGCTACTGATCCAGGGACTAGTACTGTATACACATGCAGATTCCTGTTCATCAGAACGGGGTCTCACACTTTGTGTGCTCATTTATGAGCTTTGCTTACCTGGTAGTATGGCTTTGTAAACCTTTCTATCTATGCAATGCATATTTTATTTTCTCTACTGTTCTAAAATTTACATTCAGCATTTACTTTCCGCACTTTAAATTCTTGCATATTGGTTTTGCCTCCCCTCCTCCTAATTGTTTTTAGATCTTTTACTGATAATGAACGACTGTTGGATGAATCTTTGTTAGATCATATCCTAATCATCAATGCAAATTTTGCTTTAATCTTTGCAAGAAACCGTTCTTTATACTTGAGGAGAAAGATTTATTAGTAGATCGTATTTTAGACTTGTTTTTCTCTTGTTTGTGCTTGTCGTGATACATGGGAGGCTATCCAAGATCATCTTCATCATTAAAACCATACAAGCAAGCATATGGTGAAGTTCTTGATTTTTTGTTGGTCTTGTCTAGTAGATAGAAAAAAACATTTGAGATCATTCATGCTCTCTTATCGGCATTTCGGTCCTTCGGTGAGACCACGGTTCCATGCATGTAAGCACTAATATTTCGGGAGAGCGATTAGGACACACGAACCTGATTTATCTATTAAATCTGGTGTGTTGTACTGACTTGTTTATTGGTCAAACCCATTATATTAAAGTCAAATTGGTCATAATCGCGTTATGCCTTGTCACGTCATGCTTGAAGTCGATAGCTCTATATCCAAGTCCAAACAAAATAGTAGTAGCATTCTTTTAGAAAGACTCCAAGCCATCTAAGACTGCAAGTCAGTCAAACTGAGAGTGAAGTAGTGCTAATGACTGGTCAGGTACTTCCAATAATCTAAATCACTTCATTGGATGTACACAAAGTGGATCTCCATATCTTGTTCCTATTCTTGTCATGATCGAGCATGTAAATATCGAAGTCACAACCAGTGATGTTCCAAAGGGCAAATTCTGGAGCGAAGGATCTCCCAGGAGATTTCCAGGACATGTTGTACACATCTGTGAGACCCCGTTCTGAGGAACAGGAAACTCCATGTGATTACTGTGCTATTCCCTGGATCAGTAGCTAGCACTCACATGTTTACAACATTCATATCACAACCAAAAGCCAAGCTTTCATTACAATGCTTGCCACTGATTTAATTATACAGAGCATTAGTTACAAGCGAAAAGAAAACAGCGGAAACACTAGATAGCTTAAGATCCAAAAGCCTGGTAGCATGCCCAACCGAAACCCCACAGGCATCTGACTAGGCAAAAGCCCTAGAAGAAATCGTCGCCGAATTCCCCGAAACCTGCTTGAAAGAACACATCTTCTGGCACATCGCATGGATTCTCCTCTGAACAAATCGGATAGCAAGAATGAGTACAATTTGTACACAGCAAGACTTTATAACAAATGCAAATATTAGTCATGCAGGCTATTTCCAAAGGAACAGGCTCTAAGTTATTTTGCATTTTGCAGAAAGAGTTTAAACATATGACATAATAGATTGCAATTCACATTTTTAAGAAAACAGCATGAGATTTGCATAACCACCAGAAAATAAATATGTTCCATGACTTAGCATTCCCATTGGCGAAAATCCACATACGTCGATCCTTTGACTTAAACAAATAGTTGCCAAAACAGAACCAACCCATTTTATGAAAATGAAAACTCTAACATTGGAATGACTTCACCAAGTGCCCATAACCGCGGGCGCGGCTAATCGATTAGATTTACACTCTGCAGAGTTGTACAGCTTTACCCACAAGGAATGAATCACCTTTTTGCTGGGCCATACGATACACTTCCTTTGGTGTGCCGGCAAGGCGCTCATACATAGCCGTTACATTATTCAGACATGACTTTGATCCAGCCCGGGACGTTAACCCCCGCCATAGAACTAGAAACACACACCCAAGCCGTGGATCCACTTTCACACACACAACACAACGTTTCTAAACATGGCAGGGCGTACACCGTTGCATGGGTGGAAACCCGTCCAGGCAAACCTGACCGGAAATACCTGTGCTAGCTCCCGCCTACCAATGAACAAAGCCATGTCCAAACAACTTAATAGGCTAAGGCTACCCCATAAATAGCCCTCGTGGTTGCACGAAATTCTTGGATCGATAGCGTCCCATTGCTCGGTCCTTAAACTGACACGGGCGACACTCCACCCTATACTACGTGCAAAACCCTTATTGCACAGCCAGCTATTGCCAATAATCGCCCGCATCAAAGCATAGTTTTTCGGGTTTTCAAGTTTTTAACCAACATATTCACCACTTGTACTAGAGTAATAACCAGTTGCGAAATCATTTTAGAAAACATCATGACGATCTAAGGCAAAACTAAGCAGTTGTAATAATTTAACGATTATACCCAAACTGACATTAACTATGTCTAAGCATACTAAGGTTCACAGTATCAATCATATTAAGGAAAGCCATAATTTCCAAGGATAGCTACTAACCTTAACCAGAATAGCAGTTTTTGTTATGGAGAACTATCCGGATGCACTATACAGTTGCAAAAACAACATATGGTAGGTGAATTAGTAGGTTCAACATGGTCAATGGAATGCTTGCCTTGCTCTTCTTCAGCAATATCAACTTCTGGATCAGCAACTGCCTCCTCCTCCTAGAGGGTATCAGAGTCTACACGCCGAATTCGAAAGAACCAACAGCAATTACAAACTTGCAAGGAAAGAACGAAAGAAACAAATAGAAAAGCGAATAAAACCGTTGCACAAGATCCAGGGCTGCCTTTTTATGAATCCTTTAATTACCTTTTTCGAATTCAAGATGCTAAAATTGTTTAGATTATACAATTATTCATTAGTTGCAAGGTGTATTAATCTTACTGTTCCCAGCAAGCATCCTGGAACCTTATTGCTTATGTGTTTTGCTTGAGTAGGACTTAGAGCCAAAGCTAGACAAAGCAAGGTTATTTCCTTAGATTCTCACAGAGCATATCTTAGGGATCAATTCTAGGTTGTTCTTTACTAAGTTCAGGTTTGGAGGAGTTGCTTTGTGTGTTAATGAAAAGTCTCAAATGACCATATAAGTTCATGGGTGATTAATTCTTTTACCTCAATTTGATTTCACTTAGAATTAGTTTTGTACAAGTTAGATCTTCAGATGTAGGCTACTGGCTTATTTTACATAAGGTTTGAGAAGGTTCTGGTGATAAAAACTACTTAACTATAGTTTTCTTCAATTGCACTATAGTTCATTCATTCCTCACACAGCCTTCAAACATGTGAATACTTAGGGTTACTAAACTATCAAAATAAATAGGCAATACATGATGGAATGAGATTATCTTTTTATATTTGGGTAGTCCATACTTTGGACAACACCACATATCAGATTGCATAAGTTTTACACTTTAGACGAGACTTTATATTCATCGTTGAAAAGGCTTAAATGGCATTGTAAAGTTTACGTTCTACAAAATCGGCGAGAACGCGAAGTGAAACGTTAACACTTAAAGGTTTTAGGTTGACTAGATTAATATGCAAACCTTAACCAATTAAAATTCTTTTTACAGAATGTGATAGTATAAACTTTGTACAATGTTTCTATACTAGTTTTACTGATTTTAGTATTTAGACAAGCTATTTTATCTACCACTGAAATAGCCTAAATGTCCATACTGTTTAACATCACCATCGGCCAAAATTCAACTTAGTTTCCAACTACGCCTGTGCATGATTCTTGATCCATTTTCAACACATACTAACTCCCAGAAATTTATATCATCTACATTTGCTAAAATCCATTTATTTCTCTTGTAGCATTTTATTGTATACTCATTCTCTTTTTAGCCGAATTAAACATGGATTGATTAAGCTACTGGAGTATCTCTGCTTAAATACTATTACTTCACATTTTTAGGCTATTAACAGTATCAGGGTTTCATAAAAATTCACTTTCCTTAATTTTGCCCAACGTTAAAATTATTAATTGCTTAAAACATCAAGCACTTCTCATATATTTCATTTACCAAAATTTATACAGTAATTCTCCTAAAAATATTTTTGAATATTCTAATTCTACTGGATTTTACATGAATTTACAAATTTATTTCCCTCAAATTGGACCAATGGTTCAAAAGATATTCAAATTTGAAATAATCTCGGGTATGAAAATCCCTGAATAATGAGACATTCCAAAAACGGAAAATGCGTTTCCTCCTGGAGAAAGCGCCTTCCCTTTTTGGCTTGCCCTGGCTCGGTCACTGACACTGGGACCCGCTGGTCAGCGACGAAAAATAGGGGAGGTCGGTCTTTGAGCTTCTTGGCCGTAACAATCTACCGGCGGAGCAGCGAATCGGTTGCACCTACCGCGACAAGACGGCGGGCGGCTATTGGCGGAACTCCCATGGCTCGGGTGGCGGGAGCATAATCGCCACGCTTTGCGGGCGCCGCCATGGATCTCCGGCGAGAGCTCTCCTCCGTGATCCATTAGCCCAGGCGAGGATTCGGTGAGCATCAGTGATGCGTGAGGGTTCCGTTTCACCTGAGAACGACGCCGGAGAAGGAGTGGAACGGCCCGCCCACGGCGCACCTGAGGCGGAGAAGAAGGATACCGCGGCGACGACGTTCCGCACGGAATGAGCTGAAATAGAGCAAAGGGATGAACTCAGGAGTGCTTGAGGGTACTCTGGGCCAGCTGATTCGCGGTATCTCTTACCCAGTCACAAGAATTTCATTTTCTCCTCTTCTTCTGTTTCTTGGCAAGGAATGGCGAAAAGGAAGAAGAGAAGCAGTGCCGGCTCAGTGGAAAGTTGGCACTGGTTCAGGAGGCTTTAGGTGATGCGAAATGGAACCTTTTGTAGCAAGCCAGCAAGAAACTCCCAAGTGTAACGCCTGCGCTGCCTCTCTCGGAAGTCACGGCGAAGTGCGCTGCATCATTAATCCTCGAGCCATGGCGAAGGCAGTGTACGCCAGGACGTTCTGAGTGGCTCGGGAGGAGCTCCAGTACGACAACAGGCGAGAGATGCAACGAGACCAGAGAGAGAGCAATCAGAGAAGAGACTGACCAGTGGGACTGGACCCACATGGCAGTGAGGGCAAGAAATCAGTTTGAGGGTGAATTCGGCCAAATGAGGTGAACTTGCATTAATTCGCCCACTAACCCCTGTCAAAGACTTTTCCCACTTGCTGAGTGCTCTCTCCTGGCAATGGACAAACTCCAGGCTAAGAGTGGGGTGAGAATACTCAGTGTAAGATTTATCAGAATTTTAACATTGAACGGTGCACCAAGTTTCCATCTCTGTATTCGAATTACCAGATGATACAAATCTTTTATAAAATTTTTGAAACTTTTTTTTTCAAATGGATCTGAGACAAGGATTCTTAGATAAAATTTTCAGCTCAAGATGTTGCTCCAGTAATTTATAAAAATTCTGACATTCTATTTTTCAGCTTTTGTTGCTTTCTGTTTTCGAATTATTTGGGGCTTTATTCCATCTGATAACTTCCTGAGATTTTTACCAATGGTAAATACTGTATCAAAGGTGACTTGGAAAATTTTTCAACTGGAGATGAGCTTTAGATATTTTTCACAAATTTTGAGGGTGCACTGTTTCTAGTCAAGCTGACCTCCTTTTACATTTTTAATTATTCAAATTGACACTTGTACCTTTTTATCAGTGTGTAAATTGTTTTCCCCATCCATTTGGATTCAGAAGATAAATTATTCCCAATTCTTCTTTGGTTCTTTTGATTTCTCCCATTTCCTTTAATTGTCTTTGTAATACAAAATCCAAGAAATCAATTCAGGAAAAATCAGGAATTCCATAAAACTCAAAATTGCTCAAAATGCAAATTCATATTATAGCATTTCACTGTTTAAAATTTTCAGGATGTTACAGATCTACCCCCCTTACAAAAATCTCGACCCCGAGATTTGGTTGGTCTAAAGGAAGAAATCAGGATATTCTTCTTTAAGGTGATCTTCGCGCTCCCATGTTGCTTCTTCCTCGGAGTGGTTGCTCCACTGAACCTTTACCATCTTGTGAGACTTGTTACGAGTATGGCACTCCGCTTCTTCAAGAATCTTGATTGGACGTTCTCGATAGGTCAAGTCAGGTTGTAGATCAAGTTCTTCAACTTGAGTAAGTTCAGATGGAAGACGAAGGCATTTTCTAAGTTGTGACACATGAAAGACATTGTGAACACTAGCCAACTGGGGTGGAAGTTCTAGTCGGTATGCCTTTTCTCCCATTTTCTCCAAAATCTGATACGGCCCAACATATCGCGGTGCTAATTTTCCCCGAATTTGGAATCGGCAAACACCACGAAGAGGAGAGACTTTAAGATAGACAAAGTCTCCAATTTCAAAACTCAAGTCACGCCGACGGTTATCAGCATAACTTTTCTGGCGAGATTGAGCTTCCTTCAATTGACTTCTAATCATCTCTACATGTTCTTGGGCTTCTTGGATTAAATCTGGACCAAAGAATTGCCTTTCTCCTACTTCAGACCAGAAAAGAGGTGTCCGGCATTTTCTGCCATAAAGGGCTTCGAATGGGGACATTTGCAGGCTTGCTTGAAAACTGTTGTTATATGAGAATTCCGCAAGTGCGAGACATTTCTCCCAATTTGTGCTATAAGACAACACACAGGCTCGCAACATATCTTCTAGGATTTGATTTGTCCTTTCAGTTTGCCCATCGGTTTGAGGATGATAGGTTGAACTGAAATTTAACTTGGTTCCCAGCAAACAATGCAATTTTTCCCAAAAACGAGATGTGAACTGTGATCCACAATCGGATACAATCGTTTTTGGTACTCCATGTAGACGCACAATATTGCTAATGAACAGTTCAGCAAGTTTATCTCCAGAGTAGGTAGTTTTGACTGGAATGAAATGCGCTACTTTGGTTAGTCGATCTACAATCACCCAAATAGAATCATTCCCTTTGTGTTCGGGGTAGACTAGTAATAAAGTCCATATTGATGTCATTCCATTTCCATTCCGGAATTTGCAATGGCTGAAGAAGTCCCGCCGGACGTTGATGTTCGGCTTTAACTCGCTGACAAATGTCACACCTAGCCACATATTCAGCTATGTCCTTTTTCATATTAGGCCACCAATATTCTCTTTTCAGATCCTGATACATTTTTGTACTTCCAGGATGAATGGATAAAGGTGACTCATGAACCTCGGAAAGAATCAAATTCTTGATTTCAAGATTGTTTGGCACATAAATTCGAGTTCCTCTTAGGATCATCCCATCCATACTCTCAGTATATTCAGACTCTTGGCCTTCTTTTAATTGCTGTTGAACCTTCATTACAGCTTCATCTTCAAGTTGTGCGGTTTTGATCCGACTCCTAAGAGTTGGTTGAATTTTAAGTGCTGCTACAAAACCCTTTTCAACTAGATTCAAGTTGAGCTTTTGAAACTCCTTTACTAACTCAGACTGATTAGAAATCCAAGTACAATAGAGTTTCCGGCTAAGAGCATCGGCTACAACGTTGGCTTTTCCAGGGTGATAATGAATACCAAGATCATAATCTTTAATTAGCTCTAGCCACCTTCTTTGTCTCAAGTTTAAATCTGGTTGAGTGAAGAAATACTTGAGGCTTTTGTGGTCTGTATAAATTTCAGTTCTGTTTCCAATAAGATAGTGCCGCCAAATCTTGAGAGCATGAACTACAGCTGCTAACTCAAGATCATGTGTGGGATAATTTTGCTCATGAGGGCAAAGTTGCCGAGATGCATATGCGACAACCTTTCCTTCTTGCATTAGCACACACCCTAATCCATGACGTGAAGCATCACAGTACACTTCAAACTTCTTATGGATATCTGGCATCACCAATACTGGGGCAGATGTTAATCTCTTCTTCAGTTCCTTAAAACTGGATTCACAGTCAGCAGTCCATACAAATTTCTTTTCCTTTTTCAAGAGTTGAGTTAATGGCCTTGCAATCTTTGAGAAGTTTTCAATAAATCGACGATAATACCCAGCCATTCCCAGAAAACTCCGAATTTTAGTGATTGATTGCGGTCTTTTCCAATTTAAAACTGTTTGAACTTTGCCCGAGTCTACTGCTACTCCTTCACCGGATAAGACATGCCCAAGAAATGCAATTTCTTCTAACCAGAATTCACATTTTTCAAATTTAGCATAAAGCTTATTTTCTCTCAGTTTCCCAAAAACCAGGTGCAGATGTTGCCTATGATCTTCTTCATTCTTGGAATAGATGAGAATATCATCAATAAAGACCACTACAAATTTGTCCAAATATTCCATGAAGATTTTATTCATCAAATTCATAAAACTGGCTGGAGCATTTGTAAGACCAAATGACATCACTGTGTACTCATACAGTCCGTAACGAGTAGTGAAGGCGGTCTTTGGAATATCAGAAGGCCTGATTTTTAACTGAAAGTATCCCAACCGTAGATCAATTTTTGAAAAGACCTGTGCCCCATTTAACTGATCAAACAGATCGTCAATTCGGGGAAGAGGATATTTATTTTTGATTGTGACCTCATTTAGAACACGATAGTCTACACACATCCGTAGACCTCCATCTTTCTTTTCAACAAATAAAACAGGACTTCCCCATGGTGACACACTTGGGCGAATAAATCCCTTGCTCAACTGATCATCGAGTTGCTTCTTTAACTCTGCCAACTCATCAGGTGGCATACGGTATGGACGCTTTGAGATGGGCGCAGTTCCAGGCGCAACATCAATCACAAACTCCATATCGCGATCAGGAGGCATTCCCGGCAATTCAGTAGGAAAAACATCAGGATATTCATTTGCTACCGGTACTAGACTTAATTTAGGATTGGGTACAGAACACAAAACTGGTTGGTGATTCAGAGAATTGGCAACTGATGAGAATTTTACATTAATACCATCTTGATTTATGAGGGTTATAGATCTATTAGCACAATCTATGCAACCCTATGCAGCTAACGGTCCATTCCTAGAATTATATCTAATCCAGATGTTTCTATCACCATAAGGTCAGCATAAAACACTACTCCTTTTATCTTTATGTCAACTTCAGGACAAAAAACAGTAGTTTGAATGGTAGCTCCAGGAGAGTGAACATCCATAAAGGTAGGCAAAAAGGAAATATCCAAATTGTTTTGCTCGGAAAACTTCTTAGAGATGAAAGAATGAGAAGCTCCCGAGTCGAATAAGACCAAAGTGGGGACATAATGTGCTAGGAACATACCTAGCACGACATCAGGTGCATCTTGAGCTTCTTCAACCGTTACGTGATGAAGGCGCCCAAAATTCCCACTTTGAACTTGGGGGTTGGAAGACTTCTGAGGTTGCTGAGTTCCAGGTCCTTGCACCCACCCCTGAACTGGTACTTGGGGCCGGCCTACCCTCTTCTTGGGACAGGAATTGGCATAATGCCCCTACTCATTGCAATGAAAACAGGTGACTGCTTGCTTCTGAGCACCACTCGGCACCTTAGTCTGTTGGGGTGAGCGGGCAAGTTGCCACTGCGGCTGTGTTGTGCGGGGAACTCGACTCACAAACCGCTGAGCTTGAGGAGCTTGCCGCTGGGTCCTTTGGACTTGGAGCGATGGTCGGCGAACATTCGTCGATGGCCCACTCTGCAACCTGAATTGACTAGGGCTGACAGTTTTCTGAGCCATCCATTTGCGTTTCCTACTTTCTAGCACTTCTTTGCTTCCCTGCTCCACTCTCACTGCCTTGTCCACCAAAGATTGGAAATCATTGATATCTTGTGCTATCAGTGCCCACTTGATTTCCTCATTCAGGTGCTCCCTGAATCGCTCAATCTTTCTAGCTTCATCGGCTACTTCATAGGTAGCATATCTGGACAAGTGATTAAAACGATGCAAGTACTCCATCACTGACATACTTCCTTGCTTCAAATCAAGATATTCCTTCTTCTTCACCTCAATTATACTAACTGGAATATGAGTGCGACGAAAAGCTTCCTTAAACTCTGGCCAAAGCACCACATGACCCTCTGGCAAGACTGCCTGATAACTCTCCCACCAAATAGCCGCAACTCCCTGCAGCAGATACGAAGCATATAACACTTTCTCCCTCTCATCACATTGCGCAATAGCTAATTTACTCTCCATCGCGCGCAACCAGTCATCTGCTTCCATTGGTTCGGATGAGGAGGAAAACACAGGAGGCCGAGTTCTTAAGAATTCATTCAACCTGGATGCTTGTGGTGGTCCTCCATTTCCTCCACGATTTGCACCTAGCGCAGCCAAGGTTTGAGCCATTTGCTAGAGTATCAATGTATCAGTTTGCTGGCCTTGTTCTATCATTGCGAACTTGAGCCATGGTAGGTCGCTCTCGTAATTGTTCTCCATGACCGGGATGTTGGGTTTCTGAGGAGCGGTGGATCACTTCGGCCGCTATGAGATGATGAAGCTCTATACTGTTGGTCTTGAGGATTTGGTTGAGAAGCGTTGGGACACCCATTCTTGGAGTACGAGTATCCGGATCCTCCGCATTGCTAAGAATCTGACTTAACGACCTTGTCGACCTCATCCTGTAAAGGAAATTTTCTATTCTTTTAGTGCAACAAATCCAGAAAAACACTGAATATGGGATTATCTCATCGAAAATTTCACTAGCACAGTTACTATTTGCGAGAGAAAATCCTTTAGTATTTATTCATACAGCACACATCCAAAAGTCACAACACACATCCAAAAGTCGCAACAGTAGTCATACATTACTTGCATAATACACATACTGATTACCTAGTACGCACATATACACAGAGTGCTTTTACATCCAAACTACTTTACTTTAGTACTAATAGTTTGGATTAGGACTGTTGCATCTATTAGTCGAAATCATTCGGGGCTATCCCACCGCCACCAATCAAAGGATAAGGAGGTGGTGGATCCGCACCGCAGCTACTTCCCGAGCTAGACGGACTAGAAGCAGGCGCCACTGCACCAACTGGGTGAAATCAGCGCAAATACTCTCGCCTATTTCCAGTCCTCCGAACTCTTGGGCTTATGCGATTTTGTTGTGACCGGATGTAGGTATTCACATTTAACCCATGAGCCTGACAAATCTTCCTCATCAACTTCCTTCTTGCTTCTTGAACCGCTTGACTCCTGAGGGGATTACAATGCTTCACCTGTTGGCGCAACACATGGCCTCTCAGGATGGTAGTAGCATGCGCTTGCACTTTGAAGCCAACAGCCGTTCGCCTGACTGTAAACATGGTTTGATTTCCTTCCTGTCCTAAGTCTTCGGCTAAACTCCTGACTAGCACTGCCCAATTAACCGGAATTGCCATCTGAAATTTTAAAGTGCAGGCAAGAGTAGTAATAAATATTTGCTACCAGAACAAAAGACACATACAAACTACTAGCATCACTATTATTACTTGCATAACTTAAGTTCACAGACTTCTTAACACTTACAAAAGCTACTGCTCCCTTCATCCCATATTACACAACATCACAAAAGGGCTTACCGCTTCCACTTTCATTCTACCTCCTACATTTCTACTCTAACTGACACCCTTCAACTTCTTCTCAGCGGTCCAGAAGAGGATTCAGCATGGTCACTGCTCTTTCCAAAAGCCTTAGAGGTGCATTCCTTGCGCCTGAACACCTGGGGAGCTTCAGGCCGGTAGGCGCAGGTGCTACTGGGATTTATGCCCTTGTCATTCACAAGTCGAGGGCAACTTCCTAAAATAGACATCCTAGCCCCACGACGCATTCCCGGAGTATCGACATAAGAAGCTGGCGGAGGACAACTAGCAGCTGGAATCTGTGACTCTCCAACACTCAACACCGCCTGAGAAATTGTACCACGGGCTACTCCTATGGCCAGGTGAGTTTCCAGAAACGCCACACGCCTCCGCGTCTCCAGAAGCTCCTGTGCCAATTGAACATAGTGCCTATCCAACCTATTCACAAAATCCACCATAACCCTAAGACTCTGATTCTGCACTCCAATCGGATCCCCACACACATTGCTCCCAATGAGAGGCCTACCAGGAAAATAGAAATACATGGGACTCAAATCTGGAAGCATACGACGCAACCGAACCACTGCCTGATATGCGGCTTCATTCATCGATGCGTCGATCGAAGAGCCATATCCCTCAAAACACCTTTCCCCTTCATTGAAAACCGGCCTAGGGGGAATAAACACCCGAGTGGCGTACTCCTTAGTTTCTGAGCTCAAGTATGCCTGAAACACCACATAACGCGGAAGACCCTGATAATGGCACTCTTCCAGCAAGTAGTGCAAAGTGCCCATCATTCCTGAAAGCTCAGGAACCGTGGACTCGTGACATGGGACGTAACGAACCATCTACACGGACAAGAACGTAATATTAATAATCATAATAACAGATAGTTGAGATGCTACAAATAAGAAAATTAGCAGTTATGCTAAATTTCTTTATTAGTAGGGGACGGCTTTTAAATTACCACAATTTTTTTTATCTTCATTTTCCTTGCTAGTTACCTTAAAATTTTTAGCTCCCAGGGTTTCCGACAGTCATTAGGCTCTGATACCAATGCTGTGAGATCCCGTTCTGAGGAACAGGAAACTCCATGTGATTATTGTGCTATTCCCTGGATCAGTAGCTAGCACTCACATGTTTACAACATTCATATCACAACCAAAAGCCAAGCTTTCATTACAATGCTTTGCGATTTAATTATCTGAGCATTAGTTACAAGCTTAAAAAGCAATGGAAACACTAGATAGCTTAAGATCCAAAAGCACGTAGCATGCCCAACCAAAACCCCACAGGCATCGACTAGGCAAAAGCCCTAGAAGAAATCGTCGCCGAATTCCCCGAAACCTGCTTGAAAGAACACATCTTTTGGCACATCGCATGGATTCTCCTCTGAACAAATCGGATAGCAAGAATGAGTACAATTTGTACTCAGCAAGACTTTATAACAAATGCAAATATTAGTCATGCAGGCTATTTCCAAAGGAACAGGCTCTAAGTTATTTTGCATTTTGCAGAAAGAGTTTAAACATATGAAATAATAGATTGCAATTCACATTTTTAAGAAAACAGCATGAGATTTGCATAACCACCAGAAAATAAATATGTTCCCTGACTTAGCATTCCCATTGGCGAAAATCCACATACGTCGATCCTTTGACTTAAACAAATAGTTGCCAAAACAGAACCAACCCATTTTATGAAAATGAAAACTCTAACATTGGAATGACTTCACCAAGTGCCCATAACCGCGGGCGCGGCTAATCGATTAGATTTACACACTGCAGAGTTGTACAGCTTTACCCACAAGGAATGAATCACCTTTTTGCTGGGCCATACAACACACTTCCTTTGGTGTGCCGGCAAGGCGCTCATACATAGCCGTTACATTATTCAGACATGACTTTGATCCAGCCCGAGACGTTAACCCCCGCCATAGAACTAGAAACACACACCCAAGCCGTGGATCCACTTTCACACACACAACACAACGTTTCTAAACATGGCAGGGCGTACACCGTTGCATGGGTGGAAACCCGTCCAGGCAAACCTGACCGAAAATACCTGTGCTAGCTCCCGCCTACCAATGAACAAAGCCATGTCCAAACAACTTAATAGGCTAAGGCTACCCCATAAATAGCCCTCGTGGTTGCACGAAATTCTTGGATCGATAGCGTCCCATTGCTCGGTCCTTAAACTGACACGGGCGACACTCCACCCTATACTACGTGCAAAACCCTTATTGCACAGTCGGCTATTGCCAATAATCGCCCGCATCAAAGCATAGTTTTTCGGGTTTTCAAGTTTTTAACCAACATATTCACCACTTGTACTAGAGTAATAACCAGTTGCGAAATCATTTTAGAAAACATCATGACGATCTAAGGCAAAACTAAGCAGTTGTAATAATTTAACGATTATACCCAAACTGACATTAACTATGTCTAAGCATACTAAGGTTCACAGTATCAATCATATTAAGGAAAGCCATAATTTCCAAGGATAGCTACTAACCTTAACCAGAATAGCAGTTTTTGTTATGGAGAATTATCTGGATGCACTATACAGTTGCAAAAACAACATATGGTAGGTGAATTAGTAGGTTCAACATGGTCAATGGAATGCTTGCCTTGCTCTCTTCTTCAGCAATATCAACTTCTGGATCAGCAACTGCCTCCTCCTCCTCGAGGGTATCAGAGTCTACACGCCGAATTCGAAAGAACCAACATCAATTACAAACTTGCAAGGAAAGAACGAAAGAAACAAATAGAAAAGCGAATAAAACCATTGCACAAGATCCAGAGCTGCCTTTTTATGAATCCTTTAATTACCTTTTTCGAATTCAAGATGCTAAAATTGTTTAGATTATACAATTATTCATTAGTTGCAAGGTGTATTGATCTTACTGCTCCCAGCAAGCATCCTGGAACCTTATTGCTTATGTGTTTTGCTTGAGTAGGACTTAGAGCCAAAGCTAGACAAAGCAAGGTTATTTCCTTAGATTCTCACAGAGCATATCTTAGGGATCAATTCTAGGTTGTTCTTTACTAAGTTCAGGTTTAGAGGAGTTGCTTTGTGTGTTAATGAAAAGTCTCAAATGACCATATAAGTTCATGGGTGATTAATTCTTTTACCTCAATTTGATTTCACTTAGAATTGGTTTTGTACAAGTTAGATCTTCAGATGTAGGCTACTGGCTTATTTTACATAAGGTTTGAGAAGGTTCTGGTGATAAAAACTACTTAACTATAGTTTTCTTCAATTGCACTATAGTTCATTCATTCCTCACACAGCCTTCAAACATGTGAATACTTAAGGTTACTAAACTATCAAAATAAATAGGCAATACATGATGGAATGAAATTATCTTTTTATATTTGGGTAGTCCATACTTTGGACAACACCACATATCAGATTGCATAAGTTTTACACTTTAGACGAGACTTTATATTCATCGTTGAAAAGGCTTAAATGGCATTGTAAAGTTTATGTTCTACAAAATCGGCAAGAACGCGAAGTGAAACGTTAACACTTAAAGGTTTTAGGTTGACTAGATTAATATGCAAACCTTAACCAATTAAAATTCTTTTTACAGAATGTGATAGTATAACCTTTGTACAATGTTTCTAGACTAGTTTTACTGATTTTAGTATTTAGGCAGAGCTATTTTATCTACCCTTGAAATAGCCTAAATGTCCATCTTGTTTAACATCACCATCGGCCAAAATTCAACAGTTTCCAACTACCCATGCATGATTCTTGATCCATTTTCAACACATACTAACTCCCGAAATTTATATCATCTACATTTGCTAAAATCCATTTATTTCTCTTGTAGCATTTTATTGTATACTCATTCTCTTTTTAGCGAATTAAACATGGATTGATTAAGCTCTTGGAGTATCTCTGCTTAAATACTATTACTTCACATTTTTAGGCTATTAACAGTATCAGGGTTTCATAAAAATTCACTTTCCTTAATTTTGCCCAACGTTAAAATTATTAATTGCTTAAAACATCAAGCTCTTCTCATATATTTCATTTACCAAAATTTATACAGTAATTCTCCAAAAAATATTTTTGCATATTCTAATTCTACTGGATTTTACACGAATTTACAAATTTATTTCCCTCAAATTGGACCAATGGTTCAAAAGATATTCAAATTTGAAATAATCTCGGGTATGAAAATCCCTGAAAAATGAGACTTTCCAAAAACGGAAAATGTGTTTCCTCCTGGAGAAAGCGCCTTCCCTTTTTGGCTTGCCCTGGCTCGGTCACTGACATTGGGACCCGCGGGTTAGCGACGGAAAACAGGGGAGGTCGGTGCTGAGCTCGCCGCCGTGGCAATTCTTGGAGCAGCGAATCGGTAGCACCTACCGCATCGGCAAGACGGCTGGGCGAAGCTATGGTGGTACTCCCATGGCACAGGGTGGCGGGAGCATAGTCGCCACGTGCGCTAAGGCCGCCATGGATCTCCAGCGAGAGCTCTCCTCCGGTGATCCATTAGCCCAGGCGAGGATTCGGTGAGCATCAGTGATGCGTGAGGGTTTCGTTTCACCTGAGAACGGCGCCGGAGAAGGAGTGGAACGGCCCGCCCACGGCGCACCTGAGGCGGAGAAGAAGGATACCGCGGCGACGACGTTCCGCACGGAATGAGCTGAAATAGAGCAAAGGGACGAACTCAGGAGTGCTTGAGGTTACTCTGGGCCAGCTGATTCACGGTATCTCTTACCTAGTCACAGGAATTTCATTTTCTCCTCTTCTTCTATTTCTTGGCAAGGAATGGCGAAAAGGAAGAAAGAAGCGATCAAAGGCTCGATGGAAAGTTGGCACTGGTTCAGGAGGCTTTAGGTGATGCGAAATGGAACCTTTTGTAGCAAGCCAGCAAGAAACTCCCAAGTGTAACGCCTGCGCTGCCTCTCTCGGAAGTCACGGCGAAGTGCGCTGCATCATCAAGCCTCGGGCCATGGCGAAGGCAGTGTACGCCAGGACGCTCTGAGTGGCTCGGGAGGAGCTCCAGTACGACAACAGGCGAGAGATGCAACGAGACCAGAGAGAGAGCAATCGGAGAAGAGACTGACCAGTGGGACTGGACCCACATGGCAGTGAGGGCAAGAAATCAGTTTGAGGGTGAATTCGGCCAAATGAGGTGAACTTGCATTAATTCGCCCACTAACCCCTGTCAAAGACTTTTCCCACTTGCTGAGTGCTCTCTCCTGGCAATGGACAAACTCCAGGTGAAGAGTGGGGTGAGAATACTCAGTGTAAGATTTATCAGAATTTTAACATTGAACGGTGCACCAAGTTTCCATCTCTGTATTCGAATTACCAGACGATTCAAATCTTTTATAAAATTTTTGAAACTTTGATTTTCAAATGGATCTGAGACAAGGATTCTTAGATAAAATTTTCAGCTCAAGATGTTGCTCCAGTAATTTATAAAAATTCTGACATTCTATTTTTCAGCTTTTGTTGCTTTCTGTTTTAGAATTATTTGGGGCTTTATTCCATCTGATAACTTCCTGAGATTTTTACCAATGGTAAATACTGTATCAAAGGTGACTTGGCAAATTTTTCAACTGGAGATGAGCTTTAGATATTTTTCACAAATTTTGAGGGTGCATTGTTTCTAGTCAAGCTGACCTCCTTTTACATTTTTAATTATTCAAATTGACACTTGTACCTTTTTATCAGTGTGTAAATTGTTTTCCCCATCCATTTGGATTCAGAAGATAAATTATTCCCAATTCTTCTTTGGTTATTTTGATTTCTCCCATTTTCTATAATTGTCTTTGTAATACAAAATCCAAGAAATCAATTCAGGAAAAATCAGGAATTCCATAAAACTCAAAATTGCTCAAAATGCAAATTCATATTATAGCATTTCACTGTTTAAAATTTTCAGGATGTTACAACATCACACCAGATTTCAAGAAGATGACATTCGAAAAAACTACATCTACCTCACCAGATGTAGCTTCGATATCGCCGATGACCTCTGTGGTGTTGTCTTGCAAGAATCGAAGAGTCTGGCAGGCTTCGTCTTGTCGTTGTGTTCGCAGATGAGCTCGAAGTCTGGCTCCACGCACAAAAAGAAAAAAGGTTCTCTAGTTCTGCACAAGAATGCAAACAAGAATGGTCAAGACTTCAACTACTATTACGCTCGTGCTTACAAACAGAGAGTGTGCATGCGCAACACTGTGCTCATGCTTACTAGTTAAATAGGCATATTTTTGGAGACAATATTGATGCCATTGGTTGATAATTTTGAAGAAGGTTTTTAAGATAGATATTTTTGAGAGGGAGTTTTTGAAGTTTTTTTTGTAATATTTTGTAACATACTTTTTATTTTGTGTGTTTCTTAAATGAAAAACAAAAAATACTGAGCATTGTATTTCATACACATATGTCATTTGAAGCCATGTTTATGTTTCAAGATCTTTGCAACTTCATGTTCATGCATATATGGTGTAGTTTATGACATGACTATTTAAATGGAATGACAATTTGAATTAAATCTTATCATGGTTGAACTTTCTTGGCTATCTTGATCCTGCTCAAAAAGTGCTAAATATGAAAGTTAAGTGCTAAAGCTAAAAGAGTGATTGTTGATAAATACAAGAACAAGGTTATGTACTATCACACTTCTTCTTTACGAAACTGCTTATCATTGCACTTTGATATGAACTTGGAAGAGGTTGTGTATGACCGAAACCATGAAACCTTAAGCTTGTGATTGCTTGGCATGGTTGAAAAGTAAGGCTGATGGTGCATGTAATTCCTTGCAATTGTTATTGTTGCAATCAATTAATGAATCGATAACTTGTATCAATAATAACGAAAATTGATCTAACCCTAATTACGAGATTAATCAGAATTTATGAGGAATTAACCAATCAAACTTTTCAGATCAATCACTTGATGCCCTAGAAAAGGTTTTGGATAGATCAAATCAAAATTATCATGGCAAAACAATGAATCAATCTGAAAATAAAATAGGCATGCAAACGAAGAACGAGATTACCAACACATCGACTTGTAAATTGTGATTTCCTCAAAATAATTAGTTCTCACGACGCAAATCTTCTTGCCGCAACAGCCGCGTCCTCTTTTCTTTTCTTTGCCGCAAGCAGGCGATGGACTAGATAATTTTTATGGCTTGTGCGGTTTTTCCTTTGCCGCATGCATGCGTGACGATTGTTGCTGGAAAATCTTTTTGCGGCCGGAAAGCGCTTGCTGGACGTCCTGTCCTGTGCATGCACAACTAGAAGGCTGTCCTTTTTGTTTTTATGTCTTGAGTTTCTGGCGTCACTGCTATAACACCCCGGCGCTAAACGCACCGCGAATGCTACCCAAAACTCTAAACACTCAACGACAACTCAACAGAATTGACTAAAAACAACCGCTAACTCTAAAACCAGATGAAAACCAAGTCGACAAAAAAGTTTAAAATTTCGCATGACCTTCCTATAAAGGAGGACATCCACTCGTGATGAAAGCAATAACAAGATAAGTCAATTATTCACTCCCGGCGACATTCTAGCAGGTCCTTAGATATCAATCACACATTCACTAATAAAGGATAAACTACGCGACGACAAATAACATATTACAACCCCACTAATACAATCAGGCTTAATACATTAATTAAATGAGATGGCGACCGAAGTCATGCACGTGCTTCTACTCCCAACCCGACGAGCCAACTTCAAGTACCTAAAACAAGAAACAGCAAGTGTGAGTCCAAGACTCAGCAAAGTGCGATCAAACATAAAAGTAATGAATTCGATTAGAATACAACGACTTCAAGACATACAGTAATAGTTCCTTTACTTAACATCCTTACATAAAGGGAGCAATTTGAATTCATATAACTTCAAAACGTAAGAACACGATTACTTCACCATTTGCTATAACCATTGCTTAATTGAAATTATCCAGTTAAAGAAGCAGAATCTAACCCTACTTACCACATCCAACTCAGAAACATAAATAACCTTACTCATGCCTCAACAATCATTTCAGGATGAGTCCATGACTCGAGTAGACTCAATACTCAACCTGCTATTTCCATTCTCATCAATTAACATTTACCAATTGCCACACACAATGCAATGCTTTTATGCTCTCACCCTTTTTCTCATGAATCATAAAATGAATGCACCATGCATGCTCATAATGCACATTGTCATAGCGTATACCGGTATAGATGAGTGCACACCCGTCGATGTGCACCCTCAATCCCACCCATCCGTGGCGGGCCTACTCTTCTCGACTCGCTCCCATTCACCTCGATGAATGGGACTACGAGGTAGGACTTTTGTGCTCACTACGGGTGAGCACCGAGGCCCGCATCAACATGGGACGCCTCGTCCATCATGAATGCAATTATGCAATTGACGTGAATGCATTTCATCCCTCATTCATTTTCACCACACATAGCCATAACCAATATGGAAGTACCAATTAACTTGCATCAACTTAACCATACTCGTTCGTACAATTTTGTAATGCAATGAGTAATTGAGATTTTGCCATTTCATACATCGCGCTTCGTCAGAATGCCATTAGTCACGTAGACTTCGTCATAATGCCATCCCGAACGTCAGTCTCACCGCTAGAATGCCATTTTATATTTTCTCTTGTATTTTCCTTTTCTTTTCCCTCATTTTGCCGCGTGAAAGGACTCTTTTGCCCCTGCGCTAAAACTAAATACAATAATATCAATATCATAATTTTTATAAATAAAATATAATATATATTGACTTGAAATTATTAAAATAAAATATAATAGCCGTAATAAACCTCTACAAAAAGTTTCAAAAATAATAAAGTTGAATTAACCATTTTATAAAATCAAAAAGCAGAATGGAATCAAAAGCAATATTAGCAAATGTCGAAAATTTTATAAAAATAAATATAACTGATAAGTGTCTGAAAATTTTATGTTAGTTCCCAACAATTATTATTATTTCACATAAAAAGTATCATATAAAATTAAGTTTATTTGTTATCCAATAAAAATAAAAATCTAAAACTAAGTTTTAATACAACGACCTTGTCGAATTCATGTGATTTTTTCGGACAAGATTTTAATCCACCAATTTTTCTGGATATCAATGCCTACCCCCGGATCTCAGTCAAAAAGTTTCAAAAATTTCAACTTTAATTGATAGCTAAATTTAATGAATCCCATGTCCTGTATAGTAGTCTCGTCCTTTTATTTCGCAGGGGCAAAAGAGTCCTTTCACGCTGCAAAATGAGGGAAAAGAAAAGGAAAATACAAGAGAAAATATAAAATGGCATTCTGACGGTGAGACTCACGTTCGGGATGGCATTATGACGAAGTCTACATGACTAATGGTATTCTGATGAAGCGCGATGTATGGAGTGGCAAAATCTCAATTAACTCGTAACGCAATGCAATAAATGGGAATTGAATAACTTACCAATTTGCTAACATTCATCCATTCTCATCACCATACTAACAACTTCTAGACATGCTAATAAACATAATCACTTCATTAGAATTTTCATAATCTTATCGCAAACAAAGCATTTAACATCCTAACAACGCTCTAGGAGTTGCACTTGCCTTTTTATTGAAGACGGAGTGATGCGGGGTCGAGGTAACCCCCGAAGACCCACTACCTGAAAACCATAATCACCGGCAATTACTCGCATTCGAGATAACTTAATTCAACTTTGCTTAAAACACTTGATACAAATTCGAATTAAGCATTGAATTTACGGCAGCATGTTAAATGGTAATAGCAAGTCGGTGTAGTATAATAAAACCTAAGAAACAAAAGATAATACCAATTATTATCCTAAGCAAAAAGAGTCCAATAGTTACTGAAGATCAGATTATATATTCCCAATGAAAGTAGATACTTTGAAATCTATTTTACATATCGATTCCAATTTCCTTGATACTTTATACATGACTAAACTGGTACAGTCAAAAGAATAGGCTATTCAAGAAAAGCCTCACAAAAAGGAATGCATGAATCCAAGAGTTCGAATGTAGGGTAATTAAAAGAACAAAACAGAAAGACAAGAGCAACATGTAGAAACCCGCCTATAAATAGCCATGTCCTCCAATCTAACCATTCTAACATCATAAAAGAAATAGTTTAGAAGCAAGAACTACCAAAGGCACATATAAAAATCACCAAAACAATTGCTCATAAAGTGGAGGATTCACGAATAACTAATGATACAAGTTCATTCTCCAGTCATCACTTTACAGCCATCATAGTCAATACATCTCCTATGTGCCCACAAAGCAAAAGACAGAAAGAAACTAATATGGACTAACATATAATATAAATTGCTAATGAGATGAATACCACATTTCACTCACCAAGTCACCATGCATAAGTTACAGATTTCCACTACATTCAGGCCCTCCTAATCCTTGACTCAGCATGATAAATTTGCTAGCAACAAAAGATACTTTCCCAGCACAAAACCAATGAACAGGCAAACAAATAGCAACCAGAGAATACTATCAACAAAACTCAATTTCCACCCTAACTCGTTTTTCATTGCCATCCAATTCACCATTTGTCACAAGCAGGAATAGCTCCACCTAAAAGGTTTCCTACCAATTATACCGATGGTTGCAAAGAAAATATTCAGCCGCAATCCAACATCAATCAGAAAGCAGAGATTCTGCAGTCCAATAGAAATCAAGAAACGCAAGATGCCGATACCAACTAATCAAGATAATATATATACGCAATCACATTCAACAAACATAAACCTTCCAGGCATTTCATCAAACACCTAGCATGCATACTAGAAACCAAGCATTTCAATGGGATCTAGGGTTGAGCCTCACCACAGGAAGGGCAGGAGAGGCACTTCGGCCGAGGGGAAAGGAAGATCGCCGGAGGGAGGGAAGGTCGACGCCGGAACTGGCCGGAGGGAAGCACTGCCGCCCTGCTGCTGGCGCTGCCGAAGCTGCTGCTGGCCTCGCTGCTACTGCTTCCCTTGTTGCTGTTGCTGCTGCCGGCAAGGGAGAAGAGAGGGGCGCTAACCAGGAGCAGTCGCCAGAGAAGAGCAGCGCCAGGGGAGAGCGACGCCAAGGCTGGGCGACGCCAGGGGAGTCTGCAGGAGACGGCTGAGAGGCGCACGGCCTGGGGCAGGAGGCGGCTGGGAGAGCTTGGCCGGCGCCAGGAGGGAGCTCAGGAGGGAGGAGCTAGAGGCGCCATGGGAGGAGCAAGGCTCGGCCAGCAAACGAAATGGAAAACAATATCGGCAGTTGCCCCAAGCAATGCTAGCCTCACAAATAAAGAAGGAGAGATAATGTTGGGTGGGGGAGGAAAAGTCCTAAAAACCCCTCCTAAAAACCAAAGTCCAACTTTTTAACCAATAGCGCGATCCAAATAATTTAATTATTGACGCGAAAAGACAGTTGATAAGAAAAACCAGCTTGCCGCCAAACTAAATGGCTCGAAAGATACCTCAACCGAAAAACTAGGGAAATTCCAAAACCTATATTAAAAGCTTCAAAGGCGCGACGATAAATATTTTCCTCCGAATACAAAACCTTGAATCACTAAGGTGGAATCATTACCGGCCGAAGACCCTGGCAAAGAAGATTTGCGGGATTACAACTGCTTTGCATGCATCTAGTGCTAGCGTGACTTGCATGCATGCATATTTTGAGGTGTGCAACAGAAGGCATATATCGTACAGGACATCGCAACGTGGTGACTGAAGGTGAGTTTCTGTTCCTTGCGCTTGTACTTTTCGCTTCCTTTGCATGCATGCGCAGGTACTGCAGTCCTCTTGCGACTAAGAGTTGGTTTTGGTCCGGTGTAGCTGAAGAAATTCGGTCCAGCGTAGTTGGTGTCTCGTCTGAAGTTTGGTTGTTGAGATCTGATCAATTTCCGTTGTTATTTGACTCAGTCATCTTGCGAAGGTAATATTTTGAGATCTATAGATCCGATCGAGTTGATTTTTATTGCGTTAGTTTCAGAATTGAGTCTAGATTCTACAGTTAAAATTAATTCACATCAATCCAACGATTGGATCTTCGGTAATTACTGTTTTAGTGGACGTGCATCGTTCTGTTTTTGTCGAATCCGAATCAGTTAATTGGGGTATTTCAAAAATAATCAAAAATTTAATTTTAGCTTCCATGCAATCATTCACCCCCCTCTGATTGCTAGTTTAGTATATATCGATCCTACATATACGCACACTAAAACGGTAATTTCCGAAGATCCAACCGTTGGATTAATGTCAAATTTTAACTGTAGAAACTAGATTCAATTTCGAAATTAACACAACAGGAATCAGCTTGATTAGATCTATGGATCAAAGATATTACCTTCGCAATATGACTGTATCAATAATGACAAAAATTGATCTAACCCTAATTACGAGATTAATCAGGATTTATGAGGAATTAACCAATCAAACTTTTCAGATCAATCACTTGATGCCCTAGAAAAGGTTTTGGATAGATCAAATTAAAATTATCATGGCAAAACAATGAATCAATCTGAAAATAAAATAGGCATGCAAACGAAGAACGAGATTACCAACACATCGACTTGCAAATTGTGATTTTTATTGCTGAGATATGTTCCTCAAAATAATTAGTTCTCACGATGCAAATCTTCTAGCCGCAACAGCCGCGTCCTCTTTTCTTGGCCCTCGGCCGGGATGCACGTCGCCAGCACTTCAAGCCTCGGAGGAAAATGACGAGCCGCTGGCCGCCTGCACTTCTAGTCGCAAGACCAAGCCGGAAGAAGCAAATTATCTAGTCTTTCCCCAGCCGCCGCACACAAAACAAATAGCCAGCCTCAATTAGCAAGACGCCTGGGACTGCATACATCTACGCATGCATGCGCATCAAAAAAAACTTCTAGTCGATCGTAATGATACATGCATGCAGTCACTAGAAAGCTTCGTTTCTCGTTGCTTGAGTCGATGCCCCTAGCTCGATCACATGCGTCGCCAGACATGCATGCATGCATGCGCCGCCGGCCGGCCAGGAAGATGTTTTGGCCTGGCGCAAGAAAATCGTCCAGCCGCCGGACGCAAGTCAGTTCCCCAGACAAGCCGCCGTCTTCATCCTCTCCGTTGGCGCAGCGAGCGAGGCAAGGAGTTCTAGTCGCCGGCCGCAGAGCAAGAAACAAAATTCATGCCGCAATACTCAGGGCAAGAAAAATTGTCCGGCCACCAAAAAGATCTTTTTTTATTTTTTTATGATCTGGTCACGGTACTTCAAAATAAAAAAAAAGTATAAACCCTAATACCTAGCTCATAATAAACAGGAGATCTACCCCTATTTATAATGAGCAATCCTAAAGAGTTTGTATACAATTCCACTTGGCCTAACATGGCCCAATACAACTTTGCACGCGTACGGCTCACCTGCCACACTCACGCGACTAACCAGTCTTTATGTACAACGTTCTCTAGCCCGAACGTCCCGCATGACATCTTTGATCATCAAGACCTCGATTCCTGTCTGAACCTAGTCCCGAACCTCAGTTCCTCCATAAATCTAGTTCCGGTCCCGTCATCGACTACGTTCGCCATCGAGCAACACCTGCATCGAGCAACATCGGCCAGATTGTTAGTTGATGCAAATATCTATTATTTTGTTTATTTATGTCAAGAATTTGGACTTGAGCGGGTGTGTACGAGGCAGGCGTTTGAGTCTTTTGCAGGTACTTCTGTTCTGACATGAAGTTCGAGAGGGAAGAAAGGCACAAGTGCATATTCGGAATAATATATAATTTCCGTTCATACTATTTTTTCAAGTCAGTAGACGTCCATTTTGTACGCCTTTTAGATTTAAAACTATTGACTAAATTTTTCTATCTTATTTTATTTTAGATGTTTATGTTGTAAAACGTCGTCGAATGCCACCGAACAATCACCAATAGTAGATGCAATCACAAGAGTAAGAACAATAGACACACAATGTAGGGGTGGAATTCTCTCTTGCTTTATTGATTCAATGGTTTACAAAGGGGGCACCCGATATATATAGTGGCACGAGGAGAGAGTTCGGATTTGACCACACCATAAAGAGATAGAGTCCTAACCATATTTGGTTTAGATTTTCTTATCTCATAACACTCCCCCTTGGTCGAATACCGCGTAATGCATATGTCTCGTTAAAAACTCCACTCAAAAACCCAGTGGGAAAAAGCAGATGGAGAAAAGAGTACATCGCACTCGCATGCTATTTTGCACTAGTTGCTTCATTAAAAATCTTTATGTGAGAAAACTTAAGGAAAACTCACAAAGGGAAAAAGAGTAAAACTTATTACCTTCAGGGTTTTATTAGGATTTTCAGGATCACAATAAGGGTTATGATTCAAGGGTTTTCTCCCCCTGAACTCTACATCTCTCTAAGTCTTCTTATTCCAATGCCTTTAATATATCTTTGAAATGTGGATTTAGGCAAGGACTTAGTGAATAAATCTGCGAGATTTTTACATGACTTAGTTTGCAGGATCCTTATCTCACCACTCTTCTGGAGTTCGTGAGGATAGAATAATTTAGGAGCAATATGATTCGTGATGTTGCTCTTTACATAACCCAATTGCATTTGTGCAACATAAGCAGAATTATCTTCATAGATAATTGTGGGGGTATCGACGATGTTAAGACCACATGACTTCTGGATATGGCTAATCACACGTCGCAGCCAAACACATTCACGTGAGACTTCATACAGAGCTATAATCTCTGAGTGGTTGGTAGAAGTTGCTACCAGGATCTGTTTACAAGACCGCCAAGAAACGGCTGTACCACCACAGAGAAACACAAAACCAGTATGAGATTTGGCACTGTGGGGATCAGACAGATAGCCAGCATCCGTATATCCCATTATGGTCAAGTCTTGGTTCTTCTGGAAAAATAACCCAAGATCTTGAGTAACTTGGAGGTATCTAAGTAAAGTCTTTACACCAGCCCAATGTCTTCTGGTTGGAGTTGAACAATGTCTTGCTAGCAAATTCGCTGCAAATGCAATATCAGGTCTTGTGCAGTTCGCAAGGTACATAAGTGCTCCAATGGCACTTAAATATAGGACTTCGGGTCCTAAGACTTCCTCATTCTCCATCCTCGGTCTAAAAGGGTCTTTATCCACTTCGAGAGATCTTACGACTATGGGGTTTTCAAAGGATGCGATTTATCCATATTAAACCTCTCAAATACCTTCCAGGTATAGGAAGACTGGTGAACAAGGATTCCTTCTGGGAAATGCTCTAGCTGCAGGCCTAAGCAAAATTTTGGTCTTACCTAAATTTTTCATCTCAAACTCCGTCGTGAGGTAAGCCCTTGCTTCCTTTATCTCCTCTATGGTTCCGATGATATTCAGATTATCGACATATACTGAGATGATATATAATCCATTATGGGATTTGTTTATGAACACACAGGGATGATCATCATTATTGGAGTATCCCTTCTTCAGGAGGAACTCACTTAATCGGTTATACCACATTTTTTCTGACTGTTTTCACCCGTACAGCGATCACTGCAGTTTGACGCTATTCATGTTGCGATTATTAGGATTCGAGACTTTGACTCCTTCAGGGACTATCATATACATGTCCGAATCCAGTGACCCATATAAATATGCGGTCACCACATCCATCAACTGCATTTCCAATTTTAAGCTAGCTGCCATTGATATTAATTATCGGAACGTTATTTCACTCATCACAGGAGAATAGGTTTCATCATAATCGATGTCGGGTCTCTGTGTTAACCCTTGTGCTACAAGTCTCGCTTTTATATCTCACCACCTGGGTATTTTCATTTCTCTTCTAGATGAAAAACCCATTTAATCCTCTAGGGAACACTTTAGGAAATATTCAGTCAATAGGACCAGGAACTTTCCTCTTATTAAGCGAGCACAACCTCAATTGCTTCTTTTGTTTGACCCTATCTGAGCGCTTCTAGCACTCTACCATGGACTTTGGTTTTGGATCTAGCTTTTAGCAATTTTAGAGGCTGATATATGTCGATAATTGTAGTCTTTATTTTATTTATTTCTCCTGCATCACTTCGGGGATATTTCTATATTATTTCTTCCAGCTCTTCGTGATTTCCCCCAACGATGGAGTCTGGGTGTTCCGATTTCCCAGCATGGAATTGTGCGCGCAAATATACGATGGGGTTATCATCTTTGGGATGGGTCACTTCAGGGATGTTACCATCTCCAGGATGGCTCATTTCAGGGATTTTCTTAACATCAGATTGAGCTTCTTCTACTGTCACAGATAGTGTTCTCATTTGTTCGGTTCTCTACTTCTGCGGACGTCTCCGCGGAATTGAGTCCCGTGCACCTAGAGGCCTCCCCCTCTTCTTATCATGAGGATTAAGAGTGGGTTCAATATCCTTCTAGGGTATTTCTACTCTTTCATGTGTATATACTGCAGGTATATGAGATCTTTCACTTCCTTATGACCAGTGAAGGCATTTGGCAGATTATTAGCTTATTTATTCTAGATTCATTATCCTTCGATCTTTCTAGTGCGTGGATCTAAGGACTAGGCATTCTCTAATGTGGTACTTATCTCCCCCTAATGCCGAAAAATGTCCTTAGTATAATCAGCGTACCGAGCAGTGTACAAATCCCTCATCATAGGCTCTAGGTATTTTAATACATGACGGAGATTCATAACCTACATAGATCCTCAACTTCTGGTGAGGTCCTATGGTTGTACGCTGTGGTGGAGAGATTGGCATGTATACAGTACAGCCAAGTTTTCGCAGATGGGAAATACTTAATTCTTTTCCATGCACTATCTGCAACGGGGAAATTTCGGGATGTGCAGTTAGACTGAGTTGAATTATTACTGTAGTGTGCAGCACTGCGTGGCCCCAACAACCGGTGGGAAACCAACTATTCTGCAAGAGTGGCCAAGTAATATAGTAAGTTTTGTTCTTTTAATATATTGACTCTGCAGGGCCATTTTAAGTGTGGATATTAGGTACAAGATGCTCTACATTAATTCTCGGAGCCATATAATAATCATTAAATGCTTTGAGATAAACTCGCCAGCACTTCCCATTCAAATAAACTTGATCCTTTCTTCTGGAAAGTAGGCTCTTAATAACTTGGGCAATTAAATTTGGTGGAAGCACGGTTCCTAGTAGATAAGAGACCTACATAGGACCATCTAGTAGAAGCATCTATCAATACCATAAAATTTCTTAAAAGGGGCCCGACAGGGGTTGAATAGGTTCACAAATATCACTTTGAATTTTTTTTAGGAAATTCAGTAATTCTTCCCTAACTCTTTAGGTAAGAAGATCTAAGAAGGAGCTTTCCTTTAGCGCAACTAGGGCATAAGAAAACTTCAGGTCCAGGAAAGTCTTTATGCTATGGCCAGCAGAATTATGATTAGTCTTCTTATAATTTTCAACTCAAGATAACCAGTCGATCTGCTAGATCTTAAATATTTACGGTTTTCATCATAACACAAACTTGTGTTTTATATGTGCATAGTATAACCCGGAGGAGAATGAATGAAGGTTTTAACCACATGTTAATTACACCCATTAAATTTAGTTATGAGGAGATATTCTGTACCATCCTCACTCTTTGTCTCTATATGGAAACGATTTAGACTAATGTCTTTAAAACTTTAAGAGAGTATGACTGGACTCAGGGTATAATATGGCATTCTTCCAGTGGCAACTCTGAGAGTATCGCTTCTAGCGATAATCATAATAATTCCAATTCACTTAGTGTGGCATAACTGTCTTCTAGACAGATTTTCTCCTCCGCTATCGGATTATACTTTGTTCTATATTAGAAGTATGATTTATCAATCAAACAATTGTTGCACTAGAAACAAAATGTAGAATATAGAACAAACATAGCACAATTAAACAAATATCTAGGAAATATCAATTTATTCAATTTTAAATGATAACCACTCAACAGGAGCGTAGACCAAATGTTCATTCAAGAATTAGAGCTAAATTAATAAGGAAACTTATAAGGGATATGTGACATCGACTAGCAAAGGAAGGAATACTCAAGTGACTAATCCAGGTCTCTGTATGATTCGCATATGTCCTTCTGGGACACCTCAAACTTTATAATTTCAATAACCATATTATCACACTTTCCAGTACTCGTGTCAACAACAGGTTGAACGGGGAAGTATGATTCAACATTGTTTACACCGGGTCTTATTGATTTCCTGTGGATTTTGTGTAAAGGCCTACCACATACTTCGAGTTGCAGTAGTTGCATGACCAATAGGCAATGCATTCATACCTAAAATAGGGTTTGCCCTAACCCTTTTATCTTTACTTTTCCATTATGAATTGCTCTTCCCCTTCCTGTCATTTTGCCTTTATTGTGGCCATGGCTATTGCTAGCCTGCTAAGCATTTTGCATGTGCTTCAGGCACTGCAAGACTGCCATTAGGAAGTGTGTGATGATACTTCACCATATCTGACGGTTTTCGGGGAGAGCAGGGATAAAGGTTTCAAGCTGGGAAATAGTAGCTCCAAAAGGTCGAGCTAATAGATTAATCTTGGTATTCATTGCCCGGGTAAAGTAATTGTTGCCATTCAGAGCAAGCTTGATAAGTTCCCTCTTTGCGATGTCCAACACATCTGTCGACGACCGGGATCGCCGACCGCAAAAATGAAACGGGGGGTTCAAATGATCAGGGACCCGGACCGAGCTCGGCTCAAACGAGGGGATCAAGTCGTAATCGGTGAAGGTCGAAGCTAAATGACAACGAGCACGAGACAGGGGTTTATACTGGTTCGAGCCCCCGGCGAGGGTAATAGCTCTACTCCAGTCGCCTTGCGGCGGTGTTCTTTGCTATTGATTGAGTACAGTGGGGTGTTTTCAGCTTAAGCTCAACAATGGCTATGACTAATGCTCAAGCTCTTGTGTATGTGGTGAGTTCGTTGTCTTCGTCTCCTTGAAAGACTGCGCTTCCTTGTCCTTTATACCTCCTCTGCACGCAACGGACGGGAGAGATTCCCGGGAAGTGGCCTTCATGCACGTTAAAGGCTGGTGGTAACCGCCCCGGACTTGCTGCACGTTCCTGCGCCTGCCCCACGACCCGTTCCTTGAGTAACCGCCGGTCAAATGCTTGATCCAAAATCCAAGGGTGGACAACGGCGCCTAGAGCGAGAACCGCCGAGCTTGAGGTCGGCGAGGTCGTCTTCGAGGCCAGCGCTTAGGTCGAGCGCCGGCGTGCACCTGTGTCGTGGTCGAGGTCGCTGAGCTCGGGGGATCCGTTGACCGTGACCAGACCGGTCAAAGGATGCCCAGCCCTCGTCAGCCAGCCCCCGAGGCTTAAGGTCGTGGCCGGAACGCGGGCCGACCTTGAGGTTCCATAGCCGGGACCGGCTCCCGGAATTCACCTGAGGTCGAGGTCGGCGGAAAGCACGCCAGCCGTGGATGAACGACACTGGCACCTCTTGATCTCCGGAACCACAATGCGGATCTGAACGGTTAGCGACACACGCCGTCTTCTCGAAACGCCGCCCGGGCCTTAATCAAGGCCTGTCAAATCGTGGCCAGCACACCCTTCGAAGCACCGCGGTCTGGACTCGGTGTCGGCGTGGCCTATAAACCGGAGACCACAGCGTCGGTTGAAGAGTCCGCCCAATCTGTTTCCTTCGTCTCCCCAAGCCTCCGAGCTCAAGCGAAAAAACTTCCTCTCCCCCCTCGACCGAAATCGCCGCGATCGCCATGGCCAAGCTTGGGAGGAGCACGCTGTCGCCCGCAAGGATGAAGGAGCTCGAAGCCCTGGGACTGCTCGATCCATTCACGTGGCGGCTGCCGGGCAACGAGATCGAGCCATGCCCAGTGGACAGCGAGATCGCTCGACACCAGCATTACATCCTCTTCGGCCTGCGGACCCTGGAGAGCGAGTTCCTCTCCGTAGTCCTCACCAGCTGCGAGATAGTATTCATAAACCTGGTGCCCAACTCAATTCTCACTCTTGCCATCTTTTCCCATCTGTGCGAGGGGTTCCTGGGAATCCTTCCCAACCCCTCGCTTTTCTTCCACTACTTCAGCCTCTTCCGCTCCGGGAAGGACCCAGTGGTCGGGTGTCTCTACTTCCGCCAGCAGACGGGGCTCAAGTGGTCCTTCCCCAAGATCCAAGCTCGGGACTCCTTGGGACCATGGTCCGAGCGGTGGTTCTACCTGAAGAAAGGGGAGCTCGCACGCATTGTCCCTCGAGAGGAAGCCCGCCACGGAAGAAGGAGACCCTGGACACGGACGACCCCGAGGCCGACGAAGAAGCCGTCGCCGCCATCCACCTCTCTAGCAGAGCAGCAACCTCACCGGCAAAGCGATTGCCGTCGACTTCTGGAACGGGTGTCTCCTCTGCGGAGGCGGAGCACCCGTTTCTACGAGATCGAGGACGCGACGACCCGACCAGCGAGGGTACGTCTGTACACCCCCCGTCCCCGCCTTGAGGTCTTGCTCGAGTCCCACCGTGCTTTCTCGAGAATGGCTTCCTTCTTGCAAATCCGAAGGAATCTTGGGTAGCCACCGGGATGAGCGAGATGTTCGAGAAACCTGGCGCACAACTATTCCATGGACGACTCCGTGCCGAAGAACATGCTCCGCCGCAAGGTCGAGGTAAGCCATCCCGTCCAATGGTCCGACCCGAGCGACCCCGTGGCCCACAATGACATTTTCCACGCGCAGGACCACCAGGAGCTGCTCGACACGGCCAGGCAGATGCTCCCATTGCCTGGGATGGGCAAGAGCAAGAAGGGGAAGAAGAGGCCTCCCCCCTCCGGAGCGGACCACGGAGAGGCAAAGAAACCCCACGTCGAGTGGGGGGATCGTGCCACGGTAAGGATTCTCAAGGCCAAGCCCCCGAGCCCATGCTCGGGTCCTTTAGCCGTCTGACGTGTTTTCCCCTTCGCAGCAGCAGAGCGCGGCGGCCGCCGCTAGGTCTCCGAGCCCCCACCGGCTGTGGTGCGGACTCGGTCCTCCGGGGTTGCTGCTGCGGACATCGCGAGGGCCCTCGGGCGCCCGAGGACCGGGACAGGAACCGCCCAAACGGAGTGCCCCTCCGAGGTCAAGGCAACAAGACCCGCACCGGCCTTTGACGAGGCGAAGGCTGGCGACCCACGTAAGTTCTTTCGGCTTTCTACCTCGTCCTGCCCCCTTCGTGTCTTCTTTGCTTAGCGCCTGCTCTTGATCGCAGGCCCCGAGCACGCATGCTCGAGACTTGCCCGTCTCGACGATGGTCATTGTCCAGTATGCAGTCCGAAGTCCGAGGAGGACGCCGAGTCGGGTCCGGCCCTTCACGCCGACCGGACCCCTCTGGCCGCCAATTTCGCCCCCAGATGGTGTGTTCTACCAGGGGGTCGACGACCCGGATGAGGAGGAGGACGAGTCCGCGACCAGCGCGGACTTCAGCACCGGCGAGGCACACGAGGCAGATGCCGTCGTCGACCTCCCCGAGGCTACTGCAAAGGGGGATGCCCAAGGCTCCGCGGTCGCGCCCGAGGCGACACCTGCTCCCCTGGACCACGGCCGCTCCCGGTGGCCTTTGAGGCCGCATCTGCGGTCCCCAAAGATGGTCAGGCCGCAGGGGCCCTGCAGCCTCGCTCAGATGCGGCTGCGTCGGACGCTGAGGCCGCAGCCCCCCAGGTCATGAAGGCTGGGGATGCCGCGCCTGACCCGGCCACCATCCCCTTGGCGTCGGAGACGGGCGGGGCTCCGGCCATGGAGGCCGGGACTAGAACTGCCACCACGCCTTCCCCCGTCGACGAGCTGAACCCTCCGGGGGAGACAGCAGGAGACCAAGCCGCTGCCGGGGCGCGGGCCCAAGGTCCTGGCCCAAGCGCTCCAACAGTGGCCGAGGTCGACCTCGACACCGGCGCGGCGGTCGACGAGGAGGAGGAGATCCCCCGCAATCGTATCGACGACTGCGAGGAGTTCACCCGCGCATTCCTGGAGGGCCATCTACGCGAGGTAAGGGTCTTCCCGCACCCCCCGCCCCCCGTAGTCTGAGGTCTGGTTTCTTCTGTTTCTTATCTTTGGGCCACCCTCTTTGTCGTGAAGGTGATCGTCCATGCTTCTCAAGGGCTGCAAGGCCTTCAAGAGCATGCCGACGTGCTAAGGGGTCTTCTAAACGCGGTAGAGGCGCGGGAGGTCGAGCGCACCAGGCTTATTAGGACCATCGAGGTCGAGCAGGGGGAGCTCGAGCAAAGTCCCGGAGCTCGGCGACTGCGCCCGATGATGGCAGACAGAGGTAGCCCACGCGGCCGAGCTCGAGGAGGCCAGGACCTCCGAGCGTGAGTTCGGCTTCAAAGCCGTGGAGCACGAGCGCGCTCGCCTGACCAAGGCGCTCGAGGTCGAGCGGGCTAAGGTCGAAGCCCTAGAGAAGGCCGCCATGAGCGCAAGCGCCGCCCCGCTGGCGCCCCGAGCTCGAGGACAAGGTCCTCGAGCTCGAGCGTGCTGGCAAGGCGATCGAGGATGAGCGGGCCAAGGTCGAGGCGCTGGAGAAGGCCGTCGCGGATCAGTCTTCCTCGGCGAGGGTGCCTACCGGGCTCGAGGCCAAGGTCTCGGAGCTCGAAGGGAGGCTCGAGCGCGCCAAGAAGACGGCGACAAGTGCCATGGCCCAGCTCAAGATTTAACGCCCGAGAGCGCGGATGCCTCGTGGAAGCCCTTCACCGCAGAGCGAGCTCTCGACCTGCGGCGCCAAAATCGCCGAGCTCGGCAGAGAAGCTTGACCGCGAGATGGCCGACCAGAAAGAAAGTGCCCAACATAGAATTCTAGTGGGGTAAAATGTACATAGGAAGGACAAACCCTTTTTGCGTTAATCCACTTAGCCGAAGTTCCGTGGCGTGTATCCGTTCTGCCTTTGGTCGTGCTCCTTAGGTCGTTTGCCGGCTACCTGCCCTTATCCAGCCCCCGTTGGGTCCAAGGTCGAGCAACGTCGGCCTTGGACACAAGACTTAGACGTGAGCAAACGATCGCGACCTGCAGAGTGAAGAAAATGCCCAGAGAGAATGACACAAGCAAGAAACTCGCCTGGATTGACGTTTCGCATTACGACCTCGAGCCCGTGTACTGCCCATGGTTATAACTTCGCGACTTACGGCTCGAGCTCGAGTCCGGGAGAGCTGGACTACGAAGTGTGGGCTTACGGTTAGCCCGACCACCAGGAGCGAGCGTGGATCGCGCGATGTTAAGACCAAGGGGGAGTACCGTAGTGTACGAAGGTCGTGTTCGAAAGGCGTCGGGCAACAATGACGATATTCACAAACAAGAGAGAGAGAGAAAACGAAATAGCCTTTATTGAAATTCAGGTAAAGGGTTACACATAAAACTTTGAAGTTGATCTATGTTCCACGAGCTAGAGAGCTCTCGCCATCGGCATCGCTAGCGCAGTAAGCCCGTGCGATCTGTTGAAACGACTCTATAGGGCCCTCCGAGTGGGGATAACTTGTTGGTGTTGGGCGTTACACGAATCCGTCTCGGGGCTAAGTCCCCAACAAGGAGCTTCCTAGGTCGCATCGACCGAGACGCATGTCTGCGAAGAGCTTGCGTGTAGTGCGTTGATCGTGGCGAAGGCACGCATCTTACTTCTTCGCTAAGGCAAGGTCGAGACCTCTCATGCTCAAGTCGACTCGATCGACCAAAGTGACCTTGCAGAGCCCAACGTGACTCGGGAGGCGGGATGGCTTCGCATCAACACGAGTTTGGAAAGGTGTGGACCCCGTGGCTCGACCTTTTGCGCGGGTGCGAATAGACCATAAGGCGGTGGGAAGTTCGCCCACCTGGTCTTGCCGAATCGCTCGAGCTCATCTGCAACTCGTTTGACGGCATACGACGACGGTTGCGGGTTGGCGCGTTCCATTGCTCCGTTGCTTCGGGGTGAGCCACCGGCGAAGCATATTTTGATGCCGAGTTCCTCGCAAAACTCTGGAACAACTCCTTTAAACCGTACCGTTGTCGGTGATAATTTTGCATGGAACCCCATACCGGTGACCACGCAAGCGGAAAAACGAATCGCCGCTCGAGCCGTTATGGTCGAGACCGGCTCAGCTTCTATCCACTTGGTGAAGGTATCAATAGCGATGAACAGGAACCTCTTCCCCCCTGCTACTTGGGGAAAAGGGCCGAGGATGTCAAGCCCCCATGTCGAGAAGGGCCAGGCGAGCGGGATGGTCTGGAGCGCGTAGGCGGGTTGATGCGACTTCCGGGCGTGGAACTGGCATGCTCGGCAAGTACGAACGATGTCACGGGCATCCTGAAGCGCCGAAGGCCAGTAATAGCCCATGCGGAAAGCCTTGCCGACCATCGTCCTGTACGAAGAGTGTGCCCCACAGAGGCCTGAATGGATGTCATTTAGCAGGTACTTACCCTCCTCCGCAGAGACGCACCGTGTGAGAATGCCGGAGACATTCCGCCTGTAGAGTGTCCCGTTGACGAGCGCGTACAAACTCGCCCGGCGCTTGATCCTGCTTCTCTCGGCGAAGTCGGGCGGTAGGTCACCCTTGGCGAGGAAATTATAGATGGGTTCAGCCCATGAAGGGGTACCTTCCACCAGGGCGAGTAGGACCTCCTGGTCGGAGATCGAGGGGGCCGCCAATGTCTCCAGGATGACGTCGGGTGGGAGGCTATCGTCGGAAGAACCGAGCTTGGAGAGGAGGTCCGCACTGGAATTGTCCTTCCTGGGGATGTGCTTGAGCTCCAGGTTCTGGAACCATTTTCCATCTTACGTACCTCAGCTAGGTATTTTGACATTGAGTCTTCCGAGCACTGGTACTCCTTGTTGTACTGGTTGACGACGAGCTGAGAGTCGCCCTTGACGACCAACCGTTGTACGCCCAATGCCTTGCAAGTCCGCAGACCCGCCAAGAGGGCTTCGTATTCTACCACATTGTTGGTCGCCGAAAACCCGAAACGAACAACATACCTCAGGTGGTCGCCGCGCGGGGTGAGGATGAGGATTCCAGCCCCCGAGCGCTTGAAGGACCTTGAGCCGTCGAAGAACATGGTCCAGGGCTTTTCTTCCTCGACCTCGGGTTCGGGTGCGGCCTGGGTCGTCTGCTCGACCACGAAGTCGGCGAGCGCTTGTGACTTGATGGCCGTTCGCGCCACGACCTGGACGTCGAACGCCGCCAGCTCCATAGCCCACTTGGCGATCCGTCCACCGCCCTCTGGATTCCGCAAGATGTCCCCGAGCGGAAAGTTGCTCGGGACAACCACCGAGTGCGCCTGGAAGTAATGGCGAAGCTTGCGCGAGGCCATGAGAAGGGCATACAGCAGTTTCTGTACCTGCGGGTAGCGCTCCTTTGGGCCGTGCAAGACCTCGCTGACGTAGTAGATTGGTCTTCTTTGGGATCGCTCGGCCACGGAGATGGCCGACGGCTGAGAGGTGGCCGCAAGGTAGAGCAGCAGCTTCTCGCCGGGCTGAGGGGTCGTAAGCAGGGGTGGGGTGGACAAATATACCTTCAGGTCGTCGAAAGACCGCTACGCTTCCGAGGTCCACTCAAAGTTCCCCTGCTTCCGCAGCACTCGAAAGAACGGGAGCCCACGCTCGCCGAGCCTCGAGATGAACCTGCTAAGGGCGGCCATGCGGCCGGTGAGGCTCTGTACTTGCTTGACCAAGGTCGGTGGCGCCATCTTCTCGATCGCCTCGATCTTCTCTGGGTTCGAGCCAACCCCCGAGCCCCCGATCATGTAGCCGAGCACTTTTCCTGACGCAGCGCCGAACACACACTTCTCGGGGTTGAGTTTAATCTTGTGTCTGGCCAAGTTGGCGAAGGTCTCCTCGAGGTCTCGAACGTGGTCGCCTTCAGAGAGGCTTTTGACGATGATGTCGTCCACGTAGACCTCGAGGTTTCTCCCGATCTGGGGGGCGAACGTCTTGGTCATCAGGCGTTGAAAAGTGGCCCCGGCATTGCGCAGACCAAACGACATGGTCGTGTAGCAATAGGTGCCGAACGGCGTGATGAACGCCGTCTTGCTCTCGTCGTCTGTTGCTAGCTTGATCTGGTGATACCCCGAATAGGCGTCCAGAAAGCTTAGCATCTTGGCGTTCGCGGTGGAGTCGACGATCTGGTCGATGCGCGGGAGCGGGAAGTTGTCCTTCGGGCAGGCCGAGTTCAAGCCCGTGTGGTCCACGCACATCCTCCACTTACCGCCCTTTTTCTGGACGATGACCGGATTTGCCAACCATTCGGAGTAGTCAACCTCACGAACGAAACCGGCCTTCAAGAGCTTGTCAAGGTTCTCTTTGATGATCGCCACCTTCTCCGGAGAGAAGCGGCGCAGCTTCTGCCGTACGGGGCGGCAGTCTGGCCTGACCTGCAGTTTGTGCTCGATCACCTCCCTCGGGACGCCGGGCATGTCCGCGGGCTCCCAGGCAAAGATGCCCTTGTTGGCGCGGAGGAAGGCGACGAGCTCGAGTTCCTATTTGGAACTCAGCCCGGGCGAGACGTGCATGCACTTGGTCGGGTCGTCCTCCTCGAGCAGCACGGCCTTCATCGGACCGCCGGGCTGGATAGCCGCCTTCTGGCGGGCGCTCTTTCCCTCGGCCTCCGGGCCTCGTGGGGGTAGTGCGCCGGCAAGGGCCAAGGCCTTGGTCTCGCACCCGTGAGCCGCCTGCAGGTCGCCCCGCACGGTTATGACACCCGCGGTCGAGCAACTTCATGCACTAGTGGCCATAGTGATTGGCCGCCATGAACTTGACCGGGGCTGGCCTCCCGAGGATGGCGTTATGCGGAAGGTCCCCTCGACCACCTCGAAGGTGATTAGCTCCGTCACGGAAGTTGGCGAGTCGCCGAAAGTGACGGGCAGACCACCGCCCCTGCAGGTGTGGTCGAGCTTCCGGGGCGATCGAAGAAGGAACGCCACGTTCTTGACCTTCGGCCGGGAATCGCATCCGATCGGCGCTGACCTGTAGCAAATTGAGGAGCTACCGCCATCGACCATGACACGACCGACCGTGGTGTTGCCGATGGTCGGGTCACGACTAGGCGGTTTTCAGATCTCGGGCCATACCTTGAGTCGTCCTCCGTGAGAAGGTGATGGTGCTGACCCACTTGCGGTGTTGCTCGGCCGACTTCCCGGTGGCGACCTGGTAGATGGTCTATGACGCGGCCTTGAGCTCGCGCCGTGACTGATAAGCCGACGAGCTGTCGAAGATGACGTCGATGCGGCGTTCGCCCTGCTGAAACTCCAGATCGAGGTCGTCGAGGTCGTCGCGGTCCTCCCTGGCGTTCACCCTGTCAGTCGGGGCATCGTCCTTTGGTAGCACGGGCATCTCCTCCAGGCCATCATAGAAGGCCTCCAGCTTGTTTTGCCAAGCACTGCAGGCCTGCAGGTCGTGGCCCGGTGCCCTGTGGAACAGGCAAAATTTTGACTCATCGTAGCCCGAGCGCCCCTCGGCCTCTTGCGGCCGGGCGCCGGCCCGCCGCGGTCCGGGTCGTCGATCCTGCTGCTGGGGTTGGCCTTGTGCCTGGCGCGGTCGAGGCCGCCCTTGGCGCGACCGGGATCCTTCTCGAGCTTGATCTCGGACCTCGAGGACCTCTCGCCGGCCGTCCGCCGACACCGTCACCCGTGGCAGTCCGCCGTTCCGGCGGTCGCGCTTCCGCTTTTTGGGAGCGGCGCCACGGTCGACGCCCTTCGAGCCGATGGGCGGCCTCTCACGAGGTAGGACCAAGCTTACCTTGATCGTAGTCGTGCTTCCAGCGGACGGCGTCGTCGCGTCCGCCATACCGTTCCGCCATGCGGAAAAGCTTGTTGACGGTGAGCTGCGAGACGATCTCTAGATCCTCGGTAAGACGCCGATCGCGGACGCCGAACTTGAAGGCCTTTATGACGGCCTCGTCGGAGATGCTCGGGATCAGATTCCTCGTGCGGATAAATCGTCGCCGCGACGGTCGCGGAGCGGCTTCGTTCCTCGCCTCGATGACGCGATCGAGTCTTTTTCCCTCGAGCCGCTCGAGCAACTCGAAAGTTGGAAGAGGGCGTTCGACTGGCGCCACGACCTGAAGGAACCAGGCTTCTGATTGAAGAGCCAGGTTCGCGCAGCTCCGTCCAGTACGGTCGGGAGATAGTTGGCCATGACGAGCTCGTCACCCCCGGTCGCCAGGATGGCGGTCGAATAATTGGACAGGAACTCGTCCGGGTTCTTGGTCCCGTCGAAGCGCTCTATCAACGACGGCTTGAACCGAGCCGGCCAGCGCACGCGACGAAGGTCGTCAGAATAGGCCGCGCAGTCGTAGGCCGGGACGGGCGCGCGCCGGTCGTGGACAACGCCGACCAAGTCCCTGCTGCTGCCAAATTCGGAGTCGAGGCTCCTCCGGCGATCCGTCCTACTACGACCAGGAACGCGTGCTCGAGAGTCACCTGGCAGGTAACGCAGGCGATCCTGGACTCTGCGGCGCCTGGGCGCAACATCCGGTGAGGGACCCCGCGATCCATCACTTGCCAACGCGGAGCCCGTGGAGCCTGATCCGTGCCGGCCCTTGCCCGGGCCGAAGCCCTTGGGTCGGCGGCGAGACAGGGTCAAGGCTTGGCCCCAGGATTGCCGCTGACGAGAGGGCGCCGCCTGCGGGGGCGGCTTCTTACGAGCGCACCGGTGACGGTGCGACGAGCTGCCATCACTTCTCAGGATGTGGCTCCCCGAGTGCTGGCCCTGGTGCTGCGACGGCACGGCCTCGAACGCGGCCCGATCAAGCTCTTCGGCCAATGCCCGACCAAAGAGCTCTGACTTCGCCCTATCGGGGTCAGCCATGACCCGGGCGATAGCTCGAAGGCGCTCCCCCGAAGGAGGGAGCCCGGGGTTTCCGGACGATGTGCTGGCCTTCTCCTGGTGCTCCCGCCGGAGGGCGGTTATTGCTTGGTTGATGGCAACCTGCACCATCCGACGAGCGTCTTCTGGGGTCTGCGGATCACGGTCATCCGCAGCAGCTTCCGCGCCCTGGCCGTCCGCCACCAAGACGTGCTGCTCGAAAGGCGACGGCGAGGGAGAGAACAGGGACGTGGAGTCAGAGTCCGCGTCCATTTCCGTGCTCGTTGAACGTGTGCTGATGAAGCGCGCCATGCTCCCAAGACCTAGTGATTTCCCTGCGAAAGAGCAATGCCAATCGGGCCCCACGGTGGGCGCCAGCTGTCGACGACCGGGATCGCCGACCGCAAAAATGAAATGGGGGGTTTAAATGATCAGGGACCCGGACCGAGCTCGGCTCAAACGAGGGGATCAAGTCGTAATCGGCGAAGGTTGAAGCTAAACGACAACGAGCATGAGACAGGGGTTTATACTGGTTCGAGCCCCCGGCGAGGGTAATAGCTCTACTCCAGTCGCCTTGCGGCGGTGTTCTTTGCTATTGATTGAGTACAGTGGGGTGTTTTCAGCTTAAGCTCAACAATGGCTATGACTAATGCTCAAGCTCTTGTGTATGTGGTGAGTTCGTTGTCTTCGTCTCCTTGAAAGACTGCGCTTCCTTGTCCTTTATACCTCCTCTCAAGACGCATAGCGGACGGAGAGATTCCTGAAGTGGCCTTCATGCACGTTAAAGGCTGGTGGTAACCGCCCCGGACTTGCTGCACGTTCCTGCGCCTGCCCCACGACCCGTTCCTTGAGTAACCGCCGGTCAAATGCTCGATCAGAAATCCAAGGGTGGACAACGGCGCCTAGACAGGAGCCCGCCCGAGCTTGAGGTCGAGCGAGGTCGTGCTCGAGGCCAGCGCGCTCTAGGTCGAGCGCCCCGGCGTGCACCCAGGTCGTGGTCGTAGGCCGCCCGAGCTCGGGGGATCCGTTGACCGTGACCAGACCGGTCAAAGGATGCCCAGCCCTCGTCAACATCCTATTTCTATTTATGCAAAATGACTTTTACTACTGGTAAAATCATTATATTGCATGCTCACTCTTCAATTAGTAAAGCTTGGTCTATATATATTCAGTAGATAATTATCTAAATGTTTTCCATAATTTTTCTAATAATTTTCATGGCTTTCTGCTAATTATTCAGCAACTTTCAGAATTACCATGTAACACGAAAATAAATTTGAACATATATCAATATGGAAATTATGCTAGGGCAATTAATCCAAAGAAATGGAGCTCTTAATATGCTATATAAAATTTTGTAGCATTTTTCATAGTTTTCTGTTAATTTTTAAGCAATTTTTAGAATCACTGAATAACAGAGAATAATATGTCCAGCATATATAAACATGAAAACCAAGCTAAGAAATTTAATCTAGCAATATGACACAGAGCATGGGAACATGGGGTAAGCAATACCTTTGCTAATTACATCTTATGTAACTCTTATTGGTTGGGTATGAAAACATGTAATGAATACCTCCGTCAACATGACTCTTGGCCAGGTCAACCCGCCCCGAGGGTTCACATGAGGAAGGGAGCACTTCCCGATTCCGGGCGCCAATTAAGAAACCTAGCCTCATGTGTGTTTTCCTTAGACACCAATTGTCATGTATCCGTTTCTTCAAAACTGAAATCAAGAACCCAACCGCTTATGCCTTCAAGCTCAAAACCTTTTGATAGCTCGATTATTTTCATAATTTTCTAGCATTTATGTTAATTGCAGAGTAATCATTACTGCGGATCGGGCATCCACAAGCGGTTCGAAACCGCTTTCAGAAGCAGTTTTAGAACCGCTTGTAAGCAACCGCGGTTACGAACCGCTTGTGGAGAGGCTCTCTTCACAAGTGGTTGGAGTTACCAACCGCTTAGAAAAGGCCGACCAAGATGTTGTTTTGATTATATTCAATATAGAATATGTTTTGAGAGGGGTTTTTGATATAGATTTTGACAATTAAAATAAATAGAACTACAGGAGTTTTTTTGGCACAATTAAATATATATTATTCATGCGTACTCATTCAGATAATTACAAGTTCATTTACAGAAAAATACGAACTTAATAGACTAAAAAATGAACAAGTTGATGAACACATGAAATAATAAGCCACTTTTACAAGTTTCAAAGAATAAAAGGCCAGGGGAATGTTGAGCTCATTTCTTGCGTGCGTCGCTCTTTATGTCCTTGGTCGATGTTGATGTTGTCAATTCACCTGTCCTTATAGAAGGACCATGTCGCCAACCCTTTGTGTGGAACTCGCCTTCAGTAGATACAATCTCATCGAGAATAAAGCCGATGAGTTGTTCTTGGATTGCTGCAACCCGGTGTGGCAGGATCACACTTTGCACATCAATGTTGGGCTGACAAAGCGGGAAATAAATAAATCTCTAGACATGTAATTAAAGTGTAAATACTAAGAAATTGACATGTGCACACTACCTCGGCGTTGCTTGTCGGCACATCGCCGTGTGTAATATTTTGCATATAGTGGCACACATAATAGCCACATAAGTTGTTTCGATTAAATGCATTTGTAGAACTTGCGATGAATTTTGAAAAGAAAACAATTATTGGGATGAAAAACTCATATCGCATATTAATATTCTTTATCGTGCTCGAGTGCTTATTTGGACATGAAATTAGTTCTAAAGCTCCTTTTGCTTCTTCGGAACCTTGTGAATGTCTGTGTGATGCGTTATTATGAATAGTAATTATCAGAGTTTGAATTAGCAAGGTATTTCAATATAATAAGGAAACTATCGTATATATGTGTGCTATATACCTGTTTAGGATGTCAATGATATATTGATATTTTTCCACCGGAGTCCTTTTTGAGTCTTGAACAATGATCTGGCTACTATCAAGCTTGATGACAAGAAGGATCCAGTGAAACCTATTCATGTATTACAACATATATGTAACTAGCTAGTAGCATTATCAATGCCTTGGAAAAGATAAGAACGAGAGGTTGTATATATACGTACTCAAAGTTGAAGGGCAGAAGTATGTACGGTTTGTAGTGCTGTCCCAAGAATGCGTCTAGAATGTAATCCTCAACATCCTTCTAGCTGCATCGAGATATGACGAACTCGTTAACAATCTCTGGGTCGATGAAACCCACGTTGAAGATGTTCTGTTTTCTACATCGTTGTATCTCCATTCTACATAGAAAGGGATAAGTTATTAGAGTTGCAATTTTATGGTACGAGGAAGCACACGGTAAAGGCATGAGCTTGACACTTACAGGCACCAGCAGCTCATGAGAGACACGTTGATGGCGTCGGCATGGTAAAAATTGTAGAAGTCTTCGAATTCGAGCCATATGTTTTTGTCCCCCCGATAAAAATCTTCTTGTGTGATAGAGGGGGAACATCGTTCTTCCTTGAGCGGACTCTGTCATGTACCATTCATGAAATTGCCGCATCTTGGTTGGCAGATCCTTTATCTCATTAGGGTCAATCAGCTCCCGGCCCAACTCATATCGCCATCTAACTTTTGCCATCGGGAGATCATTTGCTAATCCAAGAGCTGCAGCTGTGGTACTGAGTCCTGCCTCATTCATAAATCATTCGAGGTTTTCCTGATCTTGGTCTCTCTTCTTCTTTGCCGGCGCCGCCTGACCATGTTTATTCTTCTGTGTAGCCTTTATTATTGTTCGTTCATAGTTGGACGACACAGGCTGTGGCTTTGCACGGCATGTCGCGAAGTGTTCCGCAGCTTTTGGATCAATTGGTACTTTTGGCTCTGGCTTCTTTTTTGTGAAGTGTGCAGCCAATTCTGCTTTCATACGAGAATGCGTAGCTTTGGCCGCCTTCTTGACAAGACACGAAGATGCCTGCCAATGCTATCTTGTCACATCGATTGTCAACGAAGCTCGTCAATAGCAGGTATTGGGGGGACACACCTCTTTCACCCTTTCGCCACCATATCTTCTCACTGATTCTTCTCACTTGTGACACAACTTCGACAGCACGGAGACTTAGACCAAAAATTCACACACTGGAACACTTGGACACACTCTCACAAGTACTCATGTGCATACGGGACACTAATACAACGACCTAAATACACATGCATGTACACCATACATTGTATACAATATGTACCTCGATGACAACTCGCTATCTCACCATCTTCTCTGCATGGAGCCACATGCGCCACTACATCCATGTTTGATACATTGTCGGATCCCGCTTAATACTACATCGCTTAGCAACAATTGCTTGCCCTAAGGCATAGCTGTTATGGTCCCCTTAGGGCAAGCATGACACCAGGGTTAGAACTGTAATGACCCTCATTTTAGCATAGAATGCCAAAATGAGAATCTCATGTGCATACAGTATTTGTCCCTGGATCAGTAGCTAGTACGCACATTTATAACAGTTGAAATCACAACCATACATCAAATTATTAAAGTGAAAACTAATATACAAAGAAATCTTACAACTCAGAGTATATAGCAGCAAAAGAAGCAAGGCCTTGTAGTGTGCCCATCCAACCTGCAGGCAACCAGTGGTGTATCCAGAAACTTAGAAAGGAGGAGGCTAAAATTGAGACCTCCAAACTAATATATATAATATATTAATATATATAGTATTTTTTTCAGAACATAGAACATGACAGAATGATATATATAATATAAAAATACCAACACTTATCTAACAGTCGTATATAATATAAATACGTAACATTACAAAGAAACAAAACGTACCGATCATTACTTCTTAAGAGTTGATAGTTGATATTTACGGGTTTTTATGTTTTGAAAACGTTGCAAAATATCTTCCATATCTATCTTGGAAAATATGTCTCGCTCGATGTAGTATATCATGAGATCATTTAACCAGTCATCACTTATCTTATTACGCAAATCTGTCTTGATAATCTTTATTGCTGAGAAAGCCCTTTCAACTGTAGCTGTACCCACAGGTAAAACTAATGCTAATTCAATAAGCCTATAGACTAATGGATAAATAATATGTTTTTTTGCTTCAATCATCATCACCACGAGACTAGTAAGATCATCACAACTTAAAAATTCTTCTCTTCTCAAGTCATCAATCAATAAGTCAAATTGTGCTTCCAAAACCACACGATCATATGATAAGAAATCATCTGAATAAATCTCTGAAAGCCGAAGAAGCCTATCATATTCAAAATTTGCAAATGAATCTCTTGGGTCTAGACAAGCAATACATCCCAAAAGCTCTATCGAAGATTCACTGAACTGATTATTTAACTCGGTAGCTTCCCTAAATTTGTAGATGAGTTTTCCCTAAATTTGTCTAACTTAGGGGGGGGGCATGGGTGGGGCTCCACCCACGCGCCCCCAGTAATACGCCATCGCAGCAACTAACGAGGTATAAATCCCTAGAAAAGATCGCTTCAATAAAGATCTCGCATCTTGCGACGAAAACAAAACTTCGGAGCTTCGCTAGCATTCCACCTAAAACAATAGAGTAAGCAAGGGTGAGTACTTTCGTACCCAGTAAGACTTAAGGTGGTATTTGTAAATACATAAATGCAAACCATATCAATTAAAGGAGGCTACTATAGTTAATTTGCATAAAGTGAAATTGAATTTGTAAATCAATTGTCATTTGCAAAAGAAATTTGTAAGAACAAGTTTGATTGATAAGAAATAAGTAAAGCATAAGTAATACTCACATCCCTTCGCGAGCAACGAATAATCCAATCGTGAAGTCCAGCAATGTTGGCCCTTTGACATAAAGCAACAGCGGCAAATGCATGCAGAAGCTTGGAACCCACAACATTTGCAGCTTAGGACCTGGTGGTTGCATACTTGCATGGTGGCTTCTCATAGTATCATAACCTGTTATGATAATGTTTACACACACACTATATTCAATATCCACGCATGTACAATGTGTTAGTCTAGACCCTAGAAATGTATGACAGTACCTACCGATTTTAGTATGTAGCGACCCCCATTTTTACATATATGCAAAAATGGAAATCTCATGTGTATACAGTACTAGTCCCTGGATCAGTAGCTAGTACACACATTTACAACAATTGATATCACATTCATACTCTTTATTATAACTAATAAAGGTAATATACATAATAAAGTTTTACAATTCAGAGTAATGCAGCGGAAAGAATTAAAGTCTTGTAGTGTGCCCATCCGACCCTCAGGCAACTGACAAGGTTCAAATCCCCAGAAAGAACATATCCATAAAGTTCCCGCAACCTGCGATGAATCAAACCTTTGGAGCTTCGCTAACTTTATACCTAAAACCACAAATTAAGCAAGGGTGAGTACTTTCGTACTCCGCAAGACTTTAGCAAAACCTATAATACATGCAGGCCATTTCAAAGGAAAGGCTTCTACAGTTAATTTGCATAAAGCGAAATTGAATTTGTAAATCAAATTATTTGCAAACGGAATTTATAAGAGCAAGTTTGATATGAAATAAGTAAAGCATAAGAAATACTCACAGTCCATTGTATATCCAATAATCCAATCTTAAAATCCATCATTGTCGTCCCGTTGACATGAGGACATAATCATTCATCCAATAATCCACATAGGAAATCCAACAATGTTGGTCCATTGACATAACGATATAATCATTCATCCAACAATATCAATCCATTGATATGAAATCGCAATCCATTGTAAAACAAGTTCCAACCCAAATACCCATTTTAGAAAATACCAAATTCTAACATTGGAATGACTTCACCAAGTGCCCATGACCACGGGCGCGGCTAATCGATTAGATTTATCACTCTGCAGAGGTGTACAACTTTACCCACAAGTAATGATCAACCTTTTTGCAAGCCCATACGGCATACTTCCTTAGGTATGTCGGCAAGGTGATCATACATAACCGTTCCATTACTTAGATTTAAGTTTGCACCAGCGACGGGACGTTAAGCCCCTGCCATAGAAACAGAAACACACACACAACACATGGTCCCTTTCACGTGGCACTCAACACACCGTTTCTGCCCCATGGCAAGGCGTACACCGTTATATCAGCAAATGTTGTTCCCAACACCTCAGTGTGGGCACCCCTTCGAGCAAACTTGAAACGAGTTTGCCCGTACTACTTCGGCCTACCAATGTGCAAAGCCAGATCTAAGTAACTTAATAAGTTAAGTCTGCCCCGTCCCAGCACTTGTGGTTGCACGGATTTCTTGGATCTATAGCGTCCCATTGTTCTGTCCTTAAACTGACACGGGCGACACTTCACCCTACACTACGTGCAATTCCTCTTGCACACCCGGCTATTGCCAATAATCGCCCACGTCAAAACCATAGTTTTATATTGGGGTTTTTAATCAAATTAACCATTATCCAACAGTATCATACCCAAACACATTTTCCCATTTCTCAAGAACAATTTTTGATCTGATCATCATCCTTGTTGATTCATCGTTGATTCTAGAGCATGGCTAAGCATGATTATTAAATATCGTGTATATCCAGATTGACATTATATATTTTCTAACCATGACTCTAAGGTATCAAGGTTCACAAATTCATTTATATCAAGGAGGTTTCAGGAATCAACAGGTATAACTACCATTACCCACAATATAACAGAGTTTAATGAATATATGCATGCAATCAAAACATTTAATGAAAACATTTATAAACTGGGATCAACATGGTCAAAGGGGTGCTTGCCTTGCTTAATCACTGTTTACGACGAAGACGGAAATCGAAGATGACGGAGACGACGATGGAATCAACAGCGTTGGGTTCTACACGTCGATCAACGAAAATATAGCAAATAACTAACTTTAACAAGGGCAAAAAGAAAGTAGATAGAAAGAACAAATAAAACTCTTCACAAGGAACAGGGTTGCTCTTTTATGAATTTTTTAATTTTATTTTACGAATTCAAGATGCAAAGATTGTTTAAATTTATATAAATGAATTCATTGTTTGCTTGAATAACATTCTTCCCCCTTTTTTTCTTAAGATTCAGATTCAAAGCAATATTTATTTAAACTTTTAGTTATTTAACATTAACTCTATTCTACTAATACTCATATATGTATATGCTCATATATGTATATGTGTATACAAGAGCACACATAAAGATATGTATGCATATATGTATTTATTCATAATCAAGATTGATACTACTTTCCTTAATACTGTTCTTGTGATTTTTATTATGCATGAATACTTCTTAAGTATAATTTTATTTTTATACATGAGTATGTATGTGTGTGCATATGTATATACATATACATAAAGACTAGTGTGAAACATTGTGATTAAGCATATATTTAATTATTTAGAAGTCCTAAAAGTTATATCTAATTATCCATTTTCAACACGCATTAAAATCAGAATATCATATTCTTAACAATTATTAAAATCAATAATATTCTTTAAGCATTTCAATTTATCAATTCTTATTTTCTTTTTAGCTGAATTAAAGCATGGATTTATTTGATGAAAGAGACTAACTTAAAACATAAATATTTTTATATATTTGAACTCATTTCAGAACAAGGATTTCAAAAATATTTAGTTTCATTTATTTTGATTAAGTCTAAATTAATCTTTTTCTTAACTCATAAATACTCATTTTGGTATTTTCATTATAGAAATTTCACAGTGACTCTTTCAAGAATATTTTTGCATATTCTAATACTATTGGATTTTATACGATTTTAGGAATTTATTTCACTAAATTGAGTAGTATTTCAAAAGTTATAGCAGTTTGTATTTTGGCTCAGATTGAATATCTAAGCAAAAATAGGAAATACGTTTTATTGTTTTGAAAGCGTGCTCCTACGCTTGCAGAGCTCAATTCAAAAGCCCACCGCGATCGACAAGCCGGCCCACGGTTCAGCGACACGTAGCAGGGTCTTGGTTTCTTCCTCACCGCCGCGAATAAATCACCGAGCGGCGGAATGGATCGCACCACGGGCTTCGAAGAAGGCAAGTTGCATGTAGGGAACTGTTGATTTGAGCAAAGACGGTAGGGAAGGTGGTAAATCACCGTGTAAGCGGCGGCGAGCCGCAGGCGAACCACGGCGATTCACCACCGGCGACCCATTCAACGGAAGAAGTACACGACGAGCATCGATGATGGTAGAGGGTTCCATTTCACTGAGTTTTGGTTGGGAGACACACGGGCGAACTGCCGCTTACGTCGTCGCCGGAGCCGAGAAGATGGTGGACGGGTGGCGCGCCACTGACTAGGAGAATGGAAATTGACGCTTGATCAGTAAATCATGAGGTATGAAGAAGCTCTGAGATGGATCAAATTGAAGGATTACCGCCTGGTGAGCTCGAATTGCTAATCTCCCCCCTTTTCGGTTCTTCAGAGAAAAATGGCGAAATGAGGAAGAAGAAGCGTGCTGGCTCAGTGAAAATGAGGAGGATGGCAGCAGCGTTTCATTGCGACACTGCGTGGCCTTTTATAGCAAGCTAGGAGAGGAGCTGCAGGGTTTGAATGGGAACGGGTTTCTCTGGAGGTTTTGCGGCGCTGGGCACAGCTATCTCTCTTCGTCTCAGGAAGGAACGGGAGCTGGTACGGCGCAGGAGAGGCTGTCGCCTGGCGTGGCGCATCTGGATTGCTCGGGTGGAGGCGAAGTACCACTGCTGGCGAAGTGATACAGAGTGAGCTGAGAGAGAACTGAGAGAGCGAGCCTCTGCTCGGTGAGGACGAAGAAAAGGGCTGACCGGTGGGACCGGGCCCACACGTCAGTGAAAGATGAAGGAACCGCCTCAAGGTTTGACCGGGCAAATGCACTAAACTGGCATGAATTGGATAGCTATCCTTGGTCAAAGATTTTTCAAACTTTTTCTACACACTCTCCTGGAGGTAGATAAGGTCCATGATAAATTTCAAGTCAAAATAATTCGTGTAGATTTAATTAAAATTCTGACATTGCACTGTGCTCAGAATTCCTTTTTCTGTATTTGAATTTGCAGACGATAAAAATATTTTGTAAAATTTTTTAAACTTTGCTTTTCAAATAAAATTGGGACAAGGATTCTTATGTAAAATTTTCAGCTCTAAATTCTGTTCCAGTAATTTATAAAAATTCTGACACTTCATTTTTCAGCCTTTACTTGATTCTGTTTTCAAATTATTTGGAGCCTTATCCCATCTGATAATCTTCTGAGATTTTTACCAGTGGTACATACTGTATTAAGGGTAGTTTGGTAAATTTTTCAGATCGATATGATCTCTGAATATTTTTCACAAATTCGGACAGTGCACTGTTTCTAGTCAAATTGACCATTTTTCATTTTTAATATTCAAATTGATATTCATATATTTCATTCAGTGTATAAACTGATTTCTCCTCAGATCTGAATTCATAAAATAATTTATTCCTAACTCTTCTTTTGTTCTTTTGATTTTTCCCATTTTCTTGAATTGTTTTTGCAATACAAAATCCAAGAAATAAATTAAGAAAATCACAAATTCAAGAAAACTCAAGAATACTCAAAGGCAAAGTCATATTATAATATTTCACTGTTCTACAATTTTCGAGATGTTACATAGTATCTAGTGACTCAATTCTTCAAGGCCTGTTGGTTGGTTGTTGAACTTGTTGCTGTTGCATACATTCCGGATAGCGGAAATTTCACAAAACTATAGGTTTGTTATTGTACAAATTATAAAAAAGCTACATATTTTAGGGGGTGTTTAGGACATCTCTAGCTCCACCAAAATCTATGGAGTTGGTGGAGCAGGGTATTTCTAGCTCCAGAAATTTGTGGAGCTGGAGCTGTGGGTACATTAAGAGTATTTAGGTAGATCATCTTGTTTACATTTTAGACTAAAAATATAAACTTAATTCACTTTATTTTAGCCTATAAGTTTCAGCCCTAAGCTGGAGCTGGAATCTGGAGCTCTCCCAAACAGGGCCTTAGTTTCAATTTCACAAAACTACAGATTTGTGAAGAATTTGTATTACAAAACTATAGGTTTTGGAAATAATTGTTTCTTATAACGGGTTTGACAGTCTAGGCCCATATGGTAGTCTTACGCGCGAGCTAAATAAGAAATGAGGACGCGTGAGACTACCATATAGACCCATACTGTCAGACCCGTTACAATAAACGATCAACTCTAAAACCTATAGTTTGTAAAACAAGTTATCCTAAAATTTATAGTTCTGTGAAATAGAAACTAAAATCAGTACAAGAATTCTATAGTTTTATGAAATTTACTCTTCTGGATATAAACAACAGGCGCGGGCCATAGAAGAGCAGCTCGTTTTTTTTCCCTTTTATCTCTCCGAGTCTGAAGCCAACGAACAAGTACGCTAAAGGATATTGCATATGCTTTACGTGTAGTAGTGAAGTAATAATACACTAATACGTGGATGCTTATCAAGCCCTCAACTTGCTTGAAAATTGTGCTTATCACCTTATTTTAGAGAACGTGCGGCACAATGTCTGACCACTTACACAAACAGAACATATTCGTCAGGATTAATTGAGGAAGATATATACATAGAAATACGTACACAACTATACATACTTACATTAGATCTAAAAAGTGGGGACGATCTATGATAGCTATTTTCATCGTCTTGCAAATTCTATTTTTAGCGTGGCTTTCTTCTCAAGACTGTAATATTCCGTGGTTTTGCTGTCGGTGTAACCAGGGGAATCCGTGGTCGAGCTTCTGGCCAGCTCAGAGAAGCTCATCAAACCGTCGACCGCTTCAGGATGTTGCCGCGCTAGGCCTGCTAATCGCCGAAGCTCCTGCGCGACATGCCTCATTGCCGGCCTAATCTCACCTGGCATAACGTACTAGGCGCTGGCTTGCTAACTCAGCGACTTGATGGATCACCTCCATGTCGTCTCCATCAACAATTTCTCTATCCACGAGCTCATCAAGTGTGCCCTCCTTCATAACCTCTTGAAACATTGACGCTAGGCACCGCGGCTTCTTACCTGTTAAAAGCTCCAAAAGAACCACACCGAAGCTGTAAACATCACTCTTGTCAGTGAGCTTACACGACTGCAGATACTCAGGATCCAAGTATCCAATTGTGCCTTTTGCGACAAGAGCTTCTTCGTCCATCCTTGCGATTATCGAGCAACCAAAATCAGCCACCTTTGCGACCAAATTGTCACCTAGAAGAATGTTGGCGGACTTCACGTCGCCATGAAGGATAGGGTGGATCAATGAATGCTGGTGTGCAAGTGCTTCAGCAGATTCAGCAGCTATCCTCAAACGAGCTGCAAGTGTTATGTGACACCTATCTTGGCCATGCAGCAGATCGTGTAGAGTTTTATTTGGCACAAATTCATAAACTAGAATAGGGACCTCAAACAACAAGCAGCAGCCAAGAAGCTTGACTATATTATCGTGGTAGATGCGACAGAGAATTAGCAGTTCTTGTCCAAATTCCATTCTTCTGCTTTCATCAACTGCTTTGCATCGTTTTATCGCAACAGAAGTGTTGTCCATTATCCCCTTGTAAACAGTCCCCTGCCCTCCTTCCCCAATGGTTTCGTTCTCGTCAAAGTTATTTGTCGCTGCCTCGATGTCCTCTCTTTTGTACAAGGTAAATGCAAGGTTGCGCTCTATTTTCATCGTATCTGATAATAGCTGGCCTCCATGCTGTTGAAAATACTCATCCATCTTTCTCATGAGAACTTGTCTTTTGACACTTCGTTTGTGAATGATCACTTGTATACCAAGAAGGGCGATAAGAACAGTGAAAATGCAAGCACAAATACCTATACCTGGAGGAATGAAGACATCAGTTAAGTCCTTAGGTATGTTCAAGCAAATATTTAGGTAAGTTAGCCAGAGAGGAATTGCGCTCGCTGATATGCAATCACATGCACCGACGTAACAGTAGCCAATAGTTTAAGGGATTTGGTTATCGCTCGTAGGTCCTGTTAGCCCATGCGCGAGCTTTGTGTGGTTAAAGATGATTACGACTAAAAATGGACCCCTTTTTTTTTGTTATCCGGGTGCCTCCGTCGAGGAAAAAAAAGAAAAAAAGAAAAGAAAAATAGAGCACTACTACAGATGGAACTATCACAAGCGGTTTGAAACCGTTTTTAGAAGCGGTTTTAGAACCGCTAGGCAAATCATGAGTGATACTCCGTCGATTATCAAGCGGTTTTATAACCGCTAGAAGTCACTTCAAAAGACAAATAATATTGTGAGGACTGGGATTCGAACTCATGACCTCCTCACTCCTCCTCGTGACCCACGTCTCACCCATCTAACCAACTCACCCACGCGTGCTCTCTGATAGAGTAGGGCATGCATTCCTTTTATTATTTCAAAACCAGGCTTCTACAAGCGGTTGGGGACACGAACCCTTCTAAAGCCCGGCTCTAGAAGGGTTCGTGTCCCCAACCGCTTCTAGAGCTAGGGCTCTAGAAGGGTTCGTGTCCCGAATCGCTTAGAGCTCTAGAAGGGGTTCGTGACACGAACCGCTTCTAGAGCTCAGGGGTTTAGAAGGGGTTCATATCACGAACCCCTTCTAGAGCTTTAGAAGGGGTTCGGGACACGAACCGCTTCTAGAGCTAGGGCTTTAGAAGGGGTTTGTGTCTAGAACCGCTTCTAGAGACCTCCTTCGGTCCGTTGCCCATGAACCGCTTGTGGTGCAGAGAGCACAAGCGGTGCGCAATGAACCGCTTATAATAGGCCGTTTGTGAAGGTCGAATCTGTAGTAGTGGAGGACTCAATGAAATTGTTAAAGTTGGGCCCTGGGTGTAATTGGAACAATTGGTCTGACCACACAAAGAGAGAGAAAGCATGTTTTCGAGATCAAAGTACTAGCCAGACAGGCCGGCAAGTGAGGCATGCATTCAAACAGGAGGGGCGCACTACTATAAAACAGCACATACGTGACGCCCTATTTGTGGTGGTTCTTTTGGAACCGTCACAAATCCATGCATCAGTGGCGGATCTACACGGAAATTGGCGGGAGAACCATTTGTGGCGGTTTCATCCAAAAACCGCCACAGATACACTGCTACAGAACTGGGCATCACAACCGGTCTATTAGAAGCGGTTTGGTGCGAACCCGTTGTGATATTCGCACGAAGCGGTTCGTGAAACAGCGGTCGAAGAGGGCTTCGAAGCGGTTTGAGACACGAACCGCTTCGTATGTTGTTTTCTAAGCGGTTCTTGTCTCAAACCGCTTCGAAATTCGAAGCGGTTTGAGACAAGAACTGCCAGAAAGCCACATCTGAAGCGGTTCGTGTCTCAAACCGCTTCGAAGCCCTCCCGCCTAGCCCATTTAAACCCTTCTTCCTCCACGAGCTGCGGTGCAACAGAGGTACGATCGAGCAGAGAAGGGCCGGCCAAGCCTTGTTCTTGGGAGGTGCTGTCCAAATTTTTAATTGGGGTGATTAGCTCCAAATTAAGTGTTTCAAGGTTAGTGACATCATGCCAACATCCTTCTCACCAAGATATTGCAATTTTTTCAATGGATGTGGAGAAATCTTGAACTTTTAGGCAAGAACATGCATGATCAAATTGTAGGAGTTCTTCCCCAAAATTTATTTTGTATGCTTGTTTTTGTTGTTGTATGAAGATGTAGGGTGTAGACCTAGGTGCTTGTACTTTTAGAATCTTAAATATCACAATAAGTTGGGGAGATCTAGGTACATTGCAAGGAAGTAATTATTGGTGTATGAAATAAAATAGAAAAAATGTAGAAGGATAAAAAATAATTACAAAGGTAGAAAGGGATAAAAAAATTAGAAAGGTATGTTTTTAATTGTATGATGGTGTAGGTGGAGCTTTTTTTGTTGGAGAAGAAAAAAAATATGGTCATTAATTGTAGACTCAAGAAGGAAAAAATAATTAGAAAGGTAGATTTAAGAGCTTGTGAGCTATAGATTTTTAAATATACCTATAAGTTAGGTTATAATTTTTGTAACGAAATTTGTTATAATTTTTAATGAAATTATAACATGGTGTAGATGAATCGGTAATGGATGTACAATGCGGACCATCGCTCGAGAGAGTTCATTGATGGCGTGCAGTCTTTTCTCGATGTGGCCGTTGCATTCTTGCCTCCAGGCAGCTTCATATGTTGTCCGTGTGTAGATTGCAAGAACGAGAAGGAGCACTCCTAGCGATGGCAAGTTATGAACCACTTGATCATGAGACGTTTCATGCCAAACTATACCTGTTGGACCAACCATGGCGAAGTTGAGGCGATTAGCCAGGAAGACGATGATGAAGGCGAGGAAGAGGAACATGGATTCAACAGTATCCCGGACGGCACGTAATACTGTTCCGTGGAAGAAACACTTGGTGACTTTGGTGATGATGAGCTAGACCAGATGCTGCGTGTCAGAGAGGGAGACTACACAGATAAAAGATAGTTCGAGAAGTTCCAGCACATGTTAGAGGACCACAGAACTCCTTTGTACCCAAACTGTGGGCAGGGCCACACAAAGCTGCGTACCACACTGGAACTCATGCAATGGAAGGCTACAAATGGTGTATCAGATAAGGGATTCAATGAGTTGTTATCACTCGTAAAGAAGTTGCTTCCAGAAGATAACACTCTTCCCGAATCTACATATGAAGCCAAGCAAGTCGTCTGTCCTTTGAGATTGGAAGTACAGAAGATACACGCATGTCCTAATGATTGTATCCTATATCGTATTGAGTATGCCAATTTGGATGTTTGTTCAGTGTGCAAAGAATCACGGTATAAGGTGAAGCGTGATGATCCAGGTGAAATAGATGGGGAGCGTAAGAAGAAGAGACCTCCAGCTAAAGTGTTGTGGTATTTCCTTCTGATCCCCCGATTGAAACGTCTGTTTGCTAACAAAGCGCATGCCAGATGATGCGTTGGCACAAAGAAGAGCGTAAGGACGACGGGATGCTTAGACACCCTGCAGATGGCTCACAGTGGAGGAAAGTCAACCGGATGTACCCGGACTTCGCAGATGAGGTGAGAAACATAAGGTTTGGGTTGAGCACCGATGGGATGAATCCTTTCGGAGAATTGAGTAGCAGCCATAACACCTGGCCTGTTACACTATGTATCTATAACATTCCTCCATGGCTGTGCATGAAGTGAAAGTACATCATGATGCCGTTGTTGATCCAAGGCCCCAAGCAACCTGGAAATGACATCGATGTCTACCTGAAACCATTGGTTGAAGATCTTGTGACGTTGTGCGACGATGGTGCAAGGGTATGGGATGAGTACAAAAGGGAGTATTTCACCCTCGTGCATTGTTATTTGTAACAATCAACGATTGGCTCGCTCTCGATAACTTCGTCGGCCTAGCTGTCAAAGGATATAGAGCACGCATGCAAGGCTTAGATGAAACCGACGGCATGTACCGAAAAACTCTCGGAAGGTTGTGTACATGGGTCATCAGAGGTTTCTTCCTCTGAGTCACCCGTTGCGGAAGAAAGGCAGAAATTTAACGGCAACTGGACCTTCGTGCAAGGCCTCAGCATCGTAGTGGGACACGTGTGTTTGCTATGGTAAAAGATTTGAAAGTAGTATTTGGAAAGGGTCCTGGAAGCAAACATGTGCAGAATGAGGATGGTCAGGCACCCATGTGGAAGAAGAAGTCAATATTTTGGGACTTGCCTTATTGGGATGTCTTGGAGGTTCGTCACTCACTTGACTTCATGCACATCACGAAGAATGTCTGCTTGAACCTACTAGGCTACATAGATATGTACGGAAAATCAAAAGATACACTGTAAGCTCGGAAGGACCTTAAACTCTTGGAACTGAGGAACGACCTACATCCCGAAAAAAGAGGGAAAGGACAACATTACCTACATCCTGCGAGCTACACTCTAAGCAAAGAAGAGAAAAAAAGTATGATAGAGTTCCTGAACAGTGTGAAGGTCCCTTCCGGATACTCCTCCAATGTAAAGAGACTCATAAACATGAAAGAGAATAAAATCGTACACATGAAATCCCATGAGTGTCTTGTGTTTATGACATAGTTGCTCTCGATGGTCGTGAGAGGCATATCGCCCGAGTGGGTACGGGGACAATCACAAAGTGTGTTCTTTTTTCAAGTAGTGATTTCACGAGAAGGTCATCGACCGAGATAAACTAAGTAAGCTACTGAGGATGACGTGGTACAAAGTTTGGTTAGTCTTGAGATGATCTTTCCTCCTGCATTCTATGATATTATGGTTCATCTCACTTTGTTCACCTTGTTAAAGAGATAGGTATTCTCGGACCGTGTATCGCACAACATGTTCCCTTCGAGAGGTACATGAGTGTGCTAAAGAAGTATGTCCGTAACCGTTCTCGTCCGGAAGGATGCATTGCCGAGGGCTATGGGATAGAGGAGGTGATTGAGTTTTGTATGGATTACATTAATGATCTAAACCCGATCGGCGTCCCTATATCACGCCATGAGGGGAGGCTACGGGGAAAGGGACACTAGGAAGGAAAGCAATTGCATGCAATGATCTTCTTACATTTAAGCAAGCACATTTCACGGTCTTGAAAAAATCAACTATAGTGGCCCCGTATATCCATAAGCACAAGAGTATTCTACACCGCGATTTCCCAGGGAGGTCTGAGGATTGGATAACACTGAAGCACATGGATTCTTTCGGCGCTTGGTTACAGAAGTACATCCCTTTGAAAGGGCTAGACAATGAACAGTTGCAACGCTTGGCTCGGGACCATCTAGTGAAATCGTGACATTCAAAGTGCGAGATAAATGGTTACACATTCTACACCGATCGGGATAACAAGAGCACCAACCGAATAGCGGTGTCCGTATAGATGCGAAGACAACAAAGGCAAGGTGGATACATATTATGGTTTCATAGAAGAGATATGGGAGTTTCGACTATGGACCTTTGAAGGTCCTCTATTTAAGTGCCAATGGGTCAAACCGACTTCAAGCGGCGTGAAGGTCGACAAATACGGTATGACAATCGTGGACCTCACGCAAGTCGACTCTGAGCGCGAACCGCTCGTCCTCGCGAATGATGTGAGGCAGGTCTTCTACGTAATGGACATGTCAAGCAAACCTAAGAAGCAGAAGGACAAGTAGAAATATTGTAGTAGTAAGCCAAAGCGACACGTGGTTCTCCAAGGCAAACGAAGGATTGTTGGAGTTGAGGACGTCACAGACGAGGAAGAGTATAGTCAGTTCGATGAGCTCCCTCCTTTCGCTGTGGATGTCGACATAAGCCTCCTCAATGACACAGACGTGGATGCTCCTTTCATACGTCGCGATCATAATGAAGGAACACTTGTAAACACAAAGTATGTTACTACTTGAGATGTACCACTACTGTATGAACTATGTATGTGTACCACTAATGTATGAAACATTCATAAGGAACTAATGCTCCCTTTGTATGATGGCAAGTGGCAATGATGTTCACTTTCTTTTTGTGCTAGTAAATCGTGTAGTACTACGCGTAGTCTCCTACTCACTCTCTTTGCCTTCATACGCCTAGTCTCCTACTCACTCTCTCTGCCTTCATACGCCTAGTGCTTGTGGAAGGCATTCTACCTTTTATTATGAATTTTTCAGATATTCTGATATTTTATTATGAATTTTTCAGATTTTTGTTATGAATTCTACAAATCCTCAATTTTTATTCGATATTTTTAGATTATAAAAATTTTGATATTTTATTATGAATTTTTAGATTTTTGTTATGAATTCTACAAATCCTCAATTTTTTATTACGATATTTTTGATTCTGAAAATTTTGATATTTTATTATGAATTTTTTAGATTTTATTATTAACCAGTAAGGGCACCAAAATTTCTTTGACTTGTAGCAACTCTTCACATCAGAAACGGTTGGTGTTTTCAACCAGGACAGATGTGAGTCATCAGTCCCGGTTGGTGTCTCCAACCGGTAGTGATGCGCGGTTTGAAAACAGAACCGTCTTTCATGATCAATTGAAATCAGCAAATGCGCGCCATACAAAAAAGACTACTGGATTGCATGAGAAGTAGTAGCTTGCATTATATATATAAGAGATAATTACAAAAGTATTATAGAAAGCATTATAATGCTTTATAGATTGCATTATAAGCAGCATTACAAAAATACTTTAACTACAAAAGACTAGCTACTCGTCGTTGTCGGAGGAGGAGGCCGGAGGGTCGTCGGAGTCCTCGCTGCGGCCATCCGGGTCCTCGCTCGAGCCGGCTCGCCTGCAGGTCATCCTCCGGCTCGGTAATCGTGATATCCCTCCGACGAGTCGTAGCTTTCGTCGTCGGAGGAGGAGGAGGACGGCACGGGGCGCCATTTTTCATTTGCTATTGTATGGCCATTTTTAATTATTAAATATTATTCTATGACTTTTATTAACTCCTCGATATGCGTTTCCATTTTTCACCTATTCCTTGATAGACATTGATGTGTTCTTTTTGTTATTGATGTTATAGCAGGCACTAATTCACGTATGGACTTGATCTTTCGATAGGATGACATACCAGGCAATTTCTTAGGAAATATATCAAAGTATTTTCTGACATTTGGCGCATCTTCTAAAATTCCACACCATTTCCCATGCATCATTTTTAGACAAACCCTTAACACCAGATTATTCTTAGAGACACATCTAACTAATTAGTTTATATTATTGCTCTTCATTCCAATACTCCGTATACCAATGTATTAACCATTCCTGCTTCATTTCTTTCGACAAGGAATCTTTACATGGAATTCGTCACTAATCCCCCTACTTTCACCGGTAGGTTTACGACATTGCGCTAAGTAAACTCACGGCTCCTAACTTCCTTGATTTGGCTTTGGCGTTGGGGCGTTGATAGGGACGGAGTTGTAATTGACTTGAACCAATGCGATTGAGGGCATTTGCTGGTAAACTGCTTAGGTTTGTGGTAATTATAGCAGAGTCTAGGGTGAACTTTCTTTCTTGGTTATTCGTTGATTAGAACAGTATCTTTTTCCTAAACGCCTTTTCTTCAATTGGTTTTCTAGGCAAATTTCTCTCGCAACTTCCCCGCTCATTCTGGGCGTTATGTACCGAATTGAGGTAACTTCCTGTATATCCACGGCTTCTAAAGGTGAGACATTTCCTTGAAACGTTGGTGGATGAGTTCTTTATAAATTCTAATAAGTCAATACAGGGATTATTATTAATAGTTCGAGATGCATTGCTGGCATTAGCTTGATTGGTCATCATTGACTGCATTAACGGAGTCTGATCGGCCAAAACTCTTTGAAGTTCTACGTATCTATCGGTGGTGACGGTTGAAAAACTAATCCATCCTTGGAATTTCTATTGAGTCGGTTTTCACTTTTACTGACTTTATTGCTATCACTAATCGGAACCATCTGCTTGATTACCTTACAGGGGTTAGGTGAGAGAGAAAATAGCATAGGTAAGAAACAAGAATCCTAATACAGGGGAGATAGGTTTTAACCCAATAACTTGAACAACCAATATTAATAACTTGGTATGGCTGCTTATATAGGCCTAAAAGCTTTGCAACACATACTGCACACTCAGCAATCAAGAAGAACCAATTCAACCTAAACACACAAAACTACCGTTTATATGGGCGACACTCCTATCTTAGGGAACGCGACTCCCACACATGAGTCCTAACTGGCTACTTGAAACACTGAGTCTTCTAGCTCTGGATACTCTTCATTGACCCGTTCTTCCATGAGTTCGATGACTCATTCCTTCACGATCTTTATGGTAACAGCAGGTACTCGATATCGTCTCCTAAAGTGTGGTATATCGTTTTCTACTTGAGATAAATCAGGTAAGAATTTGACTTAATTCAGTAGAGGTAAGAGAAAGAAATTTCAGCAATGGGAAAAGAAAGAACTTGGGTAAGGACAGAAATAGAAGAATGAGATAAGTCAAGAACACATTATTCTTCTGGGTTAAGTCTTTTTACTTTAGAAAATAATTTTGAAGGACCTATAGAGACGACCAATTATCTAGGGGCAAGACCTACAGTCAGTATGGCTCTGATACCACCTTTGTCGGGACCCGAATATGCAAATCCGGACCCTCTGTGTATACTGCACTAGTCCAGGATCACGCTAGTGCACACAGGCTCAACATCAGTAAATATCACAATCATACATAACGTAAATAGGATAAAAGACATAATATATTAAATATTACCAGTTGTATGACCTTATGGTCAACTTACATAACAATGCCTCACAAGGCTGAACAACAAATTGAACTGCAGCGGAATGAAGACGTAGATAACCCCTCAGTATACCACAGGCAACTGACAAGGCTCGCACCCTAAATATTCGTCTCTTCATGGTACTCCTTCTTCAGCACTGATGATTTTTGTAGGCAAGGGTGAGTACACCAACAGTACTCAACAAGTTGTGCACAGAATGCAATTCTATCATAGCTATATGCAAGGCTTATTCCAAAGGAAGGCTTATGGTTCATAAGCAGTAAAGCAGCATTTGAAACACATACATTAATAGATTGAAAAGACAGTAAAACAAATAGTAACAAGTAATAGATTCAGCATTTCTCAAGTAAACCAAGTTTTCCATCCTAAGTCAAGATTCAACCTTTCATGGCAACCTGCCATCCATCCCAAGTTTTCAAAAAGAAATCTAAACCCTTGACTGTAATCCCCGAGCATGCTCATTACCGTGAGCACGGCTATCCGAATAGATTGTACACTCTGCAGAGGTTTGCACTTTACCCACACGACATGATCATCTTTTGTTGCCACGCGATTAACACACTTCCTTTGGTGTGTCGGCGAAGAGATCACGACAAAGCCTTTACAATGCATCATCTTAACCCAGTACTACCCGCTAAGGTTTCAACACTGAAGGGTCTGAAAACCACAACAGGGCCCCCCTCTTGCGCCATCTGGGTCTGAAAACCACTCCACCACGATAGTACTCAAGCTAAGACATTGCAAATTAATCAGCTAGGTTGCCCCATAACAACATGTGGTTGCATGATTGACTCAGGTCAAAGGCTCGCAAGGTGTCCTTATGGTTTGATCAAAGCAAGACATACACATACCCTTTGCCCCTCGGGCCCACCCAGGCATCCTGCCCTTGACACTTGCTCCGACCCAAAATCATAACCACCCCAGTTGATTACCAAGCACCACGTGCCATCAACAACTCAATATCGTTGCGTGACATCCATTGCCACCACAACTCAATCTCATCGTGTGACCACACATGACACACAAATTCATAACATCGTTACATATTCCATTAGTCAAGATTAATTATTAAAGATTCAAGTACATGTGATGACGTGGCATGGCTAAGCAATACTATTCCGTTCTAACCATCCATGTTGATTTCATTATTAACCAACTATAGTAAACCAACCTAGGGTGACAAGTGGATCATGGCATACAACTAGCAAGGTAGGGTGTAATTCAAAGGGTACGATAGCTAATCCCAAACTTATGTTGAAATCATTTATACACATAAAATAACAAGTGATAAGGTAAATCAAAATAGCATGCAATCTAGTTTATGGGTGCAACATGATCAAAGCACAACTTGCCTTCGTTAAGCTCCTGGTCTTGATTGGAATATAATTTCCTGAGTTGTGAATTCCTTCCTCCGAAATCTCGCTCAACTCAACGTCTACGCGAATCGAGAAGGAATAGCAAATAAACACCAAGAACCAATAGCAAATGAACTCAAAAATCCAGATAAAAACCATCATTGGATATATCTCAATTTTATAAATTTTTAGGAATTTGAATCACCCAAATCGAAGTTCATATGCAAAAGTTAAAACATTTAGATTTTGTGAAAATAGACTAAACTCTAGAATTCTAAATCTTTCCGAATTATTTTTATAAAGGAAATCCGAATTTTCCCCGCCCCGGCTTGTATGGACAAAACGTGGCGAAATCTCGACTGATGAACTTGACCTAACGGTTACGAGTAAATCTACTACGTGGTCTAATATCAATTATCTGATCTAAATCCAACGATTGATATTTAATATGAGGCGCTTACCGATTCAAACGTTACGACTTAATCCCGATCGCTGATGAAAATCCGACGGTGACGAAGTTCCGATCGGCGAGCGAAGCGATGGCGACTTGAATTCACCGAGAGCGAAGCGGCGGCCTCGCGACTACCTCGACGGTAGCGCGAAAATCTCCTAGCGGCGCTGCGACGCCGCTTCGACGGCAAGCGCGACTTCGCTCGCGATTTCTCCTCGAACCGCGACCAGACGCCTCGATTTTCCCTCGCTCGGTTCTGGCGATTTTTCTCTGGTTGCTTGGTTCCTTCGACGAGGCCACACGCCGCTTTAAATAGGACCGGAGGCATCCTCCTCCCGCCCGGAACGGATTCCAGTTTCCTTGTTTGCTTCGGCGCTAGCGCAAAGGAATTCAATTCGATCACGTCTGCGCTCCTGCCGGAAGGAGTTTCCCAATTCGCGATGGATCTTGGCGCCAAGTCGTCCGTGCGTTGGAGAATATGGAAAGAGAGTTCTCCACGCGCCTGAGCTTGCGACTTGAATCGGCCATGCTACGGAGGAATTCCTTCGCTGAGCGTGGCGCCAGCGCAAGAATTCAAATCAGCTTCGCGCAGAAGAATTTTCTTCGTCGTTCCTGAAGACATTCCAGCGCGAGTCTTTTTTCCCGTGCACTAGAGACCCGAGTCCACCGACCGCTTTTGGCGCCAACGACCGAGACCAATTCGGCGACGCGCGTCTGGTCACTCGCCCGGACAATTTCGTGTCGACTTCAGCGACGCGCCGCTCAGGCCGGCTACCTTTTTCCCGCGCACCCGGGAGGTCTCGATCGTGGGTTCTAGCGCAGCCAGGTGCCCTTGCTTTTATAGCCCACCCCGGCGGCAACTCAACTCGGTAAAGGGTCTCCGTGGCGCTTACGGCTGCGTTGACCGAGTCCGGCTCGGTGCCGTTTTGGGAGGAGGACCAGATGGTTTACACGTGACAAATCACTGCTCCCTCTCCTAGTTGCATAGGACATTTTCCTTCCTGAATCGACATGCCATATCCCCGATTCCTTTATTCTATACCGGTCATTAGCCCAATTCCTAATCCGATTAAATCCTAGAGAAAAAAAATTTCCCAAAAATACCTCGAGACCTTCTATACTCAAACAAAATATTTTTGGGTAGATTTTATTTCAAATTTCCCTTTTATGAATATTCTTAACAAAAGCCATTTATACTAATTCGAACAGGTTTAAATAAATCTCAGAAAAATCCAATAAATTCAGGAAATTCACAAAATCATAAATCGCCATAGAATAATATTTAATAATTAAGAAGTCAAATTTTTGGGATGTTACACAGGAGGGGGGAAGAGAGATGTGCACTGGCCATGCACTACTTGTTAATTTCTTCACCAGTACCTTTACCTAATTCGGGTCCCATTAAATCTTTGGATACTTGACTTGTTAAGTCTTCATTGATGTTTCATTTATATATATGCATTATTGTCATTGGTTCTTTCTGATTTTGTTAATTAAGACCCGGATGTCATATAATATGAGAGAATTTTAATTTACTATTCTTAGAAGGTATATACCAAAGTCGTCTATTGAGCTAGCACCAAAAAGTTCTAAGCGTTATCTTTGCAAGTTTGGTGTGTGATCTATGTCGGTTTTAGGTGTTATGTGTTTCTTAATCATGTATTAGTCATGATTCATTATATGAATGACATAATGTTCTTTGAATTATCTTTGTCGTCGTCAGCGGTAGCCCAATAGGCAGGGCCCAACTCATATATTCTTTAGAATATTATTGCTTATTGCTCAATAAAAAATAATGAATCACGGTTTCCACTGCATGCCATCATTTTCAAAAAAAAAGAAAAAGGTTATAAATCCACAACTAGAATGTTAGTAGTCTATTACACAAAAAAAGCAAGCGATCATTCCATGTCACCTAAGTTAGTTGATATGGAATGATGGCATGCAAGCAGGAGATTGTGATTCATTATTTTTTATTGAGCAAATAAGCAATAATATATGAATTGTATAAGTATATGTGAAATGTGTAAGTATATGTGAAATGTATAAGTATATGTGAAATGTGTAAGTATATGTGAAATGTCAAATTGTATATATATCATGTGAAATGTGTCAGTATATGTGAAATGTCAAATTTATTATAATATGCTTGTGTTGTAATCTGTAATATGGTTGTTTATGTCAACATTTTTTCGGAATTAGGATAGATGGAGCAACCAGGACGTGGTGACCCTACTTTCGATGCGGGAGAACAGTTCTTGCTCTACTCCATCAGCGCTGCGTAGCTGGTTGCCGAAATATACTTTCGATGCGTACTGGTTGACGATGTGTCACCTCGTGTTCTGCCATATGGTAGAGCTGTACTGCCCAGGTAGGGTCATGCGCCAATTTGGACTCCACCAGGAAATCCCCCCTCCAGTTGGTCGGCCTTTAGGCGAAGAGTGCATCGTAAGTTTATTTCATAAGTACGAACAGTTATTTGTAATTATAATTTATAACCTACAATTTTCATTCTCACGAGCAATCTCGGAAGGGCAAAGGAGCGATGATTGGCGCGGCGTCGATTCTGGTGGGCGGCGCATGGGAAGCGATCCGCCCGCAGCGAAGTTGTAGTGGAGCATCGGCCTTCGACCCTCACTCCTCGCCTCATATTTGCGGTGGTACGTGCCTGCAAATGGCGTGCACGACTTCTTTGAGCACCCCGCAAGGCGAGGAGGTCTCGCACGAGGAGCGGTTGGCACTCGGCCACCCTGTACACCGCGCGGCACGACAGGATGACGCGGTACGGAGATATGTTATATTAATGGCACACATTTGTTGTACTAACCATGTTTTCGTGCAGTTCGAGCGTGCCACCCGCATCGTCGAGGAGGGTTCCGCTGCACTACAACGTGGTGGCGACATCACTGTGGCCGAGCTGCTGGCGGTTGTGCGTTCTATGGTGGACGATGCCAAGGGCATCGTGAAGTCATTTACATGTGGGAGTCACAGTGATGTCCTCGGCAGCCAGCACCCTGCACATGCGGCCGTACAGGGTGCTCAGCGAGTCGACCGTCCGAGCCACAGTGATGTCCCCAGCAGCAGCCACAGGGATGTCCCCAGCAGCCAGCACCCTGCACATGAGCCGCCACAGTCATCTCCCGCGCCGTCACGTCGGAGCTTGTTCGGGAGAATAACAAGCTTCGCACGATCTTCTTCCTCTCGGCAGGTACAACACGAACATTTAGTTGTCATACTTCCAATTAATCACGTAATGTGACCTATTTGGTAATGCCATCTCCTTGTCTGTGGCATGCCGTGATCAATCTCACTGCCCTCATCGTCTAGGCCCTCATCGTCTAGGCCTTCATCGTCGGGCGCAGCGCCACGTGAGGTACTTACCTTCGATCGAGGTTATTATGTAATGTCGAATATAATTTTGTATGAGGTACCTAACATTTTCTTTCATATCACATTAAATGCGCAGCTGCACTGCGAAGGATCAAAAGCTTCTTACGTCGTCGCCGGATGATGGCGTACAAATACCGACCGGCGGACACCCCTCGAGGAATTGCAGCAGAGAGTTATGCTTAGGGTGCGTTAGCACCGCCACGCCCATGATACCCACCTCGGCGGGGTTGGTTTGCGCTGGCGAGTATGTTTGTGCAACCCAAGTTATTGTCAACCGACGCCGTGCTAAAAAGTACGTCGTGCGCGGGTTTCGAGGACGAGTTCTCTCGGTGGGCACAGCCAGATATCGACACCGCAAGTGGCATCGGTTTGTGTTTAGCGTAATTTCTTTCCACTCCTTTTCACTCTGGTCGCGACCTCGCAATCCAATGCAGCCTCCGAGGTGGGTGGGGACATGTTGAGTTCGCAACACACAGGTCCTAGCAGATTGCGGCGCCTCTCGCGTGGCGAAGACACACTACGACTTGTGCACCACGGACGAGCGAGGCGACCGGTTTCGTTCCCGAGCACCAACTCCGCCATCGGTGGCGGTGATCGGATAGAGTTGCGGTGTCTTATGCCATTATTTCACTTTTACTATGCCATTACTTGCACCATTCACCAGAAATATTGTGAGATTGTAAGTATGTGGTTGGATGTAATGTTGCTGTTATAAATACAATATTTTTGTAGAATATGGTACTACATATGCCAAATTGTGTTCCAACGCTGGTCGCACCAACATGTGCATTTAGACAAGTAATTGTACAGGCTGCTGAATATATATCAATCTCTCAAACCAAAAGAAGACATTCTAGCAGATCCTTAGATAATCAATCTTATTCAACACAACCATCTTCACATTCAATCTTATTCAACGCATCACAATAAGTCCATGACAAGATTCAATAGTATTACTCCACAACGATAATAGTACCCATCGCCTTCTTGTAGACAATTCGGTATATCGTGCAAGCCTTGGTGAACACATCGTCGAGGTTTCTTGGTGTTTGCGCGCTTGGAGATTTCGTAGCTGGCTGCCTGACAAGAGGGAGAAGCGCTGGCGTCATTGCAACGTCTCGTCTGGCGTGCCGCTTAAGCGTATTTGCCTGCGAAGGCCGGTCGAGAAGAATCGATTCGATTCACACCGCGCATGGAGACAGAAAAACAGCAAAAGTGACCGCTCTGTCTTGCTTTGTCTCGTGAATTGGCATGCGTTGAGCAACGAAGAACCATAAAACCCTTGTGTACTATGTAATAAGATGGGAAATGCAAGGAGCTTTGTGCAATCCCTTCTAAGAAGTATATTTCGGCAAATGTAACTAGTTTCCTGCAGAGCATACCTTTGTATCAAGCTCAATGGAAGCTCAATGCAAAAGAAAAGGAAAAAGTCTCATACCAACACGCCTTTGTATTTCTTCTCTTCTCTTCTTTTGGGACTTCATCACATCAGTAATCCCTTCCTGGAATTATGACAATTAAAAGATAGGCACTATCGAAACAAGCTGGATAGATAAGCGATGTCGGGGAAAAAAAACTAGATTGGTAAGTATTATCGAAACAAGCTGGACACTAATTAAATCTAATTATGTGAATAAACAAAAAAAATGAAACCTTTTGCTTGCGTATTTTTGCCTCTCTATCTTCTAATTGCATCTGTTTTTTCTTGAAGCGTTTGCAAGTCTTCCTCCATGCCTTCAATATCTTTCATATGTTTATCTTTTTGAGATCGAAGCCTTTCAATGGCACCGACATCTAGATCTACATGAATAAGCTGACAAGCATCAGACATGGCAGGTGAATCATATAATCAACAAATCTATTAAAGCTGAGATTATGACACATGCCACAAAAGAAAATACGGGAAGGATTAATTGCATTTATAAATCTTGACAAATGACCACCGTATTTGATTTGGACCACCGTAGTGGCTATCTGGAGTCAAAAGTCGAGTAATACCTAACTTTGGTACATCATACTGCCTTGTGATGTGTTTCATCTGTACCTATATACTACATCGACTACTAGCTTTGTCACACACCTATTACCTTTATCAGACTGAAACGACAACACTCTGCACCACGCTGCTCGGGCTGAGACGACAACACGCTGCATCCTGCTTTTCAAACTGAAACGACAACACGATGCATCCCGCTTTTCAGACTGAAACGACAACACGCGGTTTCGTGCCGGGGCAGCTTTCAGCAGAGGGTGACACATCGTGCAGCCTTTGACAAAGGTTGACCGGTCGTGCAGCTTTTCTCATAAGGTTTCAGGTCGTGCAGCTTAGCAATGAATATAATACCACAGCTAAACATTAAAATTCATGAAATTAGTTCAGAAATGCTAACCAAAGTATAGATTACCATATTCTAAAGAAATAACCTTATTTCATTATGTTTTTCATATAAATCTTAATATGCATAAACGAACTCGAAAACAATGAAGAAATCTTCCCCTTGTCCAACTAATGCTTGTCCTTCCCCTTGCCGAACTAATGCTTCCTTTTCTTTTGATATTAGCTTGTAAGTCTGTAATGCTTCTTAGACTAATCATTAATTCTTTGGTCGAGCGAGAGAAGCGTATGCAGGCGATGTATCATAATGATTTTCAAATGGGAGTTCTAAGGCCAAGCGATGAAATAACCACGGTTTCTCAAACCATGCTAGGGTGGAGGCTGGGAGTCCAAACCGGTGGACTCATTTGGGTTTGCAAGACAATGAGGGTTATGTTAGAGAGATTGCTCCTGTGGTTCCGAACCTGACTAGGATGGCAGTTGAGAACCCATCTAATCGGATCTCTTCCGAGTTGCGGAACCAGAACTGCATTGAAGTTGATACTCCTGTCCCGGCAATGGCTCCACGGTTTCCGAACCAGATACCTGTTCAGATCAATAGTCCCCATATGGAGATTGACAGCCCCAACCAGCAGATCATTCGTACACCTCCAACAAATGTTTCCACCCCAACACCTGTGCGGGATCTGTCAAGACGTGTTCAGCGAATACCCGTTCCCTCAGGAAGCCCACCGAGCCCTCTATGGGCAATGCCACCAAATCCTGCAACCTATCGTGTCACAGCAAATGCATTGAGGGAGACAGCGAGTCCTCAAATGCTAGCGCTGGAAGAATTGGAGTTCAGGAAGATATTTATGATTTTTGCTTACCTTTCTTGGTGAGTTTCTCTTTGGTTTATGGCTTTTTTATGATGGATACCAAGGAACTAGGTATCAATTTAGTTAAGAAAAGCGATCACCCAAATCGAGTTGAAGAGGACTCGAACACAGGTGGTAGGGGTATACAACCTCACCTCCCACCAACTGATCTAGGCTCTGTTCTGGTTTATGGTTTTTATGGAATGGAAAACAAAGAAATCTTGCTTTTGAAGTGTGGGTCTTGTAATCATTCACAGCCGACAAATGGACTCAAAACATGTTTATTTTGTTCTCTTCAAGGATGGGTTATGCAGACCACTATTTTCTAGTGCTTTTTGTTCCCAATAAGTTTTATCTTTGAGGCAAAAGTGTCTTTTATCGTGTCATCTTTGTTGCTAATACCTCTTCTCTTTATTTTACAGAATAAGATAGAAGATGTACTATCTCGAGGACTATATTAGCTATCGAGGACTATATTAGATCCTTAAAGTGCTGTCCATGGCTCATTTAGAACCACAAATCTAGAACACATTTGGTCACAAGTATATAGCGCTTGAGATAGAGCAAAGGTTATAGAATATCAACCCTCTTGTTTCTCATATTTTACGATAGATCTCTAACAATGGTAAAGATGATGTTCTCCTTCCATAGTAGCACTTGATATATCATTTTAAATGGAACGAGAACTAGATAGAAATTGCACTTGTGCGGCATATTTTCCTCAACTTGCTCATTTACTCGTGCATTAATATCATGAATCGCCGAGGGCACCGGGGCGTGCTAAGACTTGACCTACTCGTTTGAAGCGTCATGTTGCACCGAACAATTGCATTCCCTTTGTTGTAATTTAAATCTTATGTCCTTAGTTAATCCTTTCATCGACTAGTAGCTTTGTGACACACCTAGTAGCTTTATCGGTGAGACGACAACACATTTGCTGCGCTTTTCGGTCGAGGCGACAACACAGCGGTTTCGTCTTTGGGCGACTTCGGCAAAGGGTGACACATCGTGCAGCTTGGACAAGTCTGTAATTGTGTGGAGTAACCCTCACCACCACTATAAAAGCGGGCGAGGGTAGACATCCAACACAGCCAAACCAACAATAAGCGTCACCGAATCTACACAAATTAGGGCACAATGTCATTCTATAAATCGCCTCTTAAGCAGCGAAGTCATCCCCCAATATCCGGATGAAAGTAGCGTCGGCGCCCGATTCTGCGGAGTTGCCCGACCCAAATCATTGCAACCTACGGCGAAGATGATGCAATCTACCCATGGAGAGCGGCGCCGCGCTCACTATTGTTGTGGTCGCACCTCTGAGGTAAACCTCTTGGTGTCCCACTGTCTGGTAACACTACCATCTCATGCATCGTTCTTTCTTTTCTCGGCACTAGGACCGTGTTGCTTCTTCCAATGGATCGGACGGGTGGAGCAGCGTGACTACAATTTCTCTACAACTGCCACGACGCCTACCCGCTTCGCCGAGAACTTCACCCGGTGGGAGGCCGCGGGATATGTCCTTTTCTAGATCGACCCGAGCTCGGGGCGGTGTGCAAGGGCCAACCAATCGGTGAGTTTCATCGTCATACTCTTGTTAAACTCACAAATTAGTAGTTCTAAACAGTTCATCGCACACAGGAGTTCAAAAGGACACTTGCGAATGTGCTCAAGTCAAAGGAGAAACCTCCTCGGGGCCACAAAGCCCGACGTTTGCGTACATGGCACGGAGGCGATGGTTGATACTGCCACGGTGATCTAGCGGATCGGAGATTCTCTGGTGCCCTTGGCGAGGATGAGCAGTCTTTGGTACTACTGGCCCAGGTGGACCGGAGCGTACCACCCACATCTCATGCTTCTGCATGGGATAAGCTGAGAACAACCATCTCCGTGGTGCCACTACCGCCCGAAAAAGCGGACCAATCGCCTCGGTGTTCTTCAGCGACCAGCGGGCATCTTGCATTGGTGCCGAGGGCACGCTTCGGTTGTCAAGGTTAAGCCCAACACACATCTGCACCATATAGTGGAGTCTGAGCGAAGCAGGCGGCGTCTGCGCATGTCTCCGCCAGCCAACACAGCAGAGAGGTGCAGGAGGTTCCTCCTCTCGAAGAAGAAGGGACAAGGAAGCGGTAGGTGAGGTCATGACCGCAACAAATCCTTGGCGCATTGCATGAACCAGCAGGGAACCGGGTGGTATTAACATAGGGGCGCAGGGAATCGGGATGACATGCCCATATGGGAGGCGAAATCACGTAAAAAGACCAAAAATTTAAATCTTACACACGGGGCGTCGGCATAGGGCACCCATTCGGCGGCAATTTGGGAGAAGCTACGGATCCCCATGGAGTTCTTTCATAGTAGGGATGAGCGGTGTCGAGGACGAATCGCACAATAAAAGCAGGACGAGGTAATATCACGAAAATATTGGACATCATTAAATTTGTACCGGATAAATTTGAACGATCATTTGTTCTACCATGACGAACATTGCTTTCGTTAGTTAGTTAAATCAAGCAATTTAAATCACCGTTGTAATGCCCTTCTAATATAATCTAATCTCTGCTTATTTTATCATCTGAACTTTCACTGTATGTGCCCTTCAAATTTTCTAACTTTGGTTTGTTTCATTTTCATTCCGTTCAAACTTGTCGTGAATTTTATCGGGACAGTTCTATTGTTTGAATTTTAAAATTCCTCACATCTTCAAATCATTTGAAATTTTATGGTAATATCACTGATTTATCAGGAACCTCCATAAAAATTTCAAAATTTTTCGACGTTGTAACTTCTGTGGTTTCATGGCGCGAATGCCTTTTCCGATTTTCATAACTTCCCTCGGGCAGCGTCGGCTATCTCGCCCATCGTAAGTGGTAGCCAGCGTTGCGTGGAGTCGCCCTTGATTTTTCCCGTATTTTTTGGGCGTATCCGGCTTGTCCCATGACCTCTGAAAACCCTAAGTGGCCACGATTTCTATGGTTTCATGGCGCGAGTGCCTTTTCCGATTTTTGCAATGTCTGCTTTGGGGCAGCGTCTGGCTATCTTGCCCATACGTAAGTAGTAGCACACATTGCGTAGGTCGCTATTGATTTTTCTCGTATTTTTTGGCTTGGATCCGGCACATCATGCTGCGAAAACCTTAAGTGCCCACGATTTCCACGGTTTAAATGGCGCGAGTTACCGTGTATTTTTCTATTTAGGCCTGTCATGACGGATGACAGGTGTATATTTCTGAGATTTTTTTCCGATGGTATATTTTTGAAATTTTGAATAAAAAAAATATTATTAAAAAAAATCTACAATCAAACAAGCTTAGGAAAAGAAAAAAAAAAAAAGCGAAAAAAACCGCGAAAAAAACCGAGAAAAATAAAAAACCGATGGAAAAAAATTATCTGAAAATATTCCGCGGTGCCGCGGAGCGGAATATTAAAAAAATTTTAAAAAAAATAAAAGAAAAATTAATCCACGGTTCAGGTCCGCGGAATATTAAAAAAAATTAAAAAAATTATTTCGCATTGCGGATCCACGGAATTGGCTGAGAAAAATAATAAAAAATTATTCATGAGCGGGTCCACGGAATATCAGAAAAAATAATAAAAATTATTTCAGCGCTTGGCTCATGAATTACACTTATCTTGGGGCTCAATTTGCAATTTTACGCGACCAGCGGCTAAATCCGTAAAAAATTTCAAATTCGGCGGAAGAAGCGAAAAATTCAATTTATTACCTTGCTCTATTAGATTAAGTTGTCTATCTTACTTAGATGATGAACTTTTGGTCAAACATATATGAAATTTATTTAATTAATTAAGATTATTGGATATGAATGAAAAATACATTTTAGTTAATATGATAGATGGGTGATCATGAAGTTGCCTTGCATTTTGAGATGAGGAATTTGTTATGTTGCTCTTAGGAGGATATATTTAAGTTTGGCTAGATGCAGTATATATAGAAATGACAAAGACACATAAAATTTCTTTTGTTAGTTACCATTTATTTTTTTTAGTTAGCGTGCATATACATATTGCTCGTTAGTGGCTATTTTAGTGAATTTGTATGAAGCTTATATCAAATTTATGTAATTAAGATTGTTGGATATGAATGTTAAATAAATTTTAGTTAATATGGTAGATGGGTGATCATGAAATTGCCTTGCATTTTGAGATGAGAATTTATTATGTTGATCTTAGGAGGATATATATAATTTTTGGTTATGTATGAGTATATATTAAAATTTTGCAACATTTACTTAGCATTAATGTTGTCCGTTAGTGGATATTGTTGAATATTGGAATAACAATTTATTTAATTAAGATTTTTGGATATTAATAATTGCTTAAATTAATTAAGCTGTAGATGGACCGAAGATGGATGTGCGATGCGAACCGTTGTAGCCAAGAATATATCGACGGTGTATCTGTTTTTCTAAGAACGCCGAGGAGAACGACTTGCAAAAGAAGGCGGAGTACATACTTGTCCATGCATTGATTGCAAGAATGAGAAGATGTTTTGAACAAAAACCATATCCATTTGCACTTGATGCGGAGGGTTTTGTACACGGCTATACAAGTTGGACAAGGCACGGTGAAGAGGAGATCATACTTCAACGTGATAACGTCGACGACGACAGAGCCAGCAATGTGGCAGCTGACATCAGTTATGGATCCGATGAGCATAGGTTGGTCCTCGATGACGACAATGATCTGGCTCAAATGTTGCGCGATGCAGAAGAGAACTACAGTAGTCAGAGAGAGTTTAATCAATTCAAGGGTTTGATGGAGGATTCGGAAAAACCTTTGTTCCCAGATTGTAAGGAGGAATACACAAAGTTGCACATGGTGCTCTCGCTGCTGAAATTGAAGGCAAGCAATGGTTGGTCCGACAAGAGTTTCACGGTGTTGTTACATCTCTTAGCGGACATACTGCCTGAGGGAAATGTGTTGCCTAAAACCACGTATCTAGCTAAGAATGTTGTATGTCCATTGGGATTGGAAGTAGAAAGAATACATGCTTGTCCAAACGACTGTATACTCTATCGCAAAGACTATGTAGACATTCATGTATGTCCGGTGTGCAAAGCATCGCGATACAAGCGTAAGGGCGATGGTGACAAAGTTATCGAGGTGAAGAAAGGAGCTCCGCTAAAGTGGTGTGGTATTTGCCAGTAATACCTCGTTTGAAGTGTTCATTTGGAAACAAAAAGCATGCCAAATTGATGCGATGGCACTTTCGGAAGACCATAAGAGGATGGAAAAGCGAGACACCCGGTGATTACGCGATGGAGAACCATCGATAGACTCTTGAGGAGAACTTGAAATGAACTAAGGAATGTAAGGTTTGGCTTGAGTACGGATGGAATAAATCCTTTCAGTAACATGAGCAGCATTCATAGTACTTGGCCCGTGACTCGTGTATATACAACCTTCCACCCTGCTTGTGTATGAAGCGAAAGTACATTATGATGCATTTGCTTATCCAAGGGCGAGACAACACAGCAGCGATATTGATGTATACCTACAACCATTGATGGAAGATCTTGTGATCTTGTGGAGCGAAGGTGTACGGTATGGGGCAGTACAAGCGAGAGTACTTCACTCTCTGGCGCATTGTTGTTACTGCACCATCAATGATTTTTCTGCGCAGTAACCTGTCGGCCGTACTATAAAAGGAGCCAAAGCATGCCCCGGTGCATGGATGAAACCGCTAGTGTGTGGCTCAACAACTCGAGAAAAAGCAGTGTACATGCGTTACGGAGGTTCCTTCGCAGAATCATCCGTGCGCAATATGAAGAAACAATTCGACGGGACAAAGGAGGACGGTTTAGCTCCAAAGGCGTCTTCATGGGGAAGAGGTGTATGATATGGTTAGGGATCTTAATGTTGTACTTGGAAAGGAGAATCTTGGTAATACATCGCGGTCCCATCTTGAGAAGACCACGTGGAAGAAGAGATCCATCTTTTGGGACTTGCCCTACTAGAAGGACTTGAAAGTTAAACCTTTGCATCGGCGTCATGCATGTAGAGAAGAATGTATGTGAAAGCGTGGTTGGTCTTTTCTTGAATATTCCTAGCAAAACAAAGGATGGTGAAGGCACAAAGGGATCGGGAAGACATGAAGATCGAGCCAAGCTACATCCTCAAGACCTTTGGGAAAGGCGGCTTTACCTTCCCCGACTTGCTACACTTTGAGCAAGAAAGAGAAGCAGAACTCTGCAAGTACTTGCATGGTGTGAAAGTTCCGTCTGGTTACTCCATAAACATCAAAATTTGGTATGATGAAAGATTTGAAGTTAAGCGGCATGAAGTCTCATGATTGTCATGTGATGATGACACAAATGCTCCCTATTGCAATTAGAGGTATTTTGCACGACAAGGTCGAGAGGCAATCATGAGGTTGTGTTCTTTCTTCAGCGATTTCACGAAGGTCATCGATCCCGTTGGACTTTATGAACTTCAGGCTGATGTGGTAAAGACTCTGTGCCAGCTAGAGATGTATTTTCCCCATCATTTTTTGATATCATGGTTCATCTCATTGTTCACCTTGTCAATGAGATAAATATTTGCGGCCCCGTATTCCTACATCAGATGTACCCATTTGAAAGGTATATGGGTGTTCTTAAGAAATATGTGCGTGTCGATCTCGGCGAAAGGCTCCATTGTAGAAGGTTATGCAACTAAGGAGCTTATTGAGTTCTGTGTTGATTACATGGAGGAGGTCGAACCGGTAGGAGTGCCTGTATCTCGCCATGAGGGTAGGCTAGGTGGGAAAGGTGTAATAGGAAAGAAATCTACAAATTCTTATGATAATATTTTGTTCGAACAAGCCCATTTCACAGTATTACCTTGATCGGTTGATGTGTACCGTATATGGACATACACAAGGGTAAGCTAAGGAGGGAAAACCGAGAGGCGATCGAGCTTTGGATAACAAAAGAGCACTGTCGTTTGTTCGGTCATTGGTTCGAGGGAGCACATGTTTGGTGAAGAAAGCAGAGTGTTACGTTGAGGTGGTTGGCAAAAGGGCCTTCGGTACAATCGAGGACATGGCAAGGATATGACATCAATGGATATACATTTTACACGAGAGCTTAGGATAGCAAGAGCACTTATCAAAAGCATGGTGTTCAGTATAGATGCCTCACGACAACACAGAGGCGATCTGAAGAGCAACTACTACGGGTTCATAGAGGAGATTTGGGAGCTCGACTACTGCATTTTCAAGATCCCGGTGTTTCGATGTCATTGGGTACAACTCCCAAAGGATGTCAAAGTGGACAAGTACGGCTTTACTACTGTGGACATCGAACATGTCGGATACAGAGACGAACCATTCATACTTGCGAATCAAGTAGCACAAGTATTATACATAATCGACCCAGCAGATAAGAAGCGCCATGTAGTTCTGTAAGGAAAAAGAAGGATCGTTGGAGTTGAGAATGTCGTGGATGAGGAAGAGTACAACCAGTTTGATGAGTTGCCTCCTTTAAGTGAGCAACGACATCGAGGCGAGGAAGAAACAACTCAAGAAGTTACCTATCATCGCGATGATCACAACGAAGGCCAAATTGTGAAAGAAAATAATTAGCTAGGACTAATGGCAACTTGTCGCCATTTATATGGAGTAATGGAAATGTGATGTAAGAAATATACATTTATGTGCAATTAATAGGAAATAAATATGCATGATTTTGATGAAAGAAAATTCATTATCAACAAGTTTTTGGTACAACTTTTAAATGCACTTGGTTTTAGTGGTTTAATAACTGGCCCTCTGCGTACTAGTTTAATAACAACTGTACTAGTTTAATAACGGTTATTATTATTAACCACCATAGATAACTTTTATCTGTGACGGTTATTTTTCTTAACCACCACAGATACTCCCCTACTTATACCTAAACCGATCGAAGCCCGCCTTCTGCACTTCCGAAAATTCGTTCACCTCCTGCCCTAGCTCCCACACCGCGCCGCCGGAGCTCCCGCACCGTATCGCCCGCAACGTCGTCCGTGGGGGAGGACTCCAAGCCGTGCCACCGCCACTCCGCACCGTGCCGCCCGCAACGTCATCCGTGGGGGAGGACTCCAAGCCGTGCCACCACCACTCCGCACCGTGCCGCCCGCAACGCCGTGCCTCCGCCACTCCAAGCCGTGCCACTATTCGTCCTCCACCGTGAGGTAACATGAACTCTCGCTCACCTTGGCCATCATATCTATTCAGAACCTTTACTGCAACCCTAGTTCCATCTTCCAATGTGCCCTGGTAGACACATCCGAAGCCACCCTCTCCAAGTATTGTCGAATCATCAAAGCCATTTGTGGCCTTTTCAATCTCAACAAATTTGAATGCCTTTGCACATCTGTGTATGTTGCAATGCTTGAGCCCAATGAACTTTGATGGATAAATAAAACTACAACAAGGACATGTTACGAGGAAGTGAAAAGCTGTTAAAGAAGGCCTTATTATATCTTTGAAAAGGTATGGAAAACACAGTTCATTAGCATTTGAAATAAGCAAATTAATTTTCTTATTATATACTTGAGCTGCTATAAATATTGATCATGTTGGATTCAAGGTTGAAGACAAAGCAAGAAGATATGACATTTATTTTCCAGATTAAAATGTGACTATCATATATAGTTTAAATGTATGAGTTCAGAACAAAAAACAAATAGTACTTGCTTGTAGCAAGGGAAAGAACATGCCTTGTGGTACTTGCTTGCTATTTTCTCCATGAGCACATGAAGCTCTTAATTTTCGATGGCATACGCTAACTATTTCCATGAATGCATTATACTACTGCTACTATTTTTGTCCATCTTGTGAATGAATGAATGAATGGCTTCACTTACAATGAATGAACTTAGCTTTACATAGTAAAGAACTTGTTCACAACCTTTTGAGATAAATCATGAATTCTATAGTGATATGTTACCTTGGGAGGAAGATTTGTCATTTCAAAGTATCATTGGATTGATAAAATTGCTAATACCGCATTTCTTACAACAATCCATTTGTGTCCTTCAATAATAGTTTTCCTCCATTGGGGAGTTTGAGCCATGGACAGGCACTTTAAGGATCTAATATAGTCCTCAGTTAGTACATCTTGTATGTGTATTAGTGATCAAAGTTAACTGTGTATCTACTATTATTGTTTGCTACTGAAGCGATGGGCTGCCGAACTGTCATTATTTACTTTTATCATGATGCTAGCATTGAGTTATGTAATGTTTTTCATGCTGTTAATTGGAATAATCAATAGAATGTTAATCAGTTTGCTGCCTTGTTGCCTTTGGGTGCGAGATTGGTGTGCTCTATGATGAACTTGGGTATAGGAATGATCGAACATTTATCCCTATGGTTTAGGCCTTGAACTATAGTCTGAATGCTAGAAAGAATTGCTTGTTTAACTGTCCAAATTATACATGATGATAACTTGTTATTGCTTATTTCGTTCTATGTCGACAATTGATATTTTGCTAGCTCTTGCTTGCTGAATCATCACCAATTGTAGGCTAATAGCGAGCTTGTTGATTGGTAGAATTTGCATTCACTTGCTGATCTGAAAATATTGCCCTGTTTGGTTAGCAAGCTTTAAACTCTTATTATAAACTGAACTGTGTATATTCCTTGACAGTAGAATTCTTTATTGTGCATTTTAAGGTGGTAAGAGTTCAAGGCCTAATCCATTGAATAAATTGTTAGCCCATTTGTGATTGAGGTGAAGATTCTTATCTTCATCCGTACCCTAAGTCTGAGAGCACAATAAATAATTCTCTCTTTGAGGTAAAAGGCATGTCCTTATAACTTGTTACTAAGCTTTAGAAGTTTTCAGTTTGGTGTGACGAGTATGTATTGACTGAAATTACTACTCTTCTACTGTTGTTGGATAAGTGGCTACATATCTAACCCCAGTACATATCCATCATTTGTACATAGCTTCTCTTCCTCTCAACATATACCAGTCATCACCATCCATTAGGGTGCCGAGATAGTAAGAAACCTGTAGATAATTTTACACAAGAAACCTTGAAAGTACTCCTTACCTGCAATCTTGAAAGTACTCCTTACCTGCAATCTTGAAAGTACTACAAGGAACTTTACGCAAGAAACCTTGCACTGCGACCTTGCAATGTAACTAGGAAAGTGGCAATGATGTTCACTTTCATTTTGTACATGTAAATCGTGCAGTACTACGCCTAGTCTCCTACTCACTCTCTCTGCCTTTATACGCTTTAACATTACAAAGAAAAATTCCTGATGTTCACTGGTAATCGCCGAACTGTATGGCGACAATAGATTAGTCACCGAACTGTGCAGCGATAATTTCCTGATCTCGGTGTTAGGTAAGCAAAAATCATAAATTTCTTCCTGAACACGTCTTGACAGAATTCATTCCAGAATTCATCCCATCAGTGTGGATCACAGGTTCATTATCTCGATTGAGAACAATATTTCCATATTCATCATAAGGGAGAAAGTGCCAATCACCTATTCGGATTGGCATAAAGTGCCTCGAGCCACCAAAGAGGATCTGTGGACATAGCTCAAAGAAACCTTCGAATTCCCCGAAGGAGCTGAAGAACTCATGCGTCGCGATGCATTGATGACCATGTATGCGGCGTGGAGAAACTTCAAAGCGGTGAACATAAATTATGTGAAGCAAAACCGATCGACCATTGGAGACTACCCAAGATTCTGACCATCTTGGGATGAGTTTGTGGCGATGAAGCAATCTGAAGTAGCAAGGAAGTCCAGTGAGGACCACATTAGCATCGCAAGAAGGAATACTCACCCCCACAGACTTGGCACGAGTGGGTACGCAGGTAAAATTGCTCAATGGGAGAGGCAGGAATTAGAAGCGCTCCAATTGATAGCACAAGTCCCTTGGTGGGACTACGGACGAGTGAAGCACTACGTGCTAGCGAGGGCAGATATCTTGTCTATTGGGGGTTTATCATTCAAGAGCAGCGAAGATGAAGCAATGACGCAAAGAGTTCATGAGTTTTACCCCCAGTCCACCCAAGGATCTTTCCACCCAGACAGGGAGAAAGACGAGCTAACAGCGGCCCTAGGAAACAAAGAGCACCCCAGTCGAACACGAGGCGTCGGGGTCAAGGTTCCATGGAAGATGGGAATATGGGATTCCCTGAGCACGAAGACTCTTATAGGAGTCAGAAGAGAGCTAAAGAAGAGCGGGCTGAGCAGGAAATGGAAAGCATGAAGGAAAGGGTTCTGCGAGAATTACAAGGCACCATTCAAGAACAAGTTCAACGACAAGTACAAGAAGCCTTGAGCCAGACGCAGGCCCACAATGTTCTCTCTAGCCCTACAGGTCGTCGTAGCAGTTGCGCGTCCACGCCATTGGCAGAAACGGACAACAACCATTATCCTGTGGACGACATACAGGACCCCACACCCTGTCAGCTCAACGTGCCCATGATGAACATATTTCTACAGGCTGCTACAGGGGTAGCTTATCCGTGCCAAGAAGGGGGTGTCCTGCATAATGCCCCGATAGCGCCAGGTTATGCAAAGGTCCAGGTGGACACGATACTTGCACAGTTTGCTGATATCAGGCTAGAAAAACCCACTAATAACAAGATAACAACTCTAGGAAGTGCCGTCCACTCATTCATCCAGTGGCGCAAGCGTGACATCATCTTGGACCATCCAATGCCAGCCTCTCCTGACATCATCTTGGACCATGCAGTGCCAGCCTCTCCTGCAGTACAATCCGCGCATTCGTCACCAGCACGTGAGAGTGATGCGGTGAAGAAGCAAGATGAGGTAGAAAAGAAATCCATTGAGGACCCCATAAAGATGGCCACTATAAGTACTCGAAAGCAGAAGCCTATAACACCTGGTACTTCAAAGGACAAACCTACAACCTCTGATCCCAAAAAATGGCACATTAGACAAGCCGTATCAGCCAGATCAGGCGAAGCCAGGACCGAGTATGATGTCGTGCGAGAAAAAAGTAAGGGCAAGGCGAAGTCTGATGACCAAGATAATCAACCAAGATTGAAATTCCAGGTAGGGAAGCCCTTAGTCACCGATTCGAAGTTAAACAGTCTAACACCCGTGATGCAGCGATTACATGCATGGTACATGGATCGATCCAACCAAGACGTACTCCCGAAGGTGATCACTGCAATTTTCCGTGAGGAACATTTTCACCATGAGGGCGATGGCTACTTCTTAATAGAATTCGATAACTTGCACAACTTGTTCTATCACGACTCCTCGACATATGTTTTTGAGATCTTTGGACCTCGTAAGTGTCTAATATATCAATCTTGGTCTACATTCACGTATCCGATAAATGTCATGTCTAACTATTTCGTTATATAGATACGAGATGATTGAACTACGAAGAACCAAGGGGCCAGTGGGATTCCTCGACCTGGGAACGGTTTGCCAAACCGAAACCATAAGAGTACCAAATGAGGTCGAGGAGTACGTATATAAAGCTTTGATTAAACTACAAGACGAGGAGTTTATACTTGTACCATACAATTTTAAGTAAGTTCCTCACTAGCTAGTTAAATTACTCGTTGATTTCGTTATTTACTCTGATGTAAGGACTAATGACTATGGCATCATGCATGTGTATGTAGCTTCCACTGGATTCTCGTCATAATTCATCCAGAAAAGAGCAAGATGCTGATCATGGATCCACTGGATAAACTTTGAAGTGATGACACATTTAATGAATAAGGCGTTCAAAAGATATTGTGAGAAGGGCCGTAAACACCGCCCATACCACAAATTCCTTACAATCCGTACTAACTTTCCGGTACACACGCAAGGAATATTCTTATATCGTATTTCATAGTAAATAGCTCCTTCGACGATATCTTAGTTCATTCGATTTTTGCAGTGTCACAAGCTGCCACAAGGAACAAATTTATGTGGGTACTTCGTGTGCCAGTACATACGCGAAATCTTAGGTTGCACAATAAAAGACAATGACGTGGAGGTCAGTCATGCTGACATGACACATCGATTCGCACCACTCAATTTCTATATACTCTCTTAATTTTGTTTTTCATACTTACAGCGCCTCAAGTTGTCTACGGTAGGACTGCTTCGTTCTGAAATCCAAGCCATTCAGGGCCAGCTCGCCTACTTCATCATGAAGGAAGTAATCAACAAAAAAGGCGAGTTTTATGACGAAGACAACAACAATCCACTCCTCCATACTCATGTCTCACATCACGTGTCTCCAACCTCCGAAGACCCGTAGAAAACTAGTTTAGGCTTTTGTTACTTCAATTTTGTTTCATTACAAAGTGTAAATAACTCTTTGTTCCTTTGAAATGGGAACCCCTTCTTTCGTCAATGCCACTTCTTTTGTCAGTGGTTGTGCTAGTGTAGCATGTACGTTTGTCTTCTTCAGGAACACACACACATGCGAGTGACATGTGTTTGCCTTACATGGTTATTTTTTCATATGAAGTTATTTCATGTGTTTGTAATAGTTTGATAAACTAACCAAGTGAAAAAATTACTTTGTTAGTTTGATAAACTAACCAAGTGAAAAAAAGGCATATTGTTTCTGGTATGACTGATGGTAAATAAAGAGCTGATGTGTGCAGAAACTAACCAAGTGAAAAAAGGTATATATCTACTGTCTTCTACATAGTTTAAGTTGTCGATGCATGTTTTGATCATTTTAATCTTGTCTAAATAACCAAAATTTCAGGAAAAAGCACTGGAGCAGCTTAAAATTACGGAAGGGACATGATGTATAATACTTTTTTCCCCATTGGTATGTAACTTAATGATAATTTTTTTACTGCTTTGCTTACTGTTAATTTTGTATACCGGATAACTTTTGTGATTGTTCTTGTAGTGGGTCATTGAAATATTAGACAAGCCTGGGCAAAAAGAAGCTGAACCAGCATTCAAGGTTTGTGTTTATCCTTAAGACTCTTAAGCGGGTTGTGGGAAACAGGTGGGGGTGGTTTTTCATAATTTCAATAATTTTGAATTTCAGGGAAACTGAATTTTTATTGTCTATATTTTTTTAATTTTGTGTTCCACCATCCTTTGGGTGGAATTTTAGTGCAGGATCAATTGGGGAGGTGCCAGTGTTGTTGGTAAGGCCACAGTCATACATGAACTACAGCGGGGAGGCAGTGAGTTTTTGTTCTTCGACTTCCTGAGTTGAAGTTATTAGCTTGTGAATAGTAGCATAATTTTATGTTTATGTTGGCTACTTCAAACAAACATTTCTTGGGAACTGTTTTTCTTGTGGGAACACCAATACCCTTGTAGTGGATGATGCTTTCCTCAGCAATAGAATGAATATTAGAACTTTTAGGTGCTAAGAAGATACCTTTATTTTTTGGGGGGAACAGTTGGTTTTCTTATTGCTAAAATAAATTGTGATATGTTTACATGTATATCATTTTAATGTCTCTGTTTGATATCCATAACCTTTTATAAAATATTCGGCACAACTTAACTATCAACATGAATTTTGATGCCTTTTGTTACAAAATGCTGCCTTCTTGCAATATGTTTAACAAAATGAATAACATGCAAATGTAGCTCTTTCATAAATCTTTGATCAAAGTCGAGTTTTAACATATTTCAGCATATGGATATAGTAATTACAAGGAACCATATGTGGCTGCAAGGACCTTCAAGTTCTATTTGTCTTTAAACATTCTCACATTAATATTAAGTCTCCAATAAGCAATAGTTACTTTAATCGGGGCATGATGCCCAAAAAAACCATTATATTGACAATCTTGCGAGTGCATCAGAACTACGCTATATATAACTCCCCATTTCGCTTAAAATATCACGCGCTATGTGTTATTGTAACATGCTGCTATAAGTTGGTGTCAGGACTTGTCAAGCACCTGCTGTAGCTATCTCTATTCTGATGCAATATTTTCCTTATTTCCTGTAATTTCTCAATTCATCATGTACTTACGAATGACGATCCTGCTGTCATGTGAAGATTGGACCGCTTGCTGCCTATTACCAAGTACCTTTGCGACACATCCTCTTGGTACGTCTTAGTATTGTTCTTTTAATGATTTACCATTTGCATTTAGTTTCATGTGCTTGCAACTGACATCAGTGACTTATGTTTGTTCCAGATTTATGATGAGATGAGTCTTCTCAATGGTGTACTGCGACTTCAACGGTGATCATATAGGTATTTATTATCTCTGGCCTGACAACTCGTTTTCATCAATTTGATGTGGTAAAGTTGTTTAGTAGTGTTCCATGTTATGGTTAGAGTTGTCTATTCCTCTACGTTATCTCGTCCTAAAGAAAATTATTGTAGGAGATCCTTAGCACTTCTTTGATAAGGACTTGAACACTAAATATAGTTTTTATTTTCTAATGCTGATATGTCAGTCTGAGCTCGAACTTGTCAGGCTGTCTATAGGTAGGAAAAAAAACTTATGCTATGTAAAAGTTTGCATCTAGATGAAGCAGAGTCAAGCTAATGTAGCCCTAGTTTGTTTTCTGTTGTTCATGGCTAATCTAGAACTTATGGTGATTAACTTGCACAAGTTTGTGGTTGAACGCCATCTGCAACTATCTTGCAACCTATTTCTGGCTGGTTCATATTGTTCAGAGGGCATGGCTAGCGCCGCCTGAGGCTAGCCACAAATGCCAGTTTTTTATTTGCACTTAGTTTTATATGTAAATTGATGTTTCATTATGGCTTATCTCATGCTACTTTGTGTATATAGGTGGAAAAAACGTGTGTCACTAAAACCAGGAGGAGAAATTCATTTTCAAATAGCGACAGAAAGAAAGGAATTACCTTTGCGCTGAGTTGAACAATGAAGGTTTTCGACAAACAATAACTAGGGTCCAAGATCTGTTAGATGATCGGATGTAAATCTCAAAATATTTTTCCATCTGGTTTATTTGCCTTCTTGTTCTATCATCGTTGTTTTCTTTTATTGGATTGATTATGTTGTCCCTAGAAAATATTACAGAACTTCATTTGGGTTCTCATGATTTAGATTACATCAGTTGCAAAGATATTCTTCAAAAGATTGATTGAGATGGCTGAAATGGATACTCAATAGCATTGCACTGACATATTTTCTTTAGTATGTTCTTATTTCTGGAGTATTGATATGTGTATGCTATTTCAGAGGGCATGGCTAGCGCTGCCTGAGGCTAGCCCGAAATGCCCATTTTTTATTTTGTTGGGTAGGGGTATCAGTGGCGGTTATATCCAAAAACTGCCACTGATACAAGGATATCTGTGGCCACTACAACAGGAACACCCCTTTAACAATGGATACATAGCAACACATGATGTTATGCGTTACAAGCAACAGGATGGCAACGCTTGCAAAGCGTTGCAAGCATCATCTGTGGGGTTAAGCAACTAACCGAGATTTTATTTCTCCCTCCGGATTCTTGTTCCACTCCCACCGGCCAATCCGCCACACCATTCGGCCCATCCCCCTCACAGCATACGCATCACCGCATCGGCGCATCCCCAATCTCTCCCCTTTCCTGAGGAAAGTTTCCTCCCCTCCTCTCCCTCCGGCCTTCGATCCCTACCATTCGCCTTGCACACAACCTCACCTTATTCGCCCAGAGCAAACAACACACCCAAGCCCTCGACTCCGGCGGCGCGATCTCCGGCGAAGATGAGCCGCGACACCGGCGCTGGGTTACGACCGCCACATCACCATCTTCTCCCCCGAGGGCTGCCTCTATCAAGTCGGTGCGTGCAAACCCCCCAAAACCCTAGCCTTCGCTCGCTTAGATCTGGTTCCAGGGCATCTGATCCGTGCGTCTAGTGCGGGCAGCAGTTCCGTTACACGCAGGCGCCGTCCAAGGTGCTGTACCTGTGGAACCTGCCGTGGGAGTGCGCCGAGGAGGAGCTTGTCGAGCTCTGCAAGCTCTTCGGCCGCATCGTCAACACCAAGTGCGGCGTCGGCGCCAACCGCAACCAGGCCTTCGTCGAGTTCGTAAGCCCTTCCTCCCCTACCTCGCCGCCTCCCTCTCAAGTCAAAACCCCCTTCCCCCGTCGATCTCCGCGATCCGGTCGGGGATTCGGGATGAACTCGCCGCTGGATGGTCTTCCGTGTAGCTACCGGTGAATCATGGGATCTAGCTAGCTTTTAGTTGTGCAATAGTGGGATTTTTTTAAAAGTTCTGCGGATAAGGATTTGATGTAGCAGAGGGTCAAAAAGCCTCCCATGTATCCACGTGTAGCTTAGATGGGCAGATAGATCACGTTTGTTTGGTTTATTTGCCCTGCGCGTCAAGCATCGCCGGATTTATCCTGGTGTGGGATTTGTCAATATATGAGGTTGTATGGTAATGGTTTGTTGAGTTTTATGAATCAGGTATATGAGGGGGTTTGGTGCCTCACATGCCATTCAGACATCTAATTGGTTTATTTGTCTGGTTTGATGTGGGACTGGTGAAGAGGGAGTTGCTATAGGATTCAGATGGATTGATGGGTTGGCGCTATGGAATTTATTCGAGATTGGATCTTGACTTTTTTTTAACAGTGTTGGATGGGTTTTGAGGTGGATGATTAGGTGTTCTGACTGGAGTTAATGGAAGTTAGTAGCGGAATGTTATATCATATCAATCTGTTGGGGATTGATGTGTAGCATACTAGCATATCACCAAGCATCTGCAGTTAGGTTCTTTTTTGGTTGTAAAATCCCGTCTATCACTATTCATTTTGTTTTATGATAGGATGCTCTACAGGATTTAGTGATAAATATAGCTGGTAGGAAGTTTTTTATGGAATTTGGATGCGTAGCAGTCGTAGTGGGGACTGTAGAATCACTGGAGCAAAGTCCTATTTTGTGGCATTAATGGTTTTGAGTATGATTGGTTAGCATGTAAATGCAGGTGTATCTTCTAACTTTTAAGGCAGGCATAATTTGGAAAGTTTATCCGATTAGAAATCAAATCACTGTGTACATTTAATAGTTTTTTTTGTTTGATTGCTTTAGCACTAAATGTTATATGCTTTGAAATAGATGATGCCAGGATTACTTATGCGAAGCCATTTATTCTTTGCAGACCGACATCAATCAAGCTATTTCAATGGTTTCTTACTTTGCATCATCTTCGGAACCAGCGCAAATTCGAGGCAAAACTGTTTACATTCAGTATTCAAATAGGCAAGAAATAATTAACAACAAGAGCCCTGGAGAGACTGCTGGAAATGTGTTGCTTGTTTCCATAGAAGGTGTTCAAGCTAGTGATGTCACCATTGATGTGATCCATTTGGTGAGTTCTAAATTTTATTTTTTTATCTGAAAAATATTTTGATGATTGGGTTTGTAAGATAGATAACAACAAACTGAAGTGTGCCTGTTGCTATATTGATTGTCATTGACTGAAGAGATCCAAGGGAGTCTACCTGACCTGATCCTTGTAAATCAAAGATTTTACATAGTTGTTCATCTCGTAATAACGCATTCTACAATTGCATGAATCAGCAGGCCCATGTTAACACGGAGAAAATGTCGTTATCAACACCTGCAATTGAAGACATACCATGTTTGTTTTGTTGCCTCTGTCTTCTAACTATTACATTTGAAGTTTTTATGAACTCTCATCTTGAGGATGCCATTTTCTAATTATCTTTCATCACCAAGCTTATCTCCGGTGTAGGGCACCTCCCTGTTTATCCAAGTTATTGATGAAAGGTTAAATCCCCAGCCTTTAGAAAATCAGTATCTCTTTGGTGCTTCTTTTGAGATCATTTTGTGGTCGTTTATTTCTAGCCAGTTATTAACACTTAACAGAATAGTTTAATTCTCATTCACTGGCTGATGTGTTTCTTTCTATAAGACCTTTCCCGCTTGTTTTGTTGTTGAAAAGGGATCGGCTTCAAGAGTTAATTTCCTTTGTTAAAAAATGTGATTCATGCATCATTTCATCACGACAAATAGAATATTCAATGATTGTTTACAGTATTGGCCCCTAGTTCCTGGACTAGTTTTCTTCTTTTACTCCTATACAATAACTCTTTTCTCCTGTTGTATTTTAGGTTTTCTCGGCTTTTGGATATGTTCACAAAATAGCCACTTTTGAGAAGGCTGCAGGTTTTCAGGTCAGTTGGAATTTTATTTTGTTTTAAATATTTGATTCATCACAAAATGCAAAGCTCCCATCTTAATTTTCCCACAGGCATTGATCCAATACACTGATTCACCCACTGCTTCAGCAGCAAGAGAAGCCTTAGATGGAAGAAGAATTCCAAGGTGACATCTCTTAGTCTTTCCTTGTATAATTCATTGTTAAATAATGTTTATACTTTCTTGTGCCTCTTATAAACTGAATTTCGTTGAGACCTGACTGTAATGTAGGTACTTGCTTCCTGAGCATGTGACATCCTGCTATCTGCGAATTTCTTTCTCTGCACATAAGGATTTGAACATCAAGTTCCAATCACACCGCAGCAGGTATCATTTGTAATTTATTTGCCCTGAGTTAATTGGTCATTGCTATTCCTAGTAAAGGATTTATCCCTGTGTCATTTCGTCCAAGTCATTTGATAATTCACTAGCTTGTGGTGTTGCTAAATTAGCTTTTGTTTTTGGTCTGCAGTTGTTAACAGTTTATGTTTGTTTTTATTTTCCAGAGATTACACCAACCCTTACCTTCCAGTTAATTCTTCTGCTATAGATAGTATGTTGCGTATTACTTCGCAAAGGATCACAAGCATTGTATTCTTTTAATTCAGTCTGTTTTTGCCATTGTATGTGACCTTGCTGTTTTTGCACAATCTGCCCTTTGATGTTCCTTGGCAACCTGCTGGTGGAACCGATGGAAGGAAAGTGGAGGCTGAGGGCAATGTTCTTCTTGCGACAATTCAGAATATGCAATATGCTGTTACAGTGGATGTTCTCTGTACCGTAAGTAAAATAATATTCACCTCTTCTCTAGGGCAAGCCTGCACCACTAATATATAGTACCTCGAAAATAATTAATGTTGGTTCCGATTGACTTGCCCTGAATATTTTCTTTCCATTTTGTTTTTAGTTTGGGACCAGCAGCATGACTAATTGAGGATGTGAGGGCTTCCGTTGAAATTAGTGCTTTGCTTCTCATTTTCTTTGGTTCAAGATCTATCATGACTTTGATTTAAAAGGATTCCTTTGTATATATCTTGCTATCATAGCAAAAATGTTTCAACACAGATTATGTGATGAATTAATTTGTGGATGCTACTCTATAATGTGAATATTTGTTTTTAATATAGACTGATTTGTGCTTATTTCCTATGTGTGTGCCTTCGATGATCTGGAAAAGTTTCAAATGCGCATTGCACATCCTGTACATATTTATTTGGCTCGAAATAAATATTAATTATTATTTTTTTCCAATGGTTAATTTCTTGCAACGCATATAAGCGTTGCCACAATTCGAATCTAAATGTTGCAACAAGCTTTAGAGGTAAGCTACCCATGGGCGGCACAAACACATGTAAGCGTTGCTGTAGCCCATAAATATCCGTTGCAATTTAGCAACGGTTATTAGTAGGGTTTTCCAATGCATATATAAGCGTTGCAATAGCCCCTAGCAACAGCAGCATAGGCAACACATAATTATGCGTTGGTATAGACCCTAGCAACGCTTATATGGACTTTTAACAACGCATATATGCGTTGCAAAAAGGGGTGTCCTTTTGTAGTGGGCGGGTTGTGGATAGAACCGTCATAGATAACTCTATATCTATGGCGGTTTGTGGGTAAAACCGTCACTGATAATATTATCAGGGACGGTTTGTGGATAGAATCGCTACTAATAATCACATTATCAGTGGCGGTTTTTTGATAGAACCGCCACTGATAATATTATCAGTGGCGGTTTGTGGCTAAAACCGCCACTGATAATATTATCAGTGATGGTTCCAAAACCGCCACTGATAATCCTCGATTATCAGTGGCACTAAATCTGTGGCGGTTCAAAAACCACCACTAATGGCAGTTATGAACCGCCACAGATGACCTTTTTCATGGTAGTGGCGGATGGTCCGGTTTATGGCCAGCTGGCTACATCAAGTTTCAGATCGATAGCTCTATTGGGTTAATGTGTTGACCTAGCCGAAGCAGCCCGAATCAGATTAGGCCTTATGATGGCTAGCGCGCCAGGCCTGAGCTTGGCCTATTCAAGTTTTCCTCAGGTCCAGTTAATTGATACCAACTATTTTCCGTAGTGCGCTCTTAATATAGATTCAGAGGATCAGTACAATTATCTCAGCTACCACTACTACAGAACCGACCTTTAATACCGGCCCATCAGTGCCAGTTGGGCACAACCCGGGATTAATAGTTACAACGAGCCCGATTCAGCGACAACAGGCTGCTTGTGGGGGCTAAATATGGTTCAAAGCACCGACCGATCTGATGATCTAACATTAGTACCGGTTAGTATTCTTAACCGGTACTATTTAGCTGGTCTCATTAGTCTTGGTTCGTGACACTAACCTAAGATCGATGTTAGATCATCGAAGATCGGTTCGTGTTTCCAACCGCTACTATGTCTATTAGGTTCCAATTTAAACTTCAAGGGAGGGGAAGTGCTGCCCAAATTTCAAAATTTTGGTCATTTTACTCGCAACCAAGGTAACTAAGGTTAGTAACATCATTCCTCATATCATTTGGTGTTAAATGGAGCCTCTTTTTTGCTTGAATTATGAAAAAAATTTTAATCTTTTCCCATGATTGATGAAAGATTATGAATGTAGAGATCTAGCTTGATCTTTTCAAATAGAATACAAAAACTTGTTGTGTAAGCTTAGAATTTGCTTGGATTATAATGTAGCTCGCATTTAATGTGTGGATCTAGCTTAAATTTAGGTTTTAGTTCCATCGATCGATGAAGGCCAGATGAGGTTTGGTTGCGCGTAGTTGGGGGAGAATGGTGCATGGAAATCATGGAGTTTGGGATCTTCAAGCGGCAATAGTTATGTGCAAAGAAGAAATTTAAATTCATTTGCGAATTAAAATAATATCGTAAATATGAATGGCTTTATAGAAAATATAAAATGAGTTCAAAATTTGAGAAAAGTTTTCAAAAATACTTTGGAATATTTTAAACTTAGAAAAATTATTTCTAGTATAATTTTGGTATTAATTTCCATCGACAAATTATTTTTGAAAGCATCATTAATTAAGTGCTAGAGATTTAGAAAAAATAAATAAAATAAATGATTGAATAATAATTTGGAAATTTTAGGGTGTTACAATTTCAACATGACCTTGTAGCGGTTGTTATAATTTTTAGGCGTTACAATTTCAACATAATTTACAAACAAAGCTGTCGTGAATTTTATTCAGAATTTTGAATCCAGACTCTGATTGACCAATTCTTTTTGTAGGTTGCAAAAACTTGTTCTGTGAGTTTAGATTTTGCTTGGATTATTATTTAGCTCGAATTGAAGGTGTGGATCTAACTAATATTTAGGTTTTGGTTCAACAATTCATTATCGAAAAATGAGCTAACAGTTACCTTGATGTAACATAATGTAGATGGACCGGCGATGGATGTACATGGACCGACGCTCCCCGGAGTTCTTGCAGGATTTGCAAGATTTTCTTCGTGCGGCCGATGCATACACGACGTTAGGCTACATATGTTGTCCACGCATAGACTGCAAAAATGAGAAGGAGTGGCCAAAATCCGGCCACCTCCACTTCCATTTGCTCACAAGAGGTTTCATGTCAAACTATACCTGTTGGATCAAGCATGGTGAAGAAGAGATTATACAGGAAGACGGTGAAGAAGAAGAGCCGGACAACAATATCCCGGATGCTGGCCAACACGGTTCTTTCGAAGATACATTGGGGGAGTTTGGTGATGATGACCTAGACCAGATGCTGCGTGATGGAGAGCGAGAATACATCGATGAAAGACATTACGAAAAGGTCCAGCGCCTATGGGAGGACCACGGAACACTGTTGTACCCAAACTGTCGATAGGGCCATAAAAGGTTGCGTACCACACTAGAACTGATGCAATGGAAGGCGACCAATGGATTTTCTGATAAGGGATTTGACGAGTTGTTATACCTCATAAAGAAGTTACTTCCAGAGGGAAACACACTGCCCGAAACTACGTACAATGCCAAACAAGTTGTCTGCCCTTTGGGGTTGGAGGTACAGAAGATACATGCATGTCGTAATGATTGTATCCTTTATTGCAATGAGTATGAGGATTTGGAAACTTGTCCGGTGTGCAAAACTTCACGGTATAAGACCAGACGTGATGACCCAGGTGAGGTAGAGGGGCAGCGTAAGAAGAAGAGACCTCCTGCTAAGGTGGTGTGGTATTTCCCTGTAATCCCCTGGTTGAAGCATTTATTTGCGAACAAAGCGCATGCCCAGATGATGCGTTGGCACAAAGAAGACCGTGGGACGACGAAGACTAAGGCACCCGTTGATGGCTCCCGGTGGAGGAAAGTCGAGAACATACCGGACTTTCTTTGAGGATGCAAGGAACATAAGGTTTGGGTTGAGTACGGATGGGATGAACCCGTTCGGCGATATGAGCGGCGATCCACGACTTGGCCGTGACTTTATGTATCTACAACCTTCCTCCTTGGTCGTATGAAGCGGAAGTACATTATGATGCCATTGCTTATCCAAGGCCAAAGCAACACAGAAACGACATCGATGTGTACCTCAAACCGTTGGTTGAAGATCTGCTAACAACGTGGAATGATGGTGTACGTGTATGGGATGAGTAGAAAAGAGAGCACTTCACTCTCGTGCATTGCTATTCGTAACCATCAACGGCCTGGCCTGCACTTGGTAACCCATCGGGCCTATCTATCAAAGGATATAAAGCTTGCATCCTTTGCTAGAGGATACGGACAGCAAGTACCTAAAAACTCTCGAAAGGTTGTGTACATGGGCGCCGTGAGGTTCCTCCATATGAAGGACCCATTACGAGAGGAAGGGTGAGAATTTTGATAGGACGAAGAAAGCGTAAAGCCCATGCATCGCGATGGGATGCTTGTATTTTCTTTAGTAAAGGATCTGAAAGTAGTATTTGGAAAAGGTCACGGTAGTAAACTTTGTCGGTGAACAAGGTCACACGAAGGCCATTTGGAAGAAGAAGTCAATATTTTGGGACTTACCTTACTGAAAAGACTTAGAGGTCCACCACTCATTGGACTTCAAGCATATCACGAAGAATGTCTGTGTGAACCTACTAGGTTTCCTAGATTTGTACAGCAAATCAAAAGATACACTTCAAGCACGAAAGGACTTAGAGCGACTGGGAATCAAGAACGACCTACATCCGGAAAATAGAGAGAGGGGACAACATTACCTCCACCCCGCGAGCTACACTCTGAGCAAGGAAGAGAAAAAAACATGATTAAGTTCTTGAACAGTGTGAAGGTCCCTTCTGGATACTCCTCAAACATAAGGAGACTCATAAACACGAAAGAGAATAAAATCATACACATAAATCCCATGATTATCAGTGTTGATGGCACAGTTGCTCCCAGTGGCGGTGCGAGGTATTCTGCCTGATTGGGTACGAGGGACAATCATAAAGCTGTGTTCGTTCTTCAACGCGGTGTCGCAAAAGGTCATCGAGCCGAATAAGGTATCTAATCTGCATGATGACATGGTCAATAGTCTGGTTAGCCTTGAGATGATCTTCCCTCCATCCTTCTTTGATATTATGGTCCATCTCATCATCCACATTGTTAAAGAGATAGAAATTCTTGGACTGTGTTCCTCCACAATATGTTCCCTTCGAGAGGTACATGGGTATCCTAAAGAAGTATGTTCAGAACCGGTCTCGCCGTAAGGTCGTGCATTGCGCAGGTCTCAGTCTGAGAGGAGGTGATCGAGTTTTGTGTTAGTTACATTGATGATCTAAATCCGATTGGCTTCCCTGTATCACGCCATGAGGGGAGGCTACAGGGAAAAGGGACTTTAGGGAGAAAAGAATCCTATAGCGATGATCTACTTTCATTTAAATAAGAACATTTCACGGTATTGAAACACGCAACTGTAGTGGCTCCGTATATCTATGATCACGAGATGAGTCTACGCACCCAATACCCAGAGAAGTCAGTGGATCGCAGTCGAGCAACTGGATCATTTCGGCAGTTGGTTACAAAAGCAATTGTTGGGAAACCAGACAGACGATGAACAGATTAAACTCTTGGCTCGGGGACCATCCACAACAATCGTATCATTCCAAGGGTATGATATAAATGGGTACACATTTTACACAACAGCCCAGGATAGCAAGAGCGCCAACCAAAACAGTGCCGTTCGTATAGATGCCTTGGACAAAAATGGAAAGATGGACACCTACTATGGTTTAATAGAGGAGATCTGGGAGCTTGAGTACGGGCCACTAAAAGTCCCTCTGTTTCGGTGCCAATGGGTCAAACTGATAGCCGTGGATATCGATAAGTACGGTATGACAATTGTGGACCTCAAGCAAGTGGCCTATAGGGACGAACCGTTCGTGCTCGCTAATGATGTGACACAGGTATTCTATGTGATGGGCATGGACAACAAACCGAAAAAGCAGACACTACAAAATGAACCCCCCTTTAGCAACGCATATATGCGTTGCTAAAAGTCCGTATATGCATTGCTAGGGTCTATACCAACGCATAATTATGCGTTGCCTAAAGTGGCGTTGCTAGAGTCTACTGCAACACTTAGTTATGCGTTGGTAATTTCTATTAATAACCGTTGCTAAGCTGCAACGGATATTGATGGGCTATAGCAACGCTTATATATGTTTGTACAACCTATGGACGTATAGCCTTCTATAGCTTGTTGCAACATATAGATTGTACTTGTGGCAACACTTATATGCGTAGCAAGAAATAAACCATCTAAGCAACAATATTTGTAATTATTTTTATTTGGAGCCAAATAAATATATTATGCATGTGCAATGTATTTGAAGAATTCAAGATAATTTCCCAAGCACACATTGCAAATAAGCGCAAATCATTACTATATTAAAAAAATTGTCGCATTACAGAGTTCCATCCACCACTTAGTTATCAAATTGTTGTATTACAGAGATACTACATCTACCACTTAGTTTGACACAACCATGTCGTACTACATAGCTCATAGAGGTTCCTTATATGTATACGAGCTCATTAGCCCAAGACACTGCGACTAGAATTGCACCCATGACTTCAGAATTCAGATCAACCTGCATTGTGGTGGTTGAACAATGATTAGTCGAGAAGGAGCATGTCACCAGAAATCATCAACAGGAATGGCAAAGTGAATTATTGTAGAAAAAGGAGCACAACTACAAGGACTAACAGTTCATTGCAGCTTCTCAAATTCAAGCACAATCCATAAAACTAAAACACTTGCTATCAACCTATACATTATAAAAGAAACTGCAGCAGAAAAGTAACATATTAATGGATAATCTAATGGCACCAGTAGATAAAAAACATAAACATTATCATAGAAGCAAAGTCTGAAACATAAATGCTAAATTGAAAATCGATAGAAACATCACCTTGTGCTCAAATAAATCGAAATCCCTGCATTGATGGTCAACTGATGGAATCATGCATTTATCTTTTCAATCTACAAAAGAAATTGGAATACTTTAGTACAGTGCAATAGTTAGGATAAATAAAGTCCTTTTAAGTAACAGGAAGGAGTATACAAAAGTTGAAGGCCATGCTATAGGACTTTCGTCTACGTCCTCAATTACTGCAGATACTTTATAAAGGAGTAAGGCTGCCAGCTTCCATGGTATCTTACCGTTGCCACCCGGTGGATCTTCCTTGATACCTAAGTTCAATGTTCCAGACTGTGAAAGCACCTGTGCTCCTACCATATGAGCAAACAACCTTGCGGATTCTTCATGATCCTCTGTGAGTCCAACATACAACATACGGTCCAGCCTATTCTGTGATTGAAGATTATGGCATTAATTACAGTAAAATTATGTAAGCATTCTACATCTAACTTGGCGTATTAAATGGATGTTAACATGGTTAAGTAGATGTTAATGACATAGCGCATCCAGATACTATTTATATTCCCTTCGCAGGAAAACATAGTTGGTTAGTCACAATGCAGTGATGTTTGTATGTTGAAAAATGTAGCAGTGCATCATGGCCAATAAAATGAACATGAAAGCAGTTTTTCACGCATCCATCTCTTTGATTTTGGTACACACCTTAGCAACTTGAAGCACAAAGCGACCAAGATTAGGGTGCTTTCTGACACAATGACGAACCTCATGTGCTCCATTGAAGTAAGAATTGTTTGTTAGCCCAGTAATCTGCCAAGGTAAAACAAGAAAACAAAAAAAATAGTAGCCAGATTGTTGAAGCTGACTGAGAAATTATCTGGAGGCAGACACCGTGTGAGAACAAAAATATAAAATGCAAATTGACTGGGGGCATAACATGGTGGTACTGACTACTGTGTACATATTTGCACCAGAATTATTAAACACAAGTTGGTGACCCTTGCCAGGACAATGACATATGGGACTGGGACTTTGAAATAGAAAAGAAAAAATGCCCATTTATTTCTGGCAACTCTTTCCAGGCAGGCCATTCTCCTAAGAAACACTGGTGAATTGTTTAAGTACGCTATTCACGAAAAAGGAGCTAACGAAAAAAAAACTCTGCAATTGCCACGAATAGAGCAGGCAGCGTGAAGACAATCACTACTACAGCGAGGCTTATATCAGACGCACGATCACAGATGATTTTGAAAAACCGTCTGTAATATGGAACATCACAGACGGTTATGTACTCAAACCGTCAGTGCGAATATCACAGACGGTTTTATATTACAGCCATCTGTGATGAAAGAAATATCACAGACGGTTTCTAAATATAACCATCTGTGATGGCTACAGTACTCATTACAAACGGTTTCGAAGTAAAACCGTCTGTGATTTCACAGACGGTTATATAACACAACCGTCTGTAATATCTACAGTAGTCATTACAGACGGTTATATTTAGAAACCGTGTGTGATGTTTTGTTATCACAGACGGCTGTAATATAAAACCGTCTGTGATAAATCCGTCTGAGCCCGTAAAAACAGAGCTTCATTCCATCCACTTCGTTTGTAGGGTTTCGGTTTCTATCCTAAGTGGCGGCTGTGGAAGTGAGGCGATTTTTTTAAAGAAAGCCATTGATTTCGAAGGGTGATATTAGATTCATTTGATTTTGGTGATCTAAGGTTAGTAATGAGTTCTCTAATTGCATGCATCCAATTCAATATCTAGGTTGGTTAGGAGAGAAATAATTTAAAGTTTGTTTGATTAGATCTAGCTTAATTGTAGCTGGATCCATATGTTGTTTGTGATATTTGGTTAGTAATGTGTTTTAATTGTATTATATTCAACATCTAGCTTGATAAGGAAGGAATTTGATGATTTTTTTAGATCTCGCTTGTAGAACTATGTGTTGGTTGTTTGATCTATAAGGTTAGCTAGGAATGGTTCTATTTGCATAATATAATATTCGATCATGATGTAGCTAGCTAGCTTGTTAAAGATAGAATTTAAAGATTGTTTAGATCTAGCTTATAGATCAATTCAAGTCTTTTTGTGATCTAAGGTTAGTAATGGGTTCTAATTAATTTCATTATTATATTGAAGATTAATTTGAATTGTGTTAATTATTTCTTTGTGATGTAATTAAGTTATGTAATTGCATAATTAGTTTAAGAATGTGTGCATACGCACTACACCTAGTGCACTTAATATTTTACACTAAGTGTTACATGTGTAGCGCAGATGGATCGATCTTTGGATGTATCTTTGAGAACCGTACAAGTCTTGAGTACCTTAATGGCGTCTCCACTTTCAAAAGAGTCGCAGAGGAGGATATGTTTAATAAGGGGTGCAATTCATGTCATGTCCATGCATTGATTGCGAAAATCTGAAGATGTTTGAAACTCAAGTAGCAGATCGGCACACTTGATTCGGAGGGTTTCAAAGGGGCTATACATGTTGGACCGGTCATGGTGAAGCGCATAATATGCAAGAAGCGACAAGTAGTGTTAATATCGTCGGCGAAGTCAATGATATGTCGGATGATCATATCGATTGTGCTTCCGATGAGGACAGATTTGAGGATGACAATTTGGATCGAGATGTTGCGCGATGCGAAGAAACCTTGATGACAGGGAATATCGAAAGTTCCAGGGCTTGATGGAGTACTCGGAGAAACCTTTGTTCGCAGGGTGCAAGTTGAAATACACAAGGTTATCATCCGTGTTTGAACTACTCAAATTGAAGGCAAGCAACGGTTGGTCCGACAAGAGTTTCACAATATTTATTCGTCTATTGGCGGACATGCTTCCAGAGGGAAATGAGTTGCCGACAACCACCTACAAAGCGAGAAGGTTCTTTGTCCCTTGGGAATGGAAGTAGAAAGAATACATGCATGTCCAAACGATCGTATCTGTACCGCAAAGAGTACACAAACTTGCATATATGTCCGTGTGCAACGCATCGATACAAGCGTAAGAGTCATTCAGATGATGATGGCGAGAGCATTGAGGTGAAAAAAGGTCCTCTGCTAAGGTGGCATGGTATCTCATCTGTAATTCCCGTTTGAAGCGTTTGTTTGCGAACCCAAAGGAGGCAAAAGCTATTCGTTAGCACTTTGAGGAGCGTAAGAATGATGGAATGCTAAGGCACCTCGCGATTCCATACGGTGGAGAAACATCGGCAGGAGCTTTCAAGAATTCGGTCGCGGATCCGAGAAATATAAGGTTTGGATTGAGTACAGATGGAATGAATCCTTTCGGTAACATGAAGCAATCGGCATAGCACTTGGCCGTAAATCTCAGTATCTACAACCTTCCTCCTTGGTTGTGTATGAAGCGAAAGTACATTATGTTATGCATGCTTATCCAAGGACCGAAACAACACAGGAACGATATTGATGTGTACCTAGCTCCATTGGTGGAAGATCTAAAAACAACTGTGGGTTATCGGGGTACACATATGGGATGCGTACAAATGAGAGAACTTTACTTTACACTGCTTGTTGTTACGCACCATAAATGATTACCCTGCCCTTGCTAACTGTCGGGCGAGTACAAAAGGAACCAAAGCCTGCGATCCACCGCTAGATGATACCGAGAGTTTATGGTGAATCACTCCCATAAAGCGTGTACATGCGTCATCAGAGGTTCCTTCGGAGGAATCACCCATATCGCAAGATGAAGCAACTTTTTGACGGCAGGAATGAAAATGGTTCAGCTCAAGGCGTTTGAGCGGGAGAGATGTTCATGACATTGTTAAGGATTTGGATGTTGCATATGGAAAGAGACGTAAATCAAGTACCCGTGAAAAGAGCATGTGGAAGAAGAGATCAATATTCGGGACCTACCTTCTTTGGGAGCACCTAGAAGTTCGCCCATTGCATCGATGTCATGCACGAGAGAAGAATGTGCGTGACGGCGTGATTGGTCTCTTACTCAACATTAAGGGTAACACAAAGGATGGTATCAACGCACGGCTTGACTTGGTCGATATGGGCATAAGACACGAGTTAGCACCGAAAGAGACCGATAAAGGCCGTGACGACTTGGAACTCGCTTGTTATACTCTGTCAAAGGCCGAAGAACTAAAGCGTGCGGTGCTTGCATGGTGTGAAAGTTCCGTCCGGTTACTCCTCCAACATGAAGAGACTTGTTTCGTTGGAAGATTTGAAATTAACCGCATGAAGTCTCATGATTGTCATGTCTTGATGACACAGATGCTCCTCGTCGCAATTAGAAGTATTTTGCGGTCAAGGTCCGAGAGATATCACTAGGTGTGTTATTTCTTTAACACAATCGCCGAAGGTCATCGATCGAAGGACTAGATGCTCTGCAAGCGAGGTGGTGATGACTCTATGTAATCTTGAGATGTATTTCCCTCCCTCATTTTTCGATATCATGGTCCATCTCATTGTTCACCTTGTGACAGAGATAAAGATATGCGGACCAGTGTTCCTACGTAGCATGTACCCATTCGAGAGGTACATGGGAATTCTCAAGTCTTACGTATGGAATCGATCTCGTCCGGAGGGTAGCATTGTTGAAGGTTATGCAACAGAAGAGGCCGTCGAGTTCTGCGTCGATTACATGGCCCAGGTCGAACCGATAGGTGTGCCTTGATCTCGCCATGAGGGGAGGCTCCAGGGTATCGGGACCATCGGAAGGAAAGCAATCATGCCTGATTCGGTTGCATATGCTCGAGCCCATTTCACGGTTTTGCATCACTTGGATGTAGTGTCCGCCTATATCGTCGAGCACAAGCAATGGCTAAGGCAAGAGAATCCAGCACGACAGGAGTCTTGGATCACGAGACAGCATAACCTTCAGTTCAACAAATGGTTGAAGGAGCGACCTACCACTGGGAGCTCTTCGATGACACACTTGACATGGTTGGCAAAAGGACCAACTTTACAGCTTGTCACATGGAAAGGATATGACTTAAATGGGTACACATTTTACACGAGAGATCGAGGATATGAAGAGCACAAATCGTAACAGCGGTGTCGCATAGATGCATTCAATAATACCCACTGGGTTGACGAGGAGCTCCTACTATGGATTCATAGAGGAGATATGGGAGCTCGACCACGACTTTTCAAGATTCCCCTATTTCGGTGTCGTTGGGTCCACCTCCAAAGACGTGAAGGTTGACAAGAATGGCATCACTCATCGTGGACCTCGAATGTGTCGGATACCAAGATGAACCATTCATACTCGCTAACCAAGTTGTTCAAGTCTTCTATGTAACCGATTCGGCCCAACAAGAAGCGCCACGTAGTTCTTCAGGGAAAAGGAGAATTGTCGGAGTTGAGAATGTAGTAGATGAGGAAGAGTACAATCAATTTGATGAGTTGCCACCTATCGGAAATGACATCCTGGTCCCAGAAGAACAACATGAGGAAGCAAGCTACACACGCGTCGATCATCATGAAGGGCTAATTTTCATACAAAAGAATAAGCATGTGGAGTAGTTATGAGAAGGGTGAATTGTCATCATGTTTACAAATTTTCATGGGTAATAATATTACATGTAAGGATGATACGACCCATCATGCTTTGTACATATGATTGTGATGATCTTTGTAAGTAGCTTGTGAAGCATCTGAATTATGTTTATACGATTGTGATGACCTTAGTAACACTAGTAGGAATTTGCACATCTATGACATTTTCCTCATGACGTTCTAAAAATTTGTCATTGAATAGCGTCTATCTATGACGAACTTTTGTGATTCGTCATGGATCGTTGGTGACGGAGCTGAGCCACTAAAAGTTATGACGAAAGTCAGGAAAGCGTCATAGAACAACACAATTTTTCGTCACACATCATACACGCCATCCACAGCACCCGTTTGTGACGCTACTGTATTAAATTGTGACGAGGGCGGCTTATCATAGAACGATTCGGCATCGATGATGAAATGTATTTCGTTATAAGTATGACTACCGAGTTCCTGTCGTACTTATTCCCGGATTTTGGTGCGTACTTATTCTCAAGGATTTTGGTGCACATATCGGTATGTTATTAAGTTTAAGTCCATATTACGATTCGCAAAAGAGAAGTTATTAATAAATGTGTTGCAATCGATCATGTTTTCAGCACAAACAACCCCAAGCCATTAAGCACACTCTCTGAGCTCGCTAGAATTTGTATTTGCCACCGACGCTACCATTATTGAGTCTTAATACATGTGATCGAAGTTATCGAGAGCGATGCTAATCGACGATTAGCAACATCTTGCTCTTGTCTAGTGCGTATGCGTGCCTGCTCTTCTCTGCTGCCGGAAGTATATATGGGTGTATTTGCAAGTACATATTCAAGTGTCAAAAATTAGAACAGGAGCATTTCATTACAACTCCAAACATATGTGGGTTATACTGTCTACATGCACGTGAATCAATCTAGCTAGTTCAGATACCAAACGCTCAAACAAAAACTACCATGCGAAACAAGAGATCACCGGAGAGTAGTAAGAAGAGTTGCATTTGCGATCAAATGGATATCAAATGCGATGGATCGGCAAGGTGTGAACAATCCAGCTTGAACACCGAGTTGTTACATTAAAACCGATCACTAAAACTAGTTGGGAGACTTACCATAGCTTCACGTAAAAAAGGGCTTGAGACATGTTCCTTAGATACATGATGAAACTTGACCATAAAACTTATGACAGAAACTTGACTGAAACTTATCAAAGGCCTGGTGAGCAGTTGCATACCTTGACCTTCCAACAAGGGCTTTGAGACATGTTCCCTCAGATACATGACAGAAACTTGAGTTCACATCTCATAAGTTTTATGGTCATCCATCTTCAAGCATAACTTTGAAATAACAAAATACAAATTAATCATCATCCGACATGTCATCTTCTGCATACCTCTTTCCTTTCATCAGAAAAGAGGTGGCAAGCTCATGTGGTCACACATAATATGAGTTTTATGGTAATCAAAAGTGTTAATTAAATTCAGATACATGATGAAACTTGAGTTCACATCTCATAAGTTTTTGGTCATCCATCTTGAAGCATAACTTTGAAATAACAAAATACAAATTAATCATCATCCGACATGTCATCTTCGCATTTAAGTTGGCTTTGTCACTACAATCTTGCAATCTGATGTCATCTTCGACATTTCATCCCCCTTGCCTTGGGACATGTTAACTTGCCTATTACTTACTACAAGGTCTTCTAAATTAGCTTCAATAATAGTGACTTCTCCAACATCCTGCCAATGGTGCAGAACTTCCTCGGAATCACCTTCTTGCACTTCATGCTCTGTATCAGAGCAATGGTCATCTTGGTGTATGTCGTAGCAGTGATCATCCTCTTGAGCCACATTATACATATCCCTATGTTCAAATTTCTGCACAATTCGCCATCCTATCCCCAAAGAGGTGTCTGCAAGTAAAATATCTTTTTCGATTGAGTTGCTAAAATGAAAGGGTCGACTTGTACGAGAATGGCTCGGATGTTGATGGATTTGAAATGTCCATCATCTCTAACACCTCTCGTCTTGCCAAATTGATTGAACCAATCACATCGGAATAGAACCACCGACCGACGGACATCTATAGTGGAGTTATATTGCAAATCAATAATCTCCCTAAGGACACCATAAAATTCAATGTTCTGCCCATCATGTGTACCATCAGTCATGACACCACTATTCTGTGTCTGGAGGTATTTCTCACGATCCACGGTGCTATATCGGACTCCATTTACAATGCAAGTTGCACAGCTCTTGACTCGGAGATCAGGACCACATGATAGTGCATACAGTCCTTCGCTGACCTCTTCTGGTTTGTGTTTCCGCAGCTTCTTGATCTGAGATACAAGGAAAAGTGCACAAGTCCGCTCCAATGTGAAAATTCGTACAAAATTGCTATTCATAAACTATGTATTACTTACATGACTCCTAAACCATTTAGGAAATCCTTTTTGAAGCCTTTTGTCAACAGCATGTGCCTCTTCTTTCTCTAACTCTTCTCTGTACATGCTGCATGACATAGTGACACAATCATTAGGTGAAATGACATAGTGCACAAGTCCGCTCCAATGTGAAATGACAAATCAGCATATATAAATGAAACTTACTCCAAATATGGCTCAACCTCCTCACAGTTATTTAGCACATACCAAACTAGCTGGGCCATGACTTTATCATCGATGTACTGTACCCTATTGGCTCCTATGAGTTTAACACCATGCATAAAAACAGAGGTGTCACCATCGAATGGCTCATCTCCACTACCGACGTCCCGATTAAATCTAGTATCAACATCCTCCATGTACCTTGAACAAAATGTCAAGGTGTCACTTGCTACATAAGCCTCAGCAATTGATCCTTCAGGCCTAGCCCTGTTCCTCATCGAATTCTTGAAAGTGCCCAGTCGCCGTTCTATTGGGTACATCCATCCATATTGTACAGGTCCTCTAAGCAGTGCCTCATCAGGTAGATGGACAGCCAAGTGCACCATCACGTCAAAGAAGGCCGGCGGAAAAATTTTCTCAAGCTTGCATAGGATTAGTGGGATATCTTTTTTCAGCCGTTTCACAACATCTATCCTCAGATTTCTACTACACAATTCCCTGAAGAAGTTCCCGAGCTCTGCAATTGCTTGGTATACATCCTTGCCCACAAATCCTCTTATGCCGGCAGGTATGATTCTTTGCAGAAGGACATGGCAATCATGAGTTTTCAGCCCCTGTACCTTAGAACCATCCGCACTTATGCATCTTGCTATGTTGGCTGCATATCCATGTGGAAACTTGACACCTTTGAGGAACTTGCAAAACTCAATTCTTTGTTCCTTCTTCAAGACATAGCAAGCTTGTGGGATACGAACCGAATTGCCATCTTGCTGTAAGTGCAAGTCATGCCTTATGCCCATATCATGCAAATCCAGCCTAGCATTGACTGTGTCCTTTGTCTTGCCCTCGATTTTGAGCAATGTGCCCAGAAGGTTGTCACATATATTTTTCTCTATGTGCATGACATCAAGAACATGTGGCAGCTTCAAGTCTTTCCAATACGGCAGCTTCCACATACCTACTTTCTTGCTGAAAATTAGTGGCCCTCCTTTCTCTCGTGCTTTCTTTTCTTACTTGTAGCATGCTTACGGCTTGACATCTTTCACCTTCTCTAGTTCATCCAGACCTCCTCTATACTGAACTTTCTTGGCTCATCCTGGTTTTCATGATGTCCATTCAAAAGCCAAGCTTCTTCGCCATGCGTGTGTCCTTGGAAGGTAACGACGGTGGCCAAGGTAACCTATCTTATTCCTTAGTCGCCGTGACAATGGGTTTTTGTCGCAATGAATACATGCATAATATCCTTTTGTAGTTCGCCTTGACAAGGTGCTCAAAGCTGGATAATCATGTATGCACCATAGCATGGTGGCACGAAGATTGAACTTTGCAGCACTAAATGCATCATAAGTTCTGACACCCTCCCAGAGTTCAAGCAATTCTTCTATAAGAGGCTCCAAGAATAAATCAAAATCCTTTCTCGGAGATGTTGGACTGGGATCAAGAATGACATCATGCGATTCGATGGATCGATGCATTCCCATGGTGGCGAGACTTAAAGGTCTAACAAGCACGAGCCACATGCTATACGATGTGCTCATGTTGCCAAATGGATTGAAACCATCTGTGGCTAGGGCAAGCCTCAAGTTCCTTGCATCTTCTGCAAAAGTTGGATACTTCTGATCAAAGTCCTTCCATGCCTCCCCATCTGCTGGATGGCTCATTTCATTGTCCACCAACTTCCGCTTCATCTTGTGCCATTGGGTGTCCTCAGCTGTTCGTTTTGAGGCAAAGATCCTCTTCAACCTTAGTATAAGTGGAAAATGCCTCAATACCTTATGAGGAACCCGCTTGCTACCATCTGCATCTTCCCATCTAGATTCATCGCATATTGGGCACAAATCCATATTGGCATATTCCTTCCGAAACAACACACAATTATTCTTGCACACATGGATCGAGTTATATCCAAGGCCCAATTCACGAAGATATTTCTTTGCCTCGTCATATGATTTCGGTAATTGGCATTGAGGGAATGCTGAGGACAATAGCTTCAATAATGCAGTAAAAGCCCTATTGCTGATTCGATAATAAGACTTCATATGGAGCAACCTCACCAGAAAGGAGAATCTTGAATGGTTAGATCCCGGGCAAAGTGATCGCCGATCTTCAAGGACTCTAGCAAACTTTGGTTGTTGTCCATCTTCCTCTGCCGCTGTATACTGAGTTCTCCTATCAACTCTGGCACTCCGTTATCGTCGTCGTCATCGTCATGCTCGCCCACATCTATCCCATCATCATTATCGATTCATGCACACTCTCAATATTCAACAACTTCAGCATCAACTGATTCCCCATGATGAATCGACCGAGTGTATGTAGCTGACATCCCAAAAATATGTATGTGGTCATGCACTTCTTGCTGAGGCCGTAAGTTCCGATTAAGACATCTACGACATGGGAAAAGTAATTCGATGTGTTCATCGAATCTTTGTCTAACAAATTCCATGAACTGTTTCACTCCTTCGATGTACACAGGTGTGAATTGTCTCCCTTGTATCCATGTTCTGTCCATCTGTACCACCGTTTGGGGATAAAATCACACACAATCATGTCTTGAGACAAAATCCAAACAATACAAGTATTAACATCATTACATTATACATAATAAGTCTTAGCCAGTCTTAACATCATTACATTATACGTAATAAGTCTTAACAAGTCTTAACATCATTACATTGTACATAATAAGTCTTATCCAGTCTTAACATCATTACGGTCCCGAATCATCACTATCAATTTCGATACCCTCTTCTTCAAGATACTGCCAATCATAGCGTTTACCGTCATCATCACTCTGGTAGTCATAGGAAGACACAACTCGTGGTCTACATCCTCTTGAAGCTCTACTTCATCTCTTTGCATCGAGCTCATGAGATCAGATGGCAACTTGCTCTAAAGCATGAGCTAGAGTTTGATGTTAATCAACAAGCTATTGAGTTCATTGGCACATTGACATGTGTCGGGACTAAAATTGTCTTCTACAATTTTGTTAAGGTCGATGATGCCCTCTATTTCTTTTATAGTCCATCTGAAGCCTTTACTCAGTTTCTCCTGATCCTTGTCCATCTACATGTACAACTACAGATTAATATTGTGTAAGCTTAACTGACAACATTGTCCATCTACATGTACAACATTGATTGTCGGCAGCTTACTCAAAATTAAGCACAAGAACAACATGCTTATGCATACAAAATATCAAGCACAACGAGTTTAGAATTTAATTGTAAGCACAAGAACAGCTCCATGAATAACTATAGAAGTCCTCCTAGTTTGTAGTCTTCATAGAATCTCAAAAGAAAAGCATCTCAAACAACAAAGACCACAGATCGCCATTCTTATCCACAGATCGAGCTAATGTGAGCAGGACTAAACTAATAAAATGGAGGCTAACTCAGAATCCTTAAACCACTAAAATTATTCGATAATGAGAGTTACAAGTCGGGACTCGAGGTACCCTACGGAGGAGGCGAGGCGACTCAGGCGAAGCGGCACCGGAGGCAAGCGACACTCGGGGTAGAAGACGCCGGACACCAGAGGAAGCAAGGCGACGGAGAGGCGAGACAGCTCGGGACGACCGGAGGAGGCAGTGTAGCTCGAGGAGTCGGGGTAGGCGGCCGAGAAGCGAGAAGGAAATGAGGCGGCCGATGCTCGGGGTAGGAGGCGCATCGAGACGGAGACGACCGGAGGAAGCGCATGTAGCTCAAGAGGAGAAGGAATGCTGCTGGGACCGGACACGGGGTAGGAGGCGATCTGCAGGTGGCCGATGCTTTCGGGGTAGGAGGCGACCGGGGACGGAGACGATCCAGGACGGTGGCCGCCGGCAGTAGATCTGGAGTTCTGGACTCTGGAGTCGAGAGGGAGCGAGGGAACTGGCGGCTGGTGTGGCTGAATTGGGTTGGGGAATTGGGGTTTGGGGATGACAGGATATTGTGTCACTGACAATTGGGGTCCATATTATTTCAATTGGTTTTAAAAAAAGTGCAGTTTATGATGAAGTTTCAATACATTTATAGAGTGTTTCAAATGGTCTTAAAAAAGTGCTTTTTAGTGCACGTTGTCCATTTCTAATTCGATAAAGCCAAGGATTTTGAAAGTTTGAATCCTGGAGAGCAGGTTTATCTCCTGGTCTTTTCCTTCCCTTTTTGTTTTTAGGTGGACTGCATTAATATATGTTGAAAACTTTTGTATATATGCTAGATATATGAAAAGATGATTTTTGGAATGTATTTGGGGAGATTGTGCGAATAATCTCATTGAAAGCGGCTCATGATGCTTCCTTGTTTGGGGATGTTGTTCCTCCTAAGTCGGAGCGACCATTTGTACCGAGGTATTCTTTGTTGGTCAATTGGCTATCGAGTTTTTCATGGTCGCTTTTCGTCATGGCAAAAGCTGTTGTACTTTTTCGTTAGCTAACAAGCTGATCAAGAATTTTATCAATTTCTATGATATTCTGCCTTGGATAAGAATGCGCATGACAATGAGTTTGGCTTCATTTCCTCTGGTCACAAAAGAATGCTGTTTTGGCATACATGCAATCAAACTTTGGATATATACTTCTTTTTAAATAATTAGTAGCAACAAATCTGTGAGTGGTACTTCTTGGCAAATGGTTTCTCACACCAGCTCACTTAAAATAAAAGGTTTTATTTGTATATACTCTAGCAATCATTTATTCTTACTTTGAGTAAATCCAACTTCTAAATTTCATGTAGCTATATAAGCAATCATTTATTCTTACTTTGAGCATTGAGCCTTAACCGACCAAGCCATCCTGTTTAGAGAAAGCAGAGCATTGAGTCGCTCCATCCAGTGTCATGTTCCTGACCAACAAGATGCAAATGCTCATCCACAACGTCCTCGATCCCATTCAACCTCATCCAATGAACCGAACACACCCTAATTGAGGTGTAGTGGTGGGTGAGCGACTTACATCTCCAGTGAGCGAGCGAGCGGTTTCTGATATTGGTCCTTCCACATGAAGAATTTACATCTCCTCGAGATCTAAGCAAGGAAAATCAAATGAATTGAGGCACAAACCCTAAATAAAATAAAAAACAAACAATTCTACTTACATTCCTTTCATTCTTCTTGCACTTGGCGAAAATTCTACCTGGGTTATTCTCCGTGTGCGACGTCAGCTCAAAAATCTAGTCACCGCACATAGGGCACTGACTTGCTAGCGAAACTCCCTCAGGACAATGGCCCTTTAAGGCGGAGGGTTGGAGAAGCCTTGCGACATCGAGAGCTTTTAAAACATGGCATATGATCATTATGAAACTTGTCATACAACGTGATTAAACATGGCATATAATATTCTCAAACTTGAGTGAACAAAGCTTAAACTTGGAATTGAGCAACATAAAACTTGACGTTTAGCATGAGAGAACATGACGATAAAATGTGCTCTATTGATTTATTAAAGCCAACACTTATCTACCTAGTTAGACATGTCAGTATCTCGCTTATTGTTTGGCAAACTAGAATATTTTTCGCGGCGTCACACACCACGCGCGATATTTTTTCGTAGTTTTTTTCTGACGGTGTTTTTTTTAAATCGTCAAGAAAACGAGTGAAACGGCTGAAAGGCCACAAACAAAACCACTTTTTTTCCGCATATATCTGGGGTTCTCTCACGAAGAATCTGTGATTGCGCTAAATCGAAAAGGTCATTTTCGTAAAAAATAGCCAGAATGATAAAAACGCCACTACGTGTTTTTTCGGTATCTATTTAGGGTCCTATCACGAAAGATCCGTGTTTTTCTAAGACCCTCTCTGCAAAAAACCGCAAAAAGGACCAATATGCAATTACAAATTTTTTAAAGGGCTTAAAAACAAAAAATGAATTTTTGAGCGAGGCAGTGGCGCGAGCCGAGCAGCGACCGCTCGGCTCAAAGCGAGAAGCGCGGCAATGTTTCGAACTTTAGGAAAGTACTTGCAATCGCGCTAAATCGAAAAGGTCATTTTCGTAAAAAAATAGCCGGAATGATCAAAACGCCACTACGTGTTTTTTCGTATCTATTTAGGGTCATATCACGAAGATCCGTGTTTTTCTAAGACCCTCTCATAAAAAACCGCAAAAAGGACCAATATGCAATTCTGAATTTTTAAAGGGCTTAAAAACAAAACAGATTTTTGAGCCGAGCCGGCCCACTGCCGAAGCCGAAGGCCGGCTCGGCTCAAAGCGAGCAAAATGGCAATGTTTGAACTTTAGGAAAGTGCTTATTATTATTTCGGTTTAAGAGCACCTTTGCAAATTGCTATATAAAGCTAGGCGCAAATTTCGGTTCGCGCCAAATGTCAAAGCCCGCCACTCGCTCCGCCCCGCTGAAATTTTGACGTGAAATCTCAGGTTTGTCCTCCGTCCATCAAGGGCAAACCGCACCGAAGGGCATTTGGAGGACAACTCCTCGGCTTCTTCACCTCCGAACCCTCACTCTCAGAAGATCACAGCTCCTCACCTCCTCACCTCCAACCCTAGTACCAGACTCAGATCCGCCACCCTCTCGCAGCAAAGATCCTCCTCCGAACCCTAACACCAAGACTCGAGATCCGCTGCCCTCTCGCAGAAAGATCCTCCTCCGAACCCTAACAACCAGACTCAGATCCGCCCCTCTCTCGCAAAGATACTCCTCCGAACCCTAATACCAGATTCAGATCCGCCCCTCTCATGAGATCCTCCTCCGAACCCACACCGAGCATCTCCACTCCACCACACCGAGAATCCAAACCCTAGCAGTCCCTCTCGGCTCCTCTTCCACTGAGACCTTAGCACCGCCTCTCTCGATTCCACCGTCGACGACGCCGCCGACCAAAGCCGCAGACACCGTCGACGACGCTGCCAGACCGAGACGAGAATTTTGCACCATCCACGATGCTGCCAAGACCGAGCCGCTACCCCTACGATGGGAAGACGCCGACAACGCGAGCACAAGGTACACCAAATACATCCAACAAAGACGAACTAGGTTCTTCATTTTCTTCTTCTTATTCTATCGATTAGGCATATCTGTTTACGTAATGTTCCCCATGATTAATCCACCGAGTGTATATGGATTATAAAATGCACTATTACCACCAACATTACTCAATAATTCACTCCATGAATGGTATTATTATCGTTGTAACTGCTTATTCCTCGTAAGAACCTGCACTACCCGAATACGAAGACAATGCATGCCAATATCTTGGACAATAAAAGAAGGATGGAAGAACTTGGCATCAAAGATATAGCATCCACTGTTAAAAATATGTCAACAGAACATGCATCTGCAAAGGGAAAAAATCAGGCAACAAGAGTAGTCATGGTGAAGGTTCTGATTCATCGGAGTATATCCCTGAAGATGAACATGAGGTTGAGGGAGATGATGATGATTGCTTAGACAAGGAGCAGCCAGTACCCATAAGGATCGAGGTGCTTCTTCTATCTTGGCTGGAGGGCTAGGATATTTGCAATGCACATGCTTACAAGTTGTTTTTTATTTGTATATAGACTCTTGTTAATTTATGCATATGCTTACAAGTAGTTAGTTTCTCTTGTAGTTTCCTAAACAAACAACAAAAAGAAGCTTTGTACAAGAGGAGGAAGCCTACTCCCAACATGGCTCCAGGAGTAAGGCAATCCAAGAGAGTGAGGGCACGCCCACTAACAAAGGAGGACCCAATGATGGTGGACCTAACAGAGAAGACTCCACCTGAAGTCTCAACAAGGTCATCGAAAAGGCAACTCATATCACACCAAGCTGAAGATAATGGGCATGAAGAATTGCCTCCAGTAGCTCATGCTCCTGACCAACAAGAACATGCTCATGTTCCTGACCAACAAGATGGTGCTGAAGATGTGAGCAATGGACAAATGCCTCGAGACAATGATGTGAACAGGACCCCAAGCCCTCTGAGGGACTGGTCATATCCAAATGAAGCGCATCAACATGATGATGTTCGTGACCACCGTGAAGAGCGGACCGGACAGCAGACCCAAGCCAATGATGAAGGCAAGTTATAGTTCCATGTAACTTTAAATTTGATTTCACTATTTTATGAATGTTAACAATCTAAATGAATACTCTGTAGTACCTATACAAAGGGGTCCGAGAAATCCAGGCCACCAACCAGGGAATATTGCTTGACAAGATGACTAGATCTATGGGAAGAAGATTGCCCATAGTTGTTGCCGAGGGAAGAGAAGGCCGATGAACTGTGCAAGCCGCCAAGTTCGCATCGAGGCTGGTGTTATCATTAGGGCTGAAGTTCCCTGTCCTCAATCATTGGAAAGAGTACAAGAAAGAGACCGACCATTTTGATAACTTCATGGGCAAGTTAGTCAGTAAGTGCCTATCTACACTCTCGTGCTACATTCACTTGTGATATGACCCGTGTAACTCATTAATGATTGCAATTCACATCACCAGGACGGTTGGCCATTAACACAAATGACAAGCCAACAAAGGATGCATGCGCCGATGTATTGCGCCTCAGGATACGCGAGACACGGTATAAGTTGAAGAAGGCCTACTTCAATGGTGTCCTCGCTAATGAGATCGAACTACCTCTCTGCCCCTTGCATGGTGATGAACAAAGGAGAGAACTTGTTGCAAAGTGGTCAAATCCAAAGAGCATGGTATGTGGTATCTTATCACATATTTTTTCATTTTCTATCTATGATTGCGTCTAACACATACATCTTTTGTAGGAAATCTCTGAACAAAACAAGAGAAACCGCTTAAAGTCAAGTATCATCGCTACGGATCTCAGCCTATGTTGCGACTTGCACGCATATGTAAGTGCCCGCTATCTTCTAGGAGTAATTTTTTGTCAACAACCACTTGTCCGGTATAATAGTTTGAGAAGATAACTGCTCAGAATTTTCATCTTTGTAATAGAGGGAGAAGAACAAGGACGCAGAGGTGGATGTGGTGGATGTCTTCGAGGAATGCCATACCAGCAGTAACAAAGGGATCGAGTGACGCCGCAAAAGTTGCAATTGTAAGTCCCTGCTTATGCTTGCTACATTGTGTGTTCTAAAGTTTTTTCCTTGTTACCTATGCCAATAGATTCATAATTCCCTTTCCAAAAATCACCTCATTTTCTTCGCATAAGTTGATCATTGCTTGTTTTATTTGTTACGCTTGTATGATAAGCGATGATTGTTGTCCTCAAAAGGTACCTTCCTATTGTTTTTCTAATAGTAATAGGCAGATTTTAACTGTTCCTTTCAATTTCAGTGAATTTGAATACACATCTGCTTGCCAAATTTTCTTACCTATAGCTTGTGCCGCTCGGGTAGCTTCTTGTTAGTTGTTGATTCTAGAATATCTTATGTCACGCCAAATTTGTGTATTTTAATGTATTTACTATTTATTTTCCCATGTAACGTCTAATCCTTGCAATTTTGCGTACAAATATGCAAAATATGTCAAGTAACTTAAGGTCGATGGTCACCACCAAAATCTAGTACAAAGGTTGTGTCGATGTTCTCTCCCAGACAGCTCCAACAAAGACGCGTTTTGAAGAATGTGGGCTAGATACGAGCTGCACCAAATCAACGACATCGATCGAAAAGAGCACCGGGAAGATCTTGCAAATGAAAAACAAAATTCAGCCGTTCTCCATGAAGATGTCATCACATCAAGAAGAAAGCTAAACTTGCAGATGAAGGCCGCGAAGACCCAAAGGAGTTCGCGAATTCAGCAAAGCAGCTAGAAGAGAATAATCTGCTCCTTCGCATATCTTGAACTTGTCTCGAGTTAACTCCAGTCTATCCTAGTCTTCAAATCAATCCTACTACTCAAACTATTATACCGTAACTTGTGTGAACTTGTGTCGTATGTGATCTTATGTGAACTAGTCCTGCTAGGACTAATTTGTTTATGTGAACTTGTGGTTCTGTAATAACTTCTACTAGTGGGTGTGAAATTGTGGTTCTCAGAATGATGTGTGCTTATGTGAACTTGTATGTCAACTTCTATGTGACTATTCTTCGACTAAATAACGGCCTGCCCGTAATAAAATAGGTAGGCCTTTATAACTCTCGTGACATAAAATTTGTCATAACAAGATGACATGTGTTCCTCGCCGCAGCATTAACACGTGGCTTCTTATGCGAAGACATGTGGCGCCAAGAATGATTGATATGTGGCATCGTGAAGCCTAACAGTGGCACCAAATAATCTGAACACGTGTTGTCGCTAATGGTCGCCACGCCATCCGCCAACGTGCATGCCACTTCACTTGCAAAGTGACACGCCAAATGCCACGTCTGCGCCACATCGCCCATTGGTCGTCAGAAGCAATTCTATGACGAAAATGGGCCCTATCTCGGACGTCTCTTTGAAATTATCGTGACGCTATAGTTTTGTCATAAACGGTATCGGTTATGTGACGCAACAATGTTCGTCATGGATGGAAGTCGCTGATACGATTTAAATTTGCCGCTTAAGTAGTAAAGGAACATATATGACGCGATTCGCGATTTAAACTAATTTCGCCATACATTAAATCACGTAGTTTCTTTATGACGAATTTTGCACCTTCCATGACGATAATGATTCATTATAGAAGAGCGAATTTCTACTAGTGTAAGTAGCTTGTGAAGCATCTGAATTATGTCAGGATTGTGATGACTATCTTCCTTCAATGCAAGGCAGAGCTCATGACTATCTTCCTTTAATGCAAGAGGCAGAGCACCTGCCATTCCTTTCAAAAAAAAATGAACGATAGATCACAAACGGTTCTAAAATAGAACGATCAGGATAAAGTTTATATCACGACGGTTCTAAAATAGAACAAATGTGATAAATGATATATTAACATCGTTTCTAAAATAGAAATCGCTCAGGATGTTTTGTTATCACGCACGGTTCTAAAAGAGAACAACTGTGATAATAAACATCGCTGCACGGTTCTATTTTAGAACCGCTCAGTGATAAAATATCACTGCATCGCTCTATTTTAGAACCGCCTATGATATTGTCTTTACATACCTCCCGCAGCAGACCTCATTCACAAAGACACCAAACCCTAACCTTGCTCAGGACCTTTTGTCTCCGGGCGGCTCCCCCTCGGCGTCACGGTGGCCTCCCCTCTCGGCATCCTCCTCTCGACGCCCTCCCCGCCATCGACCTCCCTCCCCGCATCGACATCCTCCCGGCATCGCATCCTCCTCTCGACGCCCTCCCCGCCATCGACCTCCCTCCCCGCATCGACATCCTCCCCGCATCGTCATCCTCCTCTCGACGCCCTCCCCGCATCGGCATCCTCCCCGCAATGACGTGTTCCACAGGTGGGCGCTGTGTTCTTGTGCATCTCGGGCTTCAACCGTGATTCTCGCGCTTTGCCTCGGCTTTGTTGGCTCGGATCCAACGCTACGTAAGCAAATACGGTGTCCTCTTTGTGGATCTGAGGATCAGTGAACCGATTGAGTATTTCTGGGGGACTAGCCATCGAGCTAGAGGCCGCCGATCGTCTGGAGGCCTTTGCCGCCATTTGCTCTATTTTTCGTGTTGCTCGCTAGTTAGTGAGTTCTGGGACACTTTCTCGTGATTATTCTCGGCCTTGCAAAGGGCCACGATTCATGCTTGGGGACCTTGGCGTGGGGCTTAATGTTCAAGTGATGATTTAGGGATGGAATAGACTAATTGTGACAACAAATCTTAGCAAATAATTTCACTATTGCAAACCGGTCTTTATATGCTTAGTTAGTGAATATTTCGCCATCGCTATTGTCATCTATCTTATACTGCTTACGCAACATTTCACTATCTTGTTTCCTTAGCATTGCTTCGTAGTGTTCTGCTCAAATTAAAGTCGAGCATGTTATTTATCATTCAAAGAAGCTTGCTTTGAATGATTCACTATTCTTGTGCATATAAGATAAGCAATTGAGTAGATTTATACTTAAACTATTAAGTATTAAATCTGTTATTGAGATAAATTAAGTTGTCACAATCTAGTCTATTACTTATCCATTGTGGCGAGGAGGGCCTTTTAAGGCAACCCGACATCTGAGAAAATTCAAACAATCATATGTGAGATCCTGAGCTTCTGTTCTATTATGCTGTTAACTGTCAAAGTTCAATCCATATGTATTCTTCTGCTTGTTTGCTGTGTGGATGTCCTAGTTTTAGGGGAGGTGCTGCCGGAATTTTTATTAAGTTCGGCAACCTCCTAGTTTGCTTCTTTTGCTAAAAGGCTAATAACAAGCCATTTAGGCTAGTTCTTTTAAAAGGCTAATAACAAGCCATGGTATCCACAAACTTATTCACTCTAATTTGATTTTATTTGTTCTTCTCTTTTAGTTCGCCTGAAACTATTTTAACTTATGAACAAGATGTCGGCCTCTAATCCATCGTCTGAAGGACATGATGTGCCCTAAAAAGAAGAATCGACCCGCGAAGAGGACCAAACAAAAGGCCAACAGATCGATATACCATTATAGAGATCGATCCAAAGGATGGGGCCCTAGAAAGCCAAAAAGGCAAATAATGCATTCCGAGTATGTGCGGGATAGTAGCACGGGAACGGGTTCCGATCACGCTATCTTCCTGGAGGTTGCTGACTATTGAGGCTCGCAAGGCCTTGCTGATGGAAATTCTTTCATCGTTCAACATTCCAGAAGAATCCGCCCCCTAGTGCGACGGTATGCACCGCTAGCGTAGGAAAGGCATGGAAGACCTTCAAGCATACGCCAGAGACTACGCCAAGAAGGATCTAGAGCCATACTCTCAAGATGGGTTCATTGATGCGACACGTGGCGGCGTTTTGTTGAGATGAAGACGACAGATGAATTCGCAAGGCCAAAGTGAGGCAAACAAGGCCTTGCAGTAAGGAACACTCACCCCCACGACTCGCACCGCTGGCTACGCGGGAAGAGAGCGCAATGGGACAAGGAGGACGAGGGGGTATTTCGCCATTTGCATCGATCATAGATCAACGCATGCGAGACCGGGTAAGAGCGAGGTCACCGCCACGCCCTCGGGAATCGCCTCTTTGTAAACCTCATGATGAAGTCTACCAACGCCTGGTAATATATAAATCGAACTTCCAATTTTACGTAATTAGTCCATGACTTCATAAGTGAAATAACTTGTCCGGATCTTGCAGGTAGCGTTGAGTACACAATCGGATGATGGCTCTTTTTTCCCAGAGAGGGAGAAAGATGCACTGTCCATGGCCTTGGGAAACAAGGAACACCCTAGTCGTACAAGAGGCAAAGGGTTTTTGTTCCATGGAAAACTGGATTCCTGCATTTACTTCCACATATACCAAGTAAGAAGAGAACTAAAGCCGAGCGCGAGTCAAATCTTATAAAGAATTTGGAGGAAAAGTTGAGAGGAGAGTTGAGAGAAGAGTTGAGGGGAGACCTGAGAGAAGAATTTTATGAAAGGATAAGAATCCTCGAGGAAAGGCTCACCAATCAAGAAAGAAATATCAGTAAAAAGCCCGGAAGCATGTCCGCAAGTCGCCCCATCGCCTGTGATGAGCACAGTGCATCCGCTCCTCCAAGTGACATAGATGAACATAGCGGACTTATCCTCAGATGTGACATTAAGGTGGCCACGCGGTGCAATCTCCAAGTGAGACTTAACAATGGCACCGTTCCTCTGACGGCTGCTTAGGGCATGGCGTATCCATCCACTAAGGGGACCATGGTGCACGGTACCATGATAGCGCCGGGTTTCACCAAGGTCAATGTGGACGGGGTATTTGATAGTTTCAAAATTGTCGATCTACAGAAGCCGCCAAACGACAAGATCGTGAAACTTGGGGATGCCATTGGCACATTCATCCAATGGCCTAGCAGCGACATCTCCCTGATCGCCCCTTCTGTCATGCAACAACCGCAATGATCTGATTCGCCTATTGTATCGTCTGATCAGTTGGCTACCAAATCAGCAGTGGTAGAGCAGACTCCACTTGATGTACATAATGTTGACCTCTTTCCTTTCCATTCCACTCCCGTGAAGGGTCCATACAAAACAAAGAAAGGCAAGGAAAAACAGAAGAAAGAAAGGCAAGAACAAGTCGACTATCCATCTGCTGAGTTGGCTAAACAATACAAGCTAGAGAGCCGCATTAACTAAAGGCAGCAGAACTTCACTTACTATACCTTGCCAACAATTGCATAATTGGTACACCCAACAAACTGGAAAGCCAGAGCGTGAACGTACAACAAGTATCAGCGTTAAGTTCAAGTATGAACATCTATTCAACGACTCAGCGGGGAGCTTCTTCACGGTCGATTTTCTGGACTTGTTCCATCTCTACAACCTCAACGCCATCGATGCCGCACTCATAAGATGCTGGACCTTGTAAGTGTGTGCTATCACAGTCTACATTCGTCTAATAGTGATAAATATCCTCCAATATATATATATAATTCGCCTTTGTATATATAGATACATGCAACTTGAAGCTTACCACGTAAGAAACTATCGATCGGTTTCTCGACCCACATATAGTCTCAAAGCAAACAATGGTTGATGATATAAACATGGTCGAGAAATACGTGATGAGGCATTGCTAGCACAAAAGATAAAGAACTCATACTTATACCCCATAACCCGGGTAAGTGCTACCATATGCTATACTTGGTCTCATCTTTGTGCACACAACTCGCTTTCGCTCATTGTCCATTGTGATATACCGTAGGTTTCACTAGGTTCTAATTGTAATTGAACCAGCCACAAACCGGTTAAGTACCTTGATTCCTTACGTGACGGAAACCACGACTTGGTACCTATCGCAAAATTACTCGGCAGGTAATCACGCTTCTCCGTACATAACATACATGGTCGTGTAAGTTGTTCGGTGTATATTGCTATTGGAATGGCTTAGGCTAACCTTTTGCGATCTTGTAGAGCGTGCTCAAAAGTTGAAGGATTGACTAAACTACAGCATGATTTGAACTTTCCAGTATCCGCTATACACAATAATCCTATATATATCAAACCCCGTAATAGTGACTCTAGAACTAACCGTAGGTTTTATTTGCAGTGCCACCAGCAAGGTCAGGGAAATAACCTATGTGGATTTTATGTTTGCCACAACATGCAAACCATTGTCGATACAAAAAATAGCAGTATGGCTAAAACTGCGTTGACTAAGACCCATTTGAGCAGCATTAGAGGGAGAGTTTGTTACTTCCTGCTCAGCGAAGTAATAAATAAAAAAGGCGCGTTCCACGTAGCCTTATAACTTCTGGAGTGGTACAATTATTAAATGGTATTCATTCGGAAAATATGTCAAAAACTCGTGGTTATTCTTGTTTATACGATTCATTGTATTGTCACATGATATTATCTTTAATACATATGACCTCATCTTGAATATGTGCAACAACTTAACAATGTCTTGCTTGTTGGAACTAGATGTTTTTCCTACACCCTCAGCAGAACCTCCATTATTTATGGTTTGTTGTTCGAAATTTCCATCTACTTAGGTGTTCCTGCATCAATATTTACGAGGCACAGCCAGTTATAGATTTTGTAATTGAATATCTACACTTTCTATATGCATTGAGGCAACAGTTTGTCCGATCAGGATAGACTTAAAATATAAACATTTGTAGTGCTTTTCTCCCTTCTTATGATAATGTTGATGGAACTCGACTAGTAAATCAACCAAGATTCGCACGCAGCATGGCGGGGCGACAACAACCACGGTCTACTCCATCGAACCGGACACACTAGAGTGTGTGATCTGCTTCATGCCGTATGAAGTGGCTTTGCATAGGTCACCGTCGTACACGTGTGAGTAGTACCTTGACGACATGTCTTACGCTAGCCACCGCGTGCTACGGTGGGAGAACATGGTACTTTGGTAAAAATTGTAGATGTACTTGATATATTACTCTAGGTAGGGTAATTAAAGATTGAACAAATGTGATTGCAAGTCGGGTCTTCCATGTACTATACTAACTTGCAAGTCTGTAAGTGTCTTATTTACAAAAAACCATCGTGCGCGCCCTTGTACTATACTAACTTGCAAGTCTAACTAATTTCTTCTTATGTAGAATGGAGATACAAAGATGCTAAAGGGATCGTATCTTTCACATAGGCTTCATGGACCCAATAATTATCAACGGGAAAACTGTTACAGACCACCCAAACGAAACAGAGAATAACATATTCAATGCGCTAATGGGACAACAATATAAGTCAAAGATATTTCTACCCTACTCATTTGAGTACGTGTTTTTGTACCGCCTCGTTCTACTCCTTTTTCATAACACGATGTTACAACTAATTAGTTATCTACGTTGACATATATATGTGCAGTTTTCACTGGATTCTTCTTAAAATCGAGCTAGATCGTAGCCAGATCACAGTTATGGACCTACAAAGGAGACCAGTTAAAAAGTTTCAAAACTTTATCGACATGCTCAACCGGTATTAATTCTTGTTCCTTTATTATTGTACTATTTCTATTTCCTTCCATTTGAAACAAATTCTAATCATGTACAATTCGTAATCACATGTGTAGTGCATTCACACGGTTCCGCTAAAAACAGGGCGATTCAAGAAGAAATTTGCTATTACAATTGCTTCTAAAGTACGATATCATGATGCTAGCTTTTTAGTTAGTTAACTTAGTTTATTTGCATCCATTTCACGCTTTCAACTTTTTTCACCGCAGATCTTGAGACAGCCGCCGGGCAACAATTTATGCGGCTACTATGTATGTGAGTTTATGCACACCCAAACCGGAGCCGCTGACCGCGTGCTAAAAGGTGACAAGGGGGTGAGTAAATATAATGACTAGCTTTAATGATGTCTAGGTACTCCTTATATCTTGTACAAATTCAAGGATTGATTAGTTAATGACTTAATGATAGGTGCCTCAAGATTTGGCGGAACAAGGATCGGAACTCTCGCCGGCACGAGTGAGAGCAATCCAAGAACAACTCGTCGGCTTCATTTACGATGAGATCGTGAACCGAAAGGTGAGTTTCACGAACCAAATGTAATAGGTTGGGCCTTTGATAAGGACCGTGAACTGTCGGGTCGACGACTAGCGGTAGCGATGCACGAAACGATCCCGGTGAACAGAAGGAAAAGAAAGACTAAAGATGTAATTAAAGTTGTTAACGAATATTCTGTGATCCCGATCGATCGATGAACAGAATAACTAATATGTGTACATATTGTAATACATTAGTTGTAATTAAATTTGTTAATGAATGTTCAGTGATTTAATTATCAGTCAGATGTGCATGATTGATTATATGTGCTTTAATTAGTTGTGATTTAACACACACAAATATATATAATAGCTAGTGGACACACACACATATATATTAATTATATATATTGAAGACATCAGATACGGTTGGAGAAACCAACGGCATCGATGAGACCATCATCGCATCTGCTGGAGACACGAACCGCATCGATAAGGGCCTTAGGGGCTCACGATGCGTTACACGCAGATATCCAACCAAGATCGATACTCTATCAAGATCGGGTGAGGGAACCGACTAATGTCCTTGAGCATCAGTCCCGATGGCTTGTACCGTTCAAAAACCGTACTAAAGGCCGCTTTTCAACCGTACTAAAGGCGATTCAGAGTAGTGTACTTAAAAATAAGTGTAGATGGTGGTCATCTGCTCTAGGGTTCCAAATTTCGCTGGTTTATATTTCGCTCCCCACTGAAATCTGAAATTTTGGTGAAATCTTATTATTTCAGATAAATTTCGACAAAATTGAAAAAGAAAAATTCAAACCGAATTTTTGATAGAATTTCGGGGAAAATATATATTAGAAAATTTGGTAATTTTAACTGAATAAAAAATAGTCCAAACCGTGTCAAAAAATTTTGAAATTTTTTATGAAGATTCTTGACACATCAATGATGTTACCATAAAAATTTTAGAAAATTATTATGTCTGACAAATTTTTGAAAATTCAGAAAATTCTACTATCCTGATAAAAAGCTGACCAACAAGTTTGTAACAGCTCAAAAATTTTAGAACAGTAAAATATGATGTTTAAATTTTAATGTGAATATTTCTGGAATTTTCTTGATGTTTCTGGTTTTATTTGGATTTTCTGGGATTTCTGGGTTGGAAGAAAAATCAAATAAATGAGAAATGGAGAACGAAAAGGAGAAACATGCAAAGAAGTAAAAAGTAAAAATTTTAAAAATGTACCATGAGACCCTGAGCATGCAAATAAACCATTTCATCCACCAAATGAAAATTTTATACATGGAGAAATAACAGATAAAATAAAAAGGCAACTTTTACATCAAAATAATGCATAGTCGAATTTATACAATATTTATGATACTAATCTTGATCTATAAAATTATCATGAAAACCTAACTAAAATTTATACCTCTGGTAAAAATATGATAAATTAATAATGTGATTATGACTTTTCCAAATTTAAAAATAGAAACTCGAAAATATAGAAATTGCAATGTTAGAATTTTTATAAAATAATGGTATAGTGTTTTGTCTTGAAACTTTTATGGTAGATTGATTAGATTTAATCTAATTGTGGAAAAAATTTAAAAATGTTTGACTTCATTTTATACTCAAAGTAAAAATAAAATTAGAAATAAGATTTTAGGACAGGTCATTGTTGTAGGAATATTAGTAATCTTTCAGTAACTCATTTTAACCCCAAAATTTTACCAGACATCAAGCCCTATCCAAACACCATATTATCGCCACCACACGTTGATCGGATAAGATGCCTTTATACACCATGCCATGCCGTCCACGACCAAGGATACGAGTAGGATCAAAGTTATTTGTTGCCTTTTCTAGTTCCTACAAAGAGAACATCTTTGTCTTGTCACTTGCATTTTCATCGGATGATATTAGTTGTTCTAAGAGAAGGCCTTGGTTCTTCCAAAAATTCTTCCTACATAGTTGCTTTTGGATATCTCTTTTCCATCTACGGATGAAAAACATTGTACTTAAGCTGACAAGTAGAACACCGAAACCAACACTAAGCCCAATAGCAATACCTGTAATAATTATACTCCTCGGTCTTGTGCTGCTTTGTCTTTCTCATAATTTCATGTTCATTGTAAATTTAACTGGTGTATAAAACTCACCTAATAGAAGATTTTGCTTTTTTGTCAAGGTGCACTGCATTGTTGTAGTATCATATTGTGTTTTGTAAGGACAACTAGTGCAAAGGTATGTTCCCTTAGTATTTTGGCATACTCCATTGCAACTGCCTGGTATGCTGCACTCATCAATATCTGCAACCACACCTTAGTAAAATGAGAAAAGACACCATGACGGCTATTCACTACAGACCAATGGCAGAGAAATAGACTCATAGAGGCAAAGAAATACATAAAGTCAACAGCATGGAATGTTATTCACTACTGGTTTTAAAAATACAGTGGCATTACAGGCTAGTAAGTATATACAATGTTCTTTAAGGCATTGTTTGGGAGACCTATTTCCGACCGGGATCCATATAGGTGGGTTGGGAATTTGAACTAAAATCCTAGCCCATCGATGTGGATAGGCCGGATTGTGCCAAACCAAACAAAGACTAAAGGGGGGCTGATAAGGATCAGAATTCCCCATGCATGATATTTTTAATTTTTGCAATGACCATGCATGTGAGTTTAACTGTTGAACATAGAAAACGTTACCATTATACCCGAACATTTTAACGTATGAATTCTTAGAAAATTTATTACTTTAAATCATAGATTTCCCAAGATGGTGAGCTGGATTGCGAAGAGTTTCGGCTTACGATTAGCTCGACCACCGGGGTGACCATAAAGCTCGTGACGCTCAGACCTAAGGCGGATGCGCTGCGTATGAAGGTCGTGTTTGAGAAGCGGTTACGACCAATGATAACATTTGCAATTATAATAAGAAAAACAAGAATGGCGGGAAACAAAGAACGTTTTTATTGAATTTCAAAGGAATAGAGGTTACACATAGAATTTCCGAAGTTGGTCTATATTCCACGAGCTAGAGAGCTCTCTGCCATCGGGCATCGCTAGCCGGTAAGCCCCCGTGCGATCTGTTGAAACGACTCTATAGGGGCCCTCCCACGGCGGGGATAACTTGTTGGTGTTGGACGAGCTCTGGATTCGTCTTAGAGCTATATCCCCAACAAGGAGCTTCCTAGGTCGTCTGCGACCGAGACGCATGTCTGCGAAGAGCTTGCGTAATGCGTTGATCGTGAGCAAAGGCACGGCATCTTACTTCTTCCGTGAGGGTAAGGTCGAGAGACCGTTTGCTCAAGTCGACATGGTCGACTGTCGACTCTGGCAGAGCCTGAAGCGCCACCTCGGGAGGCGGGGCGGCGCCAAGATCAACACGAGCTAGAAGGGTGGACCCGCCGCCGGCCGACCGGGTACGGATGGGCCATAAGACGGTGGGAAGTTCGTCCACCTGTGTCTTGCCGCATTGCTCGAGCTCATCTGCGACTTCGCTTGACGCCTCGACAATCCGTCTGCTGGCACTTCGGCGACCCGTTGCTTTGAGGGTGAGCCACCGAGGCAAAGCATACTTTGGTGCCAAGGTCCTCGCAAAATTCACAAACAATATTTGGTAAGCTGTGGTACCATTGTCGATGATAATTTTGCATGGAACCCCGCACTGTGACCACGAACAGACGGAAAAACCGAGCAAATGCCGGCGGTGATGGTCGAGACCGGTTCACCGATCCACTTGGTGAAGGTGTCGATGGCCACTTAACAAGAACTTCCTTCCCCCAACCACCTGAGGAAAAGGGCCGAGGATATCCAAATTTCTGTGTCGAGAAAGGCCGAGCAAGTGGAATAGTTCGAAGGCGTCGATGCCGGTGCGACTTCCGGGCGTGGAACTGGCATGCTCGGCAGACACGAACAATCTCACGAGCATCTTCAAGCGCCGTTGGCCAGTAATACCCCATACGGAAGGCTTTGCCGACCATCGTCCTGTATGAAGAATGTGCTCCACAAAGGCCTGAGTGAATGTCGTTTAGTAGGTACTTACCCTCCTCCACGGAGATGCACCGCGTTAAGATGCCGGAAACATTTCTCCTGTAGAGCTTCCCCTCGACAAGCATGTATAGACTTGCCCGGCGCTTGATCCGGCTCCTCTCGGCAGGGTCGGGTGGTAGGTCGCCCCGCGCAAGGAAACTATGAATGGCTTCGGCCCAGGGGGGAAAACCTTCGACCACAGCAAGCAGGACCTCTTGATCGGAGACTGACGGGGCTGCCAACGTCTCCAGGATAACGTCGGGTGGGATGTCGTCGGAGGAGGAGCCAAGCTTGGAGAGGAAATCCACACTGGAGTTATCCCTCCTGGGGATGTACCTGAGCTCTAAATTATGGAACCACTTCTCCATCTTGCGCTCCTCGGCGAGGTACTTGGCCATCGAGTCTCCCGAGCACTGGTAGTCCTTGTTGAACTAGTTGATGACAAGCTGGGAGTCGCCCTTCATGACCAGTCGACGTACGCCCAGAGCCTTGCAAGCTCGTAAGCCCGCCAGGAGGGCTTCGTACTCCGCCACATTGTTGGTCGCTGGGAACTCGAAGCGAACCACGTACCTCAATTGGTCGCCTCGTGGGGTTAGGATAAGGATCCCAGCCCCCGAGCGTTTAAAGGACCTTGAGCCGTCGAGGAATATGACCCAGGGTTTTTCCTCTTCGGCATGAAGTTCGAGAGTAGGCTGCGACGTTGCTCGACCACGAAGTCCGCGAGCACTTGCGATTTTATGGCCGTGCGAGCCACGACACTGAACGCTTAACGCCGCCACTCCATGGCCCATTTGGCGATTCGTCCGCCACCCTCCGGGTTCTCAGATGTCCCCGAGCAGAAGTTGCTCGACGACCACGAGTGCGCTTGGAAATAATGCCGAGCTTGTAGAAGCCATGAGGAGAGCATACAACAGCTTTTGTACCTGCGGATAGCGCTCCTTGGGGCCGTGCAAGACCTCGCTGACATAATAAATTGTGTCTTCTTTGAGATCTCCGTTCGCCACCGGATCGGCATCGACAGCGTGAAGCGGTGGTCGCAGGTAGAGAAGCAACTTCTCACCAGTTGTGGCGTCAGAAGGAGAGGTGGGGACGAGATATACCTTCAGTCGTCGGGCGACGCCGCGCCTCGAGTCCACTCAAAGCCCCGTGCTTGTGCAGGTCCGAAGAATGGGAGCCCACGCCGCCAAGCCTCGAGATGAACTCGCTGAGGCGCTATGCGGCCGGTGAGGCTTTGCACCTGCTTGATCAAGGTTGGGGGCGCCATCTTCTCGATCGCCTCGATCTTCTCTGGGTTCAGACCAACCCCTGAGCCCCCGATCATGTAGCCGAGCACCTTACCGGATGCCGCGCCGAACACGCACTTCTTAGGGTTGAGTTTGATATTGTGCCTGTTCAGATTAGCGAAGGTTTCCTCGAGGTCATGAACGTGGTTGCCTTCAGAGAGGCTCTTGACTATAATATCGTCCACGTAGACCTCGAGGTTCCGCCCGATCTGCGGCTCGAACGTCCTGGTCATCAGACGCTGAAAAGTGGCCCTCGCATTGCGCAGCACCAAATGACATGGTCGTAACAATAGGTGCCAAATGGCGTGATGAAGGCCGTCTTGTTTCGCCATCGACCGCCACTTGATCGGTGATAACCCGAGTAAGCGCCCGTAAAGCTCAACATCCGGCATTTGCGGTGGAGTCGACGATCCGGTCGATGCAAGCGGGAAGTTGTCCTGCAAGCCGAAGTTCAACCCCGTATGGTCGACGACATTCTCCACTTTCCGCCTTTCTTCCGAACGATGACCGGTTGGCCACCACTCGAGTAATCAATTTCCGGATGAACCCAGCCTTCAAAAGCTTGTCAAGGTTCTCCTTGATGACTGCGACCTTCTCCGGAGAAAAGCGACGCAGCTTCTCGAGCACAGGTCGGGAGCCGGATCCCACCTGCAATTTGTGCTCGATCACCACTCGAGACGCCAGCATGTCCGCTGGTTCCTGCTTAATATACCCTTGTTGGCGCTGGCGAAGGTGACGAGCTCGAAGTTCCTATTTGGAACTCAACCCGCCGAGACATGAATGCACTTGGTCGGGTCGCTCTCATCGAGCGGTACGGCCTTTGTCGCTCCACTGGGCTGGATCGCCGCCTTCTGGCGAGCATTCTTCTCCGCTGCTTCCGACCGCATTGGGGTAGCATGCTAGCGAGCCAAAGCCTTGGTCTGCAGCCGTGCGCGCCACCAGGTCGCCGCGCCGTGATGACACCGTTAGGGCCAGTACTTCATGCACCGGCTATAGTGGTTGGCGGCCATGAACTTGACCAAGGCGGGTCGCCCGAGGATGGCGTTGTACGGGAGGTCGCCCTCGACCACCTCGAAGGTGACCAGCTCGGTGCGGAAGTTGTCCGAGCCGCCGAAGGTAACGGGCAAGACCACCTGCCCCAGGGGAATGGTCGAGCTCCCGGGCACGATCCCGAAGAAGGGAATTGCAACATTCTTGATCTTCGATCGAGGAATCAGATCCGGTCAAGCGCCTCGCTAAAGCAAGTTAAGAGAGCCGCCGTCGACCATGACGTGACCGATCGGTGTTGCCGATGGTCGGGGTCACGACCAAGGCGGTCTTCAGGTCTCGGGCCATACCTGGGAGAGCGTCCTCTGGATTGAAGGTGATGGTGGCCCCAGACCACTTGTAGGGCTGCTCGATGGGCTTCCCAGCGGCGACCTGGTAGATGGTCCGCGCGGTGGCCTTGACTCGCGCCGTCCGCAGGCCGACGAGCCACCGAAGATGACATCGATCCGGCGCCACCTTTGCCGAACTCCAAATCGAGGTCGTCGTGTTCGCGCCAAGATTCACCCGGTCGGGCTGGTCGTCCTCTTTCGGGAGAACGGGCATCTCACCCCGCCCATCATAGAAAGCGCCCAGCTTACTCGCCATACCCGCAGTTCGCAGTCGTGGCTGGCTGCCTGCGGAATAAGCGTAACTTTGCTTCGCCATATCCTGCGGCGGCCCCTCGCGCCGAGCATCGGTCCATGAGGTCCGGATTGTTGGCCCTCTGCTGGGGTGGTTCTTCGCTGGTGAGGTCGAGGTCGACCTTGGCGAGGCTTAGAGTCCTCTCGAGCTTGACTCGACTCGAGGACTCGCGCTTAGCCATCCGCTGAAACGACACCATGTAGTCCACCGCCGCCTCGCGATTGCACTTCCGCTTCTTGGAGGCGGTGCCGTGGTCGGCGCCCCTGGAGTTGGAAGGACCGGCTTCTGTTTGGTTCAGACCAAGCTTGCCTTGGTCGTAGTCGCGTTTCCAGCGGACGGCGTCATCGCGTCACAGAACGCCCGCCATGCGCGAAAAAGCTTTTTGACGCTGAGCATCGATGTGATCTCCAGGTCCTCGGTGAGGTGTCGATCGCGGACCCCGAACTTGAAGGCCTTGATGACGGCCTCGTCGGAAATGCTCAGGATCAGGTTCCTCGTGCGGATGAATCGCCGCACGGTCGCCAGAGCGGCTCGTTTCTGCGTTGGATGACACGATCCAGTCCTTCTCTCCCCGCCGCCGTAATAACTTTGGAAGTTGGGCGAAGGGCATTCGATTTGGCGCCATGACACGAAGGAGCCAGCATCCGTTAAAAGCCGTGCTTTCGCGCCCGCCGGGACGGTCGGAAGGTAGTTTGCCATCACGAAGCTCGTCCTCCCGCCGCCAGATAGCGGTCGAGTAGATGGACAAGAACTCGTCCGGGTTCTGGTCCCGTCAAACGCTTCGATCAGCATGGCTTGAACCGAAGCCGCCACCGTACACGCACGAAGGTCGCCGAGTACGCCATGTACCGAGGTCGATAGGTGCACGCTGGTGCGTGGTCATCGCCGACCGGATCCTCGCCGCCGCCGGATTCGTGAGTCAAGGCGCCCGGCGCCCGACCTCCGCCGGAACGACCATGGTGTCGAGCACGGAATCACCGGTGGTAACGCAGCGATCTCGACCACTGGCGCCGAGCGGAACGCCCCGGAGAGGTCCGAGACCGCCGCCACGACTTCGTGTGGCTTGGCTTGGGCCTGGTCCTGGTTGACGCGGTGCCCGTGGGACGCCGCCGGCTCGTGTCAAAGCCTCGCCCCAGCCCTTTGCCCGGAGCTACCTCTCAAGCAGAGGCGTCCGACGCGGTGACGGCGTGGACGTGTTATCGTTACTTCTCGGGAGCGGGTCCCCGAGTGTTTACTTTGTCAGCGGAGGTGCGACTCGTCGCAGCCCGGTCGAAGTTCTTTGGCGTGGCTCGACTAAAGAGCTCGACTCGCTCTATCGGGTCAGCCATGACCGAAAGCGATAAGCAGGAGGCGCCCCGTAGGAGGGAGCTCGGGCGGCTCGAAGACATCTTGGCCTTCTCTCGGCCTCCAGCCGGAGAGCGGTTATGGCTTGGTTGATGGCAACCTGCACCATCCGGCGAGCGTCTTCAGGGGTCTGCGGATCATGGTCATCCGCATCTCCCTCGGCGCCTTGACCGTCCGCCACCAGAACGTGCTGCTCGAGCGGTGGCGACGAAGGAGTGAACAGGGACACGGAGTCAGAGTCCGAGCCCGAGGAAAATCCATCGATGAAGGGCGCCATGCTCCTGGGATCCTGGTGTCGTTCCTACGAAAGAGCAAAACAATCAGGCCCCACGGTGGGCGCCAGCTATCGACGATCTGGATCGCCAACCGCAAGAAGTGAGGTGGGGGTCAGTGTGTTATGGGACCCGAGCTGCGTTTCGCTCGAACGGAGGAAGAAAACGGACGTGACGATGGTTGGAGCAAGACGACAACGAGCACGAGACAAGGGTTTATACAGGTTCGAGCCCTTGTGAAGGTAATAGCTCTACTCCAGTCGCCTTGCGGCGGTGATTCTTGTTATATCGGGTGTGGAAGTGTTTACAACTCAAGACAAGAATGGTGATTCCTAGCTCGAGCTGCCAGGTGTAATTGTTTTCTTCAGGTTTGTGCATCTCCGGCCTTTATACATCCCTCTCGTAACCGCCAGAGAAATTAGATCGTGGCCCTTAATGCGCATTAAGGGCCGTTTAAATCGCTCCGGCTTGTTGCAAGACTCTGCACCACCCGTGAGACCACGCCTTGGTAATCGCCGATAAATGCACGCGTCGATCCAAGGAAAACAACGACCCGAGCAAAGGCAGGTTCGCACTCGAGGTCGTGCGGGGCTCGAACTCGAGGTCGTGCGGGATCTCGAACTCAAGGTCGTGCGGGACTTTCGAACTCGAGGCCGCGCGCACCCAAAAGCACAAGCCCCTCGGCCGAGCAAGGGCGTGACCGGGGGGTCGCCGAGTTAAGGGCATGCTGACTGTGCACCGTCCGGCCAAAGGATTGTCCAGACTCCAACACTACTATAGATCAAGGCTATCCGCAACCCCCTATCATCGCCGGTAGGCCTGCCGGTAAAGGATAATATTATCACCGCCGGTTCTAAATTCAACGGCAAGGATAATATTATCACCGCCGTTTTAACCTCAATGGCAAATGATAAGAATAGTATAATTTTCCACACGAATGGAGGCAATATCATTGCGGTTTAGAGAGAGCCAGAAGTGATAATAAAATATCACTACCGGTTTATATAAAAACCGTAGTGATTTATCACCGCCGTTTTTGTTTTTAACCGGCGATGATAGACCATTTTCACCGCCAGCTTTTACTCTAGAATGGCAGAGATATTATCGTTCCCCAAATTAGTTAAGATACGTAATATATCAAAGCATAATTAGTTAAAAATAGAACATATTAAACATGTAACATTTTATTCCGAATTACATATCGCAAGAGAACAATTTTATTCCGCATTACATATTTAGTCCTAATTTTATATACAAAATATAACGGCCAACGGCTTTTAACCATTTGAAACCCAAAATGGCGCAAACTATATCCAAAAGTCGTCGTCATCCTCCTCCTCGTCGCCGGAGCTACTGCCGAATGACCGATCGTAGTTGCGGCGGTGCTCCTCCTCCTCCGAATCCGATTCAGTGGCGGAGTTGGTCTTGCCCCAACGCCGTAGGATATCGCCGCAGCCACTGTCGTCGTCGTCACCCTCCTCCTCCTCCTCCTCTTCCACCTCCTCCGCCTCCTCCTCCTCCTTCTCCTCCTTCTTCTCTGGCAGCGGATCAGTGCTTTGCCCAGTACGTGCTCGCTTCTTGGGTGGGGCCATTCTTGCAGCAATGGTGGATTGTGAGGAGCACCACAGATTGAGGTGTTGCACATTATATAGAGGAGGAATGGGGAAGAGCGACGGTTGGCAGAGGAATGGGGAAGCGCAACAGTTGCCAAAATGGGGAAGCGCAATAGTTGGCAGAGGAATGGGGAAGAACGACGGTCGTAGGCGGCGGGAGTTGAAGGTTCATATTATCACTGCCGGTTCTAACTTAAAGCCGGCAGTGATGATATTATCATTGCCGGTTCTAACTTAAAGCCGACAGTGATAATATTATCCTTTGGGTTGTAAGTTAACGGCGATGATAAGAACAAAGTATGTATAATCGCAATCGATAAAGTCATTTGGGTGGGAACCGACCTAATATCACTGCCGGATTTAGATAGAGAACTGGCAGTGAATGTATTAGTGTCGGTTGAACAATGTAACCGGCAGTGATAAAGTCAAATGCGCGGGAAATGGTAGCCATATCATTGCTGGTTTTTGAGATAGAACCGACAGTGATATATTACTGCCAGTTCAAGAGAATAAACCGGCAGTGATAATATGGCACTATATATACCCTGGCTCCCTTGCCCATGCTGTCCAGAATAGAGAGGGGCTCTATTCTTGCTCGATTAGGGTGGAGAGGGCTAATTTTTGCTCTCAAATTTCGTAATTTGTCATTTCTAACCGATCTAAGGTTTGTATATTGTTTAGTTGGATATTACGCTCTATATTGTTGTTGGTTGTGATCGTAATTATTGATTGCCTAGTCAACACAATTAGATTTGTAATCTGAGTTTAGATTTGAAATTACCAACTTTTATATGTATAGTAATTGCATTTAATACGTTGATTGAATTTAAATGTGGTTAATAAGTTGGTTGTGATCGTAATTATTGATTGCTTAGTCAACACAATTAGATTTGTAATCTGGAGTTTAGATTTGAAATTACCAACTTTTATATGTATAGTAATTGCATTTAATACGTTGATTGAATTTAAATGTGGTATCACTTCATAATTAACTATTGTTTAATGTAAATACTTAAAATTATTTCTTTATTTCGTATGTTAATTTAATACTTTATAAGTATTGTAAATTTGTCGGACGGACCATTATATATAACTAATAGCAATTATTTAATTGATTTAACAATCGAGATTTGGATATAGATTTATATATAACTAATAGCAACCACGTACCAGGCAAACGTTCATCAATAACCATGAAGGTCGGATCGTAACTTAGTTGTATAATTAAAGATATGCTTTTTGTTTTGTATGAAGGTCAAGCTTCAATTTATAATATATAAACATTTTGTACGAAGGACATGCTTCAATTTGTAATGTATGGAGTATTGATTATTATAATCATCCAGAAATAGTAAATGTCGAATGGATGAAAAGATATATAATTGATGTGAAAAGGCCATGCATAAAAGAATTATGTTCGTCATCCAATACTCCTTGATAAAATAGTACTGAAATGAGAGAAGAGGAGACAATAGTACTCAAATTTGTTGGACGGACCATTATATATAACTAATAGCAATTATTTAATTGGTTTTACAATCGAGATTTGGATATAGATTTACATGTAATGAAAATTTCTAGATTAATTAGCACTACATAACAAATTAAATGTACAAAACAATTTGTGAGCACTTATTGATTTATTGAGATTTTATTTGTTGTAAATATTTGTAGATGGATCGAAGATGGATGTATGAAGCGGACCATCGCGATAGAGAGTACTTTAACGGTGTGACTAGTTTTCTGAGTGCGGCTGCGACGTACAAGTAAAATCAGCTGATGGACTATATTTGTTGCCCATGCATCGATTGCAAGAATGAGAAGCAATTTTGAACCTTGAGGCGATCCGTGCACACTTGCTTCAAGGGTTTCAAGCCCGCCTATACCGCTGGACCGAGCACGTGAAGATGAGATTGTGCGTGAAGGGCATCGATTGATGATGATGAAGACAACGACTCGATCGCGGTGGAAAATACGTTCGTCGACACCCATGAAGAGACATTCATCGATAACCATGAAGATGATCTAGAATAGATGTTGCATGATGGGGAGGAGGACCTCACGAGTGAAAGGGATTTTCGAAGTTTCACAAGCATGGTAGAGGATTCTACAACACCCTTGTACCCAGGCTGCAAAGAGGAGTTCAAAAAGCCGCATGTTGTGCTTACGCTGCTGCAGTTGAAGGCAAGCAATGGTTGGTCCGATAAGAGTTTCACAGAGCTGTTAGGTTTTTTCGAGATGTCCTTCCAGAGGGTAACGTGTTGCCGCAACCACGTTTCAGGCCAAGCAGTTGTTTGTCTGCTGGGACCGGAAGTCGTAAAATACACGCATGTCCAAACGATTGCATATTGTATCGCAATGAGTTTGCAAATTTGGATGCATGTCCCATTTGCAAGGCATCTCGGTATAAGCGGGCGATGACGATATCGAGGCGCATGTAAGAAGAAAAGACCTCCGACCAAGGTGGTGTGGTATTTCCTATAATCCCCGTCTCAAGCGCGTGCTTATAACAAAAGGCATGCTCAATTGCTGTGATGGCATGCCGAGGAGCGTAAAAAGGATGGAATGCTTAGACACCCTACTGACTCCGCGCAGTGGAGGAATATCGATAGAAAATACAAGAAACACTTTGCATATGATATGAGGAATATAAGGTTCGGACTCAGTACGGATGAGATGAATCCTTTCGGCAACATGAGTAGTCGTCATAGCACTTAGCCGGTGACTTTATGTATTTACAACTTTCCTCCTTGGCTTTGCATGAAGCGGAAGTACATTATAATGCCGTTACAGATCCAAGGGCCGAGCCAACTTGGCAACGATATTGATGTGTTCCTCAAACCACTGGTTGAAGATCTTCTGGTATTGTGGAACGACGGTGTACGGGTATGGGATGAGTACAAAAGAAAGAACTTCATGCTACGGGCGTTGTTGTTCGTAACCATCAATGATTACCCTGCTCTTGGCAATCTTTCGGGCCAGACTATAAAAGGATTCAATGGATGTGCATTGCATGGGTGATACAGGGCCGTGGCTGAAATATTGTTGAAAAATGTGTTACATGCGGCATCGTAGGTTCCTTCGCAAGGACCACCCGTATCGCAACAACAAGAGAGCTTTTGACAGTACAAAGGAGACTGGTTCAGCTCCGAAACATCGCAACGGCAAAGAGATATTTGCGGTCATAAAGGATATTAAAATTATCCATGAAAAGGGAGCCGGAAGTACATCAGTCCCAAGTTCCGGTGATATAGCTCCTTTGTGGAAAAAGAGATCAGTATTTATGGACCTACTTTATTGGCAGCACCTGGATGTTCGACATGCTATTGATGTCATGCATATAGAGAAAAACGTGTGTGACAACTTGCTTGGTATTTTACTAGAAATACCTGGCAAAACAAAAGATACACTGAAGGCACAGATGGACCTGAAAGATATGAAACTCAGGAAGGAGCTGCATTATGAAGACCTGGGTCAAGGAAAAAAGTGCCTTCCCGCAGCTTGCTACACTTTAAGCAAGATTGAGAAAATTAGCGTGTGTGAGTGCTTGCACGGAGTCAAAGTTCCGTCCGGTTATTCTGCCAACATAAAGAGGCTAGTCTCAATGAAAGACTTGAAATTAGTTGGTATGAAGTCTCATCATTGCCACGTGATGATGATACAGATGCTTCTTGTAGCAATTAGGGGTGTTCTGCCAGAGAAAGTGCGAGACCCAATTATAAAGTTGTGTTCATTCTTCAACGCGATTTCACAGAAGGTCATCGACCCATTGAAACTGGATAAGCTACAGTAAGACGTGATCCACACTCTATGCCGGCTTGAGATGTGCTTCCCTCCATCCTTCTTCGATATTATAGTCCATCTCATTGTTCATATTGTGAAAGAGATACAGTTTCTTGGCCCTGTGTTTCTACATCAGATGTACCCTTTCGAGAGGTTCATGGGGGTTGTGAAGAAATATGTTCATAATCGACATCGGCCGGAAGAGTGCATTGCCAAAGGTTGGGGAACCGAGGAGGTCATCGAGTTTTGCATCGATTACATGGATCTCAAATCGATTGGTGTGCCCGTATCTCGCCACGAGGGGAGGCTACAAGGGAAAGAGACACTAGGTCGAAATCAATCCGTATAAATGATCGTGCTTCATTCACGCAAGCACATTTTACGCTTCTACACCAATCGGTAGAAGCGCCCTCAGATGTCGACATGCACAAGAACATGCTACGAAGACAAAACCCATGTAAGTCTGAGGTTTGGATCGTGAGAGAGCACAGAGATAACTTTGGAGATTGGTTGCTTAGACACATAATGCATACGCGAGAGAAAGTGCGCCAATTGAGAGCGCCGCTAAGGGACCATCATATACAATTTTGACATTTGAAGGATATGACATCAATGGATATACATTTTATACGAGAGCACAAGATAACAAGAGCACCAACCGTAATGGGATCCGTGATAGATGCCTATGACACCAATGGCAATATGCGACGCATTCACTGATTCATAGAAGAGATTTGGGAGCTTGACTATGGGCCTTTGAAGGTCCCCCTCTTTCGTGCCGATGGGTCAGGCTACCTAGGGCGTGAACATCGACAAGTACAAGATTACTACCGTGGACTTCAAACACGCCGGATACTGAGAAGAACCATTCGTATTGCTAGTGCCGTTACACAAATTTTCTTTGTAAGGGATCCAGCTAACAAGGAACGCTACGTGGTTCTTCAATCAAAAAGAAGGATTGTGGGAATTGAGAATGTAGTCGACGAGGAAGACTATAACCAGTTTGATGAGCTTCCTCCTTTCGGTGAGAACATCGACCTAGGTCTCATGGAAGACATAGAGGAAGCTATATACATACGCCGCGATCATAACGAAGGTCGGATTGTAACTTAGTTGTGTAATTAAGGATATGCTTTATTTTGTATGAAGGTCAAGCTTCAATTTGTGATATAAACATTTTGTACAAAGGACATGCTTCAATTTGAAATATATGGAGTATTGATTATTATAATCATTCAGAAATAGTAAATGTCCAATGGGTGAAGATGAGATAGTAAGAGCAAGTTTTTATTGATTATTCCTAATTAACTGAAATTTTAAATAAAACAAAAAAGGAAGTCCTTGCCGCGGCAAAAAGTCCTTGCCACTTCTACCACCGCGCCACTTCTGCCACAACAGTGGTGCCGCGAACATCAGTGCCGGTTGACAAACAAGAACAGCCACAAATAAAACACAAGGAATTTCACGGGCAGTACCATGAAAACATCACTGTCGGTTTATAATGACCCGGCAGTAATAGTTACATATCACTGCCGGGTCACAAATGCCCGGCACTAAAAATTCATCATCGCCGTTCGTAACCGATGCGATGATGAATTTTAGTGTCGCATTTGTGACCCTAGCAGCGATATGTAACTATTATCGCCAGTCATTATAAACCGGTAGTGATATTGAATATTAGTGCCGGGTCTATAACAAGCCAGTAGAGATAATATATCACTGCCGTTCACTTCTTTCAACCGCAGAATAATCTTCCCTACTTATACGCTTCTTTCCGACTTAGCCATTTCCGCACTTAGCCATTTCAGAATTCGTTTGGAGTTCTTACAGGCGCCTAGCCGCAAATCCACTCGTCGTGCGGCCCTCCTGTGGTCTCTCCTCCTCGCGGCGACCCCTCCCGGCTGCCCTCTCAAGGGCGGCCGCCTCCCGCTGCCCTCCTGCAGTGGCCCCTCCTCGCCGGCCCTCCTGCGCGACCGCTCCCAGCCGCTGGCCCTCCTGCGGTGACCCCTCCCGCGTCGGTAAGCTCATGATATTGTTGGCGATGTTGTTGCTCTGTGATGTAGAACTAGGGTTCTTGATGCTGTTGCTCTGTGATGATTCTAGGGTTCTCGATGATACTGTTGCCTCTAGCGTTGCGTTGCTCTGTGATGATTCTAGGAATGTCATAATTCTAGGGTGCTTTGTGATGATTCTAGGAACTAGTCTCTATTTTGGCCATGGCTCCCATGTATGATTGCTTGTTTCAAGCTAGAAACAGAAACACATGTTCAGAAAGTATATCATGAAGCTGCAGTCTCTATGTGATGATATGTGCTATCTTTTTGCTCTGTCGATGCCTACGTCCAGCTTGTTATCGACAGTGAATTCAGTAATACTCCTGGGAGGATCTTGTGAATTGTTGGATAATTGCAAGGATTCTCAGAGTAGTAATCGTGATCTCAGAATTTGTTTTTGGATCCTATTTGTTAGAACATTTATTCTCAGAGTGTGTTCATCTATTCAATAGATTTTGTAGCCATGAATTGTTCTCTACTCGTGTTAAGAGTTTGTTCTTGTGGTTAATTTGTATTAAGAGTTCGTGTCAATAGATTTTGTAGCCAAAAAAGAATATTAGGCTTGTTTAGTTGTTGTCAGTTAGTTCCTGTGTTAATTTTAGCTGCTAGTACTTGTCATAAATAATAAAATTTAAATGAGTACATAATTACCTCCATATTGCCATAGTAGTCATGATTCATTATATGAATGACATAATGTTGCTTTTATGTGATCTGCTGCCATATGTATCTTTATGTGTCGTTAGCAATGATAACAACAAGTATATGTCGAATCTGCAGGTGTTGTCGAGGGAGGTGCGCCAAGAGACAAAGGCCCAACTCGTATATTCTTTAGAATATTATTGCTTATTGCTCAATAAAAATAATGAATCATTCTTATTCACACTAATATGATTTTCAAAAAATGAAATAAGGTTATAAATCCATATCTAGAATGTTAATAGTCTATTCGATCATTCCATATCAACCAAACCGCCACCTGTTGTTTGAATTTGCATGCTCTCGATAGCCATGTTTTGGAATTTGCATGTCCTTGGTCAAGCCGGCAGAACCTTCTCTAAGGGTCGGCACCTTATGTCGCCGATAGGCTCGCAACGGTCGGCAACGCAACGCTGCACTGCCGGCCGTGGTGCGCCCATCGGCGACATAAGGTGTCGGCCCTTGAGAAGGTCCTGTCTAGTTTTGATCAGCACCTGCAAGTTCCAAAAGCATGGTTGCCAGGAGAGCATACGATACACTGGGTGAAGAAAGCCACGAGGTGACGTGCTTGGTTGACATGGAATGATCGCTTTGCTTTCTTTTGGTGTAATAGATTATTAACATTCTAGTTGTGGATTTATAATCTTATTTCATTTTTTGAAAATCATATTAGTGTGGAATAAGAATGATTCATTATTTTTTATTGAGCAAATAAGTATATGTGAATTGTCAATTGTATATGTATCATGTGTAAGTATATGTGAAATGTATAAGTATATGTGAATTGTCAATTGTATATGTATCATGTGTAAGTATATGTGAAATTGTATATGTTCTTTGTTACGCCTCCCTCCTGTCCCACGAAAGTAGGTTGTCAGAGGATAGATCCATGCATTAAGATTTTGAAATTTAGACCATTAATATATATGTACGCTCTAAAGATTATCTAACGATGACAAAATGGTGATTACGCCTTATATATGCACGACATTGATATATATGCTAAGATTCATCTCATGATTTTGTTAATTTAAAATTCTAGAAAACTTGCCACACATGGCCTCTCACAATGGACAAGTTGGGATGGCGCCGAGTCCATGGACCAAAGCCGAGCAAAGCTCCGACAGGGTTCCTCAACCTGGAACAAGTCGAGGCAACAAATGTACATGAGGTAAGTGTTTATTGGGATTCTTTCGTAGGATATGCTTCCCGATGAAATTAGAGCAGAGCCAAATGACTAATAAAACAATCAAAATGCAGGGTCAGACATCTAGTGCACCGAGCCAGCGTCGTGGACGAGGTCCCAGCAAGATGTGCACAGGTGAACGAAAGGTGATAGTTGAGATTAATGATGTCAGAGAACCAGCTATACCCGCGTCATTGCTTGGCCCATATCGGACAGCATGCGGGGTCCTGGCTAGAAATAATGTGCCCATCACCTACAAATCATGGACACGTCAGCGTGATTTCCCGTCGTATGTTCCCGATGCCATCAAGGAAACATTGTGGAAAGAGTTGACAGCGAAGTTTCAGTTTCCCGAAGATCAGTTGGAGCTTGCCAGGAAACGTGCACTAAGCGTTATGGGAACTGCATGGAAGAACTGGAAGACAAAGCTGAATAAGGAGTATGTCAAGAAGGATCGAACATCGGATTTTAATAGATACCCGAGGTTACAGCAATTTTGGGATGAATTCGAGCAATTTAAGAAATCTGATGAAGCCCAGGCTATCAGCCAGCAGAACAAGGCAAATTCGGACAAGAACATTTACCCCCATGTGCTAGGCACCGGTGGCTACGTGAGGAAAGTACCCAAGTGGGATGCACGGGAAGAATAGCTAACACTTAGTGGAGTTGTTACTGCGACGCCTCACATGGCCCCAAGATCGGAAATCTTGGTCGCTAAGTAGGGAGCTACTCTATCGGATGATAGCAAATTAAGCTTCGTGGTTTAAAAAGACGAGGAAATCTGAGAAAGATCGCAGATGCCCACTCCGAAACTATTGAGGGCTCCTTCCTACCAAGAAGGGAGGACGACGAGCTAACACACGCCTTGGGTAATAGGGAGCACCCTGGTCGCACCAGAGGGGTTGGCTTGGTGCCCTGGAAAGTAGCATTCCCAGATGATGCCTATATGTACAAGCGACCAAAGAAATCCAGACAACAAATGTTGGATGACTGTGTACGAGAAATAGAAGACCGGATGCACAAAAGGGAAGTCGAATTTGAAGAACAGATGAAAATGATGCGAGAAATGGTAACAAAGGTCCTTAGCGAACGTCAGTCACATGACGTAGGTCACCAGCACGAAAGTCCCGCCGGGGTTCTCAAAAGCAGCCAAGCGTCCGCTAACCCTCCTAAAGAGGACTCAACATGTAGTTTCCCTGTGGACAAAATCATAGAGCCGACACACTGCAGTCTGCACCTGCCCGTAGCGAACATTACCATCAAGGTGGCTAAAGGGATGGCTTGGCCACGCAACGAGGGGCAGATGTTGCATAACCGCCCAATTCCTCAGGGATACGCCAGAGTTTCAGTTCACAGCGTGCTTCACAGATACCGCAAAGTGGTGGTTGAGATCCAGGGCGAGGAGGGGCAAAGTCTTGGACAATGCATGGACACATTCATCGCGTGGTGCAAGTGTTATATAAAGTTTGCCTCAGAAGATGACAACGACGATGATCTTAACAACGATGACGAGGCGGAGTCTCCATCTAGGAACAGTCTAATGGAAGACGCGGTGCTACTCTAGCCGAAAACAAAATTTTTCTACCGCGAACACCCAGGAATCATGCGAGTCAAAGATCATGGAGCATTACCCTTGGAGCACGTTAGCAGCGGAAGTAGAGTGGGTGAAGCCTCCTCGCTGCGTTCAAGCAATCTTGACGTAGTCGAACGTATTCCGATCGCCGGCCGAGTGCTTTCGCCGAGTGGTCGCTGACCGCCGAGTACTTGCCGAGTGATCGCCTGAGTCCTTGACGTCTCCTCGCCGTGGGTGCACGACGCAGCGGATGTAGATGTGCACGCGCAGGTTGGAGAGGGTGAAACCGATCGCCGATCAGCGCCGAGGACAGATGCAACGACGCCTCTACGGTATCCACACGTCCAGGGATGGAACATCGTGCGCCGGTGTGCTAGCACCACGCGCGCGACGGCTAGGGTTTCTGGCAGGGGTAGAGGTCGATGGCTAGGGTTTCGTGGTGGGGAGAACCTCATGGCAGCACACCCCCATGCCCCTTTATATAGAGTGCACTAACGGGCCTTCTACAATAGAAGCCCATTAGACTCACGCTAATGGATCTTCTACAAGAGAAATCCATTAGGGACGCCAGAGGATCCAAATCCGTGTAAACCCACTAATGGATCCAATCCATCGACATGATCCAACCCGTTAATGTGTGACCCGTTAGGTTCATGCTAAACGGCCATGGCCCTAGAAACCTCTTTTTCCGCACCATCGACAACAAGGGTTCCTAGCAGACATGTTGTCCCCCGATGCACGAGTGATCGATCGCTGAACCTTGATATACTCATATACCAATCCTTTTGCCACGCGATACCACCAAGCTCAAGGCAAGATGCGTGCCATCCTTGTGATAGCTCGACCCATTCACTCGCCAATGTAATGGATATAATTCGTGATTAACACTTTAATCACTTTGGCATGGCCATGCACTTTTCCTTATCCATCCACACCGAGGGTCCCAGAGATATCTCTCCGCTATCAAGGAGGGCAAATTCCATCTTGATCTCTTATGTCTCACGCCATGTTTCATGGCATACCCGTAAGCTAACTTTATAACTCCCCTGCTACGGAGAAGCGTTTGATAGCCTCAAAGTATACATTACACATGCCGAGAATCAATAAGGATCTCGTGTCAAAGGATCGATAAGTATACCACTCGAGACTACATCCCGATGGCACTTCTAAGATAACAATCTCATCGGTGTCTCGGTGGGTCTATCCAACCCCATGTTCTCTAACATGTGCCCACATTATTGATTTGACATCTCCATATCTATGGTATGTGAAACATTACCATCAATCAATACATGTGCCGGTCGATCAAGATTGTCCCACATAATGATATGTGACCAGGGATCGTTTAGAATAATATCATATAACCAATATGTTTCACAATTAAGTCATACTCAATGAACAAAGGAATGACATTTATTCATGAAACTGATAAGTACATGAACACAGACATATGATACAATCATCTCATATGATCGCCTCTAGGCATATCACCAACAATCTCCCTCTTGCACTAGAGTGCATCATGCAAGTATCTAATACCCATGGTTTTGTGTGTGCCTCATGCTTCTTGCATGAAGAGATTTTGTCAAGGATCTGCGACATTCAGATCCCGTGCACTTTGCATATCTTCACATCTCCTCTATCGATGATCTCTGATGAGGTGATAACGCTCGATTATGTGTTTGGATTTTTGGTGAGACCTAGGCTCCTTCGCTTGTGCAATGGCACCACTATTGTCACAATAGAGGTCCATCGACAGATGCACTAGCTACAACTCCCAACTCGTAAACAAATTTTTCGATCCAAATGCCTCCTTTGCGCTTGAAGTCGCAATATACTCACCTTCACCGTGGAATCACCATCGCCTCTTGCTTGAACTTTTCCATTTCACCGCCCCACCATTGAGATGTAACACAAAACCGATTGCGATCGAGAATCATCTTTGTCGGTTTGAAGCTAGCGTCGGTGTAACCCTTTACAACCAGCTCTTCCTCTCCTCCAAAGACCAAGAACATGTCCTCAGCCCTACTTAAGTATTTGAGGATGTTCTTCACAAATGCCAGTGACTTTCACCCGGTTTGATTGATACTTTCAGAACACTTAGAGCATATGATACATCCGACGTGTACATAACATGGCATACATGATGGATCCAATAGCGGAGGCATATGGAATCACACTCATTTTCTTTTGCTCATCGTGTTGAAGCACATCGAGTCTTGCTTAGATGAATGCCATGCGACATTGGCAAGAAACCCTTCTTAGAATCTTGCATATTGAACCGCTTTTAATATTTTATCAATGTATGTACTTTGGCTTAATCCATTAGCCTTGTCGATCTATCTCTATAGATCTTTATGCCCAAGATGTAGGTCGCTTCTCCTAGATCCTTCATCGAGAAACATTTTCTCAAATAAGATTGAACGACTTCAAGCATTGGAATATCGCTTCAAACAACAATATGTCATCTACATATAAGATTAGAAACACAAGTGCGCTCCCACTAGCCTTCTTGTAAATACAAGGTTCTTCTTCAATCTTGATGAAGCCAAACTCTTTAACCGCTTCATCAAAACGAAGATTCCAACTCCGAGATGCTTGCTTCATCCAGAATAGACTTCAAGCTTGCATACCTTGCCAAAGATCGCTTGGATCGACAAAACCTTTAGGTTGTGTCATGTACACATCCTCACTTAGGTTTCCATTTAGGAAAGCCGTTTTGACATCCATTTGCCACAATTCCCAATCATAGAATGCGCAATTGCTAGCATGATCCTAATAGATTTAAGCATAGCGACGGGTGAAAAGTTTCATCATAATCAACACCTTGAATTTGCTCAAACCTTTAGCCACCAATCGTGCCTTATAGATGTGAACATTTCCATCCATATCTATCTTTTTCTTAAAGACCCATTTGCACTCAATAGGTTTTACCCCATCAGTGCGAGATCAACCAAGTTCCAAACTTGATTATCATACATGGACTTTATTTCGGATCTCATGGCTTCCAACCATTTCCTGAGTCCGTCCCACCATTGCTTCCTCATAGTCTTTGGGCTCATCGTTGTCCAACAACAACACGTCATGTTGTCTCGTCGTGAGGAACATGTACCTCTCGTGCACGGCTTGCCCTCAGAGAACAAGGTGGGGTGGTGCCACCGCTGGTTCTCGCAACATTTTGCATTTCCGCTCAGGTTAGTAGGAGGTGAAACATTTTCAGATGTTTCTCGAATTTCTTCAAGTTGCACCTTGCTCCCACTAGCTCTTTTGAAAAACTCTTTTTCCAAAAGACACCATTCCGAGCGACAAACACTTTGCCCTCTTCTCGGTTATAAAAATAATACCCTTTAGTTTCCTAGGGTACCCCACAAAGAAGCACTTATCGACTTGGCGTGAAGCTTATCGACGTCATATCGCTTTTACATAGGCTTCACAGCCCCAAATCTTTAGAAAAGACAACGAGGACGCTCTCGGTCCATATCTCATATGGCGTCTTCTCTATTGATTTTGATGGAACCCTATTTAGTGTGAACGCAGCTGTTTCTAGAGCAAATCCCCAAAATGACAATGGAAGATCAGTTTGACTCATCATAGACCGAACCATGTCCAACAAAGTTCGATTCTCCGCTCGATACCCCATTCCATTGAGCCGCTCCAGCGGAGTTAATTGAGGAACAATTCCACAATTCTTAAGATGATCATTAAACTCATGGCTCAAATACTCACCTCCACGATCGATCGCAGAAATTTAATTGTTTTGCCCAAATGATTTTGCACTTCATTCTCAAACTCTTTGAACTTTTCAAAGATTCAGACTTATGCCTCATTAGATAGATATAGCCATACCTACTAAAGTCATCAAGAAGGTAATGAAGTCTGAAATCCACCTCCGCCCCAAATACCATCGGTCCACATACATCAAGATGTACTAAGGCCAATAAGTCACTCGCCTCTCACTTGAACCAAGGAAAGGTGTTTTAGTCATCTTGCCAAGTAAACAAGACTCGCGACGTGTCAAATGATTCAAAATCAAATGAATCAAGAAGACCATCTTTATGGAGCTTCCACGCCGCTTCTTATTTATATGGCCTAAGCGACAATGCCACGATAAGCGGAATTCAAATCATTTGTTTTGAGTCTTTTCAGATAACATTATAGACAAAATTATCTTCAAGATTTAGCACATATAGCCCATTCAATGATGGACAATGACCATAGAGCATACCATTGAAATAAATTGAACAACATTTGTTCTTTATTACAAAATCAAAACCATCTTCTTCCAAACATAAAGAAGAGATAATGTTTCTGCTCAAAGCTGGAACATAATAACAATTATTTAATTCCAAAACTAATCCTGAAGGTAACGATAAGGGATAAACGCCAACGGCCATTGCAGCAACCTTTGCGCCATTGCCGACACGAATGTCCACCTCACCACTTGCACAACTTCTAGTCTTTCTTAGTCCCTACAACGATTTGCAAACATGAATCATCGATCCAGTATCAAATACCCATGACTCATTAGGACAAGTAGCAAGATTAATTTTTATAACATTAATACCGAAGTGGAAGCTAGAGTTCCATTCTTCTTATCCTCCAAGTATTTCTTGCGTTCCTACACCAATGACCTTTCTTATGGCAAGAGTGACATGCATCGAAGCGAGGGACCACTTTTGGCCTTAGGTTTAGGTTGGGGATCGTATCCACACCCTTGCCTTTTGCTCCACGCTTCCTTTTCTTACCACCATCCTTTGGACCATCATCACATGATTATTGCTTTTCTTGATGCTTTCTCTCATTGCCTTAAGCATCCCATGCAGTTCGACATGTTTTTCTCCATGCCATTCATATGAAAATTCATGATGAAAGGCTCAAACTTGCAGAAGCGGATGGAGAATCACATCGATGGCCAACTCTTGGCTTAAGGGGAGTTCAGTTTCTCCAAGTTCTCAATGTAACCAATCATCTTGATCACATGAGGACTCACCGAACTACCTTCGCTTAGCTTGCATAAATAGAGCTTTTGAGATCGAGTATCTCTCAATTTCTAGCTTGGTTCTCAAACATGCTACGAAGGCCTGTGATCATAGCATAGGCATTCGTGTTCTCATATTGCTTTTGAAGCTCAGAGTTCATTGTAGCAAGCATGAGGCAGCCAACATCAACCTCATCATTGACATGCTTCTCATAAGCACGCTGCTCAAACAGCAGATAGCATCATCGGCTATTTCCTCAGATATGGCTCCTCAATGACATATTCCTTTTTCTCTTGCTTGAGAACAATTCTCAAGTTTCGTACCAATCAATAAAGTTTGTTCCAGAGAGTTTCTTTCTCCGTAATCGATCGCAAATTAAAACCAAGGTTTTGAGTGAAGATTAGGTGCCATCTACAATGTAAATAAATACGCAAAGTCTTAGCACAATGTTCATGTAAATCTTCTATTAAACATTTTAATAAAAGATACTCCCACTAAAGTCACTTTCTCTGGCGACTTTCAAGAGGACAAGATCCATATTCACTAAAGTCCTAGTGAGCTTTGGCATCACCGCTAGAACCCTAGTAACATAGGTAGGCATAACATTGCCAATCACATCATATGTGATTCTTGTTTGTTGGGTGGCATCCAATGCCCTGCTCCCAACATCCATGCCCCAAGCCCAAAACCGCTTTTGATAGCTTCGATAAGTAAACCAATACTATGCATGCAGATGTCCGACATCCACCCTATTGATCAAGGAAGTTGATGGCACCCTGCTTTGGCAGAAACTACCATTCAACGTACAAGATCTTTATAGGTGCAGCTATTGGAAGGGCATGAAACTCTTAATTTTTCGAGGGAAACCATTCTAACAAGACAATCATATCCACCAAACATGATAGAATAGCATGACAGAATCATCACAGATAATCACATTAACTTGTGAAATAGCATGGCCCAAAGCACTCCAATCTCCATTGTCGCTTCTTGTCCATCGAGGCTTCCTCGTCCATCGAGCCATCATGCTTGAAGCCGCCTCCATGATCGAGTACCACGCTACTACGCCTAATAGCTAGTAAACAACTTACATGAGGATTTCAAGCATCACAAATCGACACGCAGTCGTTATACAATAACACGGCATTTCAAGCTGCAATTAACCATAGCACGCAGGCTATGAAAATTACATTAATGCATCACATACACACAAGGGAGCCATACTATTTCACATCATTCCCTGCAAAAACAAGTTAAGCGCAGAATCGTATTCTACCCTGCGTTGGGAATCAAGTTTTCTTTAACGGCCGCTACTGTGACTATCACGGCGCCCGTTGAAAATTTTTCCGGGGAACGTAGATCATATCTACGAAAACGCTATGGAAATTCAATCGGATTGATCAAATCATGCCGATTCCGAGCCATCAGAATGCCTCAATTTCCATGAGAAGGCGGCGACCACCGATCTCGATCCGTTGGCACGATCTATTCAAAGACGGACTACTACCCGATGGTGTTACCAGCGGTAGGGGTAATGCACGCATGAAACAGATCGAGCACTAACTAATCTTTTGATCGTAGAACCATCAACTCATACATCAATTGCGTGAGGCCCTCGAGAAGGTTGCGCACGCCGCCTCGATCCGTTAGCTAATATCATAGATGGAACATGACGGAAGTCCGATGGTGTTTCAGCGGTATGGACCCGATCACTACACGATCTTGATAAAGCACTAACTAATCTTTTGGCACAAGAAGACTACCAACTCGCTCCTCATGAACCCTATACCGATTGATCACATCAACCCGTGATAATTCAAACAAAGATATCAACATATGCGCAAAGATCCGATCTAAGACAACGCAAGATCGGCTCGATACCACTAATGGAAGACGCGGTGCTACTCTAGGCGAAAACAAAATTTTTCTACCGCGAACACCAGAATCATGCGAGTCAAAGATCATGGAGCATTACCCTTGGAGCACGTTAGCGGCGGAAGTAGAGTGGGTGAAGCCTCGCGTGGTTCAAGCATCTTGACGTGAGTCGAACGTACTCGGCGATCGCCGCCGAAAGTGCTCGCGTGATCGCTCGAGTGCTCGCCGAGTGGTCGCCGACCGCCGAGTACTTGCCGAGTGATCGCCGAGTCCCTGACGTCTCTCGCCGTGGGTGCACGACGCAGGCGGATGTAGATGTGCACGCAGCAGTTGGAGAGGGTGAAACCGATCGCCGATCGGCGCCGAGGACAGATGCAACGACGCCTCTACGGTATCCACACGCCCAGGATGGAACATCGTGGCGCCGTGTGCTAGCACCACGCTTGACGGCTAGGGTTTCGGCGGGGTAGAGGTCGATGGCTAGGGTTTCGTGGTGGGGAGAACCTCATGGCAAGACACCCCCATGCCCCTTTATATAGAGTGCACTAACGGGCCTTCTACAATAGAAGCCCATTAGACTCACGCTAATGGATCTTCTACAAGAGAAATCCATTAGGACGCCAGAGATCCAAATCGTGTAAACCCACTAATGGATCCAATCCATCGACATGATCCAACCCGCTAATGTGTGACCCGTTAGGTTCATGCATAAACGCCATGGCCCTAGAAACCTCTTTTCCGCACCATCGACAACAAAGGGTTCCTAGCAGACATGTTGTCCCCGATGCACGTGAGTGATCGATCGGCTGAACCTTGATATACTCATATACCAATCCTTTTGCCACGCGATACCACCAAGCTCAAGGCAAGATCGTGCCATCCTTGTGATAGCTCGACCCATTCACTCGTCAATATAATGGATATAATTCGTGATTAACACTTTAATCACTTTGGCATGGCCATGCACTTTTCCTTATCCATCCACACCGAGGGGCCCAGAGATATCTCTCCGTTATCAAGGAGGGCAAATTCCATCTTGATCTCTTATGTCTCACGCCATGTTTCATGGCATACCCGTAAGCTAACTTTATAACTCCTGTTACTTGAGAAGCGTTTGATAGCCTCAAAGTATACATTACACATGCCGAGAATCAATAAGGATCTCGAGGTCAAAGGATCGATAAGTATACCACTCGAGACTACATCCGATGGCACTTCTAAGATAACAATCTCATCGGTGTCTCGAGTGGGTCTATCCAACCCCATGTTCTCTAACATGTGCCCACATTATTGATTTGACATCTCCATATCTATGGTATGTGAAACATTACCATCAATCAATACATGTGCCGGTCGATCACTATTGTCCCACATAATGATATGTGACCGAGGATCGTTTAGAATAATATCATATAACCAATATGTTTCACAATTAAGTCATACTCAATGAACAAAGGAATGACATTTATTCATGGAACTGATAAGTACATGAACACAGACATATGATACAATCATCTCATATGATCGCCTCTAGGGCATATCACCAACACAGTCCTCCTCCCCCTCTGCCGTCATCGAAGAAAGCTCCTTCTCTTGCTCCAGCGCCACCCAGGAAAAGTCCTCCTCCTCCGCCGTCACCCAAGAAAACTCCTCCTGCTCCAGCGCCACAACACAGCCAAAGAGCATCACGATCTGAACATTCTACACGGTCAGGGGGAGAAGTTCGTCATCTGTGAAGCTAGCCAAAACTCTTAGCAAGAAACGACCATATGACATGACCGACGAAGAAACAAAAAAAGAAGTAGGCGACTATGTAGTAGAGCACTTCAAGAAGACGCCACCACCTGCTAAGATTGAAATCGAACCTGCCAAATGGGATTTCTTCCTGGACATAACGAAGGTTAAACAGACAGGATGGATAACTGAACCTAGCCAACTATGAGACTACGATCGCATCTCTAAGAAGAAATCTAAAGGAAATGGTGGTAAAGCAGCTATTGCTGAAGGCCAAAGTGGTGCTGAAGAGCAGGAGCCACCTCTAAAGTGGCCATTCGTTAACGGGGAAGCTTTACTGCATCCAAATAAAGAGCTCAAACTGACCACACAATTACGGCATCTACATCAATGGTACATGCAGTATGTCCAAGAGACACAAAACTCTGCTTTCCCCGTCAAATACAAAGATATGGACTTTCACAATGATGACGGCTCTTTCTGGGTTGAACACATCGAACTATATCAGATGTACCAACGAGACGCTCTGGACGTGTCTATATTAAGAATGTGGATTCTGTAAGTCTCTTATATAATTCATGCTGTATATTCACGTACTCTTAAATTTAGGGTCTGACTTCTTTTTTTACGTAGAATGGAGACAATCACACTTAGAGCAGACAAAAATGAAAAGATAGCATTCCTGGAACCGGGCCTTGTCAACTGCAAACTTATTATAGATCGAAGAACAACAAATGATGTTGAGGCGTACGTACTCAAGGCGCTACTAAAGCTACAACACAAAGACTACATACTTTTACCCTACAACTTTCAGTACGAGTTTCCCTGCCTACTAGTCTCTCATATTTGATGCATAACACAATTTGACGACTAATTGGCTTTCGCACTTTTCATCGATCGTCCTTGTCTTCATGTTAAACGAAAGCAACATCAACGTCTTGGACTCAATGAGGAAACCGAAATGCTTAATACAAAGAATTAACAGACTTGCTAAGCATGTAAACTCGGCCGTTACATTATTGCTCTAATAATCTTCCATCCCATTGCACCTAATTAATTTTAATGACTACTCGAAACCATGAACAGGGTGTACACAAAATACTACAAGAAGAGCCAATGGCATCATCCATACACGAAAAGTTCAGAATACACACCGATTTTCCATGCAGAAACAACCCCAAGGAACAATTTATGTGGATACTACGCAATGACACATATCCACGCTGCTCATCATCGACAAGACGGACTACAACGCCGGTGGTATATCGATCATTACATATTGACCCGTACTTTTCTTTATAAAGACGATGACACTAATTAATGCTTCAATTTCTCCCATGACAAATACACAAGCAGGGCACCAAAGAAAGATGCTCGACTACCTAAATTGATGCCCTTCAAGAGCAGATAGTGGGTTCATCACTCGAGAACTTCTCCACCCGAAGGGCGAGTTTTACGAGCATTTGTAGCTTAAGTGACATGCCAACAATTGTGAATGAACAATGTAATGCTTCAAAAGTGAATGAACAATGTAATAATTAAATATTATGATGCTTCAATGTATTTCAATTACACTTTAGCGATGCTTCAGTAGTACTATTGTGCACAACGTATATCGTACAGAATATATCTACTGTACAATATATATACATACTACAACATATACTGCAAAAATATATATGCAAAAAGGTTTAAAAAACCCATCACTGCTAGTTTTGGATACCAAAATAGGACACAGAGTTATCCCTGCCGGTTAACAAGAAAAAAGGGGCAGTGATACTAGTTATCACTGCCGGATATTGATAACAATTGGGCAGTGATAGTTACTTATCACTGCCGGTTGTAAATAATAACCGGCAGTGATAATCTATTATCACTGCCAGTTGGACAGTAACCGGCAGTGATAATCTATTATCACTGCCGGTTGGACAGTATGAACCGGCAGTGATAGTGATTATCACTGCCGGTTTATATCCGGCAGTGATAGTCCTCGACTATCACTGCCACTTAGGTTGTGCCGGGTCCACATCCGACAGTGATGCCGATGTGGACCCGGTAGTAATCACTTGTTCGGTAGTAGTGAATGGTCAAGACTTCAACTACTATTATTTTGTGACTATTTTTGTTTTCTATTACTCTCGTGCTTACAAATAGAGAGAGTGCATGCACAACACTGTACATACCTTGACAACCATGTAGAACATATGGATTTCCATCAAAACCATCCATGCATCTACAACGGTAGCCTGCAGCATAGCCACTTGTAGAGTTGACACTGAAGCACGTGCTACTTGTGCTAACACATGCATACCCAGAGCGATTCTGTTGTGCCTCCTGGCAGGTTAGATTGGCAACAACCCATTCCACAGAGACCGACTGCATAGATAATATTTTTAATGTTGATGCATTTATTGCTGCGGAAGATAATATAAAATTTTCAGATTGAAATTATGACAGAATATTTTCATTTAATTCTGACATTGAACTTAATTTGTTGTATTATATTTCAAAAATCAAACAGAGAAAGAACATAAATGGCACTGTGCATTCTATGAATTTTATAAATTTGCTGGAGCGTGGTCATGATTCAAATTTTTTATGAGATATTAACCATTTCCTTGTCACCCTTATGAAAATTTTTTGAAAATTTTAAACCTTTATTATTGCTAAAGTAAATCTATTATTGATCATCGGCCTTTTAACAGGATAGTACCACTGTTGGAATTTTTAAAAATTCATGACACCTGATCATCATATCAAAATTTTATGAGAATATTATGGTTGTGTCAGGACCATCCAGAAAAATTTTCAACATTTTATAACCTTGTTTGTTGTAATTTTCATAAGGATGAAACTTGCCGCTCAGCGCTTTATCAAGACAGTACCAATGTTTGAATTTTTTAAAATTCCTCACATTTGATCATCATCTGAAATTTTTACAGAAATATCATAAATATGTTAGGAATTTCCATAAACAGTTTCAAAATGTTCTAACGCCGTTTGTACTATTTTTCATCCAGTTCAAACTTGCCAATCAACGTTTCATCAGGACAGTACCAATATTTGAATTTGTTAAAAATCCACAGAACTTGTAATCACCTGAAACTTTTATGAGAACATCTATAATGTGTGTGCAACCTACAAAAAAAAATTCAAAATTTTTCGACATCGTTTGAACAAATTTTCAGTCAGTTCATTTTGACCAAAATTTTGGAAAATTTCGCGAAATTTAGGTATTTTAATGAAATTCGAAATTTTGGTGAAATCAAACCGATTTGAATTTTGAATCTCCTCCGCCGAAATTGTCAATTTCGCCGAAATTCCGGATTTCGGCTTGGTCCGGTTTTTCTCATGCAAACGAAAATTTGAACCTTGGCATAGAGTCAATGTAGAGTCCACTTTGCTGGTCATAATCTGGGGTGTATTTGATGTCCACAAGGCTGCCGCTAATGTTTATATAAATTATTTGTTGTTCATCATTGAATCTCAGGGTTGATGATGTCGCATTTGTACAATTGAGCTGAAATGCTTTCCTTGCAAAACAACCTTCTTCTAGGCCAAACGGAAATGGAACACTGATGTTCCCACATGATTGAGTGCAGTTCATCTTCTCTTGAACTGGATTGTACCCTATTTCCACAGAAAATATCATTTACCATTATGTGAAGAGTTTCAAAGTTAATTGAACCAAAAAAATAGGTAATTAATAGTTTTAAAAAATAGGTAATTAATTCTTTTCCACATTATGTATTTTATATGAGGCCAGTAAAATTGTACACGGCCACATAATAATATAATGTGGGCAGTTTCTGTTTTTGAAAAACTTTTTATCTTTTCCTTGTGCTCCTCATTGTTTTTTTTTACTTCTAAAACGTTGACAAAATATACATACGTATTCATATTTTCCATATGAAAATTGTACTAGGAGATTCATCATCAAAAGTACTTAATCATTATATTTTTAATAATTTTGAAAAGTAATAGTTAAATAGGCATATTATTGGAGACAATATTGATGCTCAAAAGACAAGTAAAAAAAGAACAGTTAAAAGTTAGAACTTCCAAGTTAAATGTCATATTTGCCAAGTTTTGTGTTCACAGTTGTTTTCTTTTCAATTGGAGGTTGATAAACATGCAAGTATAAGACCATTTCATGGTTTATTGGGATAACAATTCCGATGGAGCATTGAGTCCGATAGCTTCGGGACCCACATAAAAAGGAAATGTTGAAATGATCATATGACATGATTTCATTTTAATGTATGTTTTGTGGTCCGTGCAAATGTGCATGTACGGATTGCCACCATAACCTGCATCGCATCCACACGAGTAACCATAACCTGACATGTAACCATTAATGCAGCTACTATTGTTGCTGACACAGGCATAGTTATATTGATTCTCTGCGGCAGAGCATGTCGGTGCATCGACGATCTTCCAGCTGAGACGAAACCAACATCAGAACACCGCGAAGAAAGGGGGATGCCGGAAGACCAAGCCCGCGCTTAAAAAAGGATTCAAATACGACCGCCTCTTCAGCACGAGGAGTAGGGCAGAATTCACCTGCGGCGGGGCAAGCGGCAAGCATCACCAAAGGCGGAAAAACACCAATGCTCACTAAATCCTCCAGCCGCCCCTCCATTGCCACCGAAGTAGCCCAATCTTTGGTCGAGGCGGAAGGAGGAGCGGTTATGGAGAAGGAGGCGACATCCTTGAATGAAGAATCTCGCGATCGCGAAACTAGGGTAACGAGAAAAGTTAGCCCTAGCAATGAGGTTGCGAAGGAGAAGAAGTTGGAGAACAAAGGGCAAGTAGCAACGGTACAAAGCCACTCTATTTGCTCCATATTGATAAGGAAGCGGCGCCGATTCTCGCCCCGAGCGGGAAGTCGCACCACCCTTCCCAAAACCCTGAAACCGCCCTAGGAAGATTTTTTGTAGGGCGGCAAGTACGCACGACGTACATAATTGCCAATGGCCCAAAAGAATCAAACTAACAAGTGGTATGCCCCAAGATGGGCCCAAAGCCAGAAGTCCGTAACACACAGAGCAAATGGGTACCACTCCTGAAACGACATCCTCTTACGGTATGCCTCATGCCAGGCCAAAAGCTGATAAGCGTTCAAAGAACGAAGTCAAAGTCAGTAAAGATGATTTTTCAAAGATAAATGCTTGAAGCATAAAAGGAGATCGACACCGTAATCCGAGACAAAGACAGCTCAAAATAAAGAGAATTCGGCGACTTCTTCGTGACCTCTTTTGCCTGGCGACAAGCACTCGGGAAGGCTTAGCAGCTGGAAGGCATTCGATCATGAAGCACTCGGGGGCTACTGTGGGATATGTATGTCCCAGGGCCCACCAAGCAGTCCTACAAGGCCCACCAAAGTGAACTTGAGTCGTGTTGGTGGATAAGGTCAAGGTTACTTAATGAACAAAGCTCAAGAATTAGGATAGGCCTTAGTTAAAGAAACCGTCGTGATTGGGCAAGGGATGATTGTAATCCAAACCGATACGAGCTCAGATAGAAACCCTACTTCAGATCCGAGTAGGACTCGATATTGTAACCGCCCTTCTCTACTATATAAAGGGAGGGACGGGGCACCTCAAACACGTAACATCTCATCAAGAATCAACTAGCCACATATAATTCCGTGAGCACATGACTAGGGTATTATCTCCACCGTGGGAGCCCGAACTCAGTATACATCGGGTGTTCTTGTGCTACCATCGAAGTTTGGGTCCAGCCACAGAGCCCCTTTTTCATTATTGTCAGTAACAAACGTCGGCGCCATGCGCGCTGTAGGGGCTGCGCTAGGATCAATCGCAGCAAGCTCGATGGCAATCTTCGGGAGCATGACCATCTTCGCGCTGGCTCAGGTATTTCACTTTGGAAGCCTGGATTTCATCGCCGACAACTTCAGTCGTCTCTCCATTTCGGATTCGGATCAGCCCGATCCGAACCCGATTCGAGGTTCTCTTAGTCGCCAACCACTCGGATCGTAAACTGCATGGCCATCGTCCTCGGGCAAGAAGCCAAGGGCCTGATCCTCATCTCGAGTCAGGATTGGCTAATGATGAGCCCCGAGTGGTCGAATACACAAAGAAATCACTCAGACTCGCTGGTCGGTGCAATTCATCTTCCTGCACCTCCAATCCAGAGGGTGAGGTAGGAAATTCCCCAAGCTTTCGCAGCGTTTTTGTGATTGAAACGGACCCTCCGCAAAAGGACGCGGCAAATGCTACGGAGGAGAACCATCACCATCAAGAAAACCCTGCGACACTCCTCCAGCATAGAGGCCGTAGCGTGAATGAAGAAATCTTGCAGACGAAGGTAGGGAACCAATCAATCTTCCATACTCCTCAGCAGAACATCGTCGCCTCCAAGACGCTTCTCGACACCCAGCACCATTGCTCGGGCGGATAGCCCGCCGCCCGATCGAGCCCAAGTTCAAGGGCTATGGTTACGGCGGCGGTAATTCAAAGAAGACCAAGAGGCGCCAAGAGAAAAGAGCCATCTCAGACTCGCCTCATCGCTTTCGCAGCCAAAAGCGATAATACGGTTCAGAAGTCGCCCAAAGCGGAGCTTCGGCGAGGAGAGGACGCCGACACAAAGATTGGCGGGACCTCCGTGCAGATTTGAACGCCAAAAAACGTGATCATGAAGATGAAGAGCGCCGCAGGCGCAGAGATGACTATGAACGCTTTGACGTTGGCCACGATTTACCGAGAAGATCGCCAAACCTCCGCTACCATGACGGAGGAGAAAGTGAAGGTCATCAACCAAGTCGCCACCGACGTTCTCCATAAAAACGAGGCAATGGCCCTATTGAGGGCATCCGGCCTTTTCTCCTCGCCGCCGAGTGGTTTGGCCCAAGGATTCAACCCAAAAAGCATCACCAAATTTGACGGAGAAAGAGATCCGGAGGCTTGGCTCCAAGTTTACTCCCTTGCGATCATGGCCGCTGGGGGAAATCACAATGTGATGGCTAATTATCTCCCGGTCATGCTCACCTCTTCGGCTCAAGCATGGCTCACGGGGCTCCCGGCGAATTCCATAGACTCCTGGGAGGAACTCTGCGAGCATTTCATCACCAACTTTCAGGGCACTTACGAGCGACCTGGAACACAGTGGGACCTATACCAGCTTCGCCAGATCAATGTACTCTTCTCCAAGACTTTCAACGAGATGAAGATTCCTCGCTCCAAGTTGAAGCGGGGTTCATCGCCCTTCCATGGAGTAATCCCCAGAACTTCTTCCGTTCCACTAGGCCAAATCACCTTGCCGGTCACGTTTGGAACCAAGGAGAATTTCCGGACGGAGTACCTTAACTTCGAGGTAGCTGACTTCCAGACGGCATATCACGCCATTCTGGGAAGACCTGGCCTGGCCAGATTCATGGCCGTGCCACATTATACCTACCTCGTCCTGAAAATGCCAGGACCGAGAGGTATAATCTCTGTACATGGCGATGTCAAGCGGTCGTTCGTCTGCGACAAAGAAACCTGCGAGATGGCTGAAGCTCAGGAGATAGCAGACAACAGAAAGAAGATCCGACAGGCGGCCACACATCAAGAAGATGAAGGAGAAGTACCAACCAAGAAGCAGGCTAAGACAAGTTTGAAGCCTGATGAAGGGACTAAGAAGGTAATCCTCGACCCATCTAGCTCCAACCAGACAGCTTTGATTGGGACAGGCCTCACCGCCAAATAGGAAGACGCGCTCGTCACCTTCCTCTCAGGCCAACCGACATCTTCGCGGAAACCATCCGACATGCCCGGCGTTCCCAGGGAGGTGATCGAGCACTCTTTGAACGTTGACGAAAAAGCCAAACCCATCAAGCAGCGGCTCCGAAGGTTTGCTCAGACAGAAGGAGGCCATCAAGGAGGAAATCACGGCTATTAGCAGCAGCTTTATAAAAGAAGTGTACCATCTCGATCGGGTGGCGAACCCAAGATTTGTTCGCAAAAGAATAAAAGTGGCGCATGTGCGTTGATTATATCGATCTCAACAAGGCTCGCTCAAAGATCCTTCGGGTTGCCTCAGATGACCAAGAGGTAGACTCCACGGCGGGATGCGAACTCCTTAGCTTTCGGATGCCTACTCGGGATATCACCAGATTAGGCTAAAGGAGGAAGATTGCATCAAAACTTCGCTCATCACTCCGCTCGAGCCTTTTGCTACGCCACAATGCCATTCGCTTGAAGAACGCCGTGCGATTTTACTAACGCCAAACACAATGTGCTTTCATTCCCGTGATCGGGCGCAATGTGGAGGCATACGTTGATGATGTTGTCGTCAAATCACGGGCGAAGGAAGACCTCATATCTGACTTAGCCGAAACTTTTGAAAGCCTAAGGGCCTACAAAATGAAGCTCAACCCTGAAAAATGCGTCTTCGGAGTCCCGTCTGGGAAATTACTCGGATTCATTGTTTCACAGCGAGGCATCGAGGCAAACCCAGAAAAAATCAATACAATCCTGAAGATGAAGCCTCCAGCCAATCAGAAAGACGTCCAAAAGCTCACTAGATGCATGGTGGCACTCGGCAGATTCATCTCCCGATTGGGGTCACGGGGAATGCCTTTTTTCAAACTTCTAAAGAAGCAAGGTAATTTTCAATGGACCACTGAAGCCCAGCAGGCTTTCGAAGAATTGAAGACGTTCTTGTCATCCCCGCCTGTGCTGGTTCCCCCAATACCAGAAGAACCCCTTTTGCTCTACATCGCCGCAACAACTCATGTAGTCAGCGCGGCAATTGTGGTAGAGCGGAAGGAAGAAGGGCACCTCCAGAAAGTCCAGAGACCTGTCTACTTCGTCAGTGAGGTATTGGGAGAGTCCAAGGTGTGCTATCCGCAAGTACAAAAACTACTATACGCCGTGTTGCTTGCCTCCCGCAAACTCAAGCACTACTTCCAAGAGCATTCAATCACGGTGGTTACCACTTTTCCGCTTGGGGACATACTTCACAACCGGGAAGCCACCGGGAGGATCGCAAAATGGGCAGTCGAGCTTGGAGCCTTTGAAGTCTCCTTCAGGCCACGGACGGCAGTAAAATCCCAAGTACTTGCCGATTTCACCGCCGAATGGATAGAGCTGCAATCACCAACAAACGTTGAAGAGCTGGAATATTGGACAATGTACTTCGACGGATCTCTCATGCTCAGTGGCGCAGGAGCAGGCGTGGTCCTCATCTCTCCAACAGGTGAGCGCCTAAAATACGTCTTGCAGATTCACTTCCCAGCATCAAACAACGCCGCCGAGTACGAAGCACTCATCCACGGACTTCGCATCGCGATATCTCAGGTATCCGCGGCTAACAATTCGAGGCGACTCCATCTTTGGTGATCAATCAAGTCCAAAAGATTGGTCGCGCGTCGAAGATGTCATGACGGCCATCTTGCCAGAGGTACGGAAGCTTGAAGACAAGTTTGTGGATGGAGCTCATCCACGTGCTCGTCGTGACAATGAAGAAGCGGATGAATTGGCAAGATTGGGTTCCACTCGGGCCATCGCACCGGTGGGTTTTTGTTGAAGAAATCTACAAACCCTCGATAAGCGAGAGCGAGAATAAGTCGGAGAGAAATCCAACGAAGAGGAGGTCCTAGTCATCAGCACAGACTGGACGGCCCCTTTTCTCAATTACCTATTGAAGGACGAACATCCAGAAGACCGAGCGAAGCGGGCGCATCTCGCGGCGACAAGAGTTACGTGGTAGTAGGAGAAGAGTTGTTTCGGAAAAGTGCCTCTGGAGTTCTAAGGCGACGCATATCAGCAGAAGAAGGAAAGGAACTACTCAGGGAAATCCACTCGGGAATTTGTGGGCATCACGCGGCGTCAAGCACACTGGTAGGCAAGGCATATCGACAAGGCTTCTTCTGGCCGACTGCCGTATCCGACGCAGAAGACATCGTCCGAACTTCGCGATTGCCGGTTCTTTGCTTGCCAAATACACGCATCACTCGAAAGCGCAAACAATTCCGATTACTTGGCGTTCGCGATCAGGGGCTTGACATGGTCGGCCCATTGAAGAAGGCTCAAAGCGGCTTCACCCACCTCTTTGTCGCCGTCGATAAATTCACTAAATGGATAGAAGCAAAGCGGTGGCTACCATCACAATGACCAAAGCCAAGGAATTCTTCAAGAAATCGTGGTAAGATTCGGCGTACCAAGCGGATTATCACGGACAATGGAACTCAATTCGAGGAGAAGACTTTCAAGATTGGTGTGATAAGCTCGGCATCAAAATCGCCGCCTCCGTGGCTCATCCAAGAGCAATGGTCGGTGGAAAGAGCAAATGGCATGGTGCCGCAAGGCTTAAAAGCACGAATCTTTGACCGTCTCAAACCGTCGCCACCCGATGGGTGAAAAAGCGCCATCGATTACTCGGGGGTGAGAACCACCCAGCCAGATCCACAAGGCGGTCACCCTTCTTTTCGGTCTACGGCTCGGGGCGGTCCTACCTGAATTGACCTTCGGATCCCTCGGGTTCGGAGCTTCAAGGAGGGCGAGTCGGAAGAAAGCGAGAATGGAGGATATCGACAAAGTTGGAAGAAGCAAGAGATCGCCGTGGTCGGTCGGCCAGATACCTTGAGCCTATGGCAGTATCCGACCGAACGTCCAAACCGAGCATTTTCAAAGGCGATTTGGTTACGATAAAGAGTCGAAGCACGAGCACAAGTTATCTCAATTTGAGAAGGTCCCTACATTGTGGGACGAAATGCGGCGTCCGAGGCCTCTGAGGCTTAGCGAGAAAGCGGTGCCATCATCGACCAATTCATGGAATATAGAGCAGCTACGTCGTTTTTATTCTTGAAAGAGTTCAACAAGGTGTCAAATCTAGTTCAAATTGACTTGCTACTCAATTGTTCCTCAATTAAGCAGTAAGTCGGGGGCTACACCTAATAGTGTTGCGCATGCGCAACCATAATGAAGAAGATATTTGTTCAAAAGAAGCACCATGTATCTGAGTTTCCTAGTCAATTGACTTGCTACTCAATTGTTCCTCAATTAAGCAGTAAGTCGGGGGCTACACCTAATAGTGTTGCGCATGCGCAACTATAATGAAGAAGATACTTGTGCAAGAGTAACACCGTGTATCCAAGTTTTTCTATTCAATGGACTTGCTACTCAATTGTTCCTCAATTAAGCAGTAAGTCGGCGGCTACACCTAATGGTGTTGCACATGTGCAACCCCGCAGGCAAACCAGCTCCTATTTTTTGGCGATCACGACTAGATCCGAGTACTCTGAACCTTCGATTATGAAGCCCTTAACGAAAAAAGCCTAGTCGCCTAAAAGCACGTTTGAGGAAAAAACTCACGTTGCTCGGGGGCTACGCTAATCGGACAGGGTGCTCAAATACACAAAGGAAAAATCACTCGAAAAAGTCGGCCAAGATCTAAACGAGGGACAAAGCTGGGACTCAAAGCATTTGGGCAAAGGAGTTACCGTCAGAAAGACTGGTCAAGTTTAACTTCTCGGCCTCAAGGGACTGGATACGACTTCGAAGTCCCTCCAGTTCCTCTCGATTCCTGCAGCGGGTCGTGTGAGCTCGCCTCAAACTCATTCTGAACTGCTCGAAGTTCTTGACATAGTCCTTCCTCATTTTCATCCTCGGGAATAGTTTTTGAAGAAGATAGTTCGGTCCTTGGCAAAAGATGACAAGCGGCGGAGATGGCGAGCAATGTCAAGCTTCATGAAGAAAAGAAGACCTTTGAAGAAAATGCGGCGCAAGCAATTCACCTTGCCGAGGCGCGTACACTCCGAAAGCGACATCGAAGAATGGCGCCGATCTTGTCTCTCGATCTCGCCATCAAAAGGACTAAGTAACCTTCGTCATCGAGAACGCGCCGAGGAGATCTCAAAGGCGAGGTGGAGAGAATTCGGCGCATGGTGGTATTGGCGAGAGAGGTGGAGGAGCTTCCGGCAATGGCAAGCGGCATCGATAGAAGGCCTGACATGGGCGATCGGCTCGAGAAGAAAAGCGGTAAGGCATCACTCGGCTCGAGGAGGCATTGATCTCATTTCTGCTGGAGGCATGACATCGATTAGCGTCTCGGCCCACGTCGGCCGTACTTCCACCAATGATCGCGAAGGCTTCAAAGTGGTTCCTCATGAAGAATTTCTTCAACGGGATCCCCTGCAAGAAATAGCAATCGAAGTGATCGAGGGGAGCGAGGAAAGGGTGACAAGGAATCCAACCTGTTGGACCTTGTTATCTTGCACTTCAAACCCCTCCGGGTGGAAGGACTATCAGCAGGAGCACCAGTTGGGCGTGCGAGCGAAGGCATGCTCTCGGTGGCGGGACGGGCCTGTGGCTCAGAAACTTCATGTATCGAGGACTGGCTTGAAGAGGAAGAAGTCGGGGGAGGAGGCCGCATAGCTGCGGTGTCCCGAATCTTCGGGCCACCAGTCGGGCGTACATTGCTCGCCGACTGCTTCCTCTTAGCTTCACGAACCATTGGTTTTTTCCCTTTCCCGCCGGGATCATCACCAGGACCACCTACTTTGCTCCTCTTTGCGGCTGGTGCTGCAGAGGACGCACGGTCAGGAAAGGTCCGCTTGTCACTCTTATGGACAGGGAATTCAGGGAGCGGCGCGTCGGAGAAGAAGGCTTCTCGTTCCTGCAAGTTCGAAAAAAGAAGAACACATATTCAGATCAAAGTCCTAGTGAGAGCCAAAAAAAGATTCAACATGGAAATACCATAGAAACCTCTTACCGAAGGAGCAGGATGGAGTTTTGTAAAAGGCCTCGGGTTTCGAGGAACGGCGATCTTCTCATTTGGGGCGAAGAAATCCAAGAAGATGATGAAGAACGCCGCGGAAGAAATTTCATCAGAAACCTCCCGCGTCGGGTCATTGCGGCCTTCATACTCATACCCAGGATGAACTCGGTCCTTGAGGGGTTGAATTCGGCGGGTGCAGAAGTTGGCAACAACGACCATGCCAATAAGCCCATCCCCCTTCAATTCGGCAATCAGCCCTAGGAGATCAGCCACTTGGTTCATTCCGTTGTCTTTGGGAAGCGATGTCCAGTCGGGAGAAGGCTTGGGTGGTGTCCCAGTAAAGGCAGGCAACGGAGGATCAGTATTGGCGCAATAAAACCACTCTTGGTGCCAACCCTTATTTGAGGTTTTAAAGGGAATATTAAGATAAGATTTTTTCATGCCCTCCCTCAGCTGAAACCCGGCACCGCCAACCGTTTTGGGAAAATTCTTGCTGGGGAAGGGCTTGTGGAGAAAAGATGGCGAAAAAAGATCAAAATGAAATTTGAATGCCAAGATAGGCCTCACAGAGATTAACAAAGCGACAATCTAAAGAATGGAGTTAGGGTTAAGATGAGTTAACTCGATTCCATAAAACTTCGAGAACACCGCTGAAAAAAGGGGATCTTGGGAAGACCAAGCCAGCGCTTAAAAAGGATTCAAAGACGACCGCCTCTTGACGAGGAGTAGGGCAGAATTCACTGCTGGCGGGCGAGCGGCAAGCATCACCAAAGGCGGAAAAACACCAATGCCCACTAAATCCTCCAGCCGTCCCTCCGTTGTCACCGAAGTAGCCCAATCTTTGGTCGAGGCGGAAGGAGGAGCGGTTGCGGGAGAAGGAGGCGACATCCTTGAATGAAGAATCCTCGCGATCGCGCGAAACTAGGGTAACGAGAAAAGTTAGCCCTAGCAGCGGAGGTTGCGAAGGAGAAGAAGTTGGAGAACAAAGGGGCAAGTAGCAACGGTATAAAGCCACTCTATTTGCTCCGTATTGATAAGGAAGCGGCGCCGATTCTCGCCCCGAGCGGGAAGTCGCACCACCCTTCCCAAAACCCTGAAACCGCCCTAGGAAGCATTTCAGGGTGGGCCGGCAAGTACGCACGACGTACATAATTGCCAATGGCCCAAAAGAATCAAACTAACAAGTGGTATGCCCCAAGATGGGCCCAAAGCCAGAAGTCCGTAACACACGGAGCAAATGGGTACCACTCCTGAAACGACATCCTCTTACGGTATGCCTCATGCCAGGCCAAAAGCTGATAAGCGTTCAAAGAACGAAGTCAGGTGCCGTAAAGATGATTTTTCAAAGATAAATGCTTGAAGCATACAAGGAGTCACTACCGTAATCGGGACAAAGACACTCAAAATAAAGAGAATTGGCGAGTTCTTCGTGACCTCTTTTGCTGGTGACAAGCACTCACTAAAAGCACTCGGGAAGGCTTAGCATTGGAAGGCATTCGATCATGAAGCACTCTGGGCTCTTTGTGGGATATGTATGTCCCGGGCCCACCAAGATCCTACAAGGCCCGGCCAGTGAACTTGAGTCGTGTTGGTGGATAAGTGTCAAGGTTACTTGAAATTTGAACAAAGCGTGAAGAATTAGGATAAGCCTTAGTTAAAGAAACCGAGTCGTATTGGGCAAGGGATGATTGTAATCCAAACCGATACGAGCTCAGGATAGAAACCCCTACTTCGTATCCGAGTAGGACTCGATATTGTAACCGCCCTTCTCTACTATATAAAGGGAGGGGACGGGGCACCTCAAACACAGAACATCTCATCAGCAATCAACTAGCCACATATAATTCCAGAGCACAGGACTAGGGTATTATCTCCACCGTGAGAGCCGAACACAGATACATCGGGTGTTCTTGTGCTACCATCGAGTTTGGGTCCGGTAGCGTAGCCCCTTTTCATTATTAGCCATTAATAAGCGTCGGACGAGTGGTCTCTAGATTTTTGTGTAGCTTTTACTCTTTTCTCTTTTCCTAGCCTTTTATTTGGTTCATCCATTTAATTAAAAGGAAGAGGGGAATTTAAGTGGAACCCTTGAATCAAAAAAGAGCTCTGGGTTGCTTCTCGGCCGCCGTCCATCGTGCCTCCTCCCGGCCATTGCGCCTTGCCCGACTCCTCCCGCCGCGGCCGCTTCCCTGACCGCTCGCCTCCCTCCCTCCTCCAGCTCCCTCCTGCCTCCAGGCAGCGCCGCCCTAGTCCCCTGCTCCCACTACTCTGAGAATAGGTCACTGCCGCCGGTTCGTCACGCCATCTTGCGGTTATGGGCGCGGTAGTGATACTCGAGTTATCACTTGCCGGCTCGAGGGAACAAGTGATAATAGATATCACTACGGTTCATTATACAACCGGCGGTGATATTGGACTATCTCTGCCGGTTTACACTAGAATCCGGCGGTGATACTCGACTATCTCTGCGGTTCAACCTAGAATCCGGCGGTGATATATGTATATCTCTGCCGGCTTATACGAAGAACCGGTGATACGTATATCACTTTGCCGGTTCTCGACGAACAGCGATGACAATCAATTCTGAAAAAATTTGTAGATGTACTTCATAGATTACTCTACCTATGTATAAAATTGCGAGTTCAAATTCAATACATATCGGGACTTACAAAAAATTCTCTTTTTGTAAGTCCTCATATATATTGAATTTGAACTTCAATTTTATACATAGGTAGAGTAATGTATGAAGTACATCAAATTTTTTCGAGATTTCGTGACTTTTATTAGTTGGTGTGCACGATGTGTACGGAAAGGCTGTGTGCACATGATATGTTGCCTTCAAATATATAGTATATAAAGCGTCGTTAGATCATAATTAAAATATATTAAAGCATCACAATAATTATTTTTACAATAGTCTACATTCACAAATGTAGTGTGAGTACATCTCGTTCACTTTTGATTGAGGCTATCGTCGTGGAACTACGCCCTTTGGATCGATGACTGTTCGTCAATGAATCCAAATGATATGCTCTCGAATTGCTAAAATTTCTTTTAGCGATGGCGATTAGTTCTCATCTTGGAGCTGTTATGGAAGAAAAAGAAATTTAATTAATGATAATAGATGTTAAATGAAAGAAAAGTAGGCATGAATGTGTAATTATATACCATGGCCGTTATAGCCGACACTCTTCGTGACAATTGCATGTAAATTTGTACATCGTAGTATATCTTTATAAACTATTTCCTGGTCTGTCTCATGCATGGAAAGTCTGTTATTATTTTGAAGTTTGTCTTGTAGGGAAGATACTGGACCACCTTTCTTGCAATACCGTCTTGAATGCGCTGTGAATGATTTTAAATAGTAATTAACCTTAAATACAATAGAATAAAATATTACTAGAGCAATAGCATAACGATCGAGTTTACCTGTTCATCATCTTCCAAAAATTATGTTCATACTCATCAAGTTCTTTTCTCATCGAGTCCAAGACAAAAACCTTGCTCTCTTCTAACTCGATGACGAGGAGGACCCAGTGATAACTAGACATATATGTTAACATAGCCTATTAGTCCCACACCGTGTCACATAAAAATAGTAAAACAATATTAGAAGTAGGGTATCGTCTTTGAAAGTTATAGGGTACAAGTACGGAGGTTTTCTTTTTCACTTGTAGAAAGTCGTAAATAAATAGTCTTCAACAAACTTTGGGTTGTCACGGACGAGTGTCTCGTTGACAAGCCTCGGATCGAGAAATCCTAAATCTTCATCCTTATTTCTTCTACATATCGTATCTCCATTCTACATATATAAAAAGAAGTTAGACATACGAGTTGAGCGGTACAAGAATATACAATAATATAAATAGAGACTTACAAAGTCCACGCCGATCGACCCGATGCGCGTCCGAGCATCTGGCCGGTACAACATATACAATTCGCAGAACTCTAACCAGAACATGCCATCCCCATTGTGAAAATCCGAATCTTTGTATTTCACTTTGGGACCGCCACATACCCTTTTTGGCTTCTGCAAATCTTGATGGGCCTGCAATTTTGTTGTTAGGTTCGTAAATCTTGTGGGGAAGCGGTGGTTGCCCCAAAAAGTACTTCGAGTTAGACCTAGCTCGTAATTACGGCGTTGTTTAGCAAACATCTTTTTGAGCTTGCGACATCGGCGCCTCGGCACTAGCCATCTTCAAGTTTTGCTTTACGGAGATCTTTCGTAGTCCGACATTTCGAAGGTTGAAGCCCGCCCTGTCTCTTTGGCTTTTGCCATACTCAAGAAAAACTCCTGCGCATTAGCATCAACTTTAGTCTTCTCGGGTGATGGCACCTTTTGGAAGTGAGATGTTACCTCGGCCTTCGTTTGCTCTTTGCGTTCTTCTTGATCATATCGCGAGTAATTTCTTACGAGAATGTCTTGACTTCACAGATGACCGAGATTTGGTACAAGGCGACGCGGACTTCGAGATGGTCTTGATATTCGATTCTTCTTATGTCTTTGGTGAGGAGTTGGACTTTTCATGGCTGGTCCGAGGAGGAGTTGGACTTTTTCCGGATGGTGCCACGGAGGAGTTGGACTTTTCTGGTGGTGTGGCGGAGGAGTTGGACTTTCTGGTGGTCTTTGGCGGAGGAGTTGGACTTTTTCTGGATGGTGCCGGCGGAGGAGGTGGATTTTTCCTAACTGGTGCCGGCGGAGGAGTTGCACTTTTCGTGGCGGCATGTCTGCGTGTGGAAGTGCGGCTCATCATCATCGTCGTCGTTATCGGCCTCATCGTTCGAGCGAACATAATCAAGCTCTTCGCCACGCGAGGAAGCCATGCACGTTTTCTCCAAGTTTGTTTTTTCCGTCCTCGCCAGAATCTCTACCTCCATTTTGCGATATTGTCGGACTACATTGTCTACGCCGACCTGGCGAATCCCGGTATTAGGGGCGGAAGCGAGAACCTACGAGGAGCCGCATGGCCAAGCCCTACCATCAGCCACCTTGATGGTAATGCCATGTGCGGACAAATGCAGCTTGCACGGTGTCGGTTCTGTGATGTCATCCACTGGAAAATGGAGTCGATGCTCTCCGGAATCGACGCTGCCTTGCTTCTTAATAACACCGTGATTGAGGTTCCGAGGGTGTCATCGAGTGGCGGATCGTGAGTGAGAGCTTCTGTCTTGCTTGCTCCACACTTGAGTCCAGCGCTCTCTCTTCCTCTAACGCTCTTGCCACTGACATCTTGTATTTGACTTTGCGGTTCATCTTCTCTTATTCTTTTTACCGCCAGCCTGCGATGCATCGGTGGGAAGCCTTCTTTCCACGGCACCAAACCAACTCCTCGGGTGCACCCAGATGCTCCTTGTTACCAGAACAGCGATCGGCTCATCATTCTCCTTCGTGGCTCGAAAAGCCCTTGGGAAGACCCCACGTGAGTTTCGATATTTTCTGCGACACCTCCGGGCACTATCGCTCCTGGCTCAAGCGCCATCTTCCGAGACAGAAGTCCCCTCCCAAGCAACCAGTGCTTTGATCGTTCAGTGAACTCGGCCGTCGCAGGAGTAACGCCCTAAGGGTTAGCTCTTGTTAGCGCCTATCCTATGCAGGTATTTTCTTCACGTAGCCACGATTGCCTAGTGTGTGAGGGTACATATTCTTATCGCGTTAGCCTTGTTCTTCCGACTCACTTTATGCAGGCTTCTTGAAATTCAGACATACAAAGTCCTTCCAAAATTCCCTTATCTTTGGAAACATGTTAAAATTTGGCGTGACATTCTTCTTCACATAGTTCTTATTTAGGTGAGTCTTCCAATTCTTCCAGCATGTGCACATGATACTTAGTGCACGTTTCTTTGCAACCAACTCTGACCCTTGGGGGAAATGGAATACTTGTTTTAGCTTGCCCCATAGCAAGTCCTTCAGGTCATCGGGAACCACCCACTGATCACCTTCGCGGCCGGTCCATGATCTATAGCTGATGGGCACGTTATCCCTAGCAAGTACTCCGCAGTCGTGTCTGTCTGGCGCCAATGCATGACGTGTGGTATAGCAGATTCCCCGACTTTCGAGAGCTGGACTATGTTGTGAACGCCCTTAGGCATCTTGCTCGGACCACGACCTACGCGCTGCCTTTGTTCACCAGACGTTTGAGCCTACAATTGGATCTTGTTATTAGTCGTATGACCCTACAATATTTTGGGAATCACAACGTACTAATACTTTACCTCGCCCATGTTAGTCGTGTCAGCTTGGTCCATAGCAGGGGCGTCAGTTTGGTCCATGGCTGTGGCGCCAGGTTGCTCCATATCAATATCCTGTAGGTTCAGGTAGCGACTTGGGCTACCCATTCCTACTTCGTCTACATTCGAGGGCCGAACTCCCTCTGGCACTTGTCCCTGATTCGAGGCCATTCCTAGCAATCCGAAATGTTATTGGGTTAATTATATTTGCATTCATTTATGGTTGCTACATGACATCAAACTTGTGAATTCAAACGATGGTAATTTGCTAGAGTTGAGAGGAAATCAAGTGATGTTGTGACCTCATGCTACAAACATGTGCACATGTAACTTTAAAATGATATTTATACATTAGAAAAAAATCACATGGTACATATACATCTCGAAATGAAAAAATAATATGAAAAATTCATATATTCTTAAGAATATATTCCACACTAAAATGATTTTAAAAAATAAGCCCTGCAAGTTCAAGAAGCATGGATGTCACGAGGCGTCCAGACACCGAGAGGCGAAGCCATGAGAGACATGCTCGCTTGAAATGGACTTAGTTCTTTGTCTTCTTCGGTAGTACTTGTCCATAGGCTTCCTCCGCTCCTCTTCTTCATTGATCTGGAGTACTTACGATGAATTGATCTGGAGTACTTACCCTTTGAATGCGCAGAAGAAGACAGCAACCAAGTCCATTTCAAGTGAGCATGTCTCCTCATGGCTTCGCCTCTCGGTGTACTGGATGCTCTCGTGACATCCATGCTTCTTGAACTTGCAGGGGCTTTTTTTTTAAACACATACATTTTTGGTCAACAAAATATACATACACATAAAATTGTAGGATCAAATTCATTATATACCGAGAGTTACAAAAAAGAGAAAATTCTAACAAAACTTGTTAGAATTTTCTCTTTTTTGTAACTCTCTGTGATATAATGAATTTGATCTTGAAATTTCATCACGAGGCTACCTATGTATAAAATTGTAGGTTCAGATTCATTATATCTGAGAGTTACAAAAAGAAAATTCTAACAAGTTTAAGGGCTTAAACTTGTCGAATTGTCTCTTTTTGTAACTCTCAGATATAATGAATTTGATCTTGAAATTTCATACGTAGGCTACCTACTTGTCAGAATTTTCTCTTTTTTGTAACTCTCGGTATATAATGAATCTGATCTTGAAATTTCATACGTAGGCTACCTATGTATAAAATTGTAGGTTCAGATTCATTATATTCCGAGAGTTACAAAAAAGAGAAAAATTTTGATAAAGAAGACTTAAACTTGTCGAATTTTCTTTTTTGTAACTCTCGGTATATAATGAATCTGAACCTACAATTTTATACATAGGTAGCCTCGATGAAATTTCAAGATCGATTCATTATATACCGAGAGTTTAAAAAGAGAAAAATCGACAAGTTTAAGCTCATAAAAGAACACATACAAATATTTAGAAGACTTAGAGGTGACACCCATACTCCTTTGAAGTGTATACTCACCGTCACCCGAAAGTCACCCATACTCCATGAAGAACACATACAAATATTTAAAAGAACACATACAAATATTTGAAAGAATTAGAGGTGACACCCATACTCCAATTAAGTGTATGCTCCTTTGTCACCGAAAGTCACCCATACTCCTTTGAAGAACACATACAAATATTTAAAAGAACACATACAAATATTTGAAAGACTTAGAGGTGACACCCATACTCCACTTAAGTGTATGCTCCTTTGTCACCGAAAGTCACCGGAAAACCTCTCGTGGGCACCTAGAAATATGAATCGATTCCTCACACGTGCGTTGGACTTAGAGGTGACACCCATACTCCACTTAAGTGTATGCTCACTGTCACCCAAAAGTCCAGTGCGTAGTATTAACTAAATGAACTACAACTATTACATCTACTTACTATTACAATTAGTGGCACAAAATAAATATTTACAACACATGTATACATCTGTACAAAACAAATATTTACAACACATGTATACATCTTTCAAGAACATATACAAAGCACCAAATTGAAGTTTACTTTTGGCTGCAATATAAATAACCATAGAGCAAAATGATCAAAACAACACAAGGGCAGAAAAATGAACAAGGCAACTGGCATAAAAGCTCAACTTTGTTTATTTTGAGTGTTCTCAGATGTTGGGTTGCCCAAAGGCCCTCCTCGGCACAAGGGACGAGTAATAGACTAATTTGTGACAACCTTACCTTAGTTTCAAACCCTTACCACCTTAACATACACATTAAAAAAATTGATAATCAAGCTCGCTGTTAACAGATTATATTCAGTTGAGCATACATTCAGATCAGTAGATTAAATATTTGCTAAGCGAATCTTGAAATGAAGTTCGGATTAGTTAGCTAGCTATTTTACCAAGCAATTATTATTCAGATCAGTAGCCAACTAATTAAGCGATAAAGGCGATATAAAGACAATGAAGTAACAACGATAGTGAGCAATGGTAGATATGTAGTCTTGATCGAGACTAAGGAAAATAGAGTAAAGTCTATGGTTCAATGCCTAATACTTATCAACAGATAGTGTTTTGATCAAATAAGTGACAATGTATAAAGTGACAGAGAAGTGCTACTAATAGACTAAGGAACTAAACAAAATATAGACAACAGTATAGACATAGAAGTGCTACTAACATCATCGGTATTGAACACTAATTAGACTAAGGAACTAAACAAAATATAGGCAGAGAAGTGCTACTAAGGAACTAAACAAAATATAGACAGAGAAGTGCTACTAACGGATCAAGTAAAGTGACAATGTGTATTCAACACTAATTAGACAAATAAGTGGTCATGCAATACATGCAATACAAGATTGTTGAAATAAGGGCGATATGAGCATAATGAGACATATACTTAACCCAGATATGACTAAGCACAACTTATCCAAAATGTCGAACATATGAAATGATCATGAATTCAACGGTATAAGCTTATAATCACATAGATTCATGATATGAACACATATATACAGGACATTCAGCATGTATAAAAAATGAATTAACTAGAACAGTATACTACTCATGTTTGGTTATTCCAGTATTGCTCTCAGATTTAATAACTTGATGGGTTGCTTCAAAGAAGCCCTCCAACACCAAATTTCAGCAATATATCACAGGGTATATCAATCTGAAATTAGTGACTCTATTCAGTTCAGCACCGTTGAAGAAAAATTGACTCACTAATACTCAATTATGGATGAAACGCTACTGAACAACAGAATTGCAATAATTTTGCCTACGACAGTGATGCCAAGCCAGTGAGAATTGAGTTCCATATTAGACCAGGATATCAAAGTTATGAAAGGAACTATTCTCGGGATAGCATATCACATATCTGGCTGACAACAAAGAACAAGTTAAAGTATTGATACAATGATCTACTTGATCTTGAATTACTGAGAATGATTCACTAACTAGCGAGATAAATATTGCCTCATTTATTTGTATCATCATCGGCGATAGTAGAGAATAAAATCGATTGCCTCATTTATTTGTATCATCATCACGAATAAATGTCTATCTCATTGATAACCTAGAATCATCACAGATTAGTTGTCACAAATTGTCTATTGCGTCCCAAATCCTCCTTGAACACTATACCCACATGCTAGGTCCCCAAGCCAAATGAATTGGTGGCCCTTAGCATCTGCACATGCACATCTGAAACATTCACAATCACATGCACATTCACATTCACATTCACATCTACACAACCACATTCACACATCGCAAGAGCGATACCAAGGTGACGGCGGGAGGCGGTGGGGAGGTCGAGGCGACAGTGGGGAGACAGCATGGAGGTGAAAGGCGGTGGGGAGGAGGCAGCGGGCCGTCTGAGTCGAGGTGTGTGGCGGTCCGAGGCGAAGCGAGGCGACGCTGCCTGAAGTCGGCGGCGGCGGGAACTCGGCGAACCGGCGGCGGTGGTCAGCGCGGCGGCGTTAGGGAGCTCGGAGCGGCGCTGTAAAAAGTGAGAGGAGGGCGCGGGCTAGGGCTAAGGTACATGTGAGGAAGGCGCGGCGTTTCTATTTATAGGGGTGGAAGTGATAGTATATCACTGCCGGGCCATTGTACAACCGGCAGTGATAATGGTATATCACTGCCGGGCCATTGTACAACCGGTAGTGATAATGGAATATTACTGCCGGGCCATTATACAACCGGCAGTGATAGTGGATTACTGCCGGTCCATTGTACAACCGGCAGTGATAGTGGAATATCACTGCCGGTCCATTGTACAACCGGCAGTGATAAGCTCTTTGCCCATATTCTATTAAAATTTGTCTTTTTTATTACTCTTAATATAGGACGAATTTGATCATGAAATTTTATATGTAGATGGGGTAAGATGAGATGTACATCCATGATTTTTTTTCAGAATTTTTTGAAACTTTTCTTAGTTGGATTGCATGGTGATTGCACCAAAAGCCTGATTGGAAGTGAACATCATTGCCATTTTCCTAGTTACTTATGAATGTTTCAGTTTAAATCTAGTTACCCCTTCGTATAAAAATCAGATTGCTAACTTTTTAATTGTTTTAATATTTATAAAATCAAGTAATGCTTGCAAATTGGACAACAAATGCTGTCAAATTCGAACAAATTCAAGTGCAGTCAAAATCACAAAAATCCAAATGCAGTGAAACTTTCAATTTGATCAAAAGAAAGCATAACCTCAATTTCCATTATTGCATATATTACATTAATTGTTACATATAAGAAAATAAACATGTCGTTCATACAAAAGAAAGCATACATTTCATTACTACAACTAAGCTATGATTAGACCTTCATTATTATCGGCGTATGTATGTAGCCGTCCTTGTCTTCCATGGTACTTAGGTCAACGTCCTCTCCAAAGGGGAAGCTCATCGAATTGGTTGTACTCTTCCTCGTCGACAACATTCTCAACTCCAACAATCCTTCTTTTTCCTTGAATAACCAAGTGGCGCTCCTTGTTAGCCGGCCGATTAAAGAAGATTTGTGTAATGTAATTAGCAAGTACGAATGGTTCTTCTCGTATCCGAGCGAGTTTGAGGTCCACGGTAGTGATGTCGTACTTGTCGATATTCACGCCGCGGAAATCGACCCATTGGCACCGAAAGAGAGGACCTTCAAAGGACCATAGTCAAGCTCCCAAATCTCTTCTATGAATCCGTAGTAGGTTTGCCTATTTCCATTCTTTGTCATAGGCATCTATACGGATACCGCTATTTTGATTGGTGCTCTTTTATCTTGCGCTCTTGTATAAAATGTAAAACCATTTATGTCGTATCCTTGGAATGTCCGAATTGTAGTTAGCGGTCCACTGAGCCAACAATTTCAAGCGAGTGCGTCTGTCTCCGTGACGCATCATGTGTCTACACAACCAATCATGAAATTATCTCTGCTCTCTCGCGAGCCAACCCTCGACCTCCACAGGTTTGTTTTGGATAGCACGTTCTTGTGCATGTCGACATCTGGGCCACCACAACCGATTGTCCCAAAAGCTGCGAAATGTGCTTGTGTAAATGCAGCTAGATTGCTAATACGTCTTGATTTCTCGCCTAGTGTCCCTTTCCTGTAGCCTTCCCTCATGCCGAGATCTGAGCACACCAATCGGTTTGAGATCCATATAATCGACGCAGAACTCAATGACCTCCTCGGTTCCCCATCCATCGGCAATGCAGACCTTCCGGTCGATTTGATTCTGAACATATTTCTTTATAACCCCATGAATCTCTCGAAGGGTACATCGATGTAGAAATACGGGACCAGAATCCGTATCTTTTTCACAATGTGAACAATGAGATGGACCATAATATCAAAAAAGATGGAGGAAACACATCTCAAGCCTGCACAGAGTGTGAACCACGTCCTCCTGCAGCTTGTCTAGTATTAATGGATCGATGGCCTTCTGTGAAATCGCGTTGAAGAATGAACACAACTTGATAATTGGGTATCGGACTTTCTCTGGCAGAACCCCCCTAATTGCAATTGGAAGCATCTGTGTCATCATCATGTGGTAATCGTGAGACTTCATACCAATTAACTTTAAGTCTTTCATTGAGACTAGTCTCTTTATGTTAGCGAGTAACGAGACGGAACTTTGATTCCGTGCAAGCATTCATAAGCGCTAATTTTCTCTTTCTTGCTCAAAGTGTAGCAGTTGCGGGAAGGTACTTTTTACTGTATCCATTTCTTCGTGATGCAGCTCCTTCCTCAATTTCATATCTTGAGGTTCATCCTTGCTTGAAGTGTATCTTTCGTTTTGCGGTATGTCAAGAAGATACCAAGCAAGCTATCACACACGTTCTTCTCTATGTGCATGGCGTCGATTGCGTGTCGAACTTCAGTGCTGCCAATAAGGTAGGATCCAAAATCTTGATTTCTTTTTCCACAAAGGAGCCTTATCAGGGAAGTCGGAAAAGATGTCTTGGCTCCCTTTCCGTGAATAATTGTAAGGTCCTTACTGTTGCAAATATCTGTTTCCTAGTGTGATTCTTGAGCTAAGGCGGTCTCCTTTGTCCGTCAAAAGCTCTCTTATTATTGCGGTATGGGTGATCCTTGCGGAGGAACCTACGATGCCGCATGTAAGCCATTTTTCGGTTGTTCTTCACCACCGGCTATTGTATCATCCGAGCCTTTGGGCGCATCCGTTAAACCTTTTGTAAATGCGGCCCGACAGGTTGCCAAGAGCGGGATAATCATTAATGGTTACAAACAATAATGCCCGTGAGGATAAAGTTTTCTCTTTATACTCATCCCATACCTGTACACCATCGGTCCACAATATTAGAAGATCTTCAACCAATGGTTTGAGGTACACATCGATATCATTGCCGGGTTGCTCGGCCCTTGGATCAATAGTGGCATCATAATGTACTTTCGCTTCATGCAAAGCCAAGGAGGAAGGTTGTAGATGCATAAAGTCACCGCCAAGTCTTTGTGGCGACTACTCATGTTGCCAAAAGGATTCATCCCATCGGTACTCAATCCGAACCTTATATTCCTCACATCATATGCAAAGCGCTTCTTATATTTTACGTCGATGTTCCTCCATTGCACGAGAATCGGCAGGTGTCTCGAGCATTCCATCCTTCTTACGCTCTTGATTGTGCCATCGTAGCAATTGGGCATGCCTTTTGTTCGCAAACAATCGCTTGAGACGGGATTATAGGGAAATACCACACCACCTTACGGGGACACCTCTTCTTCTTACGCCTCACCCCGACATCTTCATTCTCGATATCGTCGTCATTGCCCTTATACCGCTTTGCTTTGCAAACAACACATGCATCCATGTCTGCAAACTCATTGCGATACAATATGCAATCGTTTGGACATGCGTGTATTCTTTGTACTTCCAGTCCCAATGGGCAGACAACCTGCTTGGCCTGGTACGTAGTTGAAGGCAACACGTTACCCTCTGGAAGCAAGTCCCCCAAGAGACATAACACTCGATAAAGCTCTTATCGGCTAACCATTGCTTGCCTTCAACTCTGCGATGAGTGAAAGCACGGTATGCGACTTTTCGTGCTCCTCCTTGCGGCCCGGTACAATGGCGTTGTAGAGTCCTCTACCATCTGTTGGAACTTTTGAAACTCCCTTTCACTCGTGAAGCCCCCTCCCCATCACGCAGCATTTGATCTAGATCATCTTCGTGGGTATCAACGAACGCATCTTCCACCGCCGTCATATCGTTGTCTCCGTCATCTTTATCAATGTGTTGCCCTTCATGTACAATATCATCTTCACCGTGCTCAGTCCAACAGGTATAGCCAGCCTTGAAACCCCTTCGAAGCAAGTGTGCACGCATCGACTCTATGTTACAAAACATCTTCTCATTTTTGCAATCAACGCATGGACAACACATATAGTCCATGATTTCTTGACTTGTGTGCATGACGCATTGTAAAAACAAGTCACACCATTAAAGAACTCTTGACGCGATGGTCCGTGTCATACATCCACCTTCGGTCCATCTACGATTAATTATATCAAACTACATTTCGTTATATGAACAAAGCGATATCAAAATAATTTATTCTTTACAATAGTCATGCATTGCTAATTAATTAAAATGATAAACACATTATAAGCACATAAGCGCAAATAACAATATAATTGTAATTTGTTATGTAGCGCTAGCTATTAAATTAAATTAATCTACAACAAACAAGCATATAATTGAATATAAGGATATATTTCTAAATAATTATTTATGTTCCAACTTTCATTATTGCAAAATCCATCTACCATTTCCCATTATTTAAATATTCAACTAGCAATTCTCACTATTTATAATTGATCATCTAGCAATCTTTACTATTAAAAATGCATATAACAAATTTTCATTAATTAAATTAATTACAATTATGCATAATTGTCCATCTAGCAATTTTATTACTTAAACATCCACTACATCACTAAAATGGATATGAATTTATGCAAATAACAATATAATTGTAAATGATTAGTTTTACAAATACATCTAGCAATTTTGCCTATATAATACATCAAACCTTTTTCACTATTTAAATATCCATCTAGCATTTTTTAATTATTTACAAGATTTCTTCATTTCATTTTGTTATGTAGCGCTAGCTATTAAATTAAATTAATCTACAACAAACAAGCATATAATTGAATATAAGGATATATTTCTAAATAATTATTTATGTTCCAACTTTCATTATTGCAAAATCCATCTACCATTTCCCATTATTTAAATATTCAACTAGCAATTCTCACTATTTATAATTGATCATCTAGCAATCTTTACTATTAAAATCCATATAACAAATTTTCATTAATTAAATTAATTACAATTATTCATAATTGTCCATCTAGCAATTTTATTACTTAAACATCCACTACAATATGAATTATAATTTATTCAATAATTTAGCTAGATCTTAATTTGAGCGGTAATGACATAAAGCTGTTCACACCGTACAATCAGCAATTATCAACATCTAAAGCACTCAGTAAAGTAAAATTTTACGACAAATATAACATAAATCAAGTTAGTAACCTCAAAACATTTTAATACAATTTTTCAATAAAGAACTCGCCAAGATAATACTGCTCCTCTTTGCTCGCTTCGATTGGAGAAGATGTCGATTCGATGAAAAATATGAACAAAATCTTGACACAAAATTTCAAGACACCTCTCCGGAAAAATACACCCGAGCAAAAAGCGCTCTCTCTCGCTTCTCGTAGGAAATGCATCGGTCGGTGAAGATTGCTATATAAATAGCTTATCACTTGCGGCTCTGCAAAGAAGCGATTAATAAGGTCATATTACGCGAAAAATACCTTATCACTGCCGGTTTTGCGTAGAACCGGCGATGATAAGGTCTTGCGCGAAAATACATATCCTTGCCGGTTGAATATACGAACCGGCGATAAACTTTAAATATCACTTGCGGTTGTAAATTAAGCGGCGATGATATATCTCGGTTATAGGCATTAACGGCGGTGATATTCGATTATCACTTGCGGTTGGTAATATAAACCGCGATGATACGCCCCACCCTTCAAACTCGGCGCCAACCCAACCGTCGAGCCTGCCGTTCCTCTGCGCGCCAAGCATTGCGCTTCACATTCCTCGCTATAGCTGTTGCCCTTCCCATTCGCCTCTATATAATGCCACTATTGTTTCAAGAATGGCACCGCCACACAATCCACTATTGTTGCAAAATGGCACCCCCAAGAAGCGAGCACGTGTTGGGCAAAGCCCGCTCGTCGCTAGAGGAGGAGGAGGAGGAGGAGGAGAAGGAGGAGGTGGAAGGAGGAGGAGGAAGAGGAGGCAAAGGAGGAGAAGGAGGAGGAGGCGACGATGACGACAAATGACGGCGGCGAGAAACTGCGGCGTTGGGGTAAGACCAACTCTGCCACCGAATCGGATTCGGAGGAGAAGGAGGATGAGCACCGCCGCAACTCTGATCAGTCATCAAGCGGCAGCTCCAACGACGAGGAGGAGGAGGAGGAGGACGACGACGACTTTTGGATATAGGGCTTCGCGCCATTGGCCTATTATAATTAGGACTAAATATGTAATAATAGATGATATACCTAATTATGTTTTGTAAATGTTCTGTATTTTAATTAATACATATCCCGCAAATTACAAATTTGCTTTCATATGTTCTGTTTTTTAACTAATTATGCTTTCATATGTTCTGTGCGAGATAAATTACAATGTTTCTTATGTTATGTATCGAACTAATTATGGGGAACAGTAATATCATTGCCGGTCTAGAGTAAAACCGGCAGTGAAAATGGTGTTATCACTGTCGGTTTATAAGCGAACCGGCAATGATGTTATCACTGCCGGTTCTCTATAAAACCGGCAATGATATTGCCTCCATTCCTGCGGGAAATTTATACTATTCATATCACTGCCGATTGAAGTTAGAACGGCGGTGATAGTATTATCCTTGCCGGTTTAATTTGGAACGGCGGTGATAATATTATCCTTGCCGGCTCGCACCTACCCGGCGATGATGGGGAAATCGCGGATGAGGCGATGCAGAGGAGTGTCCTCATGGCGGCGCTCCTCCCGGCCTCCCAGCGCCCGACGTCGCTCCAGCAGATATCTGGCGCTATAGTAACCCCCATTTTTACACGAAATGCAAAAATGGAAATCTAATGTGCTTGCAATACTAGTCCCTGGATCAGTAGCTAGCACGCACATTTCAACAAATGGAATCACAACCATACAACATAATAATTAAGCGGAAACGATTAATTACATAATTATTACAATTCAGAGAATGCGGCAGCAAAAGAAGCAATAACCAGCAGTTTGCCCAACCGAACCCGCAGGCAACTGACCAGGCATAAACTTCAGATAGAACACGACAAAGAGGAACCCGCAACCTGCGACGAACGAACTTCGAAGCTTCGCTTTATAAACCACCTACAATATAATTAGGCAAGGGTGAGTATTTTACATACTCAGCAAGACTTGAGCAACACCTACAATACATGCGAGGCCATTTCAAAGGAGGCTATTACGGTTAATTTGCATAAAGCGAATTTGAATTTGGAAACCAAGTTATTTGCAATCGAATTTAAAAGAGCATTTGATTGATAACAAGTAAGTAAAGCATAAATAACACTCACCGTCCTCCATGGCGTGAGCGATTTAATCAAACCTTGCCATCGCATGGCCTATATCGATTCTTTGTCCACACGAGGCACAACAAATGACACCAACACTTGCCAACACATGGTATAGTATTGGGTCATCTGGGGTAAGCTAACTTGTAAAATAAACCCTTTTGAAAATCAAAGCTAACATTGGAATGACTTCACCGAGTGCTCATGACATGGCGCTGGCTAATTAATTAGATTTAAACTCTGCAGAGGTGTACAACTTTACCCACAAGGAATGACCCACCTTTTGCAAGATCACACACGCCCCAATAGGACATTGTGTCTGCCGAGCGATCACACATAGTTGTTCCATTACTTAGACATGGCTTTGATCCAGCCGGACGTTAACCCCGCCGTAGAACTAAAACACACACCCAAGCCGTGGATCCACATTCACACCCAACACAACGTTTCTAAACACGGCAGGCGTACACGTTGCATGGGTGGAAACCCCACCAAGCTGCATCAAACGGAATGCTTGGGACCCGCCCAAGCAGACCAAGCGGGAATGCTTGTGCTAGCTCCGCCTACCAATGAACAAAGCCACATCTAAATAACTTAATAGGCTAAGGCTACCCCATAATAGCCCTCGTGGTTGCACGGAAATCTCGGATCAATAGCGTCCCATTGCTCGGTCCTTAATTGTGACAGGCGACACTTCACCCTACACTACGTGCAATTACTTACACACAACGGCTATTGCCAAATAATCGCCCGCATCAAAGCATAGTTTTATTTTGGGTTTTTAATCAAAGTACCCACCACCAACAGTGACATTTTCAATGTTTTCAGGAAACAATTATTGAGTTGATCATGTACATCATTGATTCTAAAGCATGACTAAGCATGAATAAAATGAACGCATATACCCATGACGACATTAAGTAATGCCTATTCCTTAAGCTATGGTTATCAAGGTTCACATGTTCATCAAGCATCAAAGGAGATTCACATGACAACATGTATAACTACCAATCCACAAAATAGCAATTTACAAAAAGTAAACGCATGCATAAACACAATTTGATGCATGAAAGGTATATAAAATAATGGGATCAATATGGTCAAAGGAAGCTTGCCTTGCTTAAATGACGAAGACGAGGATCGCGGATGACGACGACGACGACGAAGCTAGACACGTCGGGTCTACTCGTCGAACAACGTAAACAACGCAAAGCAATAAACTTCAATAAGAGCGAAAGAAACAGATAGCAAGAACAAATAAAACTCTGCACAAGAAACAGGGATTGCTCTTTTATGAATTTATTAATCTTACTTTACGAATTCAAGATGCAAGGATTGGTTGGATTAATAGAGTTAAGCATTAGTTGCAAGGTTTCATTGATTTGCTATTCACAAATACGATTTCGGGTAACTTTGTTACTTATGGGTTTTGCTCTATTAGGATTTGGATTCAAAGCAAAACAAAATAGGAATATTTTCTTAGATTGCTGCAGATCATAACTTAAAGATCAATTCTAGACTATTCTTTACATTGTTCGCATTTAGATGAGTTACTTTGCGAGTTAATGAAAATGCTTAAATGATTTCATTATAGTATGAATGGTTAGCTTCTTATCTTTAATCAATTTCGCTTGGAATTAGTTTCATGCAAGTTAAATCTATTGATTTAGGCTCTTGAGATTATTTTAAGTAACATTTGAGAAGGTTACGGTGATAAAAACAACTTAACTATGGATTCCATCATTATTACCTAAAGCTTATTCATTAAGTATTAAGGCCTAATGAAATGTGATTACTTAGGGGTATTCAGCTATTAAGATTAATATGCAGAACATGATGAAGTATAGTTATTTCTTCATATTAAGATGATTTATACTTTGTTAAACAATCCTAAGCTGATTCCATAAATTTTAGGCTTTGGCTGATATATTATATTCGTTGTTGAAAAGGCTTAAGTGGCATTGCAAAGTTGACACTATTCGGAAACGGCCAAAAGGTGAATCAAAAGGGTTAACACTTAAGGGTTTTGATCTGATGAGATAAATAGGCAAACCTTAATGGAATATGATTCTTTTTACAAATCATGGTAGTGTAAACTTTGTAGAGTGCTACTAAACTGATTTTACTGATTTTAGTATTTGGATGAGTTATTTTATCTATCGTTGAAATAGACTAAATGACCACATTTGCAAACCTTAAATCGGCCAAGTTTCAATCTTAATTTCCAACTAACCTATACATGATTCTTGATTGGTCTTTCAGGTACTAGCAGAGTATCATCCTAGAAGTGTTTTTAAGTTGATTTTGCATTATTTTAACTTAAACTGCAATAGGTTTTCTATTTGATTATTGTTACATTTGCCATTTCCTTATGATAAAAGAATTCAAGTTAAACTTCATTCCAATTATTTTCACACACATATGTCCTCACTGTTTTTAGGAACTTATTACAAATTACATTATCATTTTTTTTGAGCCATTATGCTATTATTCTGTTAATGGCCATCATAGGGTTCAGTGAGGATTAACAACTAATTTTATTAAACTTGGTCCTAAGATTAAATATCTTTGCATGATTAGGTTTATTACAATCCCAGAAGCACATATTCATTTCTTATATGGTTTTACGAACTATTATACACTCATTTCTATTAATGGCCCTATTGAGCTTTACTAATGGTTGTTTAAACAAAGCGAATTAAACTTAGATCAAAATTAAATGTATTTGTATACTTGAATACCTCGATCTTAACATCTCATGAATATTGATTTCATCATTTCATGGTTTATTATACACAAAATCTCATTAAAACCATATTAGCATTATAATCAAGGTTTAAATTAAATATAAATCCTATACTTCAAAAACTAAATCTTTTTACATATTTAGATTCTTCGGAGTTTAAATGAATATACAAATTTGTTTCACTTTGGGATTGAATTAAAATTACGAAGATATTCAAGTCTAAATTTTCAATCACCGAAATGGCTAGAAAAGGAAAATCGTTTTCTTAAGTCTGCAGGCGCCTTTTACCTGAGAGCGAAGACTTGGCGCACATCGATGGTTGGGCCCGATCCCAGAGAGGCGTAATCAGGGCGGCCTAGGGCTTGACGGCGGCGATCTTCCGGTGATCCTCCGTGACGGCAGCACTGGGAGCATCAAGACATCCAGCGCATCCAGTGAAGTCGATTCGTAGGAGATGACCGAAGTGATCTGATAGGGCTTAGGCGGCGTTAATGGCGGCTCGGGGAGAAGAAGACAAGGCCATTAGAGGTGAAATCGGTGGCTAATTAAGCATGAGGGATGCTAGGGTTCCGTTTTGAGGTTCACTGAAGGAGAAGGCGGAGGAGCTCCATACAGCGCTGAGCTGGAGAAAAGAAGAAGCGAGAAGAGGCGGCACGATTTTGCATATGGAGTCCCAGGGATTGTTGGGCCGAGCTCTGGAGCTTGGTAATGGCGACAAGGAAGAGGGCATTCCTGCGCTGGCTTGAAGAGAAGGAAGAAGAAGTGAGTGGAGGGGGAAGTGAAGCACTGCCTTGGTGGTCTCTGAGACGCCATGTATAGCTTCGATGAGTGGGTCATACTCGAGCTCGGAGAGTTCGATGGAATGAGCGGAGGTGGCGATGGAACGAAGCGGAGACGAGCGATGCATTGGCGATGAGCTCTGGGACCACTGTCAGTGACTGCAACTTCTCCAATGCGCCAATGGAACGGAGAATCAACGAATGGCCCTGCGTCGGTGGTCGATCACGAAGTTCGTTTTGGATTTTGACTTTCCTTTGATACCAATTGAAGTATATTATTTTTCAAAATTTGTTTTCAAATTAATTGAGCTAAGAATGTACAGTAAATTTTCCGGCTCGTTGTGATTCCGATATTTTATGTAAATTCGACATTGCATGGTTTCGATTTAAAAGTTATCTTTTCCTTTTATCTCTTCATTATTTTATGCATAAAATTTCATTTGGTAGCTAAAGTGATTTAATTGAGTGATCAGGGTTCTCATGGCAATTTTCTAAATTTTTTTACTTTTTACATTATTGCCTTTTTCTCTTTTTCATTCTTTAATTCTCTTTATTTGATTTCTCATGCATTGCAAAACTCAAGGAAATTCAAATAAAACCAATAATGTCAAGAAAACTCAGAAATAAATATTTTCAAATTTAAAATATTTATTTTTAATTTATTAAATTTTTGGGATGTTACAGATCTACCCCCCTTACAGAAATCTCGACCCCGAGATTTGGTGGGTCTAAGGGAAAGTATTTCTAAAAGAAGTCGGAAACTTTTCCTTGAGTCGATCTTCTCGTTTCGAGTTGCTTCTTCTTCAAAATGATTGCTCCGCTGAATCTTGATCATCTTGTGGGATCTATTACGAGCATGACGTTCAGCTTTTCTTAAATATATATTTTTTTCCTTCTGTTGGATACTCCCGATAAGTTAAATCAGGTTGTAGATCGATTTCATTTAGGTGGATGGGCTCAGAAGGAAGATGAAAACATTTTCTTAATTGCGATACCTAGAAGATATGATAAACACTGGAGTTAGGATGACAACTCTAATTTATATGCCTTTTATCCCATTTTCTCAGCGATACGATATGGCCTAATATATTGTGGTGCCAATTATCTCGGATTTGGAAATAGTGAATATCGTGAACCTTGCAATTATCGAGGATGAGATGGATTAGGGAATTCTTTATCAGAGGTGACTTTGTCGCTCTGTTGATACGTCGTCTTCATCGCAATCGCTTTACTGGACCTTCGTCTTGTGGTTTTTGAATTGACGCGCCAAAACTAGAGAAGATTTCTACTTGGGTTTTGTGTAAGCAGATGAGATATACCAGTATTTTCTACATATTTCTTTTGATTAAATATTCAATACTTGTTAATAAGGATGATCTAATTTATAGAGTGGCATATGGTATATTTAGAATTTTTGAGGCGAAGAGAAGGCTGCATTACCATTAGATTCACTTGGAAAGAACTGAATGTTTAATACCAAGAAGGATATTTGAATACAATTATTGATCTGTATAATTCAATATTAGTTGATGAAATGAGCTGAGAATACATGTTATTTTGGTCTGACTTCAGATTGAAAACAAAGTAGAGGTAATCCAAATACTGGGTTGAGGTAAGAGGATTATAAAATGATTGATCCTAGTGATTTAACTTGGTTGATCATTTTAATAAACAGAGGGTCTTTGATTTTCTTTGGATTTGACAACTGTGAAGGAATAAAAGGTGCAGGATCAAAAGATTGAGTGCAGAAATTGAACACACAAAAGATACGCTTAACACCACATTAAGAGTCTGTACAACCATATGAGGAATATATTTACATTTAGAGCCTATTGTCGAGGCCGGGTTGTTACGAGTATTAGGCGTTTTCTAGGTCTCCAAAATAGTTTAGAAGTTACTAATATCTTTCTTGACAAGGGGAAGGAGAACTTTTCTTAGGCAGATGTTGGCCTTCAGATTCTTGAGATCATCCTGGTAGTTGCTGGATTACTTCATGAGGTTGAAGTTAAGGTGGATTCCTTTTCCGTTTTGGACATTTGTTGGCATAATGTCCTCTCTCACTACAACGGAGACAGGTAATATTGGCCTTCCGGTTTTGTGTACCAGATAGATGATCATTCTTGGGGCAAGCATCTTCGTTCAATTGCCTCTTCTTTAACTGATCCTTTGGGTAAATTTCTTCAGATCTTATTTCTCCTATTTTTGGAGACATCATTTCATTTGTGACAACTTCTGGCATGACTATGTTACTAAGAGATGTTTGCTCTCTTTGGGGGCATTGCTTAGCAAGATAGCCCTTTTGGTGACGGTTGAAGCATTCACACTTTTCTCACGGTGGTCTGTTGGGTACAATCGTATGCTCATTACGGTCTCCCTTGCGAATCTCATCTTGCTACTTCTTAGAACATTCCTTGGCCCAATGACCTTCCTCTCCACATAAGGAACATGCTGATAATGATGGCCATTTATTACTTTCTAGATGTAGGCTGCCATGATTGAAGTACTGTTTCTTTGGCTCTTCAAGTGAGTTCTCTTGCATAGCTTTTCTTTTATTTGCCAACTCTTGAGCAACTAGGGCTCGAAGTTGTTCTCGTTGATGTTGAACTGCAGGGGTGACTAGTGGATCAAAGGGGCACTGCGGTGGATAATGATCTCGACCTTCACACAGGAAGCAAGTGATGTTGTCCATAGGACATTTTCTCGGAGAATGGTTTCCTTCACAACTGGAACAGTTAATTGGATGCTCATCATCAGTGTGACCTATTTCTCCACAGCGAATGCAAGCACGGGCTTCGGATTTGCTGGGTTGACAATACTCCAAGGAATAATGCTTAGGTGTTCAATAGGATGTAGAAGGGACTTTTTGATCCAAGCAATTTGTTCTCTCAACAAGAGCTGGAATATGATCTTCATTTCGAGGTTGAAGGCCTGGTAGGATTTTACTTCCAAGCTTTTTGCTAAGGGATCTCGTCACAGGCATCCTGCAACGATATTCATTAAGATAAGGTTATTTAGGTGAAATACTGTTGGGTTTTAGGCATTTTGCAACCACGCTTGATAAGAGGTTGGCATCACAGAAAGATGGTCCGATAAGAGTTATCTATATTACGTAGTAATATTTGATTCTTTCAAATTGACTCTAGTTGCGGTCTCTATGCAGATCATGAAATTTTCGGTTTGGTTTATAAGGCAACGTTTCGTTCTTTAAAAGTTTAATATATATTATTATTATCGTTTCTAGGAATTGACTCATTATGGATTTCGATCGGAAGGTTCATACATGCACGAGAGTAATCCGAACGACAGTACAAGGTACTCTTCAATTAAGAATTCAAAAGAACACTAATTATAATGTCGATTATCCTATAAGGGTTGTAGGGTTTCTAATCACTAGCGATTTCTTATATAGTTTTAAATTTGCATATTTTGAGGATTCATGTGATTGTAGGTTAACAAATTATTATCTGATTAGAGAAGTCTTTTATTTAAGATTCTCGTTCAGGTTTTATAGTAAGGGATTTTATTTCTTCTGGTTTAGAATTTCTATATATGATCCTTCATGACGGATTGATAAAGGAAATGGTGAAGAACTTCTTATGATAGCTGGTTGCCATTACTTTTGACAATTGCTTGTTTGTTGACGTCTTGTGCAAACTTTGTATGCATGAACATGGGCATCTATATCAATGCAATGAACTTGCATACTTAGCGAAGATCTTACGTTCAGTTTCTCGGGTAGCGTTGAATTTTGTGTCGTTATGATGCTTTACGTAGTGACGTAGAACTTGACCTTCCAATTGAATGCTAACATGGCAGTGACCTTATACTCAATTTCTCGATTTACATGGGTTTACTTTGTATCACAATAGTGCATAGTTTCCATATTCAAGGTTTGTAGCTAATTCTTGTACAGTACTACTATAGTTTTCTAACTGTCCATCAACAATTGTTCTTAAAGGAAAGAGGTCAGAACGATAATTTGGATAAGAAAGGGGATTAGAGTGAAAGGAAAGGTTGTACCATAGCCATAGTTGTGCAATATATAAAATCTTTTGAAGTTTTATGCTTCTAAAATAATATTTTACATTTTAATTGCTTCATAACTATGGGTTCCTTACATAGTTTTGGATCATCTCGTTATAATTCTTTAACCTATCGGTTAAGCATTACGAGAGTTTCCCGTAATAATAATATGGATAGAAATTTTTAATTAATCAAATTGTAACACACTTTTATTTATTATATAAGAACTATACATTTTCTTATATCACAACAAAGTTTTATTACGCTAACCTACTACTTTATGGTCATGTCTCCCATTCTAGCATCAAGGGGTTCGCCTAAAGATTCTGCAGTAGAAGTGCTTTCCGAAGGTAGTAGAAGCAGTTATTAGAGCATTAATTTGTTAGAGAATCTTGAGGGCGAGTAGTGTCAGCATGTGGCATGATTGTAATGAAGATATTTGTTAAGTTCTGATATATAGATTTGACAAGATTAGTTGACATTAGAATTTATTGATTACAGCAACTTGTGGTGACATTTTCTTAAGTAGTCCTTGGTACTGCCATATAAAAAGAGTACGAGGAAAAGGTAGTTTTGGCGTGGTTTATAAAGCAACATTTGGTTCTTTTAAAATCTTTTTAATAATAATTTTCTTATTGAGTAGGGTTGACACGTCGTAAATTTCAACCTAGTGGTTTAACATTCACGAGAGTAACCCGAAAGAACACAAAAGATTTGCAACAAAATTTCAACAGCATAGAAATACTACATATATATTCAACTTAATATGTAGGAAGGGTATCTAGGGTTTTCCTTCTACTGGCCATACATATTTATGCATAAAGGATTCGCTATATAGCTAAAATAATACGTAGCTCGTATACTGCTATGTTCCAAAGTAAACTATTCGGTGACGAGTTTCTTTTAATCTTCGCACCACTTGTCGATGTCGGTATTCGGGCCTTGATGAAATCGGAGAGGTTGTGCTGCTCGTCACTTCCATCTTCTTGAAGTTCTTGATGCAAACATCACGATGTTCTTGACTTGTTGCTTAAATTATTCTCAACAAGTTTGTTGGTAGTTTTCATTTTGCGAAAGGCAGTGAAAGAAATATTGCTAAAAAGAATAACTTAGGAGTAGAGTAGGAAAACTCTACAAAGGAGGAAATGAGTGTCTGAGATAAGAAGATTAAATTCTATAGTTGGGGAAAAGAGTATAGGTATAAGCGATACTAATCTTTTATATTTCTTTTTGGAAATTAGGATTTCTGATTTTTCTTTTTCCAGTTTTTGTTTTAACGTTCATTCTAAAGTTTCTATTCAGAAGTATATAACTTTTCTAGTTCCAACTCCTTTTCATGGTATATAATCTGAGCAAGGTGATAAAGTGAGTTTCCAGGCATGGTTATAAGTTATTGTTGGAGCATTAGGTTTTAACTAGCCAAAACCAATTTAAGTTAGTTTGGTGTTTACTAATTTAACGAGATCTTGAACTTGGGTTACATACGGGCGGTGTGGTTTCGGTAAAGCTAAGAACAGTAGTAGAGACTATACTACTAATCTTGATGAGGCTTGATTTTGTGAAAGGTTAATGACTATAATGGTTACACAAGTAAGAATTTCTATGAAGAAGAGATAAGCTCAGAAAAGTCCTATGGAGGAAAAATACAGACTATGTTATGATTTCTTATTTATCCTATGGGTTAAGTTTTCCATCTTCATATATGAGGACAATTTATTATGAAACTTCAACCTAGAGGTTAAGCTCACATATAAATCAGTCCTGGCATTCAAAATAAAGACCAATCTCAAGTAGCAAGACATAACAACAACATATATTGCTTTATATGACTAAAGCGAAATAATATGCTATGCGCAAAGGGTTTTCATCCTATAGCACGTTCTAATATATTCTAATCATCTGCCTTTACCGATGGGTGATGTTGTCTCTTTGTGAAGTAGCATCTTCAAGCTTTACTTCTGCTTTGTCGAAAGTGGCGAAGCGTTGCATGTTTTCTTGAAATGGTTGGCGTAGACATTGTCGTCTTCATTGGTTGACATGAGGGACGACAGCAACATGTCTCAAACATCTTCAGAAGCAACAGCAAAGATAACCCAGTGGCAAGAAATTCTTTTAAGGAAAGAGGTATTTGTTTACAAAACAAATGGAAGACAGGGGCAAGAGTAGAATCTTAAGAATAAGGAAAGGATAGCAAACTCTACATTTTGCAAATATGCTAGCTTCGGAAAATAAAATTTTGAATTTGCTTATTCCAATACTAACGACCCTTCTATCTAAGGTTTATCCTACGGTCAGTATAGCTCTGATACCAACTGTAGCGACCCCCATTTTTACACGAAATGCAAAAATGGAAATCTAATGCTTGCGATACTAGTCCTCTGGATCGATAGCTAGCGCACATTTCAACAAATGGAATCACAACCATACAACATAATAATTAAGCGGAAACGATTAATTACATAATTATTACAATTCAGAGAATGCGGCAGCAAAAGAAGCAATAACCAGCAGTTTGCCCAACCGAACCCGCAGGCAACTGACCAGGCATAAACTTCAGATAGAACACGACAAAGAGGAACCCGCAACCTGCGACGAACGAACTTCGAAGCTTCGCTTTATAAACCACCTACAATATAATTAGGCAAGGGTGAGTATTTTACATACTCAGCAAGACTTGAGCAACACCTACAATACATGCAGGCCATTTCAAAGGAGGCTATTACAGTTAATTTGCATAAAGCGAATTTGAATTTGGAAACCAAGTTATTTGCAATCGGAATTTAAAAGAGCATTTGATTGATAACAAGTAAGTAAAGCATAAATAACACTCACCGTCCTCCATGACGTGAGCGACGAATCAAACCTTGCCATCACATGGCATATATCCAGTTCTTTGTCCACACAGGGCACAACAGCTGACACCAACACTTGCCAACACATGGTATAGTATTGGGTCATCTGTGGGGTAAGCTAACTTGTAAAAATAAACCCTTTTTGAAAATCAAAGCTAACATTGGAATGACTTCACCGAGTGCTCATGACCGCGAGCGCGGCTAATTAATTAGATTTAAACTCTGCAGAGGTGTACAACTTTACCCACAAGGAATGACCCACCTTTTGCAAGATCACACGCCTCCAATAGGACATTGTGTGCATGACGATCACACATAGTGTTCCATTACTTAGACATGGCTTTGATCCAGCCGGGGCGTTAACCCCGCCGTAGAACTAGAAACACACACCCAAACCGTGGATCCACATTCACACCCAACACAACGTTCTAAACACGGCGGGCGTACACGTGCATGGGTGGAGACCCCACCAGCAGATCAAGCGGGAATGCTTGGGGACCCGTCCAAGCAGACCAAACGGGAATGCTTGTGCTAGCTCCCGCCTACCAATGAACAAAGCCACATCTAAATAACTTAATAGGCTAAGGCTACCCCATAATAGCCCTCGTGGTTGCACGGAAATCTCGGATCAATAGCGTCCCATTGCTCGGTCCTTAATTGTGACACGGGCGACACTTCACCCTACACTACGTGCAATTACTTCTGCACAACCGGCTATTGCCAAATAATCGCCCGCATCAAAGCATAGTTTCATTTTGGGTTTTTAATCAAAGTACCCACCACCAACAGTGACATTTTCAATGTTTTCAGGAAACAATTATTGAGTTGATCATGTACATCATTGATTCTAAAGCATGACTAAGCATGAATAAAATGAACGCATATACCCATGACGACATTAAGTAATGCCTATTCCTTAAGCTATGGTTATCAAGGTTCACATGTTCATCAAGCATCAAAGGAGATTCACATGACAACAGGTATAACTACCAATCCACAAAATAGCAATTTACAAAAGGTAAACGCATGCATAAACACAATTTGATGCATGAAAGGTATATAAAATAATGGGATCAATATGGTCAAAGGAAGCTTGCCTTGCTTAAATGACGAAGACGAGGATCGCGGATGACGACGACGACGATGAAGCTAGACACGTCGGGTCTACTCGTCGAACAACGGAAACAACATAAAGCAATAAACTTCAATAAGAGCGAAAAAAGCAGATAGCAAGAACAAATAAAACTCGCACAAGAAAGCGAGGATTGCTCTTTTATGAATTTATTAATCTTACTTTCTGAATTCAAGATGCAAGGATTGGTTGGATTAATAGAGTTAAGCATTAGTTGCAAGGTTTCATTGATTTGCTATTCACAAATACGATTTCGGGTAACTTTGTTACTTATGGGTTTTGCTCTATTAGGATTTGGATTCAAAGCAAAACAAAATAGGAATATTTTCTTAGATTGCTGCAGATCATAACTTAAAGATCAATTCTAGACTATTCTTTACATTGTTCGCATTTAGATGAGTTACTTTGCGAGTTAATGAAAATGCTTAAATGATTTCATTAGAGTATGAATGGTTAGCTTCTTATCTTTAATCAATTTCGCTTGGAATTAGTTTCATGCAAGTTAAATCTATTGATTTAGGCTACTGAGATTATTTTTGTAACATTTGAGAAGGTTCTGGTGATAAAAACAACTTAACTATGGATTCCATCATTATTACCTAAAGCTTATTCATTCGTATTAAGGCCTAATGAAATGTGATTACTTAGGGGTATTCAGCTATTAAGATTAATATGCAGAACATGATGAAGTATGGTTATTTCTTCATATTAAGATGATTTATACATTGTTAAACAATCCTAAGCTGATTCCATAAATTTTAGGCTTTGGCTGATATATTATATTCGTTGTTGAAAAGGCTTAAGTGGCATTGCAAAGTTGACACTATTAGGAAACGGCCAAAAGGTGAATCAAAAGGGTTAACACTTAAGGGTTTTGATATGATGAGATAAATAGGCAAACCTTAATGGAATATGATTCTTTTTACAGATCATGGTAGTATAAACTTTGTAGAGTGGTACTAAACTGATTTTACTGATTTTAGTATTTGGATGTGTTATTTTATCTATCGTTGAAATAGACTAAATGACCACATTTGCAAACCTTAAATCGGCCAAGTTTCAATCTTAATTTCCAACTAACCTATACATGATTCTTGATTGATCTTTCAGGTATTAGCAGAGTATCATCCTAGAAGTGTTTTTAAGTTGATTTTGCATTATTTTAACTTAAACTGCAATAGGTTTTCTATTTGATTATTGTTACATTTGCCATTTCCTTATGATAAAAGAATTCAAGTTAAACTTCATTCCAATTATTTTCATACACATATGTCCTCACTGTTTTTAGGAACTTATTACAAATTACATTATCATTTTTTTTGAGCCATTATGCTATTGTTCTGTTAATGGCCATCATAGGGTTCAATGAGGATTAACAACTAATTTTATTAAACTTGGTCCTAAGATTAAATATCTTTGCATGATTAGGTTTATTACAATCCCAGAAGCACATATTCATTTCTTATATGGTTTTATGAACTATTATACACTCATTTCTATTAATGGCCCTATTGAGCTTTACTAATGGTTGTTTAAACAAACGAATTAAACTTAGATCAAAATTAAATGTATTTGTATACTTGAATACCTCTGATCTTAACATCTCATGAATATTGATTTCATCATTTCATGGTTTATTATACACAAAATCTCATTAAAACCATATTAGCATTATAATCAAGGTTTAAATTAAATATAAATCCTATACTTCAAAAACTAAATCTTTTTACATATTTAGATTCTTCTGGAGTTTAAATGAATATACAAATTTGTTTCACTGGGATTGAATTAAAATTACATAAGATATTCAAGTCTAAATTTTCAATCAGCTGGAAATGGCTAGAAAAGGAAAATACGTTTTCTTAAGTCTGAAGGCGCCTTTTACCACGAGAGCGAAGACTTGACCATCGATGGTTGGGCCTGGTGGCAGAGAGGCGCGAAACGGGGGCGGCCTAGGGCTTGACGGCAGCGATCTTCGGTGATCCTCCGTGACAGCGAGCACTGGGAGCATCGGCACATCGAGCATCCAGTGAAGTCGATTCGCCGGAGATGACCAAGTGATCTGACCGGGCTTGGCGCGGCGTTAATGGCGCTTCGGGAGAAGAAGACAAGGCCATTAGAGGTGAAATCGGTGGCTAATTAAGCATGAGGATGCTAGGGTTCCGTTTTGAGGTTCACTGAAGGAGAAGGCGGAGGAGCTCCTACCAGCGCTGAGCTGGAGAGAAGAAAGCGAAGAGGACGCGATTTTGCATATGGAGTCGAGGATTGTTGGGCGAGCTCGGAGCTTGGTAATGGCGACAAGGAAGAGGGCATTCTGCGGCTTGAAGAAGGAAGAAGAAGTGAGTGGAGGGGGAAGTGAAGCACTGCCTTGGTGGTCTCTGAGACGCCATGTATAGCTCGGTAGTGGGCTGTACTCCAGGCTTCGGAAGAGTTCCCAGTGGAATGAACGGAGGCTGGCAGTGGAACGAACGGAGACCAGGGCGATGCATTCGGCAGTGAGCTCTGGGACCACTGTCAGTGGCTGCAACTTCTCCAATGTGCCAACGGAACGGAGAATCAACGAATGGCCCACACGTCGGTGACTGATCCTGAAGTTCGTTTTGGATTTTGACTTTCCTTTGATACCAATTGAAGTATATTATTTTTCAAAATTTGTTTTTCAAATTAATTCGAGCTAAGAATGCTTCTGTAAATTTTCCAGCTCCAGTTGTGATTCCGATATTTTATGTAAATTCTGACATTGCATGGTTTCGATTTAAAAGTTATCTTTTCCTTTTATCTCTTCATTATTTTATGCATAAAATTTCATTTGGTAGCTAAAGTGATTTAATTGAGTGATCAGGGTTCTCATGGCAATTTTCTAAATTTTTTTACTTTTTACATTATTGCCTTTTTCTCTTTTTCATTCTTTAATTCTCTTTATTTGATTTCTCATGCAATGCAAAACTCCAAGGGAAATTCAAATAAAACCAATAATGTCAAGAAAACTTAGAAATAAATATTTTCAAATTTAAAATATTTATTTTTACTTTATTAAATTTTTTGGGATGTTCTGTTGTCGTCATGATCGGTAGATCCGGTGCCTTCACTGGCCAAACCTCGCCTCCCAGCCAAGCCGCTTGGCATACGCGCCGCCCGCCGCGCCCTCTCCTCATTGTGTCGCCTCAGGCAGACTTCCCTCCCTCCTTCCTCCATGGATGTGCTTTGAGGTAGTCTAGCTTGGTATTTTTCTTTGCATGCCAAGTGTTTGATGAAATGCCTAGCTAGGTCTTCACGAGAATGAAATGATTTGTGCATGCTTGAGTCTTTAAATTTGTTTGATCTTAAAAATCATAAGGTCATTTGTTGTCTGAGCACTGCGATTATGAAGCCTATATATATTCATGCATGATTTTGAGATCTCAAGTCAGAGAGATTTAAATGATTATTTGTGTTACATTAAGCTTATGGTCGTGACGCTAGATAGGGGTGCCTTTCCCGACTAGGAAAGGTATTTCTTAACCTAGCCGACTATGGTTCTTTAAAGCCTAATCAGACTAAGCTAGGTATATGCTTTTAGTGATTTCTTATTAAAGCATAGAAAAATGTAATGTTGTTCTCTGCCATGCTTATTCTATTGATTGAGAGTTATTCCATAATTATCAATGTGTTGTTATACTCTGATCCGCAACAACTTTTTGATTCACTCAACTTAATCTATGATTATGCATATATATATGTATATAAGTGGGTTCTGACATACTAGTTCTGGTTACTCGAATAGATAGCGTGTGATTAAAAGCATCTACAGAAATTCACATGAAAAACATAAGACCACGCAATCAGAATCTTTTGTCAGAACTAAAGCCTCTATTCCTAGTAGATTATCCAAATGATTGCTGATGTGGATTATATGAACGTGCATACTTTAAATGCCAAAAGCTTCTAGGTTCTTTAGCTAGATTATTTAGTTATGTAAAGTTGTTACTTAATCATTGACTTAGTTCGCATGCAAAATTGTCGTGTGCTGGTGGTATGAGGTTTCTCATATCTCTATCTTACTGCTACAGACTTGATATTGCCATTTGACTTGCTGCTGTAAATTCAATGCTTAATTCGGATTTGTATCGAATGTTTTAAGCGAAGTTGAAGTAAGTTGTCCCGAATGCGAGTAATTGCATGTGATTGCTGTTTTCAGGTAGTGGGTCTTCGGGGGTTACCTCGACCCCGTATAACTCCATCTTCAATTAAAGGCAAGTGCATGTAGATTAAAACCTAGTTACGAATAATTATTGCTTAAGTTGATAGATGATATTTCGCTGCTTTGCATAATTATGGCTAATTGTTGCTATGATATATGCTCGAGATCTTGACATTGGGGTAATGAATGAGAGGGCGATCACTTGGTAAGGTTGGTAGGTGAGGATAGTTTAGTGCTTGTGCTTAATTATGAACATGAGAATTGGTTGTCGTGCATACATTGATTATGTTTATATGGAATGTTAGAAATGAATGTAATTGCAATGTTGTTGCATTTCCTCATACATGTCACTTGCATTTAGCATCCATTCTGAAGAGGCGACCCATGTTGATGTGGGCCTATGTACTCACACATAGTGAGTACAAAGTCTACTACGTGAGTCCCATACACGGATGGGAGCGAGTCGATAGAGTAGGCCCCGCCATGGGATGGTCGGGATTGAGAGGTGCACATCGGCGGTGTGCACTCAGCTATACCGGTATAGGCTAAAAGGTTGCATTTTGGGCATGAAAGCATAAAAGCATTTCATTGCATTGTGTGTTGAAATTGATAAATGTTGCTTGATGAGAATGGAAAGAACAGGTTGAGGATTAAGCCGTGGGCTCATCCAGAAATGATTACTAAGGCATTGGTAAGGTTTTATTACATTTTCGAGTTGGGTGTGGTAAGTGGAGTTAGTTACTGCTTCCGTTACCGTATGATTTCAATTAAGCAATGGTTATGTTAAATGATGAAGTAATTGTGTTTCTGCGTTCTGAATTAATATGAATTCAAACTGCTTGCTTTATTTACGAATGTCAATTAAAGGAACTGTTACTTTATGTCTTAAAGTAGTTGTAATTCTAGTCGAATTTCTTACTTTTCATTGTGGTTGCACTTTGCTGAGTCTTGGACTCACGCTTGTTTGCTTCCTATTTTAGGTACCTTGAAGCTGGCTCACTGGGATGGGAGTAGTAGCACGTACACGACTCCGGTCATCACCACCACATTTAATTAATTCGTAAAGCCTGGTTGTAAATAATGGTGTTGTAATGTGTTGCTCGTCGTGCTGGAGTTGTTAATTTCTATTGGATGTGTGATTGATTATCTAAGGACCTGCTAGATGGTTTGATTCTATTTTGAGTGTTTGATATATTATATAACTGCTATTGCTCTTTTGTCTGCTGAGTGGATGTCCTAGTTTTAGGGGAGGTGCTGCCAAAATTTTGTAAATTTCGGTGGCTTAGTTTTAAACCGGTTTTAAGAGTCAGAGGTTAATTCCAGTCTTTTCACTAGAGGTGTCATTAGTTGTTTAGAGTTTTGGTAGCATCCGTGGCGTGTTTAGCTCCGGGATGTTACATTGATTCTATCCCACAGGGAGCTTCGATTAGGGGGGAGCGTTTCCAGCTTCCTGTGGCGGACAAACTGGAGCTGTAAGTGATCATGATCGCTCAGCAAAATGGCACAACACCCGGTATGATATGATTTCTTTGTTAGGACAGGTAACTGTGCAGAGGCTCACGTTCCTATTCTTGTCGTGATCGAGCATGTAAATATCGAAGTCACAACCAGTGATGTTCCAACTGGCATAATCTAGAGCGAAGGATCTCCCAGGAGATTTCCAGGACATGTTGTACACATCAACACCAGATTTCAAGAAGATGACATTCGAAAAAGCTACATAAACAGATTGATAAGCTACATCAACAGATGTAGCTGGGATATCGTAGGTGACCTCTGTGTAGTTGTCTTGCAAGAAGAGTCTGGCAGGCTTCGTCTTGTCGTTGTCGTCGCAGATGAGCTCGAAGTCTGGCTGCCGGAAGCAGCCGGACCCGATGCCGAAGGCGTACTCGAAACTGAGGTTGCCACAGCTGTTTGGACATCCAGCGAGCGTGGCGGCAGAGGGAAGGGTCCCATTCGGCATTGCTCGGCTTCTCTGGACGCCGGACGCTCGCACCGTTGCAGTCAGTACCAACAACAGTGCGAGCAGACTGCGGACCGTATCAACGAGGCTCATCATCGTTGTAATGTATTTGGGAGCTGAGTAACAATGTGCGTAGGATATGTCTAAAGAAGGCTAGCTGTTGATCCACACACGTACGTACTGATGACTGTCTTGCTGCTTTATCTGGAGTTTTGGGTACTATCGGCACTCAAAACAACTTTGGTTCTGGGCACCACTGAAAGAAGCTTTTATATATAGACAGTGGAAACTACCGTGTTTCTTTGACGAATCCTGTAACACCCCGATTTCCCACGGAGTCCAGAATGCTACTAACTCCCGATTTCACCGAAAATTTCGGCAGCACCTCCTCTAAAACTATGGACATCCACTCAGCAGACAGAAAACATTTGCAGTAGGATATCATTCTAGCAGGTCCTTAGTTAACCAATCACAAAACCAATAGAACTTAATAAACTCCACCACGACGCATAACACATTACAATCGTATTAGATACATCAAGACTGAATGAATCGGTTAAACGAATTGTTGGAAACTGAAGTCGTGTACGTGTTACTACTCCCAACCCGACGAGCCAGCTTCAGAGTACCTAAAACAAGAAAACAAACAAGCGTGAGTCCAAGACTCAGCAAAGTGCAATCAAGCATGAAAAGTAATGAATTCGACTAGAATATAAATGCTTCAAGACATAAAGTAAAAGTTTCTTTAATTGATATCCGTAAATAAAAGAAACGGTTTGAATTCATATACAACCAAACATACGAGCACAACTACATCATCATTTGACATAACCAGTACTTAATTGAAATCATCCAGTAAAAGAAGCAGTATCTAGCCCCATTTATCACATACAACTCGGAAACGTAACTAAACCGTACTCATGCCTCAATAATCATTCCAGGATGAGTCCACGACTCAATCCTCAACCAGTCATTTCCCCTTCTCAACAATTAACATTTAACAATTGCAACACACACAATGAAATGTGATGCTTTTATGCGTTCATGCTCATAATGCAACCTTTTAGCCTATACCGGTATAGCTGAGTGCACACCCGTCGGTGTGCACCCTCAATCCCAACCATCCCGTGGCGGGGCCTACTCTTACTGACTCGCTCCCATCCGTGGATGGGACTACGAGGTAGGACTTTTGTACTCACTACGTGTGAGTCAGAGGCTCACATCAACATGGGTCGCCTCTTACGTAATGAATCTTAAATGCAAGTGACATGTTTATAAGCACAACACAAACATGAATATAACACACACATTTACATTTAATCACTTTATCCTTTGCATCAACATAACCATACTCATTTGTACAATTCATAAGGCGTTGCAATAATAGAAATTTAATAACTTACCTTCCCATTGCTAACATTCATCCATCCTCATTACCATGCTAAGAACAACTTCTAGATATGCCATTAAACATAACCAAACCATTAGAATTCTCATATTCTTATCGCAAGCAAAACATTTAACACCCTACTAACGTTCTAGGGGATGCACTTGCCTTTACCGACGTGAGAGGCAACTCGGGGTCAAGACCACTCCCAAAGACACTTTCCCTGAAAACAACGTTACACACAAGAATGGATCAAGGTCTGACTCAACACCTCAATGCGCGACAAAAACTCAACTCTTGCCAAAAACAGTCCCAATTCACACTAATGGAAACTCCGGGCAACCCACTAAACAGCAGACATTAATCCTTGATAATAGGAGAACACACTGACAACTCTCTCAAATTGGGATTTTATGCAAAACCATTCACAAATTAAACTAATATACAGTAGTATGCTCATAATCAAATGGCAGTAATAAACTCTTAACTCATTGAATTGGGCCATACTGTCCAACTTTAAACACACAATTTAACAAACAATACACAGAATTATCAAGGAAATATATTTTCATAAACACCAATATGAAAGGTGAGATTCTCATATTCTGGGTGGTGGCAGAGGCATGGTCTTGAATGTAACTGTAAGAAGAACAACCAACTGAATGATTGCTTAACCATATTCAATAACTGAAACTAAGTATGATTTATCTCAGATGACAAGTAAATGAGTATGCATACAGTATATCAAAGAGGAGTCTAACTCATCATATGCTTGGGACTGATACAAGAACACAACCTCCTGAACAATTTCTAGCATGTAAAGTTGACTTTATCTAGAAATGCATGTGAGATTATTTCAGTGATTTCTTTCTTCCTATGCCAACAGATAACAATCATCCAAGTCTCAGCTTCCAAAATAGTAGGGTTACATAGTCTTGTCTTTAGATGCATAGCAATATTACATGGTACTTAATGTATGCTTCTAGAGAGAGTAGCAAGCAACATTATAACAAACAACACCAGAGATGTGCAGATTAATTACACTTTCTAAGCTCCAATCCAATAATAAAGCACAAACCAGACAATTATATATTGCTCACGACAAGCATTTCCACATTTTCAGAATCCCAAATAATGGCTCATCTACAAGAGAATCTGCTATGCATCAATGCTAACCACATCAAAGAAAAACACAGAACATATGTTCTACTTCAAATATGCCACTACCTCAAGCTCACAAATAATGGGAATCAAAATCGTATGCAATACCAATTCATTCTCATGAAGACCTAGCTAGGCATTAACACAAACACCTTGCATGCAAAGAAAAATCCCCAAGCTAGACTACCTCAAAGCACATCCATGGAGGAAGGAGGGAGGTGGGGGAGGTGCTAGCCGGATGAGGGGTCGCCAGAGGGAGGCCAAGGCGGCGCCGGAACTGGCCGGAGGGGAGGCACCGTCGGCTTGCAACCGCCGCTGCCCTGCTTCTTCCGCTGCTCGGCCTGCTGCTGCTGCACCGGCCTCTTTCTTTGCTCCGGCCTGCCTCTGCTGCTCGGCTGCTAAATTTGGTCTTGCTTCTTCTTATTCTTGCTTGCTGCCTCTCGGCAAGGGAAAAAGGAGAAGGGCGCTGACGGGAGGGAGCCAGGGGAGGCGGTGAGCCAGGGAGGCAAAGGCTGGCTGGGAGAAATCGGCTGGCCAGAGGCAGCGGGGGAGGGCAGGGGAAGTCCAGGAGAGAGGCGCCGAGCTCAGCAGGGTAGGGAGAAGGCGCACGGCAAGAGGCGGCGATCGGGAGAGGCGCAGCACCGGGAGCAGAGCGACCGAGAAAAGGAAGAGGAGGAGTCGGCGATGGGTGGAATGGGAAAACAAAATATCGATACGGAGGATTGTCAACCACACAAAAGAAAAGAGAGAGGTCGGTGAAAAGAAACTCCTTAAATTTAAGCGAGACAAAACAATTCGGCCAAAACCCACGGTAAGCGATTTAGCGGTATTACACTCTTCCCCCTTTAACAGAATTCGACCTCGAATTCGACCGCAACAAGAACACCAACAATAACAGCGAAAACAAAATACAAAACAAGGATACTCGAAACAACAAATCCGGGTATCTCTCACGTAAGAGGGACTCCAAAATTCAATCCACTTCTCTTCCCAACAAAAGAAGCAAGTAACTTAACTCATTCCATCCCTTTTCAAATAACACTCACTTTATCTCCTTAAATTGATATGGCACAAAACCAAAGACCAGGTCTTACTCAAAGACCAAGGCTAAACCAAATCTACTTTGCGCTCTCACCTCCAAATGGTTTTCTTAAACCAGGAATCCCACAAGCACTAACTCAACTGGAGAATTAACATCTCCCACACGAAAACTCTAATGGATCCAGGCGATCAGCCAATCCCTAAATCATACCGCTCATAAACAGTCTGACAACTCAGACAACTCTTCTTTAACGCTCCAATATACAACCTCCAACCAACCAACGATCCTTCCCGGAAGATCATAACACTAACCCCAAACTCAATTCTCATTTCTCTACTCAATTTCATTCACCCAACTTAATTCTCCTCTCTAAAAACTCCACACCGCAGATCAACCAACTCATGATGACAGGAATAACACGAGTCACATCACTCTATTAAGCATCCAATCAATGCTGAACATATCACCATTTCCAACCATTTAACACCGGAATCCTGCAGGACACAAAACATAAATCTTTATCCTTTGCAGACGATTGTCCTTGGAACAAAAGAGTCAATGTCATTCCTTACTATCGAAATGAATCGCCCATCACGGCACAAATCCCCTTTCCATCACAGTACCAAAATCATACTCTACCTTCTTTCGTACCTTTCTCGCACATTGAGACAACCACTCAAAGAAACAATTCATAACTGAAACATTGATTCCAACCCAGGAAACCAAGGTTGCCAACACATTTAGACCAAGGCATTCGCCAACTGATTCCAAATAGTCCACCAACAAAATAATCACACGAGCAAGAGACAACAAAATCAATTGATCCTCCCCAAAGGATTTGGATCAAAACATGCCACACCCTTCAATGCTCTCCACTCTGGATCCATTTACTATCTACCTTTACTATCACACCATACAACATGACAAGTCAACACCTAGTTACGTTCGTTGACCCTGATATAATGTCTGTTACCATGGTTAGGCTTCAATTGGAGTTCCTTACCAACTACATCAAGTAGGCATTGTAGGCTGAGGCAAAAAAGGACTTCATTCTATTTCCGTACCACGAGGAGTAGGTACTACTTTACCCTTCAATTACTGGTACACACTTAAACCGTATATGAACATATTTTCTTACACTGCATACCATTTAATAAGCAACCATTGAGTTCTACTCTTTTGTCAATCCGAGTGAAAACAAAGTCTAAACTTTTAACTTGATCGAGAAGAGATCGATGGCTTATGTGATCAAGCCTGTTTTGCATAAGTAAGTACATTCCTCTAACCTAATACTTTTTATATTTAAATACGTTCATTTTTTTGCCTCAATGGCATCTTTCAAATGTATGTAGGTCTTTCTTATCTTATGTTGCTGAAGGAGGGCGATATGATGACAAATGAGGCTACCAGTTGGAGTGGAAGTGCTTCAATGTACAAGTGCACTCATTTCTATTTTGTAGAAGATCGATATCCCCCTCAAGAGCTTACAAAACAAAGATCACAATAAATTAAAAGATCACATATGCCAGTGGTACTAGACAAAAGTTATAGCTGAGGACGGTTGGTTTAGAGACCAAACAGGCTCCTACTAGTCTATATACAAACAATATTATATCATGTGAATGTGATATATGTATTGACTGTTAAGTATGTTTGTGTTATATATGTATAGTGAATGTGATATGCATATTGTATGTAATCTATGCTATTTTCGGGAGGATGTACAAAGAACATCACATCACAATCGGTTCCACACCCACATCACAATCGGTTCCAAGCTAGAACCAATTGTGATCTCACAATCGATTCTTAGCTCAGAACTAATTGTGATGACCATTAGCACTATGGGGCGAAAACCGACGATGATAGCGTATCCTCATCATTGTCTAATGACTTTATGTTGTCATCAAAACCGACTGTGATTTACATTTTTGTAGTGGTCCATATTGCCCCAAAAAATTTCCTATCCTAGTGAACTCCAAAATAATGGTGAGGTAAAGATCCTGTAAATTAAGTCATGTGAAAATCTAAATGATTTATTCTCTAAGTCTTTACCAATATCTAGTTTCCAAAAATGTGATCATGGCATTAGAATAAGATGACTTAGAGAATTGCCTAGCTTAGGGGAAGTAAATCCCATAACCATAACTCTTAGAATGATAATAAAGATACTACCCTAATCCAGAAGATTATAAGTTACGCTATTTTTCACTTTCTAAGTTTTCTTAAAGTTTTCTTACATGAAGGTTTTTTAATGAAGCAACAAGTGTAATACAATATGTAGATACAATGTACTCTTTCTCCAACCCTTTTTTCCTACTGGATTTTGGAGAGGAGTTTTTGATGAGGCATATGTATTACACAAAATTCACACAAGGAGGAGTGTTTAAATATAACCGAGCTCTAGGCTAATTCTAAAACAGTCCATAAGTGGTTTTGGCTATAAATATAGCCTCCTATTGTCCAAGACAATCAATCTGCAATCAATAAAGGGAAAAGAGTTGAGATACTCTATTTCCATTGTTTGTCTATTGCGATTGTTCTTCAGGTACTTTTTATTGATATTAGGATTGATCTATAGCGGTTAATTTATTATTCACTAGTAATACCTTTGCTTTTGGAGAGGATGATGACTGGTTTGGATCGAAATTTCTGGCAGGCGTGTAAGTTTTTGATTTTATTTGCGAATCACCAACCGGACAAAAAGCTTGTTGTTAGACCTTCTCCAACAGATGCCCTAAATGGATCTGTATCGGAAAAAATGAGGAACCATCGACACTGTAGCGCTAAAAAACGTCTCCAACAGCTTGTGCATCACGTTCTCCATTTTTAGGGAAGGGAGAGAGAAACCCGAAATCTCCAGATTCTATCTCCCTTCCCAATTCCAATCCCCATCCGCTCGCTCAGCCTCGTCCGCTCGCTGTCGATCCTTTCCATGACCGGAGGAACTTTCTGAGAAGCCGATCGAGGAGGCGAAGCCGGAGGCGGCGGTCGCAGAGAGCTGAAGCCCGAGCCATCGGGAGGCGAGGCGTATGTCGATGTTGTTGAGGAGGCGGTCCGCTCGGTCCGGCGCCGTCGAGGGGTGTAGCCGCCGCTGCGTCCCCCACGCGAAAAGCTCGAAGCGCTTTCCCTTCCCAGGATCTGGTCCCCGGCTTCGTCGTCGACCGGAGCGCATCAACATCGTCGTCTTCGACCTCGACCGCAGCAAGGTACGAACCCTAACTGATCTTCTTTGGTTGGATCGATGTGGGGTTAGTGCTAGGATTGGAATGTCTTGCTCTTGGAGACCTAACCGTAACCGCCATTTGTTGTTGTTGTTGAATTGGAATGCCTTCTTGCGCGAGGATTGGAATGTCAGAATACAAATTATTGAACCCCAATTTAAGAAGGGTTTTTGCCTTTTCTCCTCAGAATGATTGTAGCATCCTTTCATTACTAAAGTGGATGATAATTTTGTAGTAGCAGATTGACGTGTAATTGGGTCACAGGGTCATCACTTGCAAAAAAATGGACGGTAAGTCATAAATTTTGTTTATTAGAATGGCATGGCATGGAATGATTGTGGATGTAAAAGGAGGTTGTGACAATTGAGGATTAGTTGGCTGGAGTGATCTTTAGGTGTTTGCCAGTGTTGCATACATGTTTTATCATTTGTTCTGCAATGGTTGTGGTGATCTGTGCATTTGTTTATGGTTGGGGACCCATCATGTTAATTACTTCAACCACTGCAGTATAGCTATTTTCTTTGTTCTGGAATTGGTAGAAGTTCATTTGTACTTCTTGTCCATCCTAGTTAATTCTGATAGTTAAGCTAAAGGCTTGGCATCGATGTTTTCAGCATCTAATATGGCTCATGAACATGGTGGTTGTTGGTTGTACTTGCATTTTATGGTTTTGTCGATTTGAATGACTGCATCTAATTGCTAGTATGAACCAAAATATATTTTCTAGATTAATCAATTGTCCATGCTATGTGGTATATATCTTGTTTAGATTTACTGAGGATATAGGCTGTGAAGTGAGGTCCGAGAGGAATTTGTTGGCTTGGTATGTGATGTCTGATGGTGGTTCAGCTCTGGAAGTTTTCGTTTGCTTTCTGGGTGATGGTGGTTTGCAGTCCTGGAAGTTTTCTGGAAGCTGATGTCTGGTGGCTTCAGTTCTGGAAATTGTCGTATGTTTGCTGGAAGATGGTGTTACTTTTGTCTTCAGGTTTTTGTTCTGTGGTGCCCAGGTTATGTTGATTCAAGGAAGAGATGTCTACACCTATCGATCACTAGGAGCTCGTTTTACTGGTGCTGTGGAATTTCTGGCTGTTTACGATTTTCTTTGTTGCTAAAAGTTTAGGTGGTGTGTTGGCTTCTCAGTTACCTGGTGTTTTTATCTAGCTGAGTTGTTGGCTTCTCAGTTACCTGTTAAATGGCAGGCTCATTTGAGAAAAATGGATGCAGATTATTTGAATCACTCTGTTACTGAATCTGATAGGATGTGAATATGGTTTACATTTTCCAATCTGCAATAATGATTTCTTCTCCTTTGGATTTTGTATTCTGATCCACCGAAAAAATATGCATGCAAATATGATTAGCCATTGTTTCCAATTTACTGTCTAGTTGTGTTCTCTGAGCTTAATCCAACGCATTATAATGATCCAGTGTATTGCATTGAAAATATAAGGTCAGTGCTATCTAGCTAGTATACAAGTTATGCGGATATCCAAATCCTACTGCTGCTGATACATCTGCTTTCCTCTGTGGAAGGGTATACTCCTGTCTTCTATTTTCATGTGACGCAATTCACAACTGAGGCATCAATATGCAAGCTGGGGCGGTTATGAAATAGCATTATAATATAGGAGTGAGGATATAGGGAATAAGATTTGAGGAATGCTGTTGGAGAGGGAAGAGATATAAGGAAGGAATCTTTTTAGGGAATTCTGTATATAGGGATATAGGGAATGAGATTTGGGGAATGCTGTTGGAGAAGGTCTTACATGGTTATCCAAGCGGTATGAAATCTGGTTCTGGTGGCTTAGACTAAATTTATAGTTTTGTAACCGGTTGTGTTGATCAATGTATGGTTGCACCCTTTATAGCCGAAGGATTTCAAGGCCAACCAGCGCGTCCAGCTGTCACTTTGCCTGTTTTGCGAAAAGGCCCCTCCGTTCCTTTAAATTATGAATAGGTCCCTGCAGATTACGGATAGGTCCTTCGCGATTTTTTGTGAGGGGAAAATTTTTTCCCATTCATCGCGTTTGGGTCCCTGGCGCGCCGTTTTACGAAAAAACCCTACCGTTAAATTCAAATCGCGAGCAAGCCCTTTTCTAATTTTTCAGAATAGCGAACAAGTCCAAAAAAATAACAAAAAGGCCTTTGCTTCTTACGTATATGTCCTTTCTCCGTTTTTTCCAGGAAAAATGTTTTCGTCACATTTCTAATTTTTAAGAAACGGAATAAAAAAACAAAAAAAAGTGCCGACCAAAAAACCAGATTCGTCGAAGGTTTATAGCGATTCGTGGATTCGTCCGCGGGTCCGAACAGCCTTTTACAAAAGGAAATACATAAAAAAACGGCCGCACTTTCCTTTTAAAAAAACAAAAAAACACAGATTCGATCGCAATTTCCTAAAAAAATACGCATCAACAAAAAAACACAGATTCGTCGAATGTTTATAGCGACTTATGAATTTGCCAACGGGTCATAACCGTGGGTTTTTTTTAAAACGTAGATTCGTCCATAGATTTATAGCGACCCATAGATTCGCTGGCGGGTCCTAACGACCCATTTTTTTTTACCAAAAAACCAGATTCATCGAAGGTTTATAGCGATTCGTGGATTCGTCCACGGGTCCGAACAGCCTTTTAAAAAAGGAAATACATAAAAAAAAGGACTGCACTTTTCTTTTAAAAAAACAAAAAAACACAGATTCGACCGCGATTTCCTAAAAAAACATGCATCGACAAAAAAAACGCAGATTCGTCAAAGGTTTATAGCAATTTATGGATTTGCCAACGGGTCATAACCGCGGGTTTTAAAAAAAACGTAGATTCGTCCAGAGATTTATAGCGACCCATAGATTCGCCGCCGGGTCCTAACGACCCATTTTTTTTAGCAAACACAAAAAACAATCAAATATCCCGAAATACGTAAAAAACACGATTTTCTAAAAAAACAAAGATTTGTCTCTGAGCGGCGCGGCGAAGCGTGCTATTATTGCTAGTACCTTTATATAAAACTGGGATTTGGAGCTCAACTAAGGGTGCCACGTTAGCTTCTCTTGCAAAACGGTCCTCCAAAAAATCCGAGATTACGTTTAGATCTTCCCATTGGTTTTTACCATTTTTTTAAGAAACCGAGAAAGTCTGAATTACCACTGAAATTATGTATTGGTTGCTCCGTAGTCCGCAATTCCACAGATTCACCGAAGACTCCAAGTAATCCACAGATTCACCGACGGCTCCTAGCAACCTATTTTAAAAAAAAAACCGAGAAAGCTGGAATTGTGCAGAAAAATGGAGCCCACGATTTCGCATAGTCGACGACAAGTCCTAACGGCCCATTCTTCTTAACTCCTAGCAGCCCATTCTTTTTTTTTAAAAAAAAAAAGAAAACCGATATTTCGTTGAGGCCTTCACGCAGATTCGCCGACGCCTCCTAGGTAGCGCATTTTTTAAAAATCCCCCAAGAAAAACTGAAATTGTGTTTAGGTCCTCATACCTTTTTTCCATACGTAGCCATCGGACCGAGTTTCTGTAATATCGCAAATCTCTTTTGCTAGGGTTTTCGGCCGGTAATTATTCCACCTTCGTGATTCGAGGATTTGTATTTGGGAGAAAATATTTATTATCGCGTTTTGAAGCTTTTAGTAAAGGTTTTGGTTGTTGCGCTAGTTTTTCAGTTGAAGTATCTTTTGGGCCGTATTGTTTGGCGGCGGTAATTTTCCTGACAATCGTCGTTTCGCGCCAAGAATTTAATAGTTGGTTCGCGCTAATAGAAAAAAATTGGATTTTTGTTTGTAGGAGGGGTTTTTTTGGGGATTTCACTCCCTCACCTAACCTCTCTCTCTCTCCCATTCCTTATGTGTGGCTATTATTTGCTTGAAGTGCCGGCTGACTCCCCCATTTTCTTCAAGACTTGGCCGAGCCTTCCTCCCTGTGCCCAAGTCCTGGCCAAGCCAATCTCCCTGGCGCCTTGTCCCTGGTGCCTGCTCTTCCCAGCCGAAGGTTCTCTGGTGCCTGCTCTTCCCCAACCGAAGGCCCTCCTGGTGCCACTCCCTGGCAAGCCGTGCGCCCCCTGGAGGCTTCCCCAGCAACCACCGGCCACTCCAGCAGCCTCCGGCCTTGCTCCGGCGACCCCCCTTCCCCAGGCCGGCGAGCTCCTCCCTCCCCCCTCAAGGCAGCCCTCCTCCACCTCCCTTCCTCCATGAGTAAGAGATTGGAGGTAAAAACCCTAGAAATTTTGGAGGTGAGATTGCTTGCATGCATGGTGTTTGATGAAATGCCTAGCTAGGGTTCTTGTTTTGCAATGTATTTAGTTGGGGGATTGAGAGACTAGAGTGATTTGAAATTTCAGTTTCGAGCAGATTTTTGCCTCCTGTTAGAGCTGCTGTTTGAAAATTCTCCAAGCATTTATTGGGGGTTTGGCTATAACGAAAGTTGTAGATAATTGAATTACCTTTCAATAGAGACCGAAATCATCAAGTTTCGTTCAGCCATTTAAAAGTTATGACTATTTTACCGCGTGCTGTCCAGAGCGAAGTATTTTTGCGGCTGTCTGCTGTTCGTCGCAAATCTGGGAATAATCGGTGCTTTTCCCGGTCGGTCGGCTATAGAAAAAGTTGTAGATAATCGAATTACCTTTCAATGATGTCTAGAATCGCTAAGTTTCGTTCAGCCGTTTGAAAGTTATGCCCATTTTACCAAGTGCTGCCCCGGGCTGGCAGATTTCTGTTTTCGGGTTTTAGGAGTAGGGTGCGAAGCCAACTTAGTTATGAGTCTTGCGTTGAATTGTGGGTGTGTTTTTGAGTGAATTATATCCTTGTGCAGGTGGTGTGACCCCGGGGGTGGCAATCTCGTCTCGCCACACCGTCTCGAGAAGTTGAAGGCAAGTGTATTGTCTTCGGTTGTGGCATAGGTGGCCATTTGGTTTTGCAAGCATATAATTATCCATGTGTTATTTTAGTATTTTCATGTTTGATTTTGCTTGCGATGTGATGAATGGAAATGGTTAATTGGTTATGCTATCGTTCAAACCTAGATTATAAGAAGTGCATCAATGTTTGTTTGTTTGTTATGTGTGTTGATTGATGAATCATATGCCTTGTCAATATGCCATGTGTTACATTTTATATATGCCTTGATGATGCTCCCTAGTATGATTAGGCTAATGAGAACATAGAAGATATAAGATTTGCGTTATGAAAATAGCTCGAATTGTGGTCATGATATGCGATTGTGGCGGTTATGTGAGTGTTGCTGATATATGTGACCTTATGGATATGAAAGTTGAGAATGGCCTTTTTCATATATGTGTTTATGAAAAGTGCATCTTTGGAGTGAATGCTTTGTGGGTTGTTTGTTGGACCCGTACAATCGCCAAATGGATATATTGCTATATCACACGTTCATAAGATTGCTTACTACTATGAGAGGTGAGCGTGAATAATAAAGTTGTGAGGTTGGATTAATAGGAAAAGTTGATTTGCTATCTTGAAAATTAATTATGTCTTTGGTGCGAGTGTTAATGATGATTGACCATGTTGATGAGATTTGTTGAGAATATGGATACGAAGTGTTGAGAATGTGATTTGAATGTTGAGAATGGTAATTTATGGATGTGAGAAGTGGTGATGTTTATGTAGTTGGCTTTGGCTTTGCAAATGTGAGAACTGAATGTAGATTGCAAATTTGGTTATGTTAATTGCATTTGTGCATTCATGATGGAAGAGGTGACCCATTCGATCAGGGCCTCTGTGCTCACATGTAGTGAGCACAAAAGTCCTACCTCGTAGTCTCATATCGTGGTTGTATGGGAGCGAGTCGAGAAAGTAGGCACCCTCCACCACGGGGTGGAAGGGGAATGAGAGGGTGCACACCGACGGGTGTGCACTCGGCCATACCGGTATGTGCTAATAGAGGAGATGAGCATGCATGATGCATCATATGCATGGAAATTGTGCAATATGCATTGCATTGTCAATGATGAATCATGTTTTATGCATCGATTGTGATGTATAGATATGAGATTCTTCTTTTTGTGGTGTATGGATATGAATTCTTCTTTTGGTATGGCATATTGCATCTGTATTGCATTTACGATCATGAATCATGTTTAATGAGTTGGTTGCGATGTATGGATATGATATTCTGCATTTGTATGGCATATTGCATCTGAATTGCATTTACGATCATGAATCATGTTTAATGAGTTGATTGTGATGTATGGATATGAGATTCTTCATTTGCATGTTTTGTGCACTTGAGTATGAAAGCATAAATGCATTCCCTTGCATTGTGTGTTGCAACTGATAAATGGGATTGATGAGAATGGGAAGAACAGGTTGAGGATTGAGGCGTGGACTCATCCAGAAATGTTTATTGACGCAGAGGTAAGTTTTGTTACGTTTCGAGTTGGTTGCGGTAAGTGGAGTCAATTACTGCTTCTATTTCTGGATGTTTTCAATTAAGTAATGATTATGGTAAGTGAGGGAGTAATCGTTCTCTTTTGTTTTGGATCTTTTATGAATTCAACTGCCTTCATTTATTTATGAACGCCAATTAAAGAAATGTCTCTATGTTTTGAAGTAGTCAGTATTCTAGTTTAATTTCTTACTTTGTCTACTCGTTGCACTTTGCTGAGTCTTGGACTCACGCTTGTTTGTTTTCCTGTTTTAGGTATCTTGAAGTTGGCTCGTCTGGTTGGGAGTAGAAGCACGTGCACGACTTCGGTCATTATCTCCTTAAATTAATTCATAAAGCCTGATTGTATCTAATGTGGTTGTAAAGTGTTGTTTGTTGTGGTGTAATTTATCAATGGCCAGTGGATGTGTGATTGATATCTAAGGACCTGCTAGAATGTTTCATCTTGGTTGAATGAATGATATTTATACTGCTATTGTTCTTTTGACTGCTGAGTGGATACCCTCTTTTCTAGAGAGGTCATGCCGAAATTTTGTAAATTTCGGTGGCTTAGTTTTAAGCCGGTCTTAGAGTTTGGTTGATTTCAGACAATTTTGTAGAGATGTCATTGAGTTGATTAGGGTTTGGTAGCATTCGCGGTGCGTTTGGCATCGGGGTGTTACAGTTTCGTACCATACAAAGAGGATCCATGGTGCCGTAAATTCGCTTATGGCACCTAACTAGCATATTTTAAAAAAACCGAGAAAAAACGGATTCACATTTACATCCTCATACCCTTTTTTCCAGAAATAACCGTGCGACCAAAATCCGCACGCCGCAATGTAGCGTGACCAAAATCCGCACGGCGCACCGTAGCACGTGACCCTGTCTAGTTAATCTAGAACGCTTGCAAACATTGAAAAATAAAGTGATTGCATGAATGCAGGAGGTGCCACTAAATACTGTAAAGTGAAATTTGGCACAACGAACTCTTACCTTATCAGCGTGTTGTAAAGGTTAGCCTTTTTATCCAATGCTTCTTTTTTTAAAATAAAAATTGATTAGGAGCTCTGGCATTCACTGAAGAAGAACAACAACCAACAAACTACAAATGCATACACATGCCTCACACACGCCACGCACTTGCACTTGGTGCATGCGCACCCGTGTTGAGCACCGTGCGCTTAGTAACCGAGGCAATGCTCGGCCAGCTATGCGATGCTTCTTTAAGCTCTTTTTGTTTAGGCTTAGCCTTTTTGCTTAAAGCTTAAAACTAACTTTTGGGCTTAAACAGCTCAAAAGCAATTGGTTTTTATATGTGGTCGATGTGGGTAATTTCATCCAAACTTCAGTAAAATTACTTTAAGACCAATTCTCAATTAGCCAAAAAAGCAACTCTTCAGTAGCTTTTGATTTTTAGTTATACAGAGGCTTGTGACTTTTGAAGCCTACATAAAAAGCCTAAGTTTTGGCTTTAAAATTGGTGAAAAAGTTCAAACAAATATGGCCTTAGCAATCTAGATACTGGCATATGTATATTTTTTTCACATAGGTATATGTGGTAGCACTCGATACTCTATCGATGGCATGGCAACTGCCAATATCACACATTGCCACCTACTGCAACAGATGGTGACATGGCATCCTATAGTCAGGCTGGATTTTGACTGGATGTTAGCTACAGTCAATGCTACGAAAATAAATTATGCGAGCTTTTCTTAAAAAAAAAGGAAAACAGTAGGATAAAATCCTATTATTTATATATTATATTGTAAAACATTACAATAGGTTACAAATGTAAGAAAGCAGCAAGTGAAATTAGGTAAGATTACCGGGCCATTCTTCTATCCTAGGGAATTTGCATAACCACTGCAAATTCGATTTCATTTTCAACCTTGATCAGGAGGGTAACATGGATTAGTGCACTAATGTCTTCCCCATTCTCTTTCACACGTCTAACCTCAATCAATCTATCAACACTTCCCTTCGAGTTCAAGGAACTCATTACGTCCGAGCAATGCTGAATCTTCTCAGTAATAGCTCATAAATACTCTCTAGTAGGTTTGTGGAAATTTCGTTTATCAAGCTCATAAATACTCTCTAATCTACCTTTCAGGTCTAGTCAGATTGGCAGAATAGTCAGAGACTGTGTTTTCTTTCATAAATTTCTTTGACTATTTGGATGCACTCCCTGAGTCACTGTTCAAACTCCAATCTCTCGCGTTGACTGACCGTGAGTCCCAGCGGATGCGGGCATCGGACTGCGCTGTGATCGCTATGTGTCTAAACCATGCCATACCGTCATGCTTGGCCAGCTCACTATGTTGTTATGTGCTAGTTTGACTCGTTTTTGATGAGTCTAGGTACGACCTATTTGTGATTCATATTGGTTTTATATCGTGTCGGTCTAGACTTGACCTATCGGCACTATTGCGATGAGAGGAAAGGAGCCGATGATGCATGGAGCTGAGATAGTAGACACAAATATTGGAAGAAAAATAACTAAATTTTATTTATCTTTGAACATGTACAAAATTACTGCCTCGTTAATAACCTTACACCCAATATAGGGTACCCTAGTGCAGAACAGCTCTGTGTACGTGTTGGCCAGTGCCAATGAGCATATACTCTCTAGTCTCCATTCACCGCCTTTTAACAAGTTGGTTGTCTCCCCTTTCTTTGTATGTGAGAATCACAAAATGCGCCGGCCGTAGAGCGAGCTACAACATAACGCAATGTCACGGTAGACCGCCTTATCACGTGTCGTGCCTACTCGGGCCCATCAGGCATGTTTGATGCCGTACCAACCCAAACATGTTCCATGCAGTTGTGCCATACCGTGCCGCGCCGCCCATTATACCTGACCACGAGGCTTAGCATGGCATTATCATTCATACCATACCGGCTCAACCTATTCATATATATGCTATATCATGCTTCAGCCATATCATAACTGCTGTGTCCTCACTATTGTTTTCTCTGCAACCTACGCTGGATCGATGTACTTTATATCAACAAAAATTGGAATCGGCAAACAAAGTCAGCCTCGGATTTCAGTCATCGAACTTCTACTGGATGAATAATGGCAAAATCGTGATCAAGACATGATATATATACCATATTATACCTATCGTGTAGCACATGCCTTGACAAACACCGTTTAACCAAGCTGCGATTCCGCAGTTTTCGCATATCCTCGCTGTTCATGGCTAATGCGTGGCCGTGGAAGCTCATAAAGACGAGCAGCGAAAATGGCTGATGTGACCTGTTGGATTATTTGGGCCAAGCCCATTTAATTGAGACAACTAAATCCTAGAAAATCTCAAAGGCCCATTCATGAGGAGGCATGTGTGCAAGCATTAGTCCCATATTGCTTGTGGAGGTGGAGGATGACCAATTTATAAGGGAAAGTTCTCTCCACCTTCCTAGAAGCATGGCAAGGGAGAAGAAGAGAAGCCCACACGCGCGCTCGCCGCCTCGCCGGGCCGGGCTCGGGCTCGGGCGGGCGGGCGGAGGGCGCGGCGCGGCGGCACTGCGTGAATGGTCCGCCGAAACCGTCGAGCCTCGCCACAGACGCAGCCTCCTTTTGCAAGCGCCGCCAGAGCCGCTCCATCCCGAAGCGCCGACGCATCTCGCATCGGAGAGCAGGTCTCCGAACCCTTCGTCTTCGAGATCCCTGCACCGGAGAGGCGAATAAGGTTTTGGGAAGCGCTCGCGCGACTGCTCAAGATCGTCTACCACGGCTCGTCTTCTGTTCTCTTCGCTGGACGCCGCCAGAGGCTGCTCTCGCGACGCGGCGCCACCAACGCTATCTCGTCAACACCGCAATCGCATCTACTACATCGACACCGAACCGCGAACTGCACCGCAACACGCCGTCATCTTCTTCGCCAAGACGCTCAATCTGTCCTAACCTCGTGGTTGAACAAGTTTATCAAGATGATCATGATGTTCGTCTTTGTCTAGTATGTTAGAGAGATGCATGCTAGTTTCGTGATGCTATTCATGCTTTATATTCGACTTTAATCTGGAAAATGTCTAATTTCTCAACAATCCAAAAACCTTATTGTAGACATTTTACTGGATTAACAATGGCTGGATTTGCCGACGACCGAGGTAGGAGAAATTCTCGGTGTGCACTTTAAGAGGTGGCAAGTCAAGGTCACGCCTGCTTACGGCTATGAATGTATTCGGGTTAGTAAAGGCAAACTGAAGGTGATCTTCGCCGAAGCAGCGAGAAGAGTTTCACGGATGCCAATACTCTCTTCGTGGGATGCATTCTTAGCGTTCTTGCCGGCCGTCGTGTGATGTGTACATGCACATAACAGACGCGAAGGTCTTGTGGGATACATGAACGCCAAGTTCGATTGCATCGAATGCGAGCGAGGAACTGTATGTCATGGAGAACTTTCATGACTATAAGATGGTGATAATCGCTCTGTTGTAGAGCAAGCCCATGAGATACAATGCATTGTCAAGGAACTCGAACTCTGGAATGTGTCTTACCCGATCCTTTTGTGGCGGTTGCATCATTGCAAAACTCCTCCTTCAGAGAGAAGTTTGGCACTACTCTAAAACATAAGAGGACAAAGATATCATCGAAAACCCGATAGCGCCCCTTGATGTTGAAGAGAAGGCTCGAGCTAAGGATTCCAATGTTAAAGGAGTCGAGGGCCAGTCCAGCGCCAACATGGTTCAAGAACTACGGCAAGAACAAAGGAAAAATAAGCCTAACAAGACTACCAACTTCAAGAAGAAGAAGATGAACAAGGTGAGCTGCCTCGCTTCACATGTGGTGAGGTCGGACACTTTTCCAAGGAATGCCCCGATCGTGCGAGACCGTCGAGGAAAAAAGGCCAACAAGGACGAGACGTCCAAGGTTTGTCAACACAAGGACCGCTAGCAATTTGGAGACGCAGGTATGGTAATTTACCTTCAGATTCTCGTGATTTCGCCTTCCGGTTGGTGGATTGATACGGTGCTAACGCTCATGTGTTTCGACATCAATATGTTCTCTTCTTATCGGTCATTCGGGATTCTTCCGTCCGATGGGGAATGGGTCACATGCTTCTGTTCATGGCACTGGCACGGTGGATCTGAAGTTCACTTCGGGAAAAATCGTGCAGCTAAGGAACGTGCAGCATGTCCCTTCTATCAACAAGAATCTCGTTAGTGGCTCCCTTCTATGCAGAGATGGGTTTAAGGTAGTGTTAGAGTCCAATAAAGTAGTTGTGTCCAAGCATGGACTATTTATTGGTAAAGGCTATGAGTGCGGAGGCTTGTTCCGCTTTTCCCTTTCAGATTTCAATAATAAGTCTCGTGAACCATATATGTGGTAGTGTTAATGATGATGCGAGTACTTGGCACTCTCGTTTATGCCACATTAATTTTGGTCTTATGAATCGGCTTTCCAGCATGAGTTTAATTCCGAATTTCACTATTGCCAAAGGTTCTAAGTGCCATAGTTGTGTGCAATCGAAGCAACCTCGGAAGCCTCACAAGGCGGCTGAGGAGAGGAACTTGGCACCTCTAGAACTCATACATTCTGATCTGTGCGAGATGAATGGTGTGTTGACAAAGGGTGGAAAGAGATATTTCATGACATTGATTGATGATGCGACTAGATTTTGCTATGTTTACTTGTTGAAAACTAAGGACGAGACGCTAGACTACTTTAAAATCTATAAAGCTGAAGTTGAAAATCAACTAGAGAGAAAGATCAAACGTCTTAGGTCGGATCGTGGTGGCGAATTTTTTCCCAAAATCTTTGATGATTTCTGTGCGGAACATGGTATTATTCATGAGAGGACACCTCCCTACTCGCTCGAATCAAACGGGATTGCCGAGAGGAAAAATCGCCTGCCGATCGACTTGGTGAATGCCATGTTAGACACCTTCTTTGGTTTATCTAAGGCATGGTGGGGAGGTCATGTTGACTTCATGTCATGTCCTGAATAGAGTTCCCAATGAAACATGGAGAAGACCCCTACGAGAAGTGGGTTGGAAGAAAACCATCACTTTCTTACTTACGCACATGGGGATGCTGGCGAAAGTCAATGTACCGATTATCAAAAAGCGTAAGCTCGGGCCTAAGACAATGGATTGTGTCTTTACGGGATATGCTTTCGTGAGCATCGCTTATAGATTTTAGTAGTTAAATCGATGTGCCCGATATGTATGTTGATACTATTATGGAGTCTCGTGATGCTACGTTTTTGAGAATATATTTCGATGAAACATATGCATAGCACTTCTAGTTTTTCTTCCGAGATAATTCCCGAGACTATTACACTGTTGAGTCTTCGAGCAACCACTCGAGAAAATCCTAGAGGAGGATGACAATGAAGCTCCTAGAAAGAGCAAGAGACAGAGGATTGAAAAATCCTTTGGCAATGATTTCATTGTGTACCTCGTGGATGATACTCCCACATCCATTGCAGAGGCATATGCATCTCCAGATGCAGATAATTGGAAAGAAGCTGTCTGAATGAGATGGACTCGATTCTCGCCAATGGGACTTGGGAGGTGACCTGAACGGCCCTATGGGTGTAAACACATGGGTTGTAAGTGGGTGTTCAAGAAGAAGCTTAGGCCCGATGGTACTATTGAGAAGTACAAGGCTGGCTAGGCTAAGGGTTACACCCAAAAAGAAGGCGAAGATTTTTGATACTTATTCTGTTGCTAGAATGACCACCATTCGAGTATTATTTTCCCGGTCGCCTCATATGGTCTTCTCGCTCATCGATGGACGTGAAGACAGCTTTTCCTTAATGGAGAGTTAGATGAGGAAATCTACATGGAGCAAACTGATGGGTATGTAGTAAAGGGTCAAGAGAGCAAGGTGTGTAAATTATTGAAATCTTTGTATGGCTCAAACAAGCACCTAAGCAATGGCATGAGAAGTTCGACACCACTTTGACTTCGCGAACTTTGTCATTAATGAGGCCGATAGATGTGTATACTATCGCTATGGTGGGGGTGAAGGAGTTATATTGTGCCTTTATGTGGACGATATATCGATCTTTGGCACAAATATTGATGTGATCAATGAGGTCAAGTCTTTTTCACAAAGAAATTTGATATGAAAGATCCGGGAGAAGCGATGTAATTCTCAACATCAAGCTTATTATGATGAGAGTGGGATTACTCTCTCTTAATCCCACTATGTGGAGAAGGTCTTGAGCCGGTTTGGCTTTATGGACAGCAAGCCCTCTCCACTCCTTATGATCCCAGTGTGACCGAGAAAGAATAAGAGAATTGGCTTAAACCAATTGAGATATTCTCGATTGTCGGTTCACTCATGTATCTTCTTTGGTGCAACGAGACTGATATATCATTTGTTGTGAGCAAATTGAGTAGGTTCATGTCAAACCCGGTTACGATCATTGGCATGCACTTGAAAGGGTAATGCGCTATTTGAAAGGTACTATGAGTTATGCGATTCATTATTCAGGCACCGCAAAGGCTTGAGGGATACAAATGACTCGAACCGGATTTCGATGTAGATGAGCTCTATGCCACCGGTGGATATGTGTTTACCATTGGTGGTGGTGCGATGTCATGGAGGTCTTGCAAATGCACCATCTTGACAAGGTCAACCATGGAGGCGGAGCTCATCGCTTAGATACGCCCATCAGAGAGGCAGATTGGTCTGCGTGAGCTTTGATGGACTTTGGGTGGTTGAAAAACCAATACGGCTATCTCACGAACTGTGATAATCAATCTGTGATTGCTAAAGTGAACAAATGCTAAGGATAATGCGGTCATCAAGACACGTCAAAAGACGCATCAAGTCTGTCAGAAATTGAGAAACTCCGGAGTTATAAGTGTGACTTATATTCAAACAGACAAAAACTGGCAGATCCTTTACTGAAGGGACTATCACGGAATGTGATAGAAGGTGCATCGAGGAGATGGGTATGAGACCCATATAAGTTGCAATAGTGGTAACCCACCTTTGTGATCGGAGATCCCGTGAATTGGGTCTGGGTAAAACAAGCTATTATTAACCGAGGAGAGTAATCTGTTACCCTCTCTAAGTGAAGATGCAATACTCTCAAAATGTCAGAAGGCGGGATGGCGATATGCCTTAATGTGTTTCTATTGGCTATAACTAGCGAAGATGTTTGTTCTCTGAGCATTCTTGAAAGAACACACCTATATGAGCCCGATCGTCTAAAGTCGCGATCTATGAGACTCGGGTGATCTCTAGTAAGCTCATGAAGAGACCATGGAGTATGACTCATATGCTCCACCATGAGAAGGCTCTTGGCAGCCGTGTATCGCTTATGACTTTGAGTGAAACCTGTTCACACAAAACTTGTAATTCAAGACATAGTCCATTGTTCAAGTTGTGGATGGATGTAGCTTGAAGCTCTAGGCGAAGTTCAACTTAATATCTCTGCTGAAACATTTGGTATATTAAACAAGAGTGAGTATTGGCAAATCTCTAAATGGACCTTGAGATCCGTGGGGATTGTTGGATTATTTGGGCCAAGCCCATTTAATTGAGACAACTAAATCCTAGAAAATCTCAAAGGCCCATTCATGAGGAGGCATGTGCAAGCATTAGTCCCATATTGCTTGTGGAGGTGGAGGATGACCAATTTATAAGGAAAGTTCTTCCACCTTCCTAGAAGCATGGCAAGGAGAAGAAGAGAAGCCCACACGCTCGCCTCGCCTCTCGCCCGGCCGGGGCCGGGCTCGGGCTCTGCCCAGGGCGGGCGAGGGCGCAGGCGCTTGCACTGCGTGAATGGTCCGCGAAATCCGTCCCGAGCCTCGCATGAGCGCAGCCTCCTTTTGCAGTTTATTCTTTTGCTAATCGGGATTGTCGCGGTTGCAGTATGAGATAAGGATTCCGTAACAGATTCCGATCGTGGCACGTCTTCGAGTCATGATCTATCACGGTTACCAGAACTCCCTATATATACTGCGCCCTGCCACCCGTGGAGAATACACACAGAACATTAGGGTTTTGCCACCTCTCGCTGCTGCGCCGCCTTCGTAGCCGTCTCCATCCCGAGCGCCGACGTGCATCTGCAATCGGGAGAGCAGGTCTCCGGAACCCTTCGTCTTCGAGATCCTGCACCGGGAGAGGGCGAATAAGGTTTTAGGAAGCGCCCGCGATCGCTCAAGATCGCTACCACGGCTCGTCTTCTGTTCCTCGCCGCTGGACGCCGCCAGAGCTGCGGCTCTCGCGACGCCGTCACCAACGCTATCCTCGTCAACACCGCAACTGCATCTACTACATCGACACCGGAACCGCAACCGTACCGCAACACGCCGTCATCTTCTTCTGCTCAGTACGTTCAATCTGTCCTAACCTCGTGGTTGAACAAGTTTATCAAGATGATCATGATGTTCGTGCTGTCTAGTATGTTAGAGAGATGCATGCTAGTTTCTGTGATGCTATTCATGCTTTATATTCGGACTTTAATCTGGAAAATGTCTAATTTCTCAACATGACCTTGGCGCAGATTAAAGCGAAGCGACTCTTTCGTGAACGAGGACAAGACAGTCTACAACACTGTAATGAAACGCGGACTAACATGTATTCGGATGTTTGAAATTTTCGAACGTGTTGTAACATTTTTTTTTCTATATATACAACATTTCGTTACAACGTGTGCAACAATTTTCTTCGACAAACAGTGAAATACGCTACAGTAAACGGATGTTGCAAGCGTTCAAAAAAATGTTACACGCATCAGCAAAAAATATTGCAAACGTAGAAAAAAAATATTACAAGAGATGTCCGATGAGATAAACAGTAATCAGTCGTTCATCAGAATGAGTATATTATTATTATTTTTCGTGAACGAGGACAAGACGGTATGAGACCATAGTTTTCGCATATCCTCACTGTCCTCGCTAATGTGTGGCCATGGGAGCTCATAAAGACTAGCAGTGAAAATGGCTGATGTGACCTTGGCGCAGATTAAAGCGAAGCGACTCTTTCGTGAACGAGGACTAGAGACAGTCTACAACTATTGTAACATCCTGAAATATTTAAAAACAAATAAAATAAGAATTTAAAATTTAAAAATGATCAAAATAAAAACTTGAGTTTAAAATGTGACTTAAATTTGAATCTTAGCCTTAAATTGAATTGTTCTCTTCTTATTAAGTTTTTCTAGACTTCAAATTTCAAAAAATTAAAACAAAACATACGCATACATTGTTAATTATCAGCAATGTGTATTAATATTCAAACAAAATTTCCACACAATCTCAATTCAATCAAAAGAGATTTCACCTTTGCAATTAACGTCCAAGTCGAATATTATTATCACCATCCAGTTAAAATACACTCAAAATTCAACAAGATATGAACATACACATCCACACCATTTCAACACAAAACAAAATTATATTATCACATCCACAAAACGTAATAACCAACTCAAGCATCAATGTTTATGGAAGAGTTCACTTATGTCAATATATCCAGTTTGTCAAATAAATGAAAACTGAGCAATAGGCTTTAGTACTAATAACAAATGTCCAAGTACATAGAAGATTTTATACTCTCAAACGTGCTATACAAGCAATAAACCATACAACACTAATTACAACTAAGGCCCTATTTGAAAGCAATGTATTTTCATAGTTTCTAGGCAATACCATGGTTTCTAAGAATACATGGTATTTTATACTATAAGATGTTTGGTTATCAAGCCAAAAACTATGTATTAAAAACTATAGTTTGGTAGATACTATGGTATTTTTGAAGTATTTGAAACTCCACTCCAACCTAAAGTTTTCATGGTTTTGGCTAGCTTCTTACCTATTTCCACTCAAATACCATGGTTTGTGATGTTGCATCCAAACAGTTGATAGCTTCAAGGAATACCATAGTTTCAAAGGGTTTTGGTAAAACTATGGTATTCATGATTAAACAGTTGCAAACCATAGTATATCAAAACCATAGTTTTGAAAAATATACTTCTAAACAAGGCCTGAACCTCTAAAGTTACAGAATTGCACTTTTCCTTAGCCCTAAGTAACCAGCCAAATATTCTATGCCTCACAGCCAGCTATCACCTTTTGCCCATTCTCTGCCCATCCCCTTGCCCATGTTGCACTGCCTAAACAGCTGAGTTTAATACACATCTTACCACTTAGTATACAATCATGTTGTGGCCGTGGAAGCTCATAATGACTAGCAGCGAAAATGGCTGATAAGACCTTGGCGCTGATTAAAGCAAAGTGGCTCTTTCGAGAACCAGGACTAGACAGTCTGCAATGCTACAATGTAACACTGTAGTACTTTATTTGCTTAAGATATTATCACAATTTATTTTTTTATTATTTTAATATAATATTAACCACGATTTCAATAAGCATCCTTAAACAGTTAACATTACTATTAAACGATATTAACAAGATTTGCATAATAACATCAATAAGAAAAATAACATTATAAATATTGGAACCACGCGTCCAAGCATGTCCGAGACTATGTAGTCGGGAATGTCCAAGTCCTTGCACTTGGGAATGCTTGGATCTACACGCCTGAGAATGCTTTGATCACTTGCATCCAGGAGCAATCTTTACCTTTTAGCGATAACAAAGAACAATGATTTAAAGACTATTAAATAAACAACTAAACTTCTCAAATAATATAGAGCTTCACTAAGTTCGCATGATCATTATTATAATTATGAAAGTTCATCAACTAAACTGACTTGACACTTTCTTAATCTAAGAATGATCACTAATTCTAGCAGAGATTACGTGACAAGTAAAATGGTGGCACTACTTCCATCCTATGCATGTCGCCTTCATTGTTCACCTAAAAGTATTAAATAAGCAAAGATGACTCGACGACACAGTATGCATGTAATATAATTATAACATAACCATTTATCACCTTTATATCATTAATTAATTTTTATCATGCTCACATGCTCAACACATAGCGTATACTGGTATTGCTGAGTGCACATCCATCGATATCACACCCTCTTATCCTGTCCATCCCATAGAGGTGCCTACTGAAGTAGGTCTTTTATATCTACACCACGTAAGTCATAGAGGCCTACATAGGTCACCTCTTTCTATCATGAATGCATCATATGTAAATGACATGATTTACACATTTAACATTTATCATAATCATTAATTTCATCAACATATTGTTTTCATTATAAACAAAATGAATCATGTAAAACAACATGGTAAATATACCATTTGTGAATAAGAACAAGCAGAATTAACAACCCATGCCATCATTCTACCATGCACTACCCTTTTACCATCGAGAGACGGAATGATGTGTGGTTGAAGCCAAACCCGAAGTCATAACTCTTACAGTAGGTAAACTCAACTCAAACACCTTCCTAGTGGTAGAGTCTTCACCTCTTCTCCCTTTTCCTATTTCCTTCCTCTCTTTGTTTTCTTTCTCTTTTTTCCTCTTTTCTTTTACTTTTTTCTTCTTTTTTCCCTCCTTTCCCTTCTCCTTCTTTTCCCCCTTCCATTTCTTATTTTCTCTCTATCACATTGTCTTCTTCTTTCCTGGGCTGGCCCTCTACCTCCTTCTTAGGATCTTGCGGCACTAAGGGGCTAGAGGCAACTGCAGCTGATGGCACACAACGTAGGAGACAGTGCAAGAAGCGGTGTAGCTTAACTCGGCTCGGCGTAGGGCCATAGGACAGCGACAACCCGCCACATGATTGTAGTGGCGGCACATGGTGACTGGAGTGCAGCACGGTGCAGTTGGGCAGCAGTGTGGGGTGACTTGACTGTGGAGTGGTGAGGTTGGGGTGGCAGTGCGACACGAATGGGCATGGGCGACATAGTAGGCTAGGGCAAGAGGCAACTATGGTAGCGCTAAGTGGAGCTAAGGTTTAAAGTGGTGTTCTCTCCTCTCTCTCTCTCTCTCTCTCTCTCTTAAATAGCCCCTCCAATGTCCACTCAAGCCGGGTCATCAATCTGAGGATAGGACATTGAACTATGTCAACCATAGCACTTTGACATAGTTCAATGTCCTATGCTCAAATACTCGCTCTGACTCCCCTAATGTCCACTCAAGCTGGGTCTCGAATGTGAGATCTTGTTCAATGACCAACAGCTCCAGCGATAACTCATGATCTAGATCTTGTAAGAACTTTGTCAACATGGACATATAGAACACATTGTGCACTCCTCGCAAGGATTCAGGAAGGTCTAGATGACAAGCCAACTTTCCAATTCATGCCATTATAAAAAAAATGGTCTCCGGAGCCTTAGACTAAGCTTTTATTTGTCATTAAAGCGTACAACCCCTCCCATTAACCAATAATACCTTCTAGGAGAATCTAGTACCAACCTCCAGCTCCAGCCCCAATTCCCTCTTCATCCCATCTGCAAAACTCTACTATCCGTTCTCAACCTCTCTACTGAATCACCAGTAGGAATTGCCCATTGCCACGCATTTTTCTACAACATTACTATGAACAATATAAATTTAAATCTATGATCTACTAGGCCTACTTCGCACCAAGAGGCAACTACCTAGGATAAACGTTCACAGTAGAACATTCCACTTCAGATTGTCATAACATTAGTTACATCCAATGCAACCAAATGTTCAGACACACTATGGAAAGGTAAAGTAGTTACCCACAACTTCCTAGAGGTCTAGCTTTCTAAATTAACCCTGTACTGCCAATGAACCAAACTACTGATCAATCCTCGCTTGGACTGTGACACACAAAACCTCCCAGTACTCTCCACTCTAAACCATTTATGGTCTAGAACTAGTAAGGACTAGGATCTTCATTGGTTACTACACATACTTGTCTTCTCTTTACATAAAGATTTTGCCCTCGCATTCTTTCACTTAAAGAACCAAGTTAAAGAGTACAATTACTTATTGCGCTCAATAGAATGTCAAAGATCATTCATTGCCTTTTTTCCCATGCAAGATAGCAAAGAAATCCTTAATTCTCTTTAACAAAATAATCACTTTCATCACCTTAAAACTAAGGTGCTAAAATTCACATCAGGAAGAAACTTAATTTAAAAGAGAAACACTGTATAAAATATTTGTAGATGCATTTCACTTTTACCAAAGCAAATCATTTCAAAAATAGAAAACCGATCATGAAATCAAACCACCTGCCCACAACAACCATTTTTTTCCTAAGAGAGAGGGTAACTCATTTCCCAGTAGTAAACCACTTGATTAGCAAATATCACTTAAGAAGAAATCATAACAATCACCTTGAAGAAATATTCACAAGTATCACACATATTTTAATTAAATCCTACTCTCATCAAAACGAAGATATAAATATTTCTACATCACGAGCTTCCAAAACATTATATTAGGTCTAGCTATTTCCTTTAAGTGATAATACCAAAAGTAAATTATTTTGTAACACTAAAGGGGGCAATCCAATTATAACACCCTTAGGGATAAATTCCATAACCATAACATTATTCAACAAAATAATACATTCAAAAGCCCTCAACAGATCACTTCATAGTTATTCATTCTTTCACCCTTATTTCTTTTTCAAATCTCAGAGTTAACTCCATAATTTAGCAACATTCGCACTAAACTATGTAAGCTCTAGTGCGGATAATAAAAAATGCTTTTAATAAAACTCATTCCTCAAAAGACTATACAAACAAACAAATCCATATATATTTAAAAGAAAATTCATGTCATATCCCACCACATCTATTGTTCAAAGATGTTTACTGTTAAAGATTTCAGTACTTACATAATTTGTTCCTTGAGGAAACCCATTAAGGTTTAACATAAATTGCGACCATTATTCCCATAATTACTTTCTCCAATAATTATAAAGAAAAATTGCAATGTTATCATAAATGTCAGGACTTGGAATTTGCATTCCGACCTCCTATGTGTATGTTGTGCTAGTCCCACAATCAATAGCTAGTACACACATTCAACATTGACATTCATGCACAAACGAAATAACAGAGTAGCATAATGTAATAAATATTCGAAGTTAAGTCGTACCCGACTAGTCTTTTCAACAAAAAGGCCATCATGCCAAATAGTATTATACAACAAAAGATTGTAGCAGACATAGGAATGACAAGATTACATAGACCAGCTAGCATGCCTAGCCCTCCCACAGGCAACTCACTGGGGGAAACCTAGAAAGCGTCCTCTTCATCACTAAATACTGTGGTGTAAAAGGAACCATAGGATGAGCCTTCTACTCCATCATCTGAATATGTTCAATAAGAAATGATTGAGTTCTCTAGGGTTGAGGGCTGCATCCAAGCGTGGTAGGTGGCCCAAGAGTAGTATAAATAGGGGTGGAGGGGTATCCTCCTCCCCTTGAAGATTGTAGAGAGTTTTGTGCTCCTTTGAGCTTTGCCCACCTTGTTGTGTGGCTTTGTAAACTTTCTCCTTCCAGAAATGCAAATCTTTTTCATTCAAGCTTGAATTTAAATTACGCATTTACTTTATGTCTTAAATTCAGCATTTAAATTCAACATTTAAATTCCTGCAATTTACTTTCATGCAATTTACTTTCTTGCAATTTGGATTTGCCTCCCCTCCTTCTAAATGTTGATCTTGGATGTCTTGAGTGTGTTCATATGGTTTTACATCCCTTTTTCACTCTTGGATTGAGTAGAGATCATCTTTTCTTTCAAGTTGCAACTCTGTCCAGAACTTGTTCTTCATACAGTAGTTAGTGTTTGATTTTTAGAAAACTCTAGAAAAATATTTGTTGAGTGATTCTTATTAGAGAAGGTTCAGGACTCTCATATGCATCTTTATAAAAAGTTTGGAGTCCACTTGTTGCACCGTTTGGGTGCCATGAGGTGAAAACCGAGCCCCAAACTTTCTTCTCGAAGTTCTTGACTATCTCTGTTCTTTGATTTTTACTAATTTTTCTGTAAGAATTTTTGAGGTGAAACTTGGTAGAGTTCCTCAATACTCATCTTCTCATAGGAACAAAAATTCTCAAAATTTCTTGAGCATCATAAACCCACCAACCACCTGTTCAAATTAAGGACAGTTTCTGGAAATTCTGCTTTTGCTTTTCTGAAAGTGACTTTTGTGATTTGAATTGATCTCCTTTCTAAAAGCAAGAGTTGAATTGATTTCTTTTTATTTTGGACACTAGACAACCAGGATTGTGACTCAAAAATCCTCACATATTCTATGGTACTCATCCATGCAAGCTACGGGTACACATAGTTGTGTAGTTGTTCAGATTTTTCACAATTTCCTTTGTGCGATCCTTTCGAGGTTTTAGTTGGAGTATTTTGGGGGAAAATTTGTTTGCAACCATTCACCCCCCTTTGTTCGCCATCTCAATCCTTCAATTGGTATCAGAGCCGGTTTTGCTCTTCCATAGATCTTTTGCGGTGTCGATTTTCCTTTTTGGAAGTCCTGGATGGAGTCATACATCACTGCCCAGTGCTTCCTGATATGGTAGAAGGTGAAGCTCCCATATGAGGTTCCTACCGATGAGAACGTCACGGTCGGCAATATGGCTGACGTTGAGGCAAATGCTAAGGCGAGGAACATTCTCATACAGGGACTTAGCCATAGTGAGTATGATCGGATCTCTCACCTGCGATCCGCTCACGAGATTTGGGTGACCCTCGATGCATACCATGAGGGCACTATCCAAATCAAGACCGTGAGGCAGGATCAATACAAGCGTGAGTACAACAAGTTTGAACAACACGCTTGTGAGAGTCTTGATGAGTGTTTCGGTTGATTTACTAAAATTTTGAGTGATCTCCGGGCAGTTGGTTGCACATACCCTGACTCGGATAATGCTCGTTATTTATTGACCGCACTCGATCTTCGTGTTTGGGAAATGAAAGTGACCACCATCAAGGATACTACCGACTTGTCGACCTTGACTCTTGACAGGCTCTATTCCCGACTCAAGACTCATGAGATCGACGTTGTCTCTCGCAAGATGAAATCACAGTCGATGGCCTTGGTCACCGATCCCATTGGATCTTCTCTTGATTCTTCTGTTGGTTTTTCCCTCTCCGCCCTTTGCGAGCTAAGCGATGACCAACTGGAAAATTTTCAAAAACTGAGCTTCGAATGTGGTGGCTCGCAAGTTTTCTCACGCCTACAAGAGGGTGAGAGAGAGGAAGACAGGTGGAGGGATCACCTGCTTCGAATGTGGTGGCTCCAACCACATTCGAGCGAATTGTCCCAAACTGGAGAAGGGCAAGAATGACTCCTGCGGTTCCGGCAAGAACGACTACACCGACAAGAACCGCAACAAGAAGCTTCCAGTTCACGAGCCAGCGCACGAGAAGAAGTATCGCAACTTCTCCAAGAACAAGAAGCTCTTCCACCGCGTCCTTGCTGCCCTCGATGACATCAGCCTCTCCGACACGGAGACATGGAGCGACGAAGGCGAGGATGATCCGCAAGAGAAGAAAGGCGGTGATGACTTCTCCGACATGTGCTTCATGGCGGACACCAATGACATCAGCGACTCTGAGCTCTACAGTAACTCGGACGAGGTACCTTCCTATGACCAGCTCAATGAAGCTTTTTGCAAATTAGAAAAATTTCATGCTAGAGTTAGAGCTAGGTGTACGGAGCTTGAGAAGGAAGTAGGTACTTTGACTCGGGAGTTATCTTCTCTTAGATCTTCTCTCTCCCGAGTCACTGATGATTGTGTGTTGTGTGATGCTTTGCTTGTGGAGCTAGAGAACCTAAGGAATTTGCATGATAATGTGCAAACTGAACTCGAAAGTCTTAGGTCGAAGAATGCTAGCACTTGTTCTGTTGATGTTTCTTCTTTGGATGCTAGTTTTCTTCATGTTCACTCTACTCCTTCTTGCTCAAATTGCCCTAAGTTACTTGCTGAAATTGATGCCATGAGTGCTCACCTTAGGAAGCCTTATTCTAGAAATAATGAACTTGAAATGCATGCTTCTAAGGACCCTGTTAGCTCATGTGAGGGCTGTAAGCAACTAAAACTTGACAATGAAGCTTTAAATATCAAGTGTGCCAAACTTGATAAGGACTTACAAGATAAGTCACTTAAGAGTTGCTTGCATTGTTCTGTGATTGAAGGGGATTTAGATAAAATCCAAGTTGAACTTAGGAAAAAGTTAGAAGACCAAGCCCATAAGATTAGAGAAGCTCCTTACATTTCTTGTGAGGCCCTCAAGATTGAGGCAGCCGTGCTGAGGGAGAAAAATGCATGTGCTGGTGTTTCTTCTTCTCTTTCTGGTTCTTCTTCTTCCTCTCACCCCTGTTCTTCTTGTGCCTCTCTTTTCCGGGAGTGTGAGTATCTCATGAGCACTCTTGAGAAGTTTGTAGGAGGCAAGAAGAAGCTAAATCTCATTCTAGACCAATCAAAAATTAGCAGATTTAATCAGGGCCTAGGATTTGACTACTTGGAGCACGCTAGGAATCATCTTCCTACCATTGTGCATGGCTCCAAGAGTGGAGAGATTGTGGTGGCTCCCAAGGTGAGTACCACTGTGTTTAGGTCTGCTAGGGTTGTCCATGGGACTTCTGAGCAGAAGGGTGCTTCTCCTGTCACTTTTGCCTCTAGCAAGGCGAGTATTCATGCACCTTCTGTAAGAAGGATGGTCACCTCGTAGATTTCTGTTTTAGGCAAGCCAAGATCACGAGGTGTGAGCGTGTTGCTGCTCTTAGAGGTATTCAGAGTCATCCCCAGACTCTGAGTACTTCTAAGGCACACACTGCTACTAGACAGGTTTGAGAGTCACCTGTTTTTGGGCAGCGTCCAGGACTCGGTTTCATGCTGTTCAGTGGAGTTTTAGTCCTGGAGTTGTTCGTGGTCAGTCTTTCTGCCGTCCTCCTGATATTCCTCATTTTTTCCATCAAGATAGATATCAGCGGTGTGAGGTGTTTCCAGGTAGGAGATTTAGGCAGCCTCGTTGGGATGGTCTGGCCTTTGCACCACGGCGGGCCAAACCAGTGATAGCTCCTACATCTTCTACTAGAGTTGTTTCTTCTGATCTTGTGAGAGTCGAGCGTCAGAGAGACACTAGAGTCCAGTCTTCTTCCTCTGTGGCTGGTACTTTGAGACGTCGTGTGATTCAGTATTGGGTTCCCAGTTCCTCACTTTATCCCAGTACTGAGTCTTCTCTCTCTCTCTCTTTTGACTTGATCAGGTTCGGCGGATGGGGAAGGAAGATGTTTGGATTGTTGACTCCGGTTGTTCTCGCCATATGACCGGAGACTCCCGTTGGTTCTCTTCCCTAGTCCGAGCCCCCGGTGATGAGTTGATCACTTTTGGGGATGCTTCTTCAGGTAGAGTCATTGCTAAAGGTACTGCCTGCATTAATGAAAATTTTATTCTTAAGGACGTTGCCTTACTAGCTACAATATAATTTGCTTTCTGTTTCTCAGCTTATCGATGACACTTTCGAGGTAAGCTTTAAGAGTAATGCTTGTAGAATCCTTGAGTCATCAGGAGAGTTAGTTTGCGGGATTTCTAGATTTGGGAGAGTCTTTCGTGCTGATTTTTCTATTTCTTCTGGAGACTCTCTTCGATATTTGATTGCTTCTGAGTCTCGTGATCTCTCCTTCTAGTATAAGAGACTTGGTCACATTGGCTTTGATCATTTGACCAGAGTTAGCAGCCGCGATCTTATTCGTGGTTTGCCCAAACTCAAGATGGTCAAAGACTTAGTTTGCTCTCCCTGCCGACATGGCAAGATGGTTACTGCTTCTCATCCTCCAATCACCGCTAGATGATCGATGCACCAGGACAGCTTTTACATATGGACACTGTTGGTCCAACTAGAGTGCAGTCAGCAGGAGGGAAGTGGTATGTCCTTGTCATTGTTGATGATTTTTCGAGGTATTCTTGGGTATTTTTCATGGCCTCCAAGGATGAGACTTTTTCTCACTTCAAGGGATTTGTTAGTAGGTTGTCTATTGAGCTCCCAGGTGCATTACGAGCTATACGCAGTGATGATGGCACTGAGTTCAAGAATTCCTACTTTGAGAGTTTCTGTGTGGAGTCTAGTTTAGAGCATCGCTTCTTCTCCCTACGCCTCAACAAAATGGCATAGTGGAAAGGAAGAACAAGACCTGGTTGAGATGGCCAAGACGATGCTAGATGAGTACAAGACTCTAGGAAGTTTTGGGTTGAGGCTATAGCTACCGCTTGTCAAGTTTCCAATCGCTTTTCTTGAGAGCACATTTGCATCGTGACTTTTATGAGTTGAGGTATGGGCTAAAGCCCGTTGTTTCTCATTTCGCTTTTTGGTTGCAAGTGTTTTATCTTGAAGTCTGGTAACCTAGATAAGTTTGAGTCTTGTTCTTCTGATGGTATTTTTCTGGGTTACACGACTTTTTCTCGTAGCTATAGGGTTTGGAGTTGTGATGCAAATAGGATTATAGAGACCTGTGACGTGACCTTTGATGAGACTAGCCTAGGTGCTAGACCTGATATTTCAGGCTCTTCTTATCCCTCCGAGACCATCTTTGTAGAGGATGATGGAGATGATGGTGTTCCACCTGATCCAGTCCCCTTTACACCTGAGGTGCCTCCTGTTTCCATTTCTGCACCTTAGGGAGATCAACCTTTGCCTTCAGACTCTCCTTCCGCGAGTGGCTCTGTTCCTTCCTCTTCAGCTCAAGAGGTAGAGGCCATTTCTACTTCTGGCCCTCCCCGCCACATTCAGCATTCTCATCCATCTGAGCAGATCATTGGTGATCTATTTGAGCGTGTGACGCGCTCAAAATCAGACTTATCTTCTTTCTGCCTTCACTCTGCCTTTGTTGCCTCTTTTGAGCTAAAGGATGTTACTCATGCATTATCCAATGAATCATGGATTAATGCTATGCATGAGGAACTAGAAAACTTTGAGAGGAACAAATTCTGGCAGCTTGTAGAGCCCCCATCTGGTCATAATGTCATTGAGACCAAGTGGGTGTTCAAAAACAAGCAAAGTGAGGACCGAGTTGTCATTCGCAACAAGGCTAGACTAGTTGCATAGGGCTTCACTCATGTTGAAGGTCTTGACTTTGAGGAGACCTTTGCACCTGTAGCTAGACTAGAGGCGATTAGAATCCGCCTGCTTGCATTCTCTGCATCCCAGGGCTTTAAGCTCTATCAAATGGATGTCAAGAGTGCATTTCTCAATATCTTCATTGAGGAAGAGGTGTATGTCAAGCAACCTCCAGGATTTGAGAACCCCAAATACCTGAACCATGTCTACAAGCTTTCCAAGGCCTTGTATGGACTTAAGCAGGCCCTTAGAGCTTGGTATGAGAGGCTTAAGTCCTATCTTCTCAGTTATGGTTTCAAAATGGGTATAGTAGACAAAACTCTATTCATCAGACACCAGGATTCTCATTTCCTTCTCGTCTAGATTTATGTGGATGATATTATCTTTGGTGGCTCATCTCAGTCTCTTGTGTCTCATTTTTCTGAGGTGATGAGCACAGAATTTGAGATGAGTATGATGGATGAGTTGAGCTACTTCCTCGGCTTCCAAATCAAGCAGACTCGGGAGGGTACTTTCCTGCACCAAGGTAAGTACACTTGGGACCTCTTGAGGCGGTTTGATATGTCTGATGGGAAGCCTGTGATGACTCCTATGGCCACCATTGCTGCCATCGAGCCCGATGAGGATGGTGAGTGTCGTGCCCGAATTTGCAAATCCGACACTCACAGATTCGCACTAGTCCAGATCGCGCTTAGTGCACACAAAGCAAACAGGTTCAAGTATCACATCATACACAGCGGAATAACAAATAAGTACTTCAAACATGTATATAAACGAGTTGTGTGACCTTATGGTCTCTTACAATAAGTTGCCATGCAGGGCTTACAATAATCAGAGTAAATAGTTTAGCAGCGGAAAGTAAACGTCTTGAAGCTCCATCTTCACCACAGGCGCCCTGACGGAGGCTTGATCCCTAGTTATCCAGTACTTCGACAAACTCTTCCTCATATGCAGGCGTAGTCTCGTCTTCTGGTAAATTTTGTCCGCAAGGGAGAGTACACACCGTACTCAACAAGTCATGCACAAAATGCAGTTCTATTACTACATGCATGGCTTGTTACAAAGGAATGGTTCAATTGGTTTCTTTTCATTGCATCAATATTTTAAAATATTATTTATTTAGTTTGAAAGCATCAAATCGCTACTATAATAATATGATTCTCTAATTGTTTATCTCATAATCTTGAACACACAGTTCCTAATCAACTTCCATCAACTCTGGCACACAGCCTTCCACCCCATTTTATTTTCAAAACTCTACCCCTTGACTGTAATCCCCGAGCATTGTCCAGTACCGTGGACTCGGCTATTCGAACAGTTTTAACACTCTGCAGAGGTTGTACACTTTACCCACAAGATACAGTCGCACACCACAAATGCAATTAACCGTAACAAAGCTTTTCAGATACTTCTATCTCCACCTAAGAACCTCTCCGGGTTGCCTTCACTATCACTTCCCTCACTCAGAGCCAAAGTATAGGACCGACAAACACCGTTGGATGGGTACCAAGCCGTAGCACAGGCACGCTCCCCCATACAGTTACCCCATGTAACTGCCACCTCGAGGTATCAAAGGTAAGACATCAGAATCCTACTAAACTAGGTCTTCCCATTTAGACATGTGGTTGTACGAGAGACTCAGGTCAAAGGCTTGCAAGGTGAAGTCCTTAACTGACCAAGGCAAGATATCCTTCTCTCAGATTTTGGCACACAGCCCTCACAACACTCAGCCCCCCCAATTGCCACACAGGCCCAACTGGCACAAAGCCTCAGTCCACTTGACCTAGTCTAAATCAATTTCACCCCAGTTTACTTAACGGTGCAACACATACCCGTAATCATCTTTCATGTAGAACCACACAGGTCTCTACACTTCAACATCATTACCACAACATTACACCTTTTATCAAAATGCATTCACTATTCTTTAGTCAAAGTTGCTTTTTGTATTCAAAAAGATTATTCACGTAGTATGCATGACTAAGCAACTAATCACGGTCTGGCCTCCCGCGTTGGCACAATATTATCAACCAACTAGCATTATTCAACTTAGGGTATCAAATGGAATCATGGCATACAATTCTAATGTCAAGGTGATATTAACAAATAGGCTTATTAGGTATTTCACCCAAGATATTTAAATCCATTTTTAGTTGAATTAGCATGCATAGTTTGAAACAAAATACTTTTCAAAATTTAGGAGCAACATGGTCAAAGCATAACTTGCCTCCAAAGAGTTGTTGATCCTGGTCTGGAGTTGGTTCTGGTGCAAAAAATTCTCCCTCGAAGTTCTCCGACAAATCAACGTCTACCTAAATCATATGTACACACAATAAATACATTTTACAAAGAACAAACTCAACTCTAAAAATTCCATAAAATTCACCAATAAATATATCTTGATTTTACAAATTTTTAGAAATTGGAATCACTCAAATCGGAGTTAAAATGCAAAAGTTATAGCCATTTGAAGTTTTTTTAAAATAAATCAAAAAGAATAAACCGAATTTATTTATTTATTTTTATACTGAAAATTCAGAAATTATGATGTCAGCACCGCTATTAATGACGTCATCATGACATCATCTTCTACTGCGAGAGGACTGACAAGTGGGTCCCACTTGATGACGTGGAATGATCCGGTCGCGACATGTGGCACAATCTCGTCGTGACACGTGGCGATGAACTATCAACCGAGAGCTCAATTTAATCTCAACCGTCCGATCTAAAATGAACGGCTAGATCAAATCCCGACGCTTCGGTTCGGTTACTCGGGAGTCGACACGTGGCGTCATCACAACCCTCGGATCACGATTTAACGACTGTTATCGAATCGAATGACGACTCAACTGACCCGGTCAAACGCCAAGATTCGTGCGCTTGCCACGGTCTCAATCTGAACCGTGCGATGAAATCGACGGTCAAGATTGCACCGACACTTCGGTTCACTACTGCGGTGCTGACACATGGCACAATATCAACCCACGGATCTAAATCGTGCGGCTAAAAAAGAATCAAGTGACGTCGACAGCAACGGCAGCACCGACGCCTCGGCTCCCGTGTACACGCGTCGATACGGGACTGCCCCGCGCGCGGCGCGATCCCGGTCGTTGATTTCAAAATCAGCGGCCCCGATTAAATCATAATCCCGCGGCGAGACGGGCGACGCGGCTAGCCTGGTGCGCGACGCGTGGATACATCCGCACCGCACATCCAAGATCCAACGGTCTAGATCTAATCAGTCTTAGGCTAAATCCAACGGTTACAGTTAAACTATCTACGTGGCTATATCACAATCACACGATCAAGATCTAACGGCTAACAACTGAAGATGAGGTTTACTATTAACACAACAACGTGGCTAGATCTAGGCCGCATATCTAAGATCTAACGGCTAGAATTAACACATCTTGAAGCACACGCAGGCGATCCCGACTTCGGGCACGTGGCGCTATCCTAACCATTCATCTTTAAATCTACGGCTACAGTTAAAAGATGGGACTTACTGTTGCTAGGGCGACGTGGATGAATCAGAGGCGTTGGACGACGATCGAACGGTCGACGTTGCTCGGCTCGGCGGCAATGGCGCGACGAGAAGAGGTGGCCGGAGGGGAAGAAGACGATGGCGGTGTGGGTGTTCTGGTGCTGCTCTAGCGTCACATCTTGGCTCCACGGATGCGGCTCGTCGCGAAGATTACCCCGGTGGCTTCAACAACGGCGGAGAGTCACCGGAGAAGGCACAAACAACGGCGGAATGGTCTCAGAACTTCGGCGAGTGCGTGTGGAAGCTACGGCGATCCTCGGGAGGCGTGAAAGGGCTTGAAATGTGCGGGAAGACTTGCTTTATATGCTGCGCCAGAAGATGAAGCGGAAGAGATGCACGGCGGCGAGTAATGGCGACGTTTTGCTTCGGCGGTAATGGCGCGGCGGTGGCGCTCGAAACCATCGGCGCCGCCGAGACTCAATCTCCGCCGTCCACGCATCATTGATCAACGGGCGCATTTAAACAAGACGGAAGTTAAACTTCCACCGCAGGATGATGATCCAACGGTGGACAATCAGCGGCTTTTAGGGTTTTCGGCCGAGCGGCCGTGACGCATAGTAATGGGCTCGGCCCATTACTGTTCATCCGAATTTTCAATTGATTTCCAAATAAAAATAATTCTAAAAATTTATTTAAATTATTTGAGGCATTAAAAATATCAGAAAAATTCTAGAAAATATTTTAGGACATTTTGAACTCAAATAAAATATTTCCATTTAAATTTCTCAGAAACTTGATCATTATTTAATTAGTTTTCAAAGAAGAGTTACATTTCAAAAATTCCAATTAAATCCAAATAAATTCCAAAAATTCTAAAAAATTCAAAATAAATTATGAAAATTAAATATCCAAATTTTGGGATGTTAGAGTGAGCCCGCTGATTAAAAGAAGTTCTGGAACATGATTGGCTCCTCTTGTATCTTATCGCCTCGTGGCTTCGGACATACACTTTGCCGTGTGTATGTGCACTCGCTTCAAGCTTCTCCTCGACTCTCTCATCGCCAGCGATGAAGCGCGATCTTCAGTACGATTTTTGAAAGAAAGCCATTGATTTCAAGGGTGACATTAGATTCATTTGATTTTGGTGATCTAAGGTTAGTAATGAGTTCTCTAATTGCATGCGCATCGAATTCAATATCTGGGTTTGTTAGGATAGAATTAATTTAAAGATTGTTTGATTAGATCTAGTTTAATTGTAGCTGGATCCATATGTTGTTTGTGATATTTGGTTAGTACTGTGTTTTAATTGCATTATATTCAACATCTATCTTGATAAGGAAGGAATTTGATGATTTTTTTAGATCTATCTTGTAGCTAGAACCATGTGTTGGTTGTTTGATGAATAAGGTTAGCTAGTAATGGTTCTATTTGCATAATATAATATTCGATCATGATGTAGCTAGCTAGCTTGTTAAGGATAGAATTTAAAGATTGTTTAGATCTAGCTTATAGATCCATTCAAGTCTTTTGGTGATCTAAGGTTAGTAATGGGTTCTAATTTCATTATTATATTGAAGATTAATTTGAATTGTGTTAATTATTTCTTTGTGATGTAATTAAGGTATGTAATTGCATAATTAGTTTAAGAATGTGTGCATACGCACTACACCTGGTGCACTTAATATTTAACACTAAGTGTTACATGTGTAGCGTAGATGGATCGAAGCTGGATGTACGTTGAGAACCGTACGAGTGCTGAGTACCTTAATGGCGTCTCCACTTTCAAAAGAGCTGCAGAGGAGGATATGTTTAATAAGGGGGTGCAATTCATGTCATGTCCGTGCATTGATTATAAAATTTGAAGATGTTTCAAACTCAAAGCAGATCGAAGCACTTGATTCAAGGGGTTTCAAAAGGGCTATACATGTTGGACCACCATAGCGAAGAGCATAATATACTGTGAAGAAAGCAAGTAGTGTTAATATCGTCGACGATGTCAATGATATGCTCTGATGATCATATCGATTGTGCTTCCGATGAGGACAAAGTTGCACGATGACAATTTGGATCAGATGCTACGCGATGCGAATGAAACCTTGATGACAGTGGAATATGGACAGCCTGTGGCTTAATGGAGGACTCGGAGAAACCTTTGTTCGCAGGGTGCAAGTTGAAATACACAAGGTTATCATCCGTGCTTCAACTACTCAAATTGAAGGCAAGCAACGGTTGGTCCGACAAGAGTTTCACAATAATTATACGCCTATTGGCGGACATGCTTCCAGAGGAAAACGAGGTCCGACAAGCACCTACAAAGCCAAGGTGTTCTTTGTCCCTTGGGAATGGAAGTAGAAAGAATACATGCATGTCCAAACGATCGTATCTCTGCACCGCAAAGAGTACACAAACTTGCATATATGTACTGTGTGCAACGATCCCTAAGACAAGCGTAAGAGTCATTCAGATGATGATGGCGAGAGCATTGAGGTGAAAAAGGTCCTCCCGCTAAGGTGGCATGGTATCTCCTGTAATTCCCCATTTGAAGCGTTTGTTTGCGAACCCAAAGGAGGCAAAACTGCTATGCTGGCACTTTGAGGAGCGTAAGAATGATGGAATGCTAAGGCACCGCCGATTCCGCCCAAAGGAGAAACATCGACAGAGCTTTCAAGAATTCGGTGCGGATCCGAGAAATATAAGGTTTGGATTGTACAGATGGAATGAATCCTTTCGGTAACATGAGCAAACCGACATAGCACTTGGCCCAGAATCAGATCTACAACCTTCCTCCTTGGTTGTGTATGAAGCGGAAGTACATTATGTTGTCTGTGCTTATCCAAGGACCGAAACAACCTGGGAACGATATTGATGTGTACCTAGCTCCATTGGTGGAAGATCTAAAAACACTGTGGGTTACCGGTACACGATGGGATGCGATAAACGAGAGAACTTTACTTTGCACTACTTGTTGTTCTCGCACCATAAATGATTACCCGCCCTTGCTAACTGTCGTGCCAGAGTACAAAGGAACCAAAGCATACACTCACCGCTAGATGATACCGAGAGTTTATGGTGAATCACTCCCGAAACTGCTGTACATGCGCCACCAGAGGTTCTGTAACATCCAAAAATTTGAGTTTTGGAATGTTTAAAATCAAAAATGAATCATTTGCAATTTCTTGAATTAACCAAGCTTAAATTGAATTTTCTAATAATTATAAGATTTAATTTGATTAATCTATGCATCAAATTAAAGGTTTCAGTTTTTATTGGGTTCCTTGTGCCTCAAGGAATTTTTTTGTATTTTTGGAGATTTTTCTGAATTTATTTGCTATTTATTTGAATTTATTAGGAGTTATTTTAATTTCTGGAATTTATTAAATTGGAAAAGCATTTTAAATTCCAAAATCCTTCGGCCGAATTTGTCTGCCCGTCTCCTCGTTCGGCCCACTTCCTCACAAGAGCAGCCCAGGTACCGTCCGATCCGCTTGCTTTGATGGCGAGATGTCGCCACGTTGTCTCACCAAACCCTAAACCTAATCACCTCAGAGACCTCGCCGCCGCCCCCCTCGGCTTCCGAAGTTTTCCTCGCCTCCCGACGCTATTTAAGCCGGGCCACGATCGCCCGAGGTTCGCTCTCGCGCCGCACCCACCGCCTACTTCGCCGCCAAGACTCGCTGCCGAGGAGATTGAGCTCGCCAAGTATCGCCGCCTCCGACACCTTCCACCGCCGCTTTCCTCTCCGGTGGGTCTCCGCCAGGATCGGTGGCACCATCGAGTCCGGCCGGCCGAACTCTCCTGCACCGCCATTTCTTCCGCCCACTCCGCCCGATTTCGCCAAAACCGCGCCGCCTCCTCCATCACGGTGAGTGCGCCGCCTCACCATCGAAGTTCCTTCATGAAGCTCTCCGTCCGATCGTCGTCGCCGACGATCCAGATCGTACACGCCTCACCCACGCCTCGTCTCACCATCCGACGCTAACGGACGTGCCGGATCTCGCCACAGGCCAAATCCCGCACCCATGCGTCGGCTACAAGACCGTGGCCGCCGTACCGCCACCTTGGCCCTAATAGCCACGTGGTCGCCACATGGGCGCCACGCCACCGGTTCCGCCGTGTCATCTTCTCATCGCTTTGTAGATCCGGTCCACTGTGGATCAACCATCGACATGTGGGCCCCGCATGTCAGTCGGCATTTATTTTCTTTTTCTGATTTTCTGAAAAATCCGAAAATCCCAGCCAATAGCATGTTGCCACGTGTCACCCTGATGAATTTCTTGGATTTTCCTTGAATTAAATCTTCCGAGAACCCGTTCTCCTTCGTCCGAACTCCGATTGGAGTGATTCAAATTTCTAAATTTTTGTAAAATTGAGCTCTACATTCCAGAGCCATTTATTTTCAATTTTGAGCTTGTTTGCTTCTCTGTTTTGTATTCATTTGGCTTTGTTGCTTTATTTTCTAGTAGACGCAAACTCTGAAGGAGCGAACGGAGACTTCGAAGACCAAGAATCAGCACTTGAACAACAAGGCAAGTCGTAGACCTTTGATCATATTGAACCCATGTTTGCAAAAGTACTTTGTTTTATACAATTGCATGCTATTTGTGTAACAATGCTAGTTTATGGGAGTAGCTATTTACCTGTTGGAGTATGCCCCTTTGATTATTGGAATGCCATGTATCCATTGTTAACCATAGGTTGGGACATTATTAGTTGGACATAATCATAGTACCAGCATTGGGTTATCGTAGCTATGCTTAGCCATGCTTAGTTGTCCGATGGGATTCATATCACCTGTGAGCTAATGCTAATCTTGACTTAATGAGATATTGAATTGTGGCGGTTGACCACTGTTGTAAAACTTGTTGTACCATGGCAGGGGATGCCATTGGTTTTGGGTTGAACAAAATGTTTCCCTCGGGCAATTGATCGTGGCAAGAAAGGGTGCTGTTTAGCAAATTGGGATGTGGTCTGTTTTGTTCGAGACAATTTAAGGACTTAATCTTGTGCGCCATTAAACCGGGCCTAACTGCAACCACAAGTCCGGTATGGGACGGACCTAGTGACTAATTTGCAATGTCTAGTCTTGAGTATCGCCACGTGTTGGTGTGGGTTCCGGTGGACGGGTAGACTCACATGGCTCAAGAGGGGCCCCGAGGGGCTAAACCTTAGAGGGCGGATCGGGTTTAGACATGCATTGTAAAGGCTTTGTAGTGATCTTCTACCGACACACCAAAGAAAGTGTGTTCTTAGCGCTTGGTAATAAGGGATGATCATGTCTTGTGGGTAAAGCCGCATAACCTCTCGCAGAGTGTAAACTATTCAATAGCCGTGTCCGGTCATGGGCAAGCCCGGGATTTCACACGGGGTATAGAGTATTTTCTTGAAATGTGGAATTGTGGGAATGTGAACGGGGAGTTCACTGTTGTTTTGTTGTCTCAAGCTATACGGTTGAATTGTGTGGTTGATACTTGTTTCGAGTGATGTAGGGTGATGTCTCGTCATTTTGTTCATGCTGTCTACCATTGATTTATCAGATTATTTATTATTGTTTTATTCAAACCGCCTTCAATCTATTTAGTGTATTTAAATTCAAGTTATTGCTTTTCGCAAATGAACCATATAACTATCCTTTGTCAAGCCGCGCATGAATATATTGCATCATTTCCCTACGGCTTGTTGAGTACGCTTTGTACTCACGGCTTTATGCCCCGTTGTTCGATTGTCGAGGAAGGACCGTAGTGAGTATCAAGAGGAGGAGTACTATGAAGACTACGCCGACTAGGAAGGCGTTTCCCGCATTTATTGCTCGTGGCATGTCGAATGGCCCAAGTTATTTTATTTTCACGCAATAGTTTATTTGTTTCTTTAGCCAAGAGGCATTGGTGTATGAACCTTGACCATAAGGTCGCTTTGCTTTATTCAATAATAATTTGTTCTTCTTAGTTATTTCGATGTATGGAATGATATGTCATCTATGTTTCCACTGTGTGCACTAGCGTGATCCTGGACTAGTGCGGTATACACAGAGGGTTTCGGATTTGCATATCCGGGTCCCGACAGTTCCTTCGGAGGAATCACCCATATCGCAAGATGAAGCAACTTTTCGATGGAAGGAACGAAAATGGTCCAGCTCCAAGGCGTTTGAGCGGGAGAGATGTTCATGACATTGTTAAGGATTTGGATGTTGCGTGTGGAAAGGGACGTAAATCAAGTACCCATGAAAAGAGCATGTGGAAGAAGAGATCAATATTCTCAGACGGGTAGAGAACCGTCTCTGATGATCTCCTTCATCACAGACTTATTGTTACTGACGGTTCACAAAACCGTCTCTGATGACGTTTGCGAACCGTCTGTGATGATGTTTTCTGTAGTAGTGATGGTATTTGGTACTCTTCGTCTTCTTGTCTATCCCTTAGAGCCTTTTCTGATGCAGACTTTACCGGCTATATGGTAGATAGGAAGAGAACTTCTGGCACTTGCCAATTCATTGGCACTTCTCTTGTTTCTTGGTCATCTAGGAAGCAGTCTAGTGTTGCATGATTAGCCGAGGCCGAGTATGTTGTCAGCAGCCGAGCTGTCAGAGCTGTGCTCTGGATGAGATCGACCTTGCGGGACTTTGGGTTAGAGATAGAGAGTGTTCCACTTTTCTGTGATAACACTTCTGCTATCTGCATTGCAAAGAACCCAGTGCAACATTCCCGGACCAAGCACATTGATGTTAGATATCACTTCCTTAGAGATCATGTGGAGAAAGGAGATATAGTGCTCCAACAGGAGAGTGACCACCAGTTGGCGATATCTTTACCAAGCCTTTGGATAGCTCTAGGTTTGTTGCCTTGAGGAGTGAGCTTGAGTTGTCTCCGCCTTACGCCTTCTCGTGAGGGGAGCCGATCAGATATTATGTATTATATTTTATTTCAGTTTTTCCTTTCTTTTGTATTGCTCTGGGTGCTTATGGGTTTTATTCCTTAGAGTTATGAGTTCACTTCACTTAGACTTCTGGCATGCTTTGCATGGACCTCTCATCTTGTACTTTAGGTTGCTATCATGCTTAATTAGCTGTTCACTCTTCTCTCTAGGTTGAGTTCCTTCACAGTCTTATAAGTCTAGCAGGTGTTGGGCCCCCTAGGTAGACAAGGTCTGTGTGCACTTCTTAGTTTGGAATCTAGAGGCAGCTTCCCTATGTTAGTCATTGGGGAAGATGAGAGCGAGTCTGAGCCGTAGTGTTCTCTACCATCTTTTCTATGCTCTATAGCCACCGAGTTCACAGTTTCTTGACTTCTTCCCTCCATTCTATGTTTCTGGCTTTAATTGAGTTCTTTTTGACCATTCTTGAACTTAATCTTGCTAATAACTCAATTTGAACCAGATTTGTGCTTAAAATGGAATCACATGTTGAGGGGGAGTTTAAGAATCTATCTCATGCATTGCATATAGACTTGATTTTCATTTTATGAGCTTTGTCTATTATGCAAATGATCTATGTTTTATTTTATACACCGTGCTATATTATGAAGAAAATTACTTGCTTAGAATAAAGCTAAACTTGATAAAAACATGTTGTGTTTACTTGCTAAGTTTCTTCTCTAGGTATATTTGCCATGATTTGTGAAATTCTGGAATTCTTTAGAGTCCCTATATCAACTTGGGTAAATCTTGTTTGATCCATACTTGAGTCCTTCACTAGCTTAAAAATGAATATGCTAAAATGAAAGTGAAGCAAAATTGACTCTTTTTGTGCACATTAGACTCAACACCTCACATTCACAAAATGGCTTCTCATTGCACTTGAGATGAACTTGGAATGTGTTGTGTATGACCAAGATCATTGTCTTAAGAGTCCCTCTTGAGATGATTGATTATGGCTTGAGTCAATTACTTTAAAAATGCAAAAAAAAAACATATGTGGGTAAAGAATGCAAATAATGTCAAACATTTGCACCCCGCTATGTCTTTCAAAAATTCAAAGAAAAATTTGCATACAATGAAACAAAAATAACATGGTTTCAACTCTACCTTCTATGAACTTCTAGATTCCCTAAAGTGTTGAGTAGGTTGAACTCTACGTTTTTCATTTGATCCTTTGAATGGCTTTGCTTCTAGTTTTGAAACTAATGACAAGTGTTGCTCATGTTCATTCTTGCTAAAAATGACATGGTTTCAATTAAATCTTGCTAGAAAAATGTTTATTTGCATTTGGACATGCCTTAGCTTAGTCTATTTTTGCCATAACTTAGCTTGGTGTCATAACTTGTCTTGTTGGTCACTTGGATAATCTTCAAAGCTCCCTTAGGCTTGCATAAAAACAAAAAAAGGGGGAGAAAGAAAATGCTATCTTGATGCCTATATTGCCAAAAGGGGGAGAAATCATAGAAAAGGCATCATTTTGCATCTTGATTCATCTTAATTCTTATGATCTTTGTTAATCTTTGCTATCCTTCATAGATCATAAGTACTTCTAGTTGCCAACTTGGTCATGCTCTTGATTTCTATTTATTTGATCAAGTTTGGCTTTGCATTCAAATTGCTTTCTTCTCTCTTATTCAAACTCAAAACTTACGCCTTTTCATGTGTTTGTCAATATACTAATCATTGAATTATTTGTGGGTATTGCTATGTGAAAGGTTTTCCTTGTCTTTGATGGTTGCAGGGCGACGATGCTAGGTCATGGTGAGGCGGAGGATGACCGGGACTAGGCGAGGAGCGTCGGAGGTCTAGACGGTCGAGAGATCATCGGAAGATGATTGGAGACGGAGACCAGGCAAGCCAAGAAGACAAGGAAAGGAGATGATGCTAGCTAGATGCCGCGTGGATCAATGAGGGCTGTTGGATCGCGGTCTAGTTAATAGGTTAGCGGGTCTAGGTAGTATGCTTTGAAAACTGTGCAAAAAAACCGGGTATGTGTGTGGTTTTTGGGTTAGCCCTTGCATGGCTGTGTGAGTGGGCAAATCCTAGCCCTTAGATGAGTTCTCTAGGGTTGAGGGGGCTGCATCCAAGGGAGGTAGGTGGCCCAAGAGTAGTATAAATAGGGGCGGAGGGCTAGCCTCCTCCCCTTGAAGGCTGTAGAGGTTTTGTTGCTCCTTTGAGCTTTGCCCACCTTGTTGTGTGGCTTTGTAAGTCTTCTCCTTCCAGAAATGTAAATCTTTTTTATTCATGCTTGAATTTAAATTACGCATTTACTTTATGTCTTAAATTCAGCATTTAAATTCCTGCAATTTACTTTCACGCATTTTACTTTCTTGCAATTTGGATTTGCCTCCCCTCCTTCTAAATGCTGATCTTGGATGTCTTGAGTGTGTTCATATGGTTTTACATCTCTTTTGCACTCTTGGATTTAGTAGACATCATCTTTTCTTTCAAGTTGCAACTCTGTCTAGAACTTGTTCTTCATGCAGTAGTTAGTATTTGATTTTTAGAAAAATATAAAAAAAATCTTTTTTTAGTGATTCTTGTTGGATAAGATTCAGGACTCTCTATGCATCTGTATAAAAATTTTGGAGTCCACTTGTTGCACTGTTTGGGTGCCATGAGGTGAAAACTGAGCCCCAAACTTTATGCTCGAAGTTCCTGACTATCTCTATTCTTTGATTTTTACTGATTTTTCTGTAAGGATTTTTAGGTTAAACTTGGTGGAGTTCTTCACTATTCATCTGCTTATAGGGAGAAAAATTCTCAAAATTTCTCGAGCATCAGAAACCCACCAACCACCTGTACTTCAAATTAAGGATAGTTTCTGGAAATTCTGCTTTTGCTTTTTTGAAAGTGACTTTTGTAATTTGAATTGATCTCCTTTCTAAAAGCAAGAGTTGAATTGATTCCTTTTTATTTTGGACACTAGACAACCAGGATTGTGACTCAAAAATCCCCACATATTCTATGGTACTCATCCATGCAAGTTAGGTGTACACATAGTTGTCTAGTTGTTCGGATTTTTCACGATTTCCTTTGCGCGATCCTTTCGAGGTTTTAGTTGGAGTATTTTAGGAGAAAATTTGTTTGTGACCATTCACCCCCCTCTGTTCGCCATCTCGATCCTTCATGCTTGCTGCAGCAGCACCCGGGGGAGCTCGTGCTGAGTTAGTGGTGGGCGCTCAGGGCAGGCTTTTCTGGTCTGGGCTAGCTCGAGGCAAGGTGGCTGGGCCGATCCAAAGCCTGGCATGACGCGAAATTGGTCGTGCCAAGTTAGCATGACATTGTAGCATGGGTGGTGCTTGACCCAAGAACCGGGCACGATGGGCGGCCGGTATGACACTGTAGCATAGGCCGTACAGGGCCTGATGACCAAGGCCATGAGGAAGAAGTCCAGCATGAAGATCACTAACCCGTAAAGCATGACTGCCATAGATGCACCCAATAGTATGGATGCCACCCCTGCCGCAGTCTCTCTCAGTTCTCTCCCCTCTTGCCCGTCTCTCTCAATCTCCCTCTCTTGCCCGTCTCCCTCAATCTTTCTCACCTGTCTCTCTCACTCTCTTTCTCGCCCATTGCCCACTCTCTCGCCTGTATTCAGCACATTCCCCTTGCTCTATGTAACTGTTTAAGAAAAAATAAATTTTAGATTTTTTTCCTGTAATATGTGTGTCCACTGTCTCAACTCCATGCGTCTCCGGCTCCTTTCCTCTCATTGCAATAGTGCAAATGGGTCGAGCTCAGGCTGGCACGATACAAAGCAAACACGAAGCACAAATAGGCCATGCTTGGGCTCGCCAAAAGTGAGCCGGGCTAGCACGGCACAGCACGGCAGGCACGACGGGCCACCACGGCCCAGCACGGTTTAGGCACGAAGCACGATGGGCCTATATCGGGCCGGCCTGGCACGGCACGATGCCCACCCCTAAGCTGAGTAGAGCAATGCAACCGTTGAATGAGAGAAGTTGATCACTGTGGTTCTTGAGCTCGAACAGCCCCTAAGCCAGGGACCCTCCATCGAGTTGTTAACTCTATACAAAGTGATCAGTTGATGGTATAAAGGCATGAATGTTTCTTGGCCGCTCGGCGTGTCCACATGTCTTTCGAGGCAATGTGGCCTCTCCACACACGGTCTCATCATACGAGCTGGAGCGTCGTGTGTACGGCTGGCTCATACATGAGTCACATCGCCTATTTTACTAATCGGCTGATAAGACTTAAGTATTTTGTTACCCCTCACATTTCAAAACAAAGCTGTAGCTCGGCTGGTTAGAGCGCCCGGTTTCTAGTGTGCGATCTTCATGGTAGCGCAAAGATTGTGACGAATTTTTTGAACTACAGTACATACGCGACCTCGCCCGTCGCCCGCCGCGCGCTTCACTAGTCCTCCCCCTTCTATTTTCCCTCTTGTGCTGCCCACCACTTCTCTGACATCCACGGAGACCTCGAGGAGCATCGCGCCACCTACCCTCGCCCCTGTCCTTTGTTGGCTCTTCGTGTCCTCTACTCGCCCTCCATCTCCTCCCTCGTGCCTCGCCTCCATCGCGTGGTCCGCCAGGCCCCGTAGGGTTCCGTCCTTACAGAGCCCTCAACCGTCACCACTTCCGGTCGCCCTCAACCATCCTTGACCCGGAGCTCTCCCAGCCTACACTACTATAGAATTGGCCTTTGATACTGACCCATCAGTGTCGGTTGGACTCAAACCAGGATTGACAGTTACAACAGTCCCGGTTCAACGGCTACTGGGTTGCGGGGGCTAGGTCATACCAATTCAAGGCACCAACCGGTACTGATGATGTTACATCAACACCGGTTCGTGTAATGAACTGGTACTAAAGAGCCACGGCAGGCCAGTTGGCATGGGATCTTATTAGTACTAGTTGGAGGCACCAGCTGGTACTAATGTTAGTGATAGGGACGGGGTTGCCCGAACTTCCGTCAGGTGGAGGAGAAGTCGATTAGACGGCGCGAGACACACACGATCCGCGCTTGATCGGCACGATCAAAACCCTCGCAATCGCAGCACCACGCGCCCTCGGTTATCAACCGCGGCGCTGCTTGCTGACCTCGCCACGAAGGCTAATCCTCGCCAATGAATCGAGAACACAAGCAAGAACAAGAAAGATGCAACAGAATTTGCAATTGAGGATGAAGCTCACGAGTTGGGGTCTCACAAACCGATGAACGGCGACAATGCTCAAAGACGAATTAATCTAAGCAAAACCCAAATCAAACCCTAGCGGCGGCTACTGGATATAAAGGCTAGGGACGTCCTAGAAACCCTAGATGCGTCCGTGATGGACTCCAACACGATACATGGGCCAATGGCCCAAATTGGTGACGCAGCTCCCCGGGACAGATTCTGTTCGCCAACTTGCAATGTGAATTCCTGTCGACTCCGAAGTCCAAATGACTTGAAACTAGTTCCATTGGAAATATTATCTCCTTAGATTTCGAGGCATATGTGGATCATCAAAATCGGAGCCCGTTTGTGGCCTGGGCGACGATTTTAGTGAACACTGCTCCTGGTGGCCGAGGTAGTCGACTCCGAGATGAATTAGGTCTCCAACTTGACTTGGACACCCTCCTTGCCTCCCTCCTGGCCCTTGCTAGTTTCCAAGGCCTTCATGATCCTCTCCAAGATTCCTAAGTACAATATAATCAATAATATCATTAGGTAGCATACCATCCTCACAAGTATATGCACGAGTACTTAGGAACGAGCTCACCGTTGATTCAATTGCCGTGCTCGTGCTCTTGTGATGGGTCCTTGCATCACAACCGGAGGAGTCTCGGCATGATGCATAGGAGTGATGTCCTCATCATCCTCCCCTCTTGAAGTGGAGTCGCCCTCGACTCAAGCTCATCTTCTTCTCCCATGAACGGTTTCAAATCTGCAATGTTAAATGTGGGACTAACCCCAAATTCGGGCGGCAACTCAAGTTTATATGCATTATCATTTATTTTCTCAAGTATCTTGAAAGGACCATCAGCTCTAGGCATTAATTTAGACTTTTCAATTCTCGAAAATGATCCTTTCGCAAATGTAACCATACTAAATCACCCGGTTCAAGTTTTACTTCCTTTCTACCTTTACTTCCCGCAGTCCTATACCTTTCATTCATGATTTCAATATTTTCTTTAGTCTTTTCATGCAATTTCAGAATAAATTCAGCACGCTCCTTAGCATCAAGATTAACTGCTCACTAGTAGGTAAAGGTAATAGATCAATAGGAGCACGGGATTGAAGCCATACACTACCTGAAAAGGACTTACCTTGGTGGTGGAATGTACCGCCCTATTATAAGCTTAACTCAACATGCGGCAAACACTCTTCCCACATCTTCAAATTCTTCTTCAAAACAGCCCTCAATATAGTGGATAATGTACGATTTACTACCTCGGTTTGGCCGCCGGTTTGGGGATGGCATGTTGTTGAAAAAAGCAGCTTGGTCCCCAATTTATTCCATAGAGTTCTCCAAAAGTGGCTCAAAAACTTGGGCCACGATCCAAACAATAGTAGAAGGCATACCATGCAAGCTTAACGATTTCTTGAAAGAAAAGGTTAGCAATATTAACAAAGATCGCCGCCTTATGACAAGGAATAAAGTGAGCCATCTTAGAAAATCTATCAACCACCACAAAAACACTATCCCTCCCCCTCTTGGTCCTAGGCAGTCCTAAAACAAAGTCCATAGATATACCCTCCCATGGAGTGCTAGGAACAGGAAGAGGCATATATAAACCATGTGGATTCAATCGTGACTTAGCCTTTTGACATGTTGTGCAGCGGGATACAAACCTCTCAATGTCTCGCCTCATCTTCGCCAAAAGAAGTGAGCGGACAACACGGCCTCCGCCTTCTTGGCACCAAATGACCCATCAAACCTCCTCCATGGGCCTCTCAGATCAAAAGAAAACGAACGGATCCAACTCGAATACATAGGCGGTTAGCTCTAAACACAAATCCATCGCTTATCACATATTTGTCCCATGTTCTTCCCTCTTGCAATGCAGCAAGACATCTTTAAAGTCATCATCATGAGCATATTGTTCTTTAATTGATTCCAATCCAAATATACGACAATCAAGTTGGGACAACATGGTATATCTCCTAGACAAGGCATCAAGAATCACATTATCCTTCCCTTTCTTGTGTTTGATAACATAAGGAAAAGATTCAAAAATTCAACCCATTTAGCATGTCTACGATTCAGTTTCACTTGATCATGTAATATGTTTTAGCGACTCATGATCGTAATGAATAACAAATTCTTTGGGCCAAAGATAATGTTGCCACGCTTTCTAAGGATCGCACAAGAGCATACAATTCTTTATCATACGTGGAATAATTCAAGACAGACCACTCAATTTTTCGCTAAAGTAAGCAACAGTTTCTTTGTCTTGCATCAAAACACCACCAATTCCAACCCCACTAGCATCACATTCAAGCTCAAAGGTCTTATTAAAATCGTGAAGTTGAAGTAAAGGTGCATCAAGAAGCTTATCTTTCAAAAGATTGAAGGCATTCTCCGTGCTTGCCCCCAATGGAACGCAACTCCTTCTTTGTCAACTCGCTCAATGGGGCTGCAATGGTGCTGAAATCCTTCACAAAGCGGCGGTAAAATCCGCAAATCCTGTGGAAGCTCTGACTTGTGAAATCGCCGTAGGCCGCCAACTCTTAATCACATGCACCTTGGCTTCATCAACCTCAATTCCTCGCGGAGTCACAACAAGTTAAGAAACGATACTGCTCGGTGCAAAAGTGCACTTCTCGAGGTTACCAAATAAACGCAAAGACGCAAAGCATCAAAAACAGCACGTAGATGATCAAGATGTTCATGTAATGACTTGCTGTAAATCAATATATCATCAAAATAAACCACAACAAATTTCCCAATGAAAGCTCAGAAACCTCGCTCATTAAGCACATGAAGGTGCTCGGTGCATTAGTTAAACCAAAAGGCATGACTAACCACTCATACAATCCAAACTTGGTTTTGAAAGTCTGTTTTCCATTCATCTCCCAATTTCATTCTTATTTGGTGGTATCCACTATGCAAGTCAACTTTAGAGAAAATTATAGAACCACTTAACTCATCAAGCATGTCGCCTAGCCTAGGAATAGGATGACGGTACCTTATTGTGATATTGTTAATGGCTCTACAATCTACGCACATGCGCCTAACCGCCATCTTTCTTAGGAACCAAAATAACAGAACAAAGACAAGGACTAAGGCTCTCACGTACATACCCGCGGTCCAAAAGATCTTGGACTTGGCGTCAATCTCCTTAGTCTCCTCGGGGTTGGTCCTATAAGCGGCTCGGTTTGGCAAACTCGCCTGTATCAAATCAATTTGGTGCTCAATCCTCGTATGGGTGGGAGTCCCGGAGGTATCTCAGAGGAAAAACATCCACATACTCCTGCAAAAGGTTAGTGACAGAAGAGGCAAAAGTATCGCAGATCATCCAATGAAAACAAAGCATCTTTGCATAGCACAAGATAGCACAAAGCATCATCACTAATTGCAGCAAGATCAGATTTTGTAGCAAGCAAGACGGATTCCTCAATTTAATTTGGTTGGCTACATGCTGAATTTCAGATTTTTCATCAATGCGTTTCTTGTCATTAGCAATCCGCTCCCTATCGAATTAACAATTTCAATGGGGTCAAAGGTAGAAGTGTAATTTTTTTCCCTTATGCATAAAAGTGTATTTATTACTTCTACCGTGGTGAAGTGCATCGCTGTCATATTCCCATGGGCGACCCAATAAAAGAGAGCAAGCTTGCATCGGCACCACATCACAATCAAGAAAATCGAATAGGAACCAATGGAAAAATGAACCCGAACTGTTTGTGTTACCTTAGCTTTGCGGAATCATTCAACCATCGAATGTGGTATGGATGTGGGTGCGGCGTGTGGTCAAGCCAAGCTTCTTGACCAAATCAGACTCACCAAGTTGTTGCAACGCCGAGTCAATGATCACGCCACGCCGCTTCGGTTGTTGATGACGAAGAAAATCTGGAACAAGTTGTGGCGCTCTTTGCTACTCGCTTGCTCCATCTGCGGCGCTTAAGGACACGCTGGACAATGATGGACCAGACGCAAAGAAGATCCTCGGCGCCAAAGGTGGCATCATCATCAACCTCGCTGCCGCCCACCCCGGTGTCGCCGATCTCATCCTCAACATCGAGGCGCCGATGTAACCTCCATCATCGGTGGCGATGTATGCCCGCCGGTCGGGCATTCTCTCTTGACGTGGCCAATCCTTGGCACTTGTGGCGCGAATTCGCCGATGTACGGCCGTGGAAGCGACGGAGGAGCTCTTGGCGGTGTTGGCGGGTCGGCTTTTCTGTCGTTTACTAAGCACGCAAGCGGCGGTGCCGCCGATGTTCATCGTGGTGCTCGTCGAAGGTGGCGGTGCGGTTGGTCGGAAGGTGGAAGAAGGCACTATCTTCGCTTGTCCCGTAGTCATTCGAGGCGTGAAGGTGCCGCCGACGCTGTTCTACTCTTAGAATGGCGCCCGCAACTCCTTCTCTCGCTAACATTGCAAGTTGAAACAAGCGATTGACAGCTTGTATATTCTTTATAATCAACAATATCCTGAATTTCGGACGCAACCCACCGTAAAAACGAGCAATTTTATCCTCGTGTTCTCTACTACCCCACAACGTAACATACCCTTTTGAAGCTCCTGGTAATATTCCCGAACAACAGACTACCTTGATCTAATCGTTGCAATCTCTTGCGCATATCACGTTGGTAGGAAGGAGGAACAAATCTATTACGATAGCATCTTTTAATCTCGCCAAGAATCAGGTTGTAAGCGGCATTTACTAGTTCATTCCACCATATTATAGCAAAATCTTTAAATTCACTAGTGGCTTGTCTAACCCTATGAATCTCGTGAACTAGATGGGAGTTAAATTTGCTCAATCGTCATCTCCCAATCTAAGTAAGCATCAAGATCACAAGCTCCGTAAAAGGAAGGGATGGTGAATTTTACCTAGCGAAGGATCATCATTGCGGTTCTCGGTTATTACCTCCCATACCGTGATTGTTGCGTGAAGATGGTCATGCAGACGGGCGTCTCGCTGAGCAACACGCTCCTCGGAGGCACGTTGTTGCTCATCTTCATCTTCCTCAAAATCCCCATCCTCATCTTGGTCGTTGTTGCCGTTGTTGACGGATGCACCTCCATCAATGGTCGCCGGAGGATTTTGACCAAGATCCATCCTCCTCGGTGAGGGTGGAAACTCGTCGATCGATGCTCTCAAGGGTCTTGTTCGTTGTCGTGGCATGCTCCTTGAACATCATTTTTATCTCGCCCAAAGATGGTCGATAACTCAATGAAGGACACACCATTGATGGTAACATCATCATCCTCGTTCCTACCCTTCTTACCACCGCCATGATTAGCATGTAAAAGGGCGTAGGAAAAACAAGCACAAGTATTATGAGCCCTATGAACTACTAGGTGGGATCTCACGCCTCAAGCAATCTTACCAAGTTCTTACCCTGCTTACCAACACAATGAGGGATCTGCAACCGGAGGTCGGTTCGTGATAACCGTGAGGGCGTGATGAAGCGATTGCAAGGGTCAATAACCTCGTGGCCGATCGAAGGATGTATATGTGGAGTCAGAGGAAGGTTATATGTATTGAGTGGCACACAACCAAGAATGATAGTAATGTGAATAAATGTCCAAAGCACTTGCCCTAGTTGTCGGTCTAAACGTGTCCTTATTCTAGTGCGCAAAAGCAAGGAAGGAATAGAAACAAGCAACAAGGCGTCAGATTATATGAACAGATATCAGCATAACAGCAAAACACTTTTATCAGGCACGGTAAAAACTCCTACCCTTCCTCCTGTCCTTTTTTTTTGCTCTTCGCTTCCTTCACAATTTTTTTTGCTCTACGCTTCTTTCACAATTTTTTTTAATTTTTCTTTGATTTTTCTGATATTTTTCCTAGGATCAGGAGCACAAAGGTAGACAGTACACAAATTTTTAGCCTGAACAGATGTAAGATGAAACCGATATTAAATAAGAAGTGTTTTCCGAAAAGCGTGCTCAAACTTCGGCGGCCGAAAACTCAATCTTCCCGAGGGAATTTCGCAAAAATAAATTCGGCGAACCCAACAAAGTGGGGGAGAATTAGATGTAAAATTTTCTGTAGATATCCGTGAAAAAAAAATTCGCCTAATTCCGAGTCCGTATGCGAAAGTTATGGCCGTTTTTACTAAGGACTCAATCGTGGTTTTAGGCGCACCTCTCCAAACTCAAGGGCGATGGAGTGGATATGTGTCGGACCCGGATATGCAATCCGAAACCCTTCGTATACCTGCACTAGTCCAGATCACGCTTAGTGCACACAAGGGAAACATAGATGACATATCATTCCATACATCAAATAACTAAAAGAAGCAAATTATTATTAATTAAAGCAAATGACCTTATGGTCAAGGTTCAGACACCAATGCCTCTTGGCTTAAGAAACAAGTGAAACTGCTAAAATAAAATAAAATAACTTGGGCTATTCGACATGCCACAGTAATCGTCTGGGGAACGCCTTCCTAGTCGATTTAGTCTTCATAGTACTCCTCCTCTTGATACTCATTACGGTCCTTCCTCAAAGAATCGAACAACAGAGCACAAAGCCGTGAGTACAAAACGACTCAACAAGCCGAGGGAAATGATGCAATATTCATGCACGGCTTGACAAAAGGATAGTCATATGGTTCATTTGCGTAAAGCAATAACTTGAATTTAAATACCCTAAATAGATTGAAGGCGGTTTGAATAAAACAAGAATAAATAATCTAATAAATCAATGGTAGACAACATGAATGTAATGATGAGGCATCACCCTACATCACTCAAACAAGTATCAACCACACAATTCAACAAAGATAGATTGAGACAACAAAACAACAAGTGAACTCCCTGCTCACCTCCCAACCATTCCACATTTCAAGAAAATACTCTATACCCGTGTGAAATCCCTGCTTTGTCCATGACCATGACACGGCTATTCAATAGTTTACACTCTGCAGAGGTTGTACGGCTTTACCCACAAGACATGATCATCCCTTTGTGCTAAGCGCTAAGAACACACTTCCTTTGGTGTGTCGGAGAGAGATCACTACAAAGCCTTTACAATGCATGTCTAAACCCAAGACCGCCTCTAAGGTTTAGCCCTCGGGGCCCCTCTTGAGCCATGTGAGTCTACCCGCCCACCCCGGAACCCACACCAACACGTGGCAGTACTCAAGACTAAACATTGCAAATTAGTCAGCTAGGTCCGTCACATACCAGACTTGTGGTTGCACGGTTAGGCCCAGTTCAATGGCGCACAAGATTAAGTCCTTAAATTATCTCAGGCAAGACAGCCACATCCCAATGTGCTAAACAGCACCCCCTTTACTGCACGATCAATTGCCCGAGGGAAACATTTTGTTTAACCCAAAACCAATGGCATCCCCTGCCATGGTTCAACAAGTTTTACAACAGTGGTCAACAGCCACAATTCAATATCTCATTAAGTCAAGACTAACATTAGTTCGCAGGTGATATGAATCCCATCGGACAACTAAGCATGGTTAAGCATAGCTACGATAACCCAATGCTGGTACTATGATTATGTCCAACTAATAATGTCCCAACCTATGGTTAACAATGGATACATGGCATATCAATAATCAAAGGGGCATACTCCAACAGGTAAATAGCTACTCCCATAAACTAACATTGTTACACAAATAGCATGCAATTGTATAAAACAAAGTACTTTTGCAAACATGGGTTCAATATGATCAAAGGTTTACGACTTGCCTTGCTGTTCAAGTGCTGCTTCTTGGTCTTCGAAGTCTCCGCTCACTCCTTCGGAATTCGCGTCTACCGGAAAATAAAGCAACGAAACAAAATAAATACGAAACAGAGGAGAAAACAAGTTCAAAATTGGAAATAAATGGCTCTGGAATGTAGATCTCGATTTTACAAAAATTTAGAAATTTGAATCACTCCAATTGGAGTTCGGACGAGGGAGAACGGGCCTCCGGAAGATTTAATTCAGAGAAAATCAGAAAATTTCGGAAAGGGTGACACGTGTCAGCTTCTGATTGGCTGGGATTTTCGGTTTTTTTTCGGAAAATCAGAAAAGAAAATAAAATTTTCGGCTGACATGTGGGACCCACGAGTCAGAGACTCGGTCCACGGTGAACCAAGTGCACCGAGGCGACCTTCGGGTGATGCGGCAGAAACGTCGACGTGGCATGCCACGCGGCGGCTAGGGCTAAGGTGGGCGCCGACTTGGCACACACGTGGCGGCCATGCAAGCGATGACGCAGCACGGGTGCAGGGTTCGGCCACGCGGCGAAATCCGGGACGTTGGTTCCCAATCGGACGGCCACGGGATGAAGATGTGGCGGGGATGACGCGGCTTGAGCTGGGACGTCGGATGGACATCGGACGGCGGAGAGCTCGTGAAGGAACTCAACGGCGAGGGGCGGCGCACACTTACCGGAGCTGAGGAAGACAACCCACTGCTACGGCGTAATGGGCGGCCGACGGGCGGAAGGAGTGCGGATCTGGAGAGTTCGACGCCGAAGTTCGATGGTGCAACCGATCACGCGGAGGACGCACGGAGGTGAAGAAAACGGCGGCGAAAGTCTTCGGACGGTGGATGAACTTTCGCGAGCCTGTTTCACGGTGGCATTTGCGTCTCGGGTGATGAGGAACAGGCAAAAGTGCGGGAGGATGTGGCGAACTCGCGCAAGGCGGCGGTGGCTTTTAAAGCCTCGGGAGGCGGCTCGACGCAAAACTCGAAGGCGGCGGCGGCGCTGGTCTCCGAGGCGGCTGGGCGACGTGGCTACGCTGTGAGCGAGGATGGCCGTTGGATCGAGATCCAACGGTCGACACTAGGGTTTTCGATGGGTGGGCCAAACAGAGCGGTCATGGGGAATAGTAATGGGTCATGAGAGAGATTCGCCCAAAGCCTTTTGATTGAGAAATTCATTTTTAATTTAATTAACTCCGAAACTCAAATAAATCCGAATAAATTCAAATAAATAGCAAATAAATTCAGAAAAATCTCCAAAAATACAGAAAAATTCCTTGAAGCACAAGGAACGCAATAAAAACTGGAAATCTTTGATTTGATGCATAGATTATTCAAATTAAATCTTTTCATTATTGGAAAATTTATTTTAAGCTTCAATTAATTCCAAGGAAATGCAAATGGTTTATTTTTTATTTTAAACATACCAAAACTCAATTTTTGGGATGTTAAAATATGGAACGCGATGATCTGTGGTGGCAGGTTCTGTGACGAGGGGTGGCGATATGGCTAACAGAAGGTGAGGGATTAGGGTTTATGAAGGAGAACCCTAACACATCTAGGACTCCGAAACTGAGGAAAACCACAAAACAATCCGATTCCAACAAGGACTCAAATAGCGATTGGTGACCTGGATTGGAGTAGGATATGGGATGCATGGAGATGAAACACAACTAAATTAAGACCACGATCTAAACCAAGAACACGACTCGACTCGACACAAACTCAAGATTACGGACTCAAACGAAATTGTGCAAAGGCTAGGCGTGGTTCTAGGTATGGTAGACTATGAACTGCAATTTTTTGGCTTTTTCGTGGACTATAGGACGAACAGAAAACTAAATTAAACTACGGGAAAGGCGAACCGACAAAGAACCTTGCTCGATACCACTTGATGGGGACGGGGTTCGAACTTCCGCCGTGGAGGAGAAGTCGATTAGGCGCGAGACACACACGATCCGGCTTGATCGGCACGATCAAAACCCCGCAATCGCAGCACCACGCGCCCTCTCGGGTTATCAACCGCTGCTCGGTTGACCTCGCCATGAAGGCTAATCCTGCCAATGAATTGAGAACACAAGCAAGAACAAGAAAGATGCAACTGAATTTGCAATTGAGGATGAAGCTCACGAGTTGGGGTCTCACAAACCGATGAACGGCGACACTGCTCAAAGACGTAATTAATCTAAGCAAAACCCAAATCAAACCCTAGCGGTGGCTACTGGATATAAAGGCTAGGGGACGTCCTAGAAACCCTAGACGCGTCCGTGATGGACTCCAACACGATACATCGGCCAACGGCCCAAATTGGTGACGCAACTCCCTGAGACAGATTCTGTTTGCCAACTTGCAATGTGAATTCCTGTCGACTCCGAAGTCCAAATGACTTGAAACCAGTTCCATTGGAAAGATTATCTCCTTAGATTTCGAGGCATATGTGGATCATCAAAATCGGAGCCCGTTTGTGGCCTGGGCGACGATTTTAGTGAATACTACTCCTGGTGGGCGAGGTAGTCGACTCCGAGATGAATTAGGTCTCCAACTTGACTTGGACACCCTCCTTGCCTCCCTCCTGGCCCTTGCTGGTTTCCAAGGCCTTCATGATCCTCTCCAAGATTCCTAAGTACAATATAATCAATAATATCATTAGGTAGCATACCATCCTCACAAGTATATGCACGAGTACTTAGGAACGAGCTCACCTATTGATTCAATTGCCGTGCTCGTGCTCTTGTGATGGGTCCTTGCATCACAACTGGAGGAGTCTCGGGCGTATGCATAGGAGTGATGTCCTCATCAGTTAGAGCATCAAAACCGGTTGGTGCGTCCAACCGGTACTAATTCCCAATTTAAACTTCTTCCTTCCCCCATTGTGCTCGACCAAGAACATTGCAGCGCGGGACAAGAACAATGGAGCTTCGGCCAAGAGCTTCAAGGGAGGGGAGATGCTGCCCAAATTTTAAAATTTTGGTCATTTTACTCGAAGCCAAGTTAACTAAGGTTAGTAACATCTTTCCTCACTACATTTGGTATTAAATAGAGCCTCTTCTTTGCTTGAAATATGAAGAAATTTTGATCTTTTCCCATGATTAATGAAAGATTATGAATGTAGAGATCTAACTCGATCTTTTCAAGTAGGTTGCAAAGACTTGTTGTGTAAGCTTGGAATTTGCTTGGATTATAATGTAGCTCGCATTGAAGGTGTGGATCTAGCTCAAATTTAGGTTTTGGTTCTCGGTCAATGAAGAATTTTGAATCTAGACTTTAGTTGACCAATTCTTTTAGTAGGTTGCAAAAACTTGTTGTGTAAGCTTGGATTTTGCTTGAATTATGATATAGCTCAAATTGAAGGTGTGGATCTAGCTAATATTTAGGTTTTGGTTCTATTGATCGATGAAGAATTTTGAATCTAGATTTTGATCGACCAATTCTTTTAGTAGGATGCAAAAACTTGTTTAGTATGAATACCGGAGAAAATAATCATTTTATAGAAAAATATGTAATGAAATATAGTCTTTTTAAAAACATGTAATGAAATAAAGTCATTTCAAAAATATAGTTGTCTTAAAAATTACAATTTCTATAGAAAAAATATGTGATGAAATATTGTCATTTTAAAAATATTATCTTTTAAAGAAATTTCACCTAAAATTAAATTTATCAACCTAAAATTTTAAATAATTTTTAAATAAAGAAAATATTAGTTTAATTTGGATTTTGGGAAATGTTCAATAATTCATTATCGGAAAATGAGCTAACAGTTACCTTGATGTAACATAATGTAGATGGAACGGCGATGGATGTACATGGACCGATGCTCCCCGGAGTTCTTGCAGGGTTTGCAAGATTTTCTTCGTGTGGCTGATGCATACATGACGTCAAGCTACATATGCTATCCATGCGTAGACTGCAAGAATGAGGAGTGGCCAAAATCCAGCCACCTTCACTTCCATTTGCTCGCAAGAGGTTTCATGTCAAACTATACCTGTTGGACCAAGCACGATGAAGAAGAGATTATACAGGAAGTCGATGAAGAAGAAGAGGCGGACAACAATATCCCGGACGCTGGCCAACACGGTTCTTTCGAAGATACATTGGGGGAGTTTAGCGATGATGACCTAGAACAGATGCTACTTGATGGAGAGGGAGAATACATCGATGAAAGACATTATGAAAAGTTCCAGCGCCTATGGGAGGATTACGGAACACTGTTGTAACCAAACTGCTGACAGGACCATAAAAAGTTGTGTACCACACTAGAACTAATGCAATGGAAGGTGACCAATGGATTGTCTGACAGGGGATTCGATGAGTGGTTATGCCTCATAAGGAAGTTACTTACAGAGGAGAACACACTATCTGAAACTACGTACGACGCTAAACAAGTTGTCAGCTCTTTGGGGTTGGAGGTACAGAAAATGCATCCATGTCATAACGATTGTATCCTTTATTGCAATGAGTACGAGGATTTGGAAGCTTGTCCGATGTGCAAAACTTCGCGGTATGAGACCAGGCGTGACGACCCAGTTGAGGTAGAGGGGCAGCGTAAGAAGAAGAGATCCCATGCTAAGGTGGTATGATATTTCCCTATAATCCCCCAGTTGAAGCGTTTATTTGCGAACAAAGCGCATGCCCAGATGATACGCTAGCACAAAAAAGAACATAAGGACAACGGAAGGCTAAGGCACCCTGCTGATGGCTCCCAATGGAGGAAAGTCGATAGAACATACTCAAACTTTGTTGAGGAAGTAAGGAACATAAGTTTTGGGTTGAGTACGGATGGGATGAACCCGTTCGACGAGATGAGCAGTAGTCACAGCACTTGGCTCGGGACTCTATGTATCTTCAACCTTCGTCCTTGGCTGTGTATGAAGCGGAAGTATATTATGATGCCGTTGCTTATTTAAGACCCGAAGCAACCTGGAAACGACATCGACATGTACCTCAAACCATTGGTTGAAGATCAGCTACCACTGTGGAATGATGGTGTACGCGTATGGGATGAGTACAAAAGAGAGCACTTTACTCTACGTGCATTGCTATTCGTAACCATCAACGATTGGCCTGCACTTGGTAACCTGTCGGGCCTATCTATCAAAGGATATAAAGCCTGCATCAATTGCTTAGAGGATACGGATAGCAAGTACCTAAAAACCTCTCGAAAGGTTGTGTACATGGGCCACCGTAGGTTCCTCTATACGAAGGACCCGTTACGGAGGAAGGGTGAGAATTTTGATGAGATAGAAGAGAAACATAAGAAGCCCTTGCATCACAGTGGGACGATTGTATTTTCTTTGGTAAAGGATCTGAAAGTAGTATTTGGAAAAGGTCCTGGTAGCAAACCTGTCCCGACTAAACAAGGTCACACGAACCCCATTTGGAAGAAGAAGTCAATATTTTGGGATTTACCTTACTAGAAAGACTTAGAGGTTCACCACTCACTGGACTTCATGCATATCACAAAGAATGTCTGTGTGAACCTGCTAGGCTTCCTAGATATGTATGGCAAATCAAAAGATACACATCAAGCATGAAAGGACCTACAGCTATTGGGACTCAGGAATGACCTACATTCGGAAAAGAGAGCGAAAGGATAGCATTACCTCTACCCCGCGAGCTACACTCTGAGCAAGGAAGAGAAAAAAACATGATTAAGTTCTTGAACAATGTGAAGGTCCCTTCTGGATACTCCTCGAACTTAAGGAGACTCATAAACATGGAAGAGAATAAAATCGTACACCTAAAATCCCATGATTGTCATGTGTTGATGATACAGTTGCTCCCAGTGGCGGTGTGAGGTATTCTGCCAAATTGGGTACGAGGGACAATCATAAAGTTGTGTTCGTTCTTCAACGCGGTGTCGTAGAAGGTCATTGAGCCAAATAAGGTATCTAATCTGCAGGATGACGTGGTTGATAGTCTGGTTAGCCTTGAGATGATTTTCTCTACGTCCTTCTTTGATATTATGGTCCATCTCATGGTCCACATTGTTAAAGAGATAGAAATTCTCGGACCCGTGTTCCTCCACAATATGTTCCCTTTCGAGAGGTACATGGGTGTCCTAAAGAAGTATGTTCGTAACCGGTCTCGCCCAGAAGGCTGCATTACGTAGGGTGTTGGCACAGAGGAGGTGATTAGTTTTGTATTAATTACATTGATGATCTGAATCCGATTGGTGTCCCTATATCATGCCATGAGGGGAGGCTACGGGGAAAAGGGACTCTAGGAAGAAAAGAATTCTATAGCGACGATCTACTTTTATTTAAACAAGCACATTGCACGGTATTGAAATAAGCAACTGTAGTGGCTCCATATATCTATGATCATGAGATGAGTCTACGTGACCAATACCTAGAGAAGTCAGATAATTGGATCACAGTCGAGCAAATGGATCATATAGGCGGTTTGTTACAAAAACAACTGTTGGGCAACTAGACAGACAATGAGTAGTTAAAACTCTTGGATCGGGGACCGTCCACAACAATCATATCATTCCAAGGGTATGAGATAAATGGGTACACATTTTACATGATAGCCCAGGATAGCAATAGCACCAACCAAAACAGCGGCGTCCGTATAGATGCCTTGGACAAAAATGGAAAGATGGACACCTACTATGGTTTCATAGAGGAGATCTGAGAGCTCGAGTACGGACTTTTAAAAGTCCCTCTGTTTCGGTGCCAATGGGTCAAACTGACAACTGTGGAGATCGATGAGTATGGTATGATAACCGTGGACCTCAAGAAAGTGGCCTATAGGGATGAACTGTTCGTGCTCGCTAATGATGTGACACAGGTATTCTATGTGATGGACATGCACTGCAAACCAAAAAAGCAGAAGGACAAGCTTACTAAGCAAGAAACAGAATGACAAGTCTACCAAAAACAAAAAGCAGAAGGAGAAGACTAGCAGTAGCGATCAACCAAGGTGCCACGTGGTTCTTCTAGGTAAAAGAAGGATTGTCGGAGTTGAGGGTGTCATAGATGAAGAAGAGTATAATCTGTTCGATGAGCTACCTCCTTTCACAGTGTACGTAGACATTAGTGTCCTAAATGATACAGAGAAATCTCCCTATGTACGCCACGATCATAATGAAGGATCACTTGTAAAAATAAAGAATGTTAGCAAATAAGTCCAACCGTGTTGTAAAAACCCATGTATGAATTATGAATATAGTTCTAAATTTGTAAAGTACCCATTTGAGCCCCTATATGTCATATTTGGATTCATCTTCCAAATTTGCCCCTATATGGTTCCAAATTTGTAAAGTAGCCATTTAAGCCCCTATATGCTAGATTTGGATTAATAACCTGATTTTATTTTTGAATATCATTTTAGTGTGGAATAAGTATGATTTATTATTTTTATTAAGCAAAGAAGCAATAATTGAAATTATATAACAAGGTGAAAATTTTCAATGGAATTATAAGAGTCCAAAAATTACTTTATTTCTTATAACTTTTTATAATTTTAATTTATATTAGATGGTTGGAAAATAATATTTTAAAGAATATATGAATTTTTCATATTATTACTGAATTGTAGAATCTATAAAAGGAATTTATAAATGACTAGTAACCTTATTTTATTTTTTGAAAATCATTTTAGCATGGAATAAGTACGATTTATTATTAAGCAAAGAAGCAATAATTGAATTTATATAACAAGGTGAAAATTTTCAATGGAATTATAAGAGTGCAAAAATTACTTTATTTCTTATAATTTTTATAATTTTAATTTATATTAGATGGTTGGAAAATAATATTCTAAACAATATATGAATTTTTCATATTATTGCTAAATTGTAGAAACTATAAAAGGAATTTATAAATGACTAGTAACCTTATTTTATTTTTGAAAATCATTTTAGTGTGGAATAAGTATGATTTATTATTTTTATTAAGCAAAGAAGAAATAATTGAATTTATATAACAGGGTGAAATTTTTGTAAACTAAAATAGGTATCAGTACCGGTTGGTGTATTTAACGGTACTGATGTGAGGAATCAGTCCAAGTTGAATACACCAACTGGTGCTATTGGTGGCTAGGGCTAGGGCTTCCGCCCAAGGTTGTTGGGGGATTCAATACTGGTTGGTGTATCCATTACCGGTACTGATGTGAGGCATCAGTCCCGGTTGAAGACACCAACTGGTACAGATGGTGCCACATATAAATTGGAGAGCGGAGGCTTAGTCTCCAACCTCTCTCTCTCACCGCCGCTGTTGCCTTCCAGTCCTAACCTCTGACGACCCCACGCGCTGCCGTCCTCCTCGCCTCCGATGACCACGCGCGTGCCACCATCCTCCTAACCTCCGACGACCCCGCGTGTGCCGCTGTCCTCCTCCCCTCCGACGACCCCGCGCACGCCGCCGTCATTCCCACCCTGCCCTAAGTACAATGTAAGTTAACGCTGAATGGATTGACCTTCTCAAATTGACTCATTTTATGTTTAAATTTACTTGCAAATTTGGCAGTCACTTGAGATAGTCATGATGATTTAGTGTGTTCTTAGTCTGTGTACATAAAGGACTGTGGACAAATTTCGTGTAACAAAAGGATTAGGTTTTATATGATCAGATATAGTCGACTTAGACAAGGTTTAAGTTGATAAAATGGAGGTAAGATAAAGGGTAGGTGCCACCAGCCACCGCGCGACCACACTCTTGAATGTTGTGTTTCTATGATAGCTGCAGGCTTGGCATGCATGAGACATCAGTGATGAACAAATAAGCTTAACAATTTTGCTAGTTGTAAGTTGCCTGACAATTTTTTTAAAAAAGTATTGAATCAGTTTGCTAGCTATAGAACATCAAGATCTAAAGTATGTGGTTGCTTAAATGCTATGGGATGCAACGAAATCTTTTGTATACTGTTCAGTTTTTGTGTATGATAATGTAAGCTTAAGTCATGCAATCCACGTGTGTATATCTAAACTGATTATTGTGTTTTTGCATATCCTGATGTATGATTTCTCACTGGTTTCCATGGGCATAGATATAAATGCAGAAAAATTTCTTTATTTGAAGGTGATATCAACTAATATTGTTCTCTTTTGATGCTTTATAGCCTTGTTGGCACTTAGGCCTTGCTCTATAAACTTGTTTACTATTCTTTGTGTTTGTACCTAAGAAGTATTTAAGTGCATAAATTTAAAAAATACTTTGTAATGTGTGGAGCTTCTATCTGTTCAAAATTAGAGATACAAGATCATGAAATACGGCTGGGAGTCAATTTCAGTGCGAATTTCGTGGTGTGAAGGCTGTCAAGGTTGAAGCTGGTGATGTGTCATTGGGAATATTAGCATGTAATTTGTAGTTTGTAGATTCCAAGTCCTTTGTTGAAAGAATGTGAAAGAGTTTATGCCACTTGAAAAATTGAAAATATTGCAATTTCAATGTATAAGTATATGTGAAATATAATGTATTTGAATTTTGAAATGTATATGTATCATGTCAAATATATATGTATCATGTGAATTTTTCTAATTCTTGGTGAATTTTGAAATTTCTATGTATATGTGAATTTTGAAGCAATTTCTATGTATAAGTATATGTGAAATGTAATGTTTTTGAATTTTGAAATTTCTATGTATATGTGAAGTTTGAAGCAATTTCTATGTATAAGTATATGTGAAATGTAATGTATTTGAATTTTGAAATGTATATGTATCATGTCAAATGTATATGTATCATGTGAATTTTTCTAATTCTTGGTGAATTTTGAAATTTCTATGTATATGTGAATTTTGAAGCAATTTCTATGTATAAGTATATGTGAAATGTAATGTATTTGAATTTTGAAATGTATAAGTATATGTGAAATGTCAAATGTATATGTATCATGTGAAATGTATAAATGTATGTGAAATGTATAAGTATATGTGAAATGTCAAATGTATATGTATCATGTGAAATGTATAAGTATACTTGTCGATAGTATTTGACCGACTTAAGTTAAGAACATCTTCAGCGTCACAGCCTGTCCTCTCTACCTTCTCTTCCCTACCGTCTTCCTCGCCGTTTTAGAGTAGTACCATTAGCTTTATATGAAACGTGATCTTTACTTGTCGATAGTATTTGACCTTTTGTTGATCTATTTTCGTTAATTTTCAGTGTCTTCTTCTAGCCTAAGAAACAAGGATGGCGGGCGAAGGATTTGATCAAGAAGAATTTATGAGAAATTTGATTGTGGGAGATGATGGTCATGAGGCGAACCCGCCCTCGTGGATCAACCCGTGGCCAGCGAGGCCATCAAGGCCGATGAGGCCGCAGAGCACGATGAGGCCGGCGAGGTAGCATTCTGACCCGTTCATGATTGTCGGTTCCACTATCATGCTAAGCCAACATTTTGACCCGTTCATGATTGTACCATACTTTCAGATTGGTCAACCAAGTAAACAATCACGTTAGCGAGGTCCAAGCAAGAAGTCGAAGGCAAGACACGTTATCACCAAAGTCGGCGAGAACGGCCAACCTCTTGCACCCTTGGGGGCACTTGGGCCATTCAATTCGGTATGCGGCATCTACGTTAGGGACCACATACCCATTAGCATAGCGAAATGGGATTAGGTCCCTGAAGATACGAAGAACATGCTTTGGACCGATGTGAAGGAGACATTCACCTTCCCCCAAGGGACCGAAAAGAAAGTGAAGAGTTACACACTCAAGAAGATGGCCATCTCATTCCAGACTTTTAAAAAGAAGTTGAAAATAGAGTATTCAAGAAGAATCAAACGCCCAACTTCAACAATTACCCAAAGTTGCAGGATCACTGGGATGCGTTCATGAACTACAAGACTTCAGACGAAGGTTAAAGTTCGAGTGTGAAGAACAAGCTGAAGCACAGAAGAAGAATTACCACTATCGACTCGGCCCTAGTGGTTACCGCCAAGCGATACCCAAATGGGAGAAGAGGGAATAGGACATGCTGGCGAACGGTGTCGCACCTGCAACAATGGAATGGCCCGACAAAGCAAGGCATTGGTTCTTTGCTCACGGCGGTGGCCTTCACATTGACAGCAATACGGTGTTTGGGGAGGTGCTGAGAGATGAGGTCAGAAGGCTTGTACAGTCGATCGAGGAGTCTTCCTAGGGCACCTTCGTGCCAAACAGGGAGAATGACGAGCTAACAAGGGCCCTACAAAACCCAGAGCACCCTGGACGTACATGAGGCGTTGGCGTCGTCCTGTGGAAGGTTGGTTTCGCTCAGAACGCCGAGACCTGTAGGAGTCGGGTGAGAAGCAAGGCCTAATAGGCACAACAGCTCAGTGCACTTGAAGAATGCCAGAATCAAACACAGAAGAGAATGCAAGAAGAGATCCGAAGAGAGATGTAGTTAGCCTTGAGATAACAGCGGGAGGCGGGCTAGGAACCTCCAAGTAATCCTAACATCATCAGCTCCTCCATGCAGTGGAGTAGCTGCGCTTCCGTTGGGCTTCCCGAAGCAGACTTGGGCCACTATCCCATAGACGACATCACACAGCGGACACCTTGTGAGCAGCACGTCCAAGCACGGAACCTCTCCCTCAAGGTGGCCCATGGCATGGCTTACCCTAGTGGAGCCGGGGCAGCTCATCCATGGCCAACAGATATCGTCAAGCTACTCCAAGGTCTTGGTGAAGGAGGTTTGCCCAGGGTACGAGGACCTTGACCTCAAAATTCCCAAAGGTGATGGGACTACGAAGCTGGAGAGGCGGTACACAATTTCATCCTATGGAACAAACGGTACATAATTTTTCGAGATAACGTGGACGTGTCCTCTCCACGAAGAGACCTTCCACACTCAGACCATGGCTGAAGAAGCCCAACCCCTACACCACCTCCCGCACACATAAGCCCTAGAAGAAGCCTGTCTCCTCCAACACCCCCTAGCGGAACTCCAACTCCAACATCGGCCAAGACAAGCCAGCCTACTTGGCCAGCAGCTCCCAAGAAGACGAGGTCCGCCCAATCCAAGAAGCTAGCTCCACTTCTGAAGCGAGTGCATGATATGACCGAGGAGGAGACCAACAAGATAGTACAAGGCGAGATAACTAAATTTTTTAGACCCAAGTGACCGAAGAAGAACGTTCAACCTGGTACGGAAGAATTTCACAAAGACATGAGAACTATTAAAAATTTAAAGGATAAAAAAGAAATGCCTTGTCTATGAAACTACGAGCATACATTGACTAAGGAATGCCACAAGAAGAAGACGTCAGAGGAGAGGACGTCAGCTGAGGAGAAGGCCAAGGAGATGCTACAATTCTTCAATAAAACTGGACTTGACACAGATCAAGTATTAGGCACGGCGAAGATTGAGTATGCCCAAGTAAGATGGCCATTTACACCGGGCGTATCATTGGTCAGGCGTGAGGAGCCTCTCCAGCTAACAACAAAGATGCGGCAATTCCATGAATGGTACTTGGACGTGACCCAGCATGGTCTAGAGTCATTCATTGTCAAGTACAAGGAACAAGATTTTTTCCACAGGAATAGTGAATTTTTTGTCCAATGGAACGTCGTGTATGATCTATACCAGACAAACACCCTCAACACGGCCTTGCTGGGTTACTGGACTCTGTAAGTGTCTTATTTACAAAAAGCCATCATGCGCGCCCTTGTACTATACTAACTTGTAAGCCTAACTAATTTCTTCTTATGTAGAATAGAGATACAAAGATGCAGAAGGGAGCGTATTTTTGACATAGGCTTCATCGACCCAGTAGTTATCAATGAGACAACCGTTACAGACTACCCAAGCGAAACAAAGAGCAACATACGCAGGGCGCTAATGGGACAAAGATATAAGTCAAAGATATATTTACTCTACGCATTTGAGTACGTGTTTTCGTACCGCCTCGTTCTACTCCTTTTTCATAACACGATGTTAGAACTAATTAGTTATCTACGTTGACATATATATATACAGTTTTCACTGGATTCTTCTTATGATCGAGCTAGATCGTAGCCTGATCACAGTTATGGACTCGAAAAGGAAACCAGTTAAAAAGTATCAAAACTTGATCGACATGCTCAACCGGTATTCTTGTTCCTTTCATTATTGTACTAGTTATATTTCCTTCCATTTGAAACAAATTCTAATCATGTACAATTCGTAATCACGTGTGTAGTGCATTCACATAGTTCCGTGCTAAAACCAGGGGCGTACTCAAGGAGGAATTTATTATTACAATTGCCTCTCAAGTATGTATATCATAATGCTAGCTTTTTAGTTAGTTAACTTAATTTCCTTGTATCCATTTTACGCTTTCATCTTTTTTCATCGCAGGTCTTGAGTCAGCCGCCGGGCAACAATTTATGCGGCTATTATGTATGTGAGTTTATGCACACGCAAACCAGAGGCGCTGACCTCATGCTAAAAGGTGACAAAGGGATGAGTAAATATAATTACTAGCTTAATGATGTCTAGGTACTCCTTATATCTTGTACAAATTCAAGGATTGATTAGTTAATGACTTAATGACAGGTGCCTCAATATTTGGCGAAACAAGGTTCGGAACTCTCGCCGGCGCGAGTGAGAGTAATCCAAGAAAAACTCGTTGGCTTCATTTATGATGAGGTCATAAATCCAAAAGGCGAGTTTCACGAACCAAATGTAAATAGGTGGGACCCTTTGATAAGGACCGGTGAACTGTTGGGGTCAACATTTACGGCTAGCAAGAGCGATGCATGTAAAAGATCCCGATGAACACAAGGAAAAAAAGATTAAAGTTCTAATTAAAGTTGTTAATGAATGTTCTTTGATCTCGATAAACAGAAGAACTAATATGTATACATATTGTAATACATTAGTTATAATTAAATTTTTTAATGAATGTTCAGTGATTTAATTATCAGTCAAATGTATATGATTGATTATATGTGCTTTAATTAGTTGTGATTTAACACACACATATACAATATATATATAATAGCTAGTGAACGGACACACACACACATGTGTGTGTGTGTATATATACATTATATACATCTCGTCAAGATTGCAGTTAAAGAAACCAACCGGCACAGATAAGGACCTTAGGGGACTCACGAGCTAGTGCCACATATAACCTCTAACCGGTACTAATACTCTATCAGTATTGGGTAAGAGAACTGGTACTGATGCCCTTTAGCATCAATCTCGGATAGCCTGTATCGGTTCAAAAATCGGTACTAAAAACTATTTTTAATCAGTACTGAAGGTGTCTCCCAGTCCGCGCTGCCGGTTCCCTCGACGCGTGTGGCGCCGCGAAGCTTCCAGCGCTCTCGCGTGGTCCCTACGAGGCTCCACGTTGCCCCTGTCCCTGCAAGCTAAGCTTATCTGCCTTCCTCCCCTTCTTCTCCATCTTCCCAAACTCTCCCTCTCCTGCAATGCCTGCTTGGACGGCTTCGAATTGACAAGCGCCACCTTATCCACCCCACTGGTTTCATTGGAGCAATTTGATTTTTTCGTTCACACGAATCCATTTTTCCTTTTGCTGATTACTGCCTCCTAATGCTGCCCACATGATCTTGTTTTTGCTTCCCTTTTCCCCAAGATTGGTTCACATTCCTCTCCGTATTTATCCCCTCAGATTGTTGTACTTCTATTAGTTTTTGATCTTGTTTTTGCTTCTAATTGGTGTGTACGAAGCTGTCATGCATTCATATTTTTCATGCAATTGACCACCTTATTCATAGTTCATAAGGACACAGCGACTCCCACATCTTGTTAGACTGACAAAATTAGTTTAAATGATATTGGCAAGTATGTTGTGTCTGCTTCTTGAGGCTATGGTTTTTTCCTGTAATCTGCCTTGTTTCATCCACCTACTTTAATTAGCTAAATACCCCGTTTGTGTCAGCTATCCAAGCCAATTAGTAGTGAAGAGGCACACCAAATGGGTCTTGTTGATTCCTTAGTTTCTCCTAATGATTTGGTGAATGCTGCTCACCATTGGGCTTTGGATATTTGTGAATATAAATGTCCGTGGGTCAAAATCCTTTACAAGGCTGACAAACTAGAACCCCATGATGAGGCTACGGAGATTATCAAGTTTGCAAGAGCTCAAACCCAAAAGCAGGCTGCCAATCTTCACCACCCACTTGTTTGTATTGATATCTTCAGGACCTCGACCTAGGTACTTCATGCTACTTATGTTCTTCCTGCTTCTATTATTTCCCTGACTTAAAGATTTTATAGAATTTTGAATTCACTTCCTTAATGAAAATGCAGGAAGCAATTGCTTTCCATGGCCTTCTTTTCTCTAATACATGTAAAATCTTAGTTCATGTATTATTCTCTCAACGGACAACATTAAAGGTTTGAGGGAATTTTTTCTTAATTGTTACTATGGAAACCATACCATATCTTAATCCTGTCTAAAATGCAGAAGGTTCCTGCTGCTACCATTTTGCATCCTGATGCTTACAATCTAATTTAACTGGTTTTCTTCATCAGTGCTTCCCATATTTTTGTGTCGTGACCATTTCGCTCATGAATTTCCTATCTTGGTAATAACGCCCTTGCTATTAGACCCACCTTCGCCGGAGATTGCATCCACCGGCGCCTCTTAGGATCCATTCACTTAAATGTTTACTGAATGAACAATGTGATATTACAACTTGATTGAATAGTTGTGGAACAAATGCCCAATATGACCAATGCAAGCGTGGCTGTGAAATGTGATTTCGGGATGCCTATTAACTGATTCCATTGTTGCAGTATTATCCTGCCAAAATTTGTCATTACAAGCTTGTATACAACCGAGCAGTTGCAAGTTAAAGTACGACTAGCTTTTCGAATGCAGTTTGTTCTGTCAACGTGCTGCTGTGACATTGGTGCACGATGATGAACTTTTTCTCTTCCTTCCTTTCACTTTTATTTATTGAAGACAGGGGATAGTGTGCTCTGATTTGGCTCTGATTCATCACCCTTCCCACTAGAAATCATAATTCAGACTTGTTTTAAGAATAAGATCCATAGATAGTTTAAAACATCTCTTATTATACGCTGGGATGTTAATTTGGGGATCTGCTTTCACCATTTCTTGTCTCTTTTCCTTGTATGCTTTTTTGAAAATTGGCAGACCTTTATTTCATGTACTAATTCTATGACAACATATGCACTGCACAATTAGTACACCATTTTGCTGCATATGCCCTAAGACATGAGAAAATCTTCTACAAGGGATCAGAAAGATGGCAACAAAAGGTCCCCAGTCAAAACTAGATCATAAGACAAGGTCTAGACGTCTAAAAGTTACCTTGCAGCATTGACGTTTCATTTCCCGGCTATAGTTCACTGTTATACCATTTCGCTTCATCCTCCTCATTTGTTTACTTGACAGGTTGACATTTCGTACTTACATAACATCAATTTCATTTGTTTCATGCCTCGTAGTTGGGAGAGCGGGCAAGAACAATAAATATGCTGTTTCTTTTCATAGGATTTCTATTACTACTAATATGTAAGGGACATATAAAATTCGTTATCATTTCTGCATTTTAGTTTTTATTACATTCACTGAATGTCTGAAACTCTTGTCCTTTCTGTTCAGGCTCTTGAAGCTTCAAGGGTGATGAGGACATCACTCCAATGCATACGCCCGAGACTCCTCCAGTTGTGATGCAAGGACCCATCACAAGAGCACGAGCACGGCAATTGAATCAACAGGTGAGCTCGTTCCTAAGTGCCCGTGCTGATACTTGTGAGAATGGTATGCTACCTAATGATATTATTGATTATATTGTACTTAGGAACTTTGGAGAGGATCATGAAGGCCTTGGGAACCAGCAAGGGCCAGGAGGGAGGCAAGGAGGGAGTCCAATTCAAGTTGGAGGTCTAATTCGTCTCGGAGTTGACTACCTCGGCCACCAGGAGCAGCGTTCACTAAAATCGTCGCCCAGGCCACAAACGGGCTCCGATTTTGATGATCCACATATGCCTCGAAAGCTAAGGAGATAACCTTTCCAATGGCACCGGTTTCAGGTCATTTGGACTTCGGAGTCGACGGGAATTCACGTTGCAAGTTGGCGGACAGAATCTGTCCCAGGGTACTGCGTCACCAATTTGGGCCCTTGGCCCATGTATCGTGTTGGAGTCCATCACGGACGCGTCTAGGGTTTGTAGGACGTCCCCTAGCCTTTATATACAGTAGCCGCCGCTAGGGTTTGATTTGGGTTTTGCTTAGATTAATTCTGTCTTTGAACAGTGTCGCCGTTCATCGGTTTGTGAGACCCCAACTCGTGAGCTTCATCTTCAATTGCAAATTCAGTTGCATCTTTCTTGTTCTTGCTTGTGTTCTCGATTCATTGGCAGGATTAGCTTCGTGGCGAGGTCAACCGGCAGCGCACGGTTGATAACCGAGGACGCGTGGTGCTGCGATTGCGAGGGTTTTGATCGTGCCGATCAAGAAGCCGGATCGTGTGTGTCTCGCGCCGCCTAATCGACTTATCCTCCACCTGACGGAAGTTCGGGCAACCCCGTCCCCATCAAAGGGAGCCTCAGAAACCAAAAGTCTGTTAATCAAAGCCTAAATCGGTACTTATTGTTGCTCATCCAGCAAGTATAAAAAACAGGGCAAGTAAAAACAGAACAAAGAAAGAACTTGCGACAGGATAATTTTGGGACACTTTATTTCTGAATTCGAATGCCACTCGTGAAAGCAAATACATTTTACTTGACAGTGAAAACATCTACTGAAAACCACCTGGAGTAAACTTCGGATCTGGCTATCCCACGATCCGTTTTTGTCGGGACCCGAATTCAACCATTCGAATCCACTGTGTTTTTCCGCACTAGTCCCAGGATCAAACGCTAGTGCACACAGCTTAACATCGGTAAGCATCATATCATACACAACGATAAGAATAATAGGACTTTATTGATTGAATGTAACTTGTGTAGGATCTTATGATCACTTACATTATTCAGCCTTGCAAGGCAATAATAAGACCAATAAGACAAATGCAGCGGAAAGTAGTAGAAAACGTAGATGTCCCATCAGCACACCACAGCGCGACTGACAAGGATTGGCCTAGTGACACGCGTCCACCTAAAAGTCCTTCTCCAATATTGAAGATGATTCCTCCACTGTTGTTGGTTGTTAAGCAAGGGTGAGTACACCAACACGTACTCAACAAGTTGTGCACAGAATGCATTTCTATTATAACTATATGCAGGCTTATTCCAAAGGAATGGCTAAATGGTTCATAAGCAGTAAGCAGCATTTTCAAACATAAACAATATGTAGATTGAAAAGACAGTAAAACAAATAATAACAAGTAAATAGATTCAGCGATTCTCAAATAAACCCAAGTTCTTCATTCTAAATCAAGTTCCATTATCCACATGGCATCCTGCCATCCCAAACAGTTGTCCATTTTAATTAACTACCCCTTGACTGTAATTCCCGAGCATTGCTCAATACCGTGAGCACGGCTATCGAATAGATTGTACACTCTGCAGAGGTTATGCACTTTACCCACATGATACAACCATGCACCACACAGGTGAACGATCGTAACGAAGCCTTTACAATGCATCCTCTTAACCCGATGCTACCGCTAAGGATTCAACATCAAGGGCTAAACCACCACAACAGGCCCCCTCTTGCGCCATGTGAGTTTCCCGTACACGGACTCACACCACCAAGATAGCACTTAAGTTAAGCATTTGCAAATTAGTCACCAAGCTGTCCCATTCCAGACATGTGGTTGCAAGTTAGACTCAGGTCAAAGGCTCGCAAGGTTAAGTCCTTAGGATTGATTAAAGCAAGACTTACACATACCCTTTCTCGCCCATCGGGCCCACCCTGGCACCCTTGCCCCTTCCACTTGCTTCAATCTAAAGTGATTATCTCCCGGTTGGTTACCAAGCACCACGTGCTCTTCACAAATCAACATCGTTGCGTGACTCCGCTGCCACAACAACTCAATCTCTTTGTGCGACCACACATGGCCCACAAATTATCATCATTGTTCCATATTCCATTAATCAAGATTATTACGCAATATTCCATGAGCATGTGATGACGTGGCATGGCTAAGCAATTCTATGTCGTTCTAACCATCCATGTTGATTTTCTATTAACCAACTATAATTAACCAACCTAGGGTGACAAGTAGATCATGGCATACAATTTATCAAGGTAGGGTGTAATTCAAAGGGTACAATAGCTAATCCCGAAGTTAAGTTGAAATCATTTATAACATAAAATAACAAGTGATAAGTTAAATCAAAATAGCATGCAATCTAATCTATGGGTGCAACATGATCAAAGCACAACTTGCCTAGCACTTGCTATATATACTGCTCTTTGATCTTTATCCTTTATTCTTGATCTTCGAACTTCACTCCTTTTACCTTCAACTCCTTCGAACGACTTCCGGATTCCTTCGAACAACTTCCGGACGACACGTCTAATGATTAAATACAAAGCAAATACAAACTGAACTCAAAAACACAAATCAAATAAACTTCAAATTGAGAATAGATGGTATTGGATCAAAGGGCTTAGATGATTTTAGGAACTCAAATGGATTCGATCGGAGATCAGATGGAAGATAACAAGCTTTCAGAAGATACACCGAAAAGAAAAGACTGATAACTGAGAAAGAAAGATTAATATTCCAGAGAATATTCCTTCTGAATTTATTAGCTTGATTGGATAGATATCGACATATGGGCTCTCGATCCATAGACCGGGTCCACGAAGATACGTTAGTTCACGATGAACTAAGCTGATGCAAAAGGTTGACTTTTGTTGACTGAACAGATACATAATCAATCAAAAGAAAGGTAGACTGATGGATTAGATATGGGCACAAGGATATGACACATGGCCAACGGTCTAGCGACCAAGTCCACGAATGAATTCTGGGTTAATGGTAGATTAGATTTTTAGGGATAAGACAAGGACAAGTGGGGTCGATATCCACTACGATTCGATAAGGGATTCAATCATGCGTCGAAGAAGGAACTTGACGATGATAAGGCGGCGATGATAAGAAGACGGGGTTAAACTCAATGTGATAGAGCTAGATCACATCAAGGCGATAGAAAAGATGATGACATCTCACTAGGGCCTTTACATGAATGCACACATGTGATGAGAGCAAAGCGTTAACGGTGGGACGTTAACGACGAAACGTTAACAGCGGAACGTTAACGATGGAACGTTAACGGCGAAACGTTAACGATGGAACGTTTACAATGAAGGTGAAGTGTTAACAGAACACTTATGATATTACAGGGTGGCGACCATCGGTACAATGGTAGAGCAGTGAGGTCATGATACATGTCAAGATTGATTTGCGGACTGCAGGGTTCACATGCAACGTCGCACTGGTAACGATAGATTGAATCTAGGGTTAGATTAGAATTAAACAAGATGATACATGGAGAGATACACATAGCTTAGGAATAGGATAGATAGGGATGGCTCTGCGACAAAAGATTACAAAGGGTGGCTAACCGAAACAGAATCCGATAACAAAGGGACTAGATCGAAAGACAATGGGTAGATCGCGGAATATGGCTTAACGGCAAACGGAGACCAAAGGAACTCTAAAGATGGACAAAACAGAGATATATTGACCTATTGGACAAGATGACACGGTCATGGCAAACTAATATGGTTGGCGGCAAAAGACGACGCGCGACGGTGTCCAAAGGCGACGGGTAACGAATATTAAAATTTTCGGAGGATGGAACAGCAAAGGGGAAGTGAGCACCACGTAGAACGCGGCGACACGAACTCAACGGTATAGCCGGATTTGGCGGCGACCAACTAGATTAGTCACAAACTGCCGATTAACGACTGTTACAGCTAATAGATCTAATAGCCATAACTACTAGAATAATGAATGAAAAATTACAAAAAAATTCAGAGAGCCTACTGGGATCCTAGAACACGATATGACGTGAAGAGATCAGATTTTTACCTTCTGGATCAATGGGGAACGCACGATGCCATTCCCTGCTGTTCGTACGCAGTCTGATCGGGGAAGGTTGATTTTTCTGCACAAATCCCACAGGAAAAACCCTGAGTTAGGGTGAGCACCGTGTAGGGGACATCAAGAGGAGTCTACCATAAAAATTTCACGGCCAAACTTGCAAAAACGAGGGAGAACGGGCAGAAACAAGATTTGAGATTAGAACGGCCATAACTTTTGATTCCATGGATGAAATTGCACCAAATTTGGAGGGGAGATAGATGGTACCATGGGGCACGAGGTGACGTGGTTGGAGCTCAGAAAAACTCCTCCAACCGGTGAGGAACGCGATGCCAAAACCGGCCGACGTGGGGCGGCGCTTCAGAGAGACATGGCGGCGGTATTAGGGTTTGGGAGGGGTGCTCTGGACTTTAGGGGGTGTGGGAGGGGTCTTGGTACCTTTATATAGGCTTGGGGAGTCGTGCCAAGTAAGGAAAATAAATTTGGAAGGAGTTTGAATAGGAAACGGATTGAAAAGGACCTGGATCGAGCACCTGGCGCACGCGCTACAGTAACCGATGACGTGGCCTCTTCTGGTGCGTTGGATTTTCATCAAACGGCAGCAGAATCAAATTAAATACCAAAAATAGCAAACAAGCTCCGAAAAATCTCAGAAAATACACAAAAATTCCTTGAAGCACAAGGAATCTAAATAAAATATATTTGCATTTAATTAAAGTATTAATTAATCAAATTAAATTATTTTAACTTTAGAAAATTCCAAATTAATCTTTAATTAAGCGAGAAAATTATCACAAATTTTTGGGGAGCTAAACTTCATAAAAGATTTTTGAAAATCCAAATTTTGGGATGTTACAGTTTTTCTTGGCGACTACTTGTGCTCTCCGCACTAATGTAACGCATACACACGCATTACGACTAATCAAACCCGGACTTGCCGCTTACCAAATTACCAAATGACTAAAACATTCACCTGCCTCCGCATGACTCATTCCTGTGTACCCAAACAGGATTATTTGCCAACATACTCCCCCATAATCCTGGTTGGGCTGAAGATCTCTGACTCCAACAGAGATCCTAACAGAGCCTTTGTTAGAGTATCTCCTGTCGTGCCCCGAATTTCACGGATTCGGACACTCTGTGCATTCTATACTAGTCCAGGATCACGCTAGTACACACAGTATAAATAGGTTGAAGTACCACAATCATACGCAGCGGAAATAAGTAATAAAGTACTTCAAGCATAACATAATCGAGTTACATGACCTTATGGTCACCTTACAATACTTCGCCGCGCAGGGCGATAAATATCAAGTAGCACAAGTTTATCAGCGGAAGCAAAAGTAAAACGAGCAACCCTTCATAACCACAGGCTACTGAGTGCGGCTCAACCCCTTAGTCCTCTTGGCCTTCGACGAACTCTTCATTCCAAGCTGGCACGGGCACAATGCAGGTCTATTACTATATGCAGGGCTTATCCAAGGGAAGGTTTAATTGGTTATTTTGCTTAAAGCAGCATTTCTTTTGACAGATAATCATACTAGATTGAAAGCGGTAAAAACCAATATTAATAATAATTAATTTCTCAATTCTTTTCCAAGAGTTTGGCACACAGCCCTAATTTCATTCATCAGTTTTTGGCACACAGCCACCCATTCCACATTTTATTTTGAAAATCTAACCCTTGATTTGTAATCACCGAAAGCAATGTCGGTCTGCGGACACGGCTATTCGAATAGATTCACACACACACTCTGCAGAGGCTGTACACTTTACCCACAGGATACAGTCGCTCACAACACAGGCGATTGATTGCAACAAAGTCTTTTGGAGACTAACACTTAGCCAGTGATCCTCTCCAGTATTGCCTTCCTAACACTTCCCTCACACAGAGCCAAAGTTCAGAACAGGCACATACCGTTAGATGGGTACCAAGCCGCAAAGATGTGCACGCTCCCCGACAGTTACACCTTTGTGTAACTGTCACCCTGAGGTATCAAAGGAAAGATATTAGAAACCTACTAAACTAGGTCCGTCCCATTCCGGACAAGTGGTTGTACACGGAACTCAGTTCAAAGGCTCGCAAGGTTAAGTCCTTAATTGTCCTGGGAAGACTTCCGATTTACACAACTTGGCACACAGCCTTCACAAACTCAATACATCCCGATGCCACACAGGCCCACCTGGCACGAAGCCTCCTCGCCACTTGCCCCGGTCCAAAACATTTCCCACCCCACTTTATATTTAAGCAACACATGCCATTGTCCACATCAATTCCCGAATAGCACCGCCTGAGTTACTATTCTAATTCCATCACATGACATTATCGCACTTTTACAAAAATCGTTCCATAATTGTTTAGTCAGTGTTGATGTGCTATTTAAAAGACATTTAGATATAAGCAGGCTAGCGACTAATCACGGTCTAGCCTCTCGTGTTGGCAATTATGTAGCATCCAACATAATGTAGCATTCTAGGGGACAAGGTGTTCAGGGCATACAATAGTGTTAGCAAGGTGGCATAAGCAAGATAGGTATTTCAACTATATTTCCCACATGAGCAATATTATTTTAATTAACATAGCATGCAATAATTGAATCAAAATATATTTGAAAATCTAGGGGCAACATGGTCAAAGCATGACTTGCCTTCAAACAGCGGTTGGTTCTGGTCGAAGTTCTGCGACGGGTCTTCAAATTCTCCCTCGGCGACTTCCGACAACTCGGAGTCTAGTCGGTACAAGCAAGCACCCAATAAATATACTATACAGACAGCAATATCATCACCAAAAATAAAATAAAAATCACCATTAAATAGTTTACATTTTTACAAATTTTTGGGCACTAGAATCACCCAAATCCGAGTTAAAATGCGAAAGTTATAGCATTTACAAGTTTTTTGAAATTCAAATAAATGAATAACCGAATTACTTTATTTATTTTCCTACCGAAAATCGGATTAAATTCCTCCGGCGACACGATGTCAGCACCAGGGCTGCCACATCGGCCTCGATCATCGACAAGTGGGCGGATGACGTCATCATGGCGACGGCAAGAAGGCCGGTCTTCACACTGACATGTGGGCCCCACTGGAACAATGCTCAACCTAATCGGCGATCGACACGCGGCGCGGAAGCATCAAGCCACGCAATGCGTTTCTTCCCGGCCGTTGGATTCAAATCCAACGGTCGGTCGTTACCGAGCATTGCACTGCTACATAGCCTACGTGGCGCAATAGGGGTGGTTGGATTGAAGATCTACGGCTATGGTTAACCGAGGAGTTTACTGTTCACAAGCCTACGTGGGTTCACCGGAGCGGTCGGATTAGAATCCAACGGTTCGGATGCGGCACGGCTAGATGGCTTAGCGATGACGTGGACACACCAGCGCGGTTGGATGAAGATCCGACGGCGCTGGTTATTCGAGCAGCATACTATTCCCGATCCTACGTGGACTAACGAGAGCCGCACGATCACTATCTAACGGACAAGATCAACCCCTACCCTCCAGCCTTGATTCAAAACGGTGATTACGTGGCCTCACCTCGAGCGTCCGATGAAGATCCGACGGCTGCTGAAGCTCGCGAGGCGTCGAGGAAGAAGTGGCGGAGCTGGTCGCCGGACTTGGAGAAGAAGGAGTGGGCGACGATGTTCCCGAGCGTCTCCGGCCGGAAGAAGTAACCACACGGATGCGCCTTGGCACGACGAGTTCGGAGCGGACCTTGGTTGCGGCGGGGAACGACGGATGGCGGCGCAAACGGTGAAGAACCGAGGCGGAAGAGAGCGGCTACTACGGCGAGCTCCCGAGAGGGCTACGGAGGGCGAGAGCACACGAGAGTTGAGGCGAAATGAGCGGGGTGAAGTGCTGAGCACGAAGATATACTCCACTCGCTTGGACATGCCTCGGATAACACGCACAATCTCTGACAATATCCACGGAGGCCAACGGCGAAGCGGCGCGGCGGTTTCGCCCCGAGACCGTCGGTCAAATCCACCGCGATCGCGAATCAAGGCGTGGATTGATCCTCGGCTCGGCGAAACGGTATTAATCGCGGCCGTTGATCCAGATCCAACGGCGAGGGAGGCGTCGCTAGGGTTTTCTGGCGAAAGCACGGTGTTGGGCTCGACCATCATCATAGCTAGCCATTTTTCCAGATTTTAGCAATAAAAATAATTATGGAAAATCAAGGTAATTAATTAGGGCACTAAAACACCGAAAAATTCTAGAAAATATTTGAGCATTTTGAGCCTAAATAAAATATTTTTATTAATTTTAATAAATACTTTTTCGATATTAATTAATCAAGAGAAGGATAGTTTAAATAAATGTTTATTAAATCCAATAAATCCCCAAAAATTCAGATAAATTGAATTAAATGAAATTAAACGCAAATAAAGGTTTATTAATTCATAAAAATTCAAATAACTCCAAAATTAAAATCAGGCCGAAATTCGGGACGTTACAAACCTACCCCCTTAACAGAATCTCGTCCCCGAGATTCGAGGCTTAACTAGAGAATAGGTTCGGGAATTCCTTTTTCAGATCTTCCTCTCGTTCCCAGGTGGCTTCACTTTCTGTGTGATTGCTCCACTGAACTCTGCAGAAACGGGTTGTCTTGTTTCTTGTTCTCCGATCCACTGTATCCAGAATTTTCATTGGTTGCTCCTTGTAAGTCAAGTTTTCTTGCAGTTCAACTTCTTCTAACGACGTTTGCTCCTCAGGCACTCGGAGACACTTCTTAAGTTGCGATACATGAAAGACATTGTGTACGCCTGCTAACGACGGTGGTAACTCCAGTTGATAGGCGACTTCGCCCTTACGGCTTACAATCTTGAACGGCCCTACATATCTTGGTGCAAGTTTTCCCTTTTTGTGAAACCTCTGGACTCCTTTCAGGGGCGTAACTCTGAGATACACATAGTCTTCAGGCTCAAAGCTGAAATCCCTGCGGCGGTTGTCTGCATAACTCTTCTGCCTCGACTGTGCGATCTTTAACCTTTCTCTGATCAGTGCTATTTGCTCTTCGGCTTCTTCGAGTATGTCTGGTCCGAAGACACGACGCTCACCCGTCTCATTCCAATTTAACGGCGTCCTACAAGGTCGACCATACAATGCTTCGAAAGGTGACATCTGAAGACTTGCCTGATAGCTATTGTTGTAACTGAATTCCGCATACGGCAAACATTTATCCCAAGTCGATGTATAAGCCAACGCATAGGCTCTTAACATATCTTCTAATATTTGATTGACTCTTTCAGTCTGTCCATCTGTCTGCGGGTGATAAGCTGTACTGAAGTTCAAACGGGTGCCCATTGCTGTATGCAATTTATCCCAAAATCTTGAGGTAAATTGGGTACATCTGTCCGATACTATCTTCCTTGGCACTCCATGCAAGCAAACGATCCTTGCCATGTATAGCTCGGCTAACTTATCTCCTGAATAGGTGGTATTTACTGGTATGAAGTGTGCGACTTTTGTCAATCGGTCCACGATGACCCATATGGAGTCATAACCTCCTTGCGTCCTTGGCAGTCCGGTAATGAAATCCATCCCGATTTCTTCCCATTTCCACTCCGGTATTTTTAATGGTTGTAGCAGTCCTGCTGGCCTCTGATGCATAGCTTTGACTCGCTGGCATACATCACATAGTGGTACGTGCTCAGCTACCTCTCTCTTTATATTTGGCCACCAGAACCTTTCTTTTAAATCTTGATACATTTTTGCACTTCCTGGGTGAATCGAACACTTGGAGTCGTGAGCTTCCTCCAATATTAACTGCTTCAGCTCCTCTCTGTTAGGTACACAAATACGCTCTTTCATCCACAACGTACCATGTTCGTCCAGCTTAAAGTCTTTCGCTTGTCCTTCCTCCATCTTGGCTTTGATTCTCTCGATCTTCTCATCATTCTTCTGACCTTCTCTGATCTGATCTTCCAAGATAAGCTTTACTTCTAAGGCAGCTATGAATCCTTCCGGAACAACTTCCAATTTCAAACTCCGGAGGTCCTTGCACAATTCTTTTTGGCTTTCTCCTTCTATCATATTCGGATTATGACCTTTCCGACTCAGGGCATCAGCCACTACATTGGCCTTGCCGGGGTGATAATGGATTCCCATGTTGTAATCCTTGATCAGTTCCAACCATCGCCATTGTCTCATGTTCAGGTCAGATTGGGTGAAAATGTATTTAAGGCTCTTATGGTCTGTATACACCTCACATCTATTGCCAATAAGATAGTGACGCCATATCTTCAGGGCATGCACTACAGCTGCTAATTCTAGATCGTGCGTTGGGTAATTCCCTTCATGTGGCCTTAGTTGCCTTGATGCATAGGCTACTACCTTTCCATTTTGCATCAATACACATCCAAGCCCTTGGCGTGATGCATCGCAATAGATATCAAAACTCTGATGCACATCTGGTTGTACTAACACTGGTGCTGATGTCAGTCTTTTCTTCAATTCTTGAAAACTCTTCTCACAATCCGGTGTCCAAACAAACTTCTTCTCTTTCTTTAACAATTGCGTAATTGGCCTAGCAATTGTGGAAAATCCCTTTATGAATCGACGGTAATAACCCGCCATTCCAAGGAAACTCCGAACTTGCGAAACTGTCTTTGGCGACTCCCAATGCAGTACTGTCTCGACCTTGCTTGGGTCTACTGTGATTCCTTCGGTAGTCATGACATGCCCTAAGAAATCTACCTTATTCTTCCAGAAATCGCACTTACTGAATTTCGCATACAACTGTTGCTCTCTTAGTTTCTCCAGCACTAATGTCAAATGTTGCGCGTGCTCTTCACTCGTCCTTGAATAAAACAAAATATCATCTATGAACACGACCACAAATTTATCTAAGTATTCCATAAATACTTTGTTCATTAAGTTCATAAAGTATGCTGGCGCATTTGTCAATCCAAATGACATAACGGTGAACTCGTAGTGTCCATATCTTGAAGAAAATGCAGTCTTGGGTATGTCATCTGTCTTGATTTTCAACTGGTGATATCCTGACCTGAGGTCAATCTTGGAGAATACTCCTGCTCCTCTTAATTGATCGAAAAGATCATCTATCCGGGGTAATGGGTATTTATTCTTTATCGTCACTTCGTTGAGTGCACGATAATCTATACACATACGGAAACTCCCATCTTTCTTCTTAACAAACAGAACCGGTGCTCCCCATGGTGATGAGCTCGGTCTAATGAATCCTTTCTCCAATAACTCTTCGATCTGCTTTTTCATCTCAACCAGTTCTTCAGTAGACATCCAATAGGGTCTCTTTGCTATCGGTGCGGTTCTAGGTACTAAGTCAATTACGAACTCTATGTCTCTGTCTGGTGGCATTCCTGGTAATTCCTCTGGAAAAACATCGGGGTATTCACTGACCACTGGTACATCTCTTATACCGACGGTTTCCAAATTGTTTACTAACATCTGCCCTTCTCGAACTGCCTTTGCTTGAAATTCCACTTTCCTACCCTCAGGGCTCTCGATTGACACGACTCTTCGTCTGCAGTCTAATACAACCTTATGTTTGGTCAACCAATCCATTCCCAGGATAACATCCAGGGTTTGGGTATCTAATATAATAAGGTTCGCTAGGAACTCTACTCCTTTTATTAGTAGCTTAACTCCAGAACATCCGATCTTAGAACGGAGTTCTGATCCAGGGGATTGAACTAGGAGTGTACTTTTAAGGTTAACAATATCCAGATCATTTGTCACAGCAAAATCTCGAGAAATGAACGAATGTGAAGCTCCTGAATCAAATAATACTGTAGCTGGCACTGAGTTGACTAGGAACTTACCGAGCACGACATCCGTGGCATTCTGGACTTCATCTGCGGAGATATGGTTAATTCTGCCTCGCGTGAATGCCTGCGGTGTAGCTCCCGCTTGGGCGGGTCCTCGGCTTCCTCCTTGGGCTGGGGTCTTAGCCGGGGTATTCCCTAAATTGAAGCGTACTGGCGTCACGCCTCCTTTCTTCGGGCACGCATTGGCGAAGTGCCCCGTTTCGTTGCAGTTATAGCAGCGCCTTCCTGCCATCTGCTGATTTCCACTACCCTGATTATTAACTCTGACAGGAGTCTGAGGGGTCTGTCCGGCTGGTCTTGGCATTGGCGGCGGTGTCCTGACAACGTTTCCCTGCGGAAACCTGTGGAATTGCTGAGGCATCATTCTTGGTCTTTGCTGGCCATGGCGTCCTCCTTGCTGTGCCATGCGGCGTTTACGGTTATCATCCAGTTCCTTGCGCTTGTCCTCTAATATGAGCGCCTTGTTTACTAACTCTTGAAAGTCCAGAAAGGTGTGAGTAATCAATCCCACCTGTAGAGCAGTGTTGAGTCCCTTCATAAAGTGAGACTGCCTTGCCTTGTCAGTTGCTACGTCTTCTGGAGCGTAGCGCTAGCCGAGTGAATTTATTCGTAATCGCCACCGACCGCCTCCCCGCTTCAGCTACGATGTGAGACCCGTTCGGATGAACAGAACCTCCATGTGATTCTTGTGCTATTCTGGATCAAGAGCTAGCACTCACATGTTTACAACAATTGGAAATCACAACCATACAAAATATTAATTAAGCGTAAGCGATTATACAAATAATATTACAACTCGAGAATTTAGCAAGAACAAGAAGCAAGAACGTGGTTTACCCATCCAAACCCGCAGTAACCCACTGCATAAACTCCGGATAGAATACAACGAAGAGGATCCGCAACTGCGATGAACAACCGAAAAGAGACTCAAGCAGCGCTAACTCAACTTCCTACAATATAATTAGGCAAGGGTGATTATTTTACATACTCAAGAAGACTTGAGCAAAACCTATCATACATGCGAGCCATTTCAAAGGAAAGGCTACTACGCTTAATTTGCATAAAGCGAAATTGAATTTGTAAATCAAGTTATTTGCAAACGGAATTTATGAGAGCATTTGATTGATAACAAATAAGTAAAGCATAATAACACTCACAGTCCTCCATGGCGTGAGCGGCGAATCATGAATTCACGAAATCCAACAATGTCACCCTTTGACATAAAACACGATTGCTAAAACAAATGAAACCAACCCTTTTGAAAATAATAAACATTTAACTCGCAGAGTTCACCAAGACACCCATGACCATGAGTACGGCTAATCAATTAGATTTAAACTCTGCAGAGGTGTACAATGGACCCACAAGGAATGATCAACTCACCACGTCGGTAGTGGATCGCCATACAAGAGTATGCGAATGAGCGATCATACATAGTCATTAAATTCTAGACAAGGCTTTACCCCAGCCCGGGACGTTAACCCTTGCCCTGAAAACAGAGACACTCACCCAAGCCGTGGATCCACATTATCACACCCAACACCACGTCTCTGTCCATGGCAAGGCGTACACCGTTACATTAGCAAGTAGACGATCGAATACCCGTCGAGTAGACTGACCGAAAACTCCGTGCAAGCTCCGCCTACCAATGAGCAAAGCCATGTCTAAACAATTTAATAGGCTAAGGCTAACCCATTCTCACCCTCGTGGTTTGTACGGATTTTCTTGGATCGAGCTACATGATGTTCGGTCCTTAGTTGTGACACGGGCGACACTTCACCCTACACTACGTGCTATTCCTTTCGCACAACCTAGCTATTGCCAATAATCGCCGCATCAAAACATAGTTTCATTTTGGGTTTTAATCAAAATTACCCACCACCAGATTGCCATTTTCAAGGTTTTCAGAAACAATTATTGAGTTGATCATGTACATCATTGATTCTAAAGCATGACTAAGCATGAATAAAATGAACGATATACCCATGATGACATTAAGTAATGCCTAACCTCAATCTATGGTTATCAAGGTTCACATTTTCATAATCATCAAAGGAGATTCACAAGACAAATGGTATAACTACCAAACCACAAAATAGCAATTTACATAAAGTAAACGCATGCATAAAACAATTTGATGCACAAAAGGAATATAAAATCTTTGGGATCAATATGGTCAAAGGATGCTTGCCTTGCTTAATCATTGCTTACGGTGGAGACAAGGTTGCGATTGAGCGAAGATGACGACGAACAAAGAACGTCGGGTTCTATCGTCGATCAACGAGAAAATACTGACAAATAATAAACTTCAATAAGGGCAAAAGAAAGTAGATAGAAAGTACAAATAAAGATTCTTCACAAGAAACAGAGATTGCCCATTATGAATTCATAAATTTTATTTTACGAATTCAAGATGCAAAGATTGTGAATTTTCTTTATTTATATTTTCGAATTCAAGACGCAAAATAGGTTAAGATTATAATAATTTAATCATTTCAGGTTTAACTGATTCTTGTCCCATTTGATTAGATTGATTGAAGCAATATTTAATCAATGTTCTAGTTATAAAAAGCTAACTGTTGATTTAGGCTACTAGCATTATTTACACAATATTTGAGAAGGTTCGATGATAAAAATGTCATAATAACTGATTTCTCGCTTAAACTCCAAAGTTCATTCATTCATATTACGACCGATGTAACGTGATTACTTAGGGTTATTAAGCCATCATGATTAATATGCAAATCGAGGTGAAATGAGATTATCTTTTAAGTAGCGAGGGTAGTATAAACTTTGTGCAGTGTTACTAAACTAGTTTCACAAGTTTTAGGATTCGGACAAGTTATTATTTTCATCGATGAAAAAGCTTAAATGCAACTCTTGTTTATAATTTTACGGAATCGGCCAAAAGGTAAACATAACCATTAACGACTAAGGGTTTTGGACTAGCTAGATTTAGATGAAAAGCATACTGAAAATGAAATATTTTTCTAGAATCTAGTAGAACAAACTTTGTAGAATGATACTAAACTATTTTCACGTATTTTAGGGTTTAGACGAGTTATTTTATCTGCAGTTGAAACAGCCTAAATGACCATATCGAAAATCTTAAATCGGCCAAGATTCATTTTGAGTTGTGGCTACACAATACATGATCTTTGATTCATTTTTCAGGCATTAGCAGAATACCATCCTAGAAATGTTACAAAGTTGGTTTGGCATTATTTTAGCTTTAATTGCAATAGATTATCTATTTATTTAAGGTTATCGTTAACATTTTCTTTCATTAAGAACATGCAAACTAAATCTTATTTTAAATGTATTTGCATACATGGATCTTTACTGATTTCAAGAAATTAATACAAATTATTTCATCATTTTATAAGCTTTTATGCTTTTATTTTTATTAATGACCTTGTCAAGGTCATTAGTGATCATAAAGCAAATAATTTAAACTAAGCTCAACATTTAAATATTTTAAATTTGCATTTCAAATTCATCCATTCTTGTTTTTTTTCCAATTATTTTTGCATATTTGAATTCATTCTGATATCAACATCATATAAAAATTTATATTATTATTTATTATCTTATTATTCACAGATTTGATGTAAAGATCATATAAAGGACATAAACAAATTTAATTTAAATAATTCTTTCTGAAATTCTAAAATTCAATATTCTTGTATATTTAGAATCTTCTTGACTTTATATGAATATACAAATTTATTCCATTAAATGTTGATTAGAATTGCAAAAGATATACAAGATGGAAATCTATTCGATTGAAAAACCAAAATACGCTTTACCTAAATAAGCGTCTTTTGGATTTAGTCTTCTTCCTCTGATGCTCGACTACTTGGCCCCATTGTGCGAGACGACAAGCAGAGGCACTGCTAGGGCTTGGCGGCGAGGAGCTCGGCGGATCTCCCATGAGGGCGACAACACCAGAGGTAGGGCTCGTGAGCCGCACCCAGTGTGGAGTTGATTCGGCGAGACGGAGCGGTGGCGCAAGAACCGAGCTTGAGTGGCGCACAAAATGGCGGCGATGGAGAGAGCAACCAAGGGCATTAGAGGTCGAATCGATGACACCAATAGCATCGATGGAACGAGGGGTTCGGGTTTTGAGGTTTACGGAGGAAGAGTCTCGAGGAGCTCTCCACTCGTCGGCCGGCCATGGAGGAGAAGGGCTACGGTGGCGGGAGTTTTCGCATGGGGAACTTGATTTTGTTGAGGGCTTTTGACTGTAGTGCTTGGGGATACTATGAGTCGAAGGAATTTGGAATTGGTGAGGTGCTTGACTGATTTGCGAGCTTGGGCGAGCTTCAGATCTCGCAAAGAATGGCGGCAATGGATTGGGGTTTTGGCGCTAATGAGAAGAGAAGAAGAGGAAGTGAGGAATGAAACCATCGCCTTTGGTGATCGCCGAGGCGCAAGGAATGGTGAGGACTAAGTAGATGGCCGGTTTGGTTGAGCTGAGTCTCGGTTGAGCTTTCCCGAATCGACAAGGAAAAGGACGAGCAAATATGGCGCGAAATGGTGAGGACGAACGTGTCGATGATCGTGGTTGCGATGAGGTGAAGATGATGCCGAGGACGCGACCAATCGGCGAGAAGATGCATTGAACGAAGCTGGTCAAGCTGCTTATTGGAGTGCCTCGCTCGGGAGAGCTTGTTGATCGCAAGAACAGGGGAGGAGAAGGAGCCGACAAAGGGGCGAGGGACCACCGGCGGTGAAGGAGATGACCAAAAGAGATAGTCTCCGATTTTATTGAGCTGCTAATTTGGAGTAGGAATTTGTCAAACTTTTGACCAGGGTCTTTGAATATATTTTTATGGCTGGTAAAATTTTGAGGTAAAGATAAGTTACCGAAAAATTTATAAAATTCTGACAACAGTGACTGTCCCTAACTTTTGGTTTCGGATTTTGATTTTTGATTGATATCAAGTGAAGCCTATTATTTTTGAAATTTTGTTTTTCTAAATTATTTGGTCTCAGAATGCTACTGTAAAATTTTCAGCTCAAAATATGGTCTCATTATTTTATAAAAATTCTGACATTGAAATTTCTCTATTTTTTGAGTTTCTGTTTTTAAATTTAGAAAAGTCCTAAATGACATTATTAATTTATAATATTTTTACCAAAGGTGGATATTGCATTGAGGGTTTCATGATAAAATTTTCAACTCCATTTGAGATTCCAAAATATTTTATAAATTCTGACAATGCATTGTTTTGAATTAAAAAGTTGTCTCTTTATTTTATTTCTTCATTTCTCCATATATGAAATTTCATTTTAAGGCTAAAATGATTTACTTATATGCTCAGAGTTCTCATGACAATTTTCTAAATTTTCACTTTTTACATTTTTGCCTTTTCTCCTTTACATTCTCTCTTTCCCTTTTGTTTGACTTTTCTTGCAATACAAAAATCCAAGAACTCCAAATAAAAATCAATAATGCCAAGAAAACTCAAAAAGAATAATATTCAATTTCAAATTATTGATTTTTATTTTATTAAAATTTTGGGATGTTACAGATCTACCCCCCTTACAGAAATCTCGACCCCGAGATTTGGCGGGTCTAAGGGAAAAGTATTTCTAAGAGAAGTCAGGAACCTTTTCCTTGAGTCGATCTTCTCGTTTCCAAGTTGCTTCTTCTTCAGAAGGATTGCTCCGTTGAATCTTGATCATCTTGCAGCATTTATTACGAGTATGACGTTAAGCTTCTTTTAAGATCTTAGTCGGATGCTTCCGATAAGTTAAGTCAAATTGTAAATCGATTTCATTTAGCTGGGTGAGCTCAGAAGGGAGACGAAGACTTTTCCTTAATTGCGATAGATGGGAGACTTTATTATGAACACTGGTTAGCTGAGATGGCAACTCTAATTTATATGTTTTTTTTATCTTCTTAACGATACGATATGGTCTAACATACCGCGGTGCCAGGTTACCTTGGATTTGGAATTAGTGAATACCGTGAACCTTGTAATTCTCGAGGATGAGATAGATTTGGGAATTCTTTATCGGAGGTGACTTTGTCGTTCTTGTTGACACTTCGTTTTCATTGCCGTTGCTTTACTGGATCTTCGTCTTGCGATTCCAAGTTGTCGTGCGAGAAATAGAGAAGAATTCTATTTGAGTTTTAGGTAAGCAGATGAGAAATATTAGTACTTTCTACATATTTCTTGTGGTTGAAAACTCAGGATTGTCGGCAAGGGTAGCTTAATCCATAAAGTGGCATGTGGTATGTTTAGAATTTTTGAGGTGAGAGATAGGTTGCATTGTCATTAGATTCATTTGGGAAGAATCGAACGTTTAATATCAAGAAGGATATCTGAATACAATGGTTAATCTGTATAATTCAACATTAGTCGATGGAATGAGCTGAGCATAAATGTCTTTTCGGGTTGACTTTAGATTAAAAACAAGATAGAGATAATTCAAGTATTGGGTTGAGGTAAAAGAAATATAAGATGATCCTGATGATTTGATTTGTTTAATTACTTTGGTCAACAGAAGGTTTTCATTTTCTTGGATTTGACAACTATACAGAAATGAAATGTATAGGATCGAAAGGTTGATTATGGGAATTGAATACACAAAAGGCGACTCAATACAGATTAAATGTTGGGTACAATTACATGAGAAAGATATTTACGCTCGAGCCCGATATCGAGGGGAGTTGTTTTAGGCACTTGATGTTTTCTAGGTTCTTGAAATAGCTTGGATATTATTGATATCTTCCTTGTCGAGGCTTAATTAAAATTCATTTTGGGTTGGATTAATAGACATCTAAGGAATTGTTTGTTCGCAAACTCGGGACATGTGGGTTATGGGCCCCACGCTTCACAAGGCGACTCGATTCTTTAATCGATTTTTCGCTTAACCGCCTTGATTTTTATTCCTCCTACTCTTGAAATTATAAACTTGTCTCGACGTAACTTTTGGTATAGTTATGGTTGTAGAATATATTTGTTCAACTTGCGGATATTGTTTAGCAACACAGTTCTTTTTGTGACAGTTGAATTACTCACACTTTTCTCGTAGTATCTTGTTCAGTTAGTTGTATGCTTAATATTATTTTCCTTAGGAATTTTAGCCTGTTGTTCCTTAGGACATTATTTAGCCCAATGACTTTCTTTCTTAAATAAGAACATGCCATTGGAGATTGTCATTTACTACTTTATTAGTGAAGGTAGTTAGGATCAAGTGTTGTTTCTTTAATTCCTTAAGTGATATTTCTTGTACAATTTTTTTTTCTAATAATCAAATCTTGAGCAACCAAGGATTGGAATTTCATTTGTTGAGGCTGAAGTGCAGTGGTAATTAATGAAACAAGGGGGTATTGAACTGGACAATAATCTTGACCTTCGCGACGGTAACAAGTGGTATTACTTGTAGGACGTTTTTCAGGGAAATAATTTCCTTCACAACCAAAGCAATTGATTGCACTCTCATCAACAGCATGTCTTATTTCTTTTTCCTAGCAAGTGCAAGCATGATTCTTCAGATCGACTGGGTTGACAACACTTCAAAGAAAAATGTGGAGGTATCGAATAAGGTATAGAAGTAGATTTTTTTTTCTAAGCCATTTTCTTTTCTGATAGAAGCTGCACCAATATTAAAAATATTTTGTGCAAGTTGTTAGGACAGAGGGATGTGCATTTGGTGATTAATTCAATATGGCGAGCATTTACACCATGGTTAGAGACACTAGTAATCGTTTTTCTTGTTAGTTTGTTTTTGCGCGCGCACTTTTTGAACTTAAGGAAAATGGAGAGTTATGTCGATTGCTATGTACGGAAAGTGCTTTAGCTAAATACTAAAGATTTGGTTGGACTTGGATAGGATTACCATTTCTTGGCAGTTTGAGTCTTGCGTAGTTTCACGAAATAGATAAGGAATGTTAGCAGTTTATACCGAGTATTATTAGCAAGAATGAGCTAATTTAAAGAGAGGCACCTAGTAAGTTAAAATATTTGAGATGAGTGAAATGATGCATTTTGAGCAGAGTCATTCGGGAAAAGTTGCAGAGCAGTTATAAAGGCTAAAATTTTTATTACTTATTACTTTCAGTGGTTTCATTAATGAATTGTGTCGCAGGCATCCTGCATCAATATTTATTAGAATACAACTATTTAGATGGAATTTTGTTGGGTTACAAGGCAACATTTCGTTCTCTAAAATCTTTTTAATTAAAATTTTCTTATTAAGCAGGGTTAACGTATCGTAAATTTCAACCTAGTGGTTTAACATTCACGAGAGTAACCCGGAAGCAATACGAAAGATTTACAACAAAACTTCAACAACACAGAAGTGATATGCATATGTTTAACTTAATACATAGGAAGGGTATCTATGTTTTTTTTTCTTCTACTGGCCATATGTATTTATGCATAAATAGCTTACTATGCAGCTAGAATATTATGCCGCTCATATAATACTATCTTTTATTGTAGGCTATTCAGCAATGAGTTTCTTTTAATCTTCGCACCACTTGTTGTGTTAGTCTTTCGAGGCTTCAATGAAGTCGGAGAGGTTGTGCTGCTCGTTACTTTCATCTTCTTGAAGTTGTTGATGCAAACATCACGATGTTGCCGACTCGTTGCTTAAATTATTTTTCAACAAGTTTGTTGGTGTGTTTTCATTTCGCAAAAAGATAAGGAAAGAAATACTTTTATAATGAATTACTTAGGATTGGAGAAAGAAAGTTTCTACAGAGAAATGAGTATACAGATAAAGAGATTAAAGTCTATAGATGGGAAAAGAGTATGTGTATACAACTAATGCTATCCTTTTTAGAAAAGTAAGGTTCCCATTCGTTTTCCATTCTTGACGTCCATTTGAATGTCTCTGTTCAGAAGGATATAATTGTTCTGATTCTAGTTCATTTTCATGGTATAGAATCCAGATAAGCAGCAAGGTAAGTTTTATGGCATGGCTAGAAATTATTATTAGAACATTAAGTTTTAACTAGCCTAAAGCAGCTTAAGTTAGTTTGGTGTTTACTAATATGGTGATCTCAAGCAAAGCTAAGAGTAATAATAGAGGCTATACTACTAATCTTGATGAGAGTAAATTTTCAAGAAAGACTGATGACTATAATGGTTATACTGGTAAGAAGTTCTATGAAGAGGAGACAAGTTTGTATAAGTTTTATATAAAGGAGAGATAGACTATTTTTATAATCTCTTATTTATCCTATGGTTTGAATTTTCAATATTCATACATGAGGACAATTTATTATGAAACTTTAACCTTAGAGGTTAAGTTCACACATATAAATCAGTCCCGACATTCAGAAATAGAACCAATTTCAAGTAGCAAGACTTAATAACAACATAAATTGCTCTATATAATTAGAGCGGAATAATATGCTATGCGCAAATGGTTCTTTTCTTAGGCTAGATCGTAAGATATCCTAACCTTCTGCCTTTTACTATCGAGTGAGGTTGCCTCTTCATGAAGTAGTCTTCGAGCTTTACTTCTGCTTTGTCGAAGTTTAGCGAAGCGCTGCATGTTTTCCTGAGATGGTTGTCGTAGACATTGTAGGCTTCATTGGCCGGTTGAAGCATGGCAGCGACATGTCTCGATCATCTCCAGAACCAACAGCGAAGATAACCACTAGCGACAATTTCTTTTTGAGATAAGGGGAATTTGTTTACAAATCCAAATGAATGTAGGGTAAGAGTAGAATCTTAAGAATGGGAAAAGAATAGCAGAGTCTACATTTTGCAAATATAGTAGCTTTTGGAAGTAAGATTTTGAATTCTCATATTCCAATACTAACGACCATTCTATCTAAGGTTTATCCTACGGTCGATATAGCTCGATACCAAAAGTTGTGAGACCCGTTCGGATGAGCAGGAACCTCCATGTGATTCTTGTGCTATTCCCGAATCGATAGCTAGCACTCACATGTTTACAACAATTGGAAATCACAACCATACAAAATATTAATTAAGCGAAAGCGATTATACAAATAATATTACAACTCGAGAGAATTTAGCGACAAAAGAAGCGATAACCGTAGTTTACCCATCCAAACCCGCAGCAACCGACCGAGCATAAACTCCGGATAGAATACAACGAAGAGGATCCGCAACCTGCGATGAACAACCGAAAAGAGACTCAAGCGCTAACTCAACTTCCTACAATATAATTAGGCAAGGGTGAGTATTTTACATACTCAAGCAAGACTTGAGCAAAACCTATCATACATGCGAGGCCATTTCAAAGGAAAGGCTACTACGGTTAATTTGCATAAGCGAAATTGAATTTGTAAATCAAGTTATTTGCAAAGCGGAATTTATGAGAGCATTTGATTGATAACAAATAAGTAAAGCATAATAACACTCACAGTCCTCCATGACGTGAGCGGCGAATCATAATTCACGAAATCCAACAATGTCGGCCCTTTGACATAAAACACGATTGCTAAAACAAATGAAACCAACCCTTTTGAAAATAATAAACATTTAACTCAGCGAGAGTTCACCAAGACACCCATGACCGCTGGTATGCAGCTAATCAATTAGATTTAAACTCTGCGAGAGGTGTACAAGCTGGACCCACAAGGAATGATCAACTCACCACGTCGGTAGTGGATCGCCATACAAGAGTATGCAAATGAGCGATCATACATAGTCATTAAATTCCTAGACAAGGCTTTACCCCACCGGGCGTTAACTCGCATAAAGCAGAGACACTCACCCAAGCCGTGGATCCACATTATCACACCCAACACCACGTCTCTGTCCATGGCAAGGCGTACACCGTTACATTAGCAAGTAGACCTGACCGGAATACCCCGTCAGGGTAGACCTGACCGGAAAACCTGTGCAAGCTCCCGCCTACCAATGAGCAAAGCCATGTCTAAACAATTTAATAGACTAAGGCTAACCCATTCTCACCCTCGTGGTTTGTACGGATTTTCTTGGATCGAGCTACACGATGTTCGGTCCTTAGTTGTGACACAGGCGACACTTCACCCTACACTACGTGCTATTCCTTTCGCACAAGGCTATTGCCAATAATCACCGCATCAAAGCATAGTTTCATTTTGGGTTTTAATCAAAATTACCCACCACCAATTGCCATTTTCAAGGTTTTCGTGAAACAATTATTGAGTTGATCATGTACATCATTGATTCTAAAGCATGACTAAGCATGAATAAAATGAACGCATATACCCATGATGACATTAAGTAATGCCTAACCTCAATCTATGGTTATCAAGGTTCACATTTTCATAATCATCAAAGGAGATTCACAAGACAACAGGTATAACTACCAAACCACAAAATAGCAATTTACATAAAGTAAACGCATGCATAAAACAATTTGATGCACAAAAGGAATATAAAATACTGGGATCAATATGGTCAAAGGATGCTTGCCTTGCTTAATCATTGCTTACGGTGGAGACAAGGTTGCGATTGACGAAGATGACGACGGGAACAGCAACGTCGGGTTCTATACGTCGATCAACGGAAAATACAGCAAATAATAAACTTCAATAAGGGCAAAAAGAAAGTAGATAGAAAGAACAAATAAAGATTCTTCACAAGAAACAGAGATTGCCCATTATGAATTCATAAATTTTATTTTACGAATTCAAGATGCAAAGATTGTGAATTTTCTTTATTTATATTTTCGAATTCAAGACGCAAAAATAGGTTAAGATTATAATAATTTAATCATTTCAGGTTTAACAGATTCTTGTCCCATTTGATTAGATTCAGATTCGAAGCAATATTTAATCAATGTTCTAGTTATAAAAAGCTAACCTGTTGATTTAGGCTACTAGCATTATTTACACAATATTTGAGAAGGTTCTGATGATAAAAATGTCATAATAACTGATTTCTCGCTTAAACTCAAAGTTCATTCATTCATATTACGCACTGATGTAACGTGATTACTTAGGGTTATTAAGCCATCATGATTAATATGCAAATCAGGGTGAAATGAGATTATCTTTTCGTAGCAGGGTAGTATAAACTTTGTACAGTGTTACTAAACTAGTTTCACAAGTTTTAGGATTCGGACAAGTTATTATTTTCATCGATGAAAAAGCTTAAATGCAACTCTTGTTTATAATTTTACGGAATCGGCCAAAAGGTAAACATAACCATTAACGATTAAGGGTTTTGGACTAGCTAGATTTAGATGAAAAGCATACTGAAAATGAAATATTTTTCTAGAATCTAGTAGAACAAACTTTGTAGAATGATACTAAACTATTTTCATGTATTTTAGGGTTTAGACGAGTTATTTTATCGGCAGTTGAAACAGCCTAAATGACCATATCGAAAATCTTAAATCGGCCAAGATTCATTTTGAGTTGTGGCTACACAATACATGATCTTTGATTCATTTTTCGTGCATTAGCGAATACCATCCTAGAAATGTTACAAAGTTGGTTTGGCATTATTTTAGCTTTAATTGCAATAGATTATCTATTTATTTAAGGTTATCGTTAACATTTTCTTTCATTAAGAACATGCAAACTAAATCTTATTTTAAATGTATTTGCATACATGGATCTTTCTTGATTTCAAGAAATTAATACAAATTATTTCATCATTTTATAAGCTTTTATGCTTTTATTTTTATTAATGACCATGTCAAGGTCATTAGTGATCATAAAGCAAATAATTTAAACTAAGCTCAACATTTAAATATTTTAAATTTGCATTTCAAATTCATCCATTACTGTTTTTTTTCCAATTATTTTTGCATATTTGAATTCATTACGATATCAACATCATATAAAATTTATATTATTATTTATTATCTTATTATTCACTGATTTGATGTAAAGATCATATTAAGGACATAAACAAATTTAATTTAAATAATTCTTTCTGAAATTCTAAAATTCAATATTCTTGTATATTTAGAATCTTCTTGACTTTATATGAATATACAAATTTATTCCATTAAATGTTGATTAGAATTGCAAAAGATATACAAGATGGAAATCTATTCGATTGAAAACCAAAATACGCTTTACCTAAATAGGAAACGTCTTTTGGATTTAGTCTTCTTCCTCGATGCTCGACTACTTGGCCCCATTGTGCGAGAGACAAGCAGAGGCACCTGACTAGGGCTTGGCGAGGAGCTCGGCGGATCTCCCATGAGGCGGCGACACCGGAGGTAGGGCTCGGCGAGCCGCACCCAGTGTGGAGTTGATTCGGCAGAGGCGGAGGCGGTGGCGCAAGAACCGAGCTTGAGTGGCAACAAAAATGGCGGCGATGGAGAGAGCAACCAAGGGCATTAGAGGTCGAATCGATGACACCAATAGCATCGATGGAGCGAGGGGTTCGGTTTTTGAGGTTTACGGAGGAAGAGTCTCGAGGAGCTCTCCACTCGTCTTACCGCCATGGAGGAGAAGGGCTACGGTGGCGGGAGTTTTCGCATGGGGAACTTGATTTTTGTTGAGGGCTTTTGACTGTAGTGCTTGGGGATACTATGAGTCGAAGGAATTTGGAATTGGTGAGGTGCTTGGCTGATTTGCGAGCTTGGGCGAGCTTGGATCTCGCAGACAATGGCGGCAATGGATTGGGGTTTTGGCGCTTGGTGAGAAGAGAAGAAGAAGAAGTGAGGGAATGAAGCCTTGCCTTTGGTGATCGAGGCGCAAGGAATGGTGAGGACTAAGTAGATGGCCCGCTTTGGTTGGTGAGTCTCGGTTGAGCTTTCCCGAATCGACAAGGAAAAGGACGAGCGATATGGCGAAATGGCCGAGGACGAGCGTGTCGATGATCGTGGTTGCGATGAGGTGAAGATGACGCCGAGGACGCCGACCAATCGGCGAGAAGATGCATTGAGCGAAGCTGGTCAAGCTGCTTTTGGAGTGCCTCGCTCGGGAGAGCTTGTTGATCGCAAAACGGGGAGGAGAAGGAGCCGACAGGCGGGGCGAGGGACCACCGGCAGTGAAGGGAGATGACCAAAAGAGATAGTCTCCGATTTTATTGAGCTGCTAATTGGGAGTAGGAATTTGTCAAACTTTTTGACCAGGGTCTTTGAATATATTTTTATGGCTGGTAAAATTTTGAGGTAAAGATAAGTTACCGAAAAATTTATAAAATTCTGACAACAGTGACTGTCCCTAACTTTTGGTTTCGGATTTTGATTTTTGATTGATATCAAGTGAAGCCTATTATTTTTGAAATTTTGTTTTTCTAAATTATTTGGTCTCATAATGCTACTGTAAAATTTTCAGCTCAAAATATGGTCTCATTATTTTATAAAAATTCTGACATTGAAATTTCTCTATTTTCTAAGTTTCTGTTTTTAAATTTAGAAAAGTCCTAAATGACATTATTAATTTATAATATTTTTACCAGAGATGGATATTGCATTTAGGGTTTCATGATAAAATTTTCAGCTCCATTTGAGATTCCAAAATATTTTATAAGTTCTGGCAATGCATTGTTTTGATTTAAAAGCTATCTCTTTATTTTATTTCTTCATTTCTCCATATATGAAATATCATTTTAAGGCTAAAATGATTTACTTATATGCTCAGAGTTCTCATGATAATTTTCTAAATTTTCACTTTTTACATTTTTGCCTTTTCTCCTTTTCATTCTCTCTTTCCCTTTTGTTTGACTTTTCTTGCAATACAAAAATCCAAGAATTCCAAATAAAAATCAATAATGCCAAGAAAACTCAAAAAGAATAATATTCAATTTCAAATTATTGATTTTTATTTTATTAAAATTTTGGGATGTTACATCTGAATTCTTCCTTTTTCAATTCCATGATACCCTCCGGCACATGGTATTGACGAAAAGCTATGGTGAATTCTTCCCACGTAATTTCCTGCGGGTTCTCCTGCGATGCGCAGTAGTTCTCCCACCATTCAGCGGCGGTTCCCTCAAGTTGGTGAGAGGCATAAAGTACCCTCTCGTTTCCTTCGCACTGCGTGATGTGCAATTTCCTTTCGATGGTTCTTAACCAATCGTTTGCCTCTAACGGGCTGGCATTGCCCGAGAAAGTGGGCGGTCGTGTCCTCATAAATTCAGATAATCTTGAGTACGGACGTGGCCCATTGTTCACAGCTTGATTGTTGGCGGTTGCTTGAGTGTTGATCTATTGTACTGTGGCCATCATTGTCTGCATTAATTGGGTCTGTGCTGCGAGAAATGCTCCTAGATTCTGCATGTCAACTAGCGGTGCTGCCTGCGGTGGTGGCGCACCGTTCTGACTGCCTCCTGGACGCGAACCACTGCCTCCGGCTCCGTTGTTGCGAGTATTAACCATCTGCTGATTCCTTTGAGGTTTTAGGGATGAGGGGGAAAAGAATAGACAAGTATAGGAACTTATACGGGGAAACAGGTGTAACTTAAGACGAAAATAACAAAAGAAACTTAAACATTCAAGCATAAATAATAATTAGGTATGGTTTCTTACATAGTCTAGGGACTATGCAGCCATACAACAGTCACAACATCACATCAAATTGTTCATTACAACATCGCATACTAATGTTTGAAATGAAAGACGCGACTCAACACAGGTGAGTCTCAGCATAAAGTCGACCCACGCAACTCTGACAACGCGTCACTCCTCAAGCCAACCCCGCTGCGGCTCGCCGATCACGTAAACCGGCGGGTGAGCTGGCATCGGGGCAAACTGGTCCCCATGCCCTCCCACTGTGCTACTGGGGCACCACCATTCTTGGTCCTCAAGCCTGGGCTGCTCCTGCTGCTCCCCTCATCGTCATCATCGAGCTCCATGACGGCGTTCGGCTCCCCCTGACCGTAGAGAGCCTCCTCCAGCTCGGTGATCCTCTGAACGGCGTGCTCCCTGGTCTCCCTCAGAGCAACCTCGGTCTCCTCCAGGGTGTGGTAGACGGCCTGCAGCTCTGTAGTCCTCCTGTGCAGACAATGATGCAGCTCTGTAGTCCTCCTGTCCATGACCTCCTCCTGTGCAGTGGCGAACCTGCCCAGGTGCACGACGGCGGCGTCGTCCTCTAGCTCCAAGCGAGCCTGCAGGGGTCCACCTGCGTGCGGGTGCACACGGAAGGCGGTATCCCATAGCTTGTAGCCGTGGTCCCTGCTGATCTGGCGCAGCGCAACCCGGGCACACACCTGTATGCCCGCCTCGTAGCTAGCTCGCTTCACTGCGAGGCGAAGTGGACGACTAGCATGCGCGTGCTTCCGAGCGTACAAAGTAAGAGTCGTCTCCCATCCGCGAGCAATCCCGTTGACTATCCAGGTGCGGGATCGGTAGAGGGGACGGTCGAAGCCTCCCAACACTTGGAGCATCCTCCGAGCTCATGGCGTAGCCTCCGTGGCGCTCTCCAAAAGTGGACCATCCGCATCTGCCAAAGCAACAGCGTCGAACAACAATTTTAAAAGAATCTGTATGTGAAAAATACAGCAGAGGTATGAAGTAAGGAAGAAGGGATAAGTCAGGATTTCATTGATTATTCTTGTCAAGGTTTTAGACTTTAGAAATTAGCTTTTATCCTTTCTAAAACGGCCAGTCTAATCTAGGGTTAAGTCCTACGGTCAGTATGGCTCTGATACCATCCCTGTCGTGCCCCGAATTTCACAGATTCGGACACTCTGTGCATTCTCACTAGTCGAGATCACGCTAGTACACACAGGATAAACAGGTTGAAGTACCACAATCATACGCAATGAAATAAGTAATAAAGTACTTCAAGCATAATATAATCGAGTTACATGACCTTATGGTCACCTTACAATACTTCGCCACGCAGGGCGATAAATATCAAGTAGCACAAGTTTATCAGCGGAAGCAAAAGTAAAACGAGCAACCCTTCATAACCACAGGCTACTGAGTGCGGCTCAACCCCTTAGTCCTCTTGGCCTTCGACGAACTCTTCATTCCAAACTGGCTTGGCTTCTTCTTCTTCTGAGGTTTTTGTCGATGCAAGGGTGAGTATACAACATACTCAACAAGTCATGCACAATGCAGGTCTATTACTATATGCAGGGCTTATCCAAGGGAAGGTTTAATTGGTTATTTTGCTTAAAGCAGCATTTCTTTTGACAGGTAATCATACTAGATTGAAAGCGGTAAAAACCAATATTAATAATAATTAATTTCTCAATTCTTTTCCAAGAGTTTGGCACACAGCCCTAATTTCATTCATCAGTTTTTGGCACACAACCACCCATTCCACATTTTATTTTGAAAATCTAACCCTTATTGTAATCACCGAGCAATGTCGAGGTCGCGGACATGGCTATTGAATAGATTCACACACACACTCTGCGGAGGTCAGTACACTTTACCCACAGATCTGATCGCTCACCACACAAAGCGATTGATTGCAACAAAGTCTTTTGGAGACTAACACTTAGCGATGATCCTCTCGAGATTGCCTTCCTAACACTTCCCTCACAGAGCCAAAGTTCGAAGCAGGCACATACCGTTAGATGGGTACCAAGCGCAAAGCAGTCGCTCCCCTAACAGTTACACCTTTGTGTATGCTTGTCACCCCGAGGTATCAAAGGAAAGATATTAGAAACCTACTAAACTAGGTCCGTCCCATTCCGGACAAGTGGTTGTACACGAACTCAGTTCAAAGGCTCGCAAGGTTAAGTCCTTAATTGTCCCGGGCAAGACTTCCGATTTACACAACTTGGCACACAGCCTTCACAAACTCAATACATCCCGATGCCACACAGGCCCACCTGGCACGAAGCCTCCTCGCCACTTGCCCCGGTCCAAAACATTTCCCACCCCACTTTATATTTAAGCAACACATGCCATTGTCCACATCAATTCCCGAATAGCACCGCACAGGTTACTATTCTAATTCCATCACATGACATTATCGCACTTTTACAAAAATGCGTTCCATAATTGTTTAGTCAGTGTTGATGTGCTATTTAAAAGACATTCGGCGCATATAAGCAGGCTAAGCGACTAATCACGGTCTAGCCTCCCGTGTTGGCAATTATGTAGCATCCAACATAATGTAGCATTCTAGGGGACAAGGTGTTCAGGGCATACAATTGTGTTAGCAAGGTGGCATAAGCAAGATTGGTATTTCAACTACATTTCCCACATGAGCAATATTATTTTAATTAACATAGCATGCAATAATTGAATCAAAATATATTTGAAAATCTAGGGCAACATGGTCAAAGCATGACTTGCCTTCAAACAGCGGTTGGTTACGGTCAAGTTCTGCGACGGGTCTTCAAATTCTCCTCGGCAACTTAGGCAACTCGGAGTCTAGTCGGTACAAGCAAGCACCCAATAAATATACTATACAGACAGTAATATCATCACCAAAAATAAAATAAAAATCACCATTAAATAGTTTACATTTTTACAAATTTTTGGGCACTAGAATCACCCAAATCCGAGTTAAAATGCGAAAGTTATAGCATTTACAAGTTTTTTGAAATTCAAATAAATGAATAACCGAATTACTTTATTTATTTTCCTACCGAAAATCCGGATTAAATTCTTCCCGGCGACACGTGTCAGCACCAGGGGCTGCCACGTCGGCCTCGGTCACTGACAAGTGGGCCCGGATGACGTCATGCTGACGTCAGCAAGGCCGGGGTCTTCACACTAACATGTGGGCCCCACTGGAACAATGCTCAACCTAATCGGCGATCGACACGCGGTGCGGAAGCATCAAGCCACGCGGTGCGTTTCTTACCGTTGGATTCAAACCAGCCACGGTCGTTCTCGAAGTGTTGCTTCGCTACATAGCCTACGTGGCGCAATAGGGGTGGTTGGATTGAAGATCTACGGCTGTGGTTAACCGAGGAGTTTACTGTTCACAAGCCTACGTGGGTTCACCGGAGCGGTCGGATTAGAATCCAACGGTTCGGATGTGGCACGGCTAGATGGCTTAGCGATGACGTGGACGCACCAGCGCGGTTGGATGAAGATCCGACGGCGCTGGTTATTCGAGCAGCATACTATTCCCGATCCTACGTGGACTAACGAGAGCCACACGATCACTATCTAACGGACAAGATCCACCCCTACCGCTTCAGCCTTGATTCAAAATGGTGATTACGTGGCCTCACCTCGAGCGTCCGATGAAGATCCGACGGCTCCTGAAGCTCGCGAGGCGTCAAGGAAGAAGTGGCGGAGCTGGTCGCCGGACTTGAAGAAGAAGGAGTGGGCGACGATGTTCCCGAGCGTCTCTGGTCGGAAGAAGTAACCACACGGATGCGCCTTGGCACGATGAGTTCGGAGCGGATCTTGGTTGCGGCGGGGAACGACGGACGGCGGCGCAAACGGTGAAGAACCGAGGCGGAAGAGAGCGGCTACTACGGCGAGCTCCTGAGAGGGCTATGGAGGGCGAGAGCACGCGAGAGTTGAGGCGAAATGAGCGGGGTGAAGTGCTGAGCACGGAGATATACTCCACTCGCTCGGACATGCCTCGGACAACGCGCACAATCTCTGACAATATCCACGAGGCTAACGGCGAAGCGGCGCAGGCGGCGGTGTTTCGCCCCGAGACCGATCGGTCAAATCCCACCGCACGATCGCGAATCAACGGCGTGGATTGATCCTTAGCTCGGCGAAATGGTACTCAATCGCAGCCGTTGATCCAGATCCAACGGTGGAGGGCGGGCGTCGCTAGGGTTTTCCCGGGCGAGCACAGTGTTGGGCTCGGCCCGTCACTGTAGCTAGCCATTTTTTCAGATTTTAGCAATAAAAATAATTATGGAAAATCAAGGTAATTAATTAGGGCACTGAAAACACCCGAACAATTCTAGAAAAATTCTAGAAAATATTTCAAAGCATTTTGAGCCTAAATAAAATATTTTTATTTATTTTTAATAAATACTTTTTCGATATTAATTAATCAAGAGAAGGATAGTTTAAATAAATGTTTATTAAATCCAATAAATCCCAAAAAATTCAGATAAATTCAATTAAATGAAATTAAATGCAAATAAAGGTTTATTAATTCATAAAAATTCAAATAACTCCAAAATTAAAATCAGGCCGAAATTCGGGACGTTACATCTGCCCTTTGCTCTTCGGTGCTGACATAATCGACAACAATTTCCCCTTTCTCAACGGATCATGAATAAAATGAAACCTTGTGTCTATATGTTTGTCATGCCATGAAACATGAGGTTCTTGATTAACGCTATAGCTGATTTGTTGTCAACGAAAAGCTTCACCACTTGAAGTCTGGCCCGTCGGCTCCCTAACAAACTTCTAAGCCACAATGCTCGGCATGATCCTATTTAGTGACCATGAACTCAAACCAGACGAGGACAAAGCAAGCTGTCTTTTGCTTCGTGAATTCCAAGACACAAGACTTTGATTTATATAGAAGGCCATACCTCCTGTACTCTTCTTGTCATCCAAATCTGTTGCCAAATTCTTCAATTGTATCCAAAGTGAGCACCCCTCTTGTCCTTCTTTCATGTACACTAGACCAAAATGGTTAGTTAAGCTTCAAATACCTCAAAATTTGCTTTTTCGCTTTGTGATGCATTATAGTTGGTCTCTCCATAAACACGCTAGCCACTCCAACCGTGCATAGGACAAGTCGGTCTAGTATGAAGAAGATAACGACGCATCCAATAATCTTCTTGTACTCGGTTGCATCTATCGCCTCCCCATCTCAGTATCTTTGTGCATCTGCGCCTTTTTTCTGCATGGGAAATTTTCTTTGAATTGCATTCGCCATGCCAAACCGAGCTAGAATTTTCTTGGCATAAGCGGTTTGCCTAAGTGTCACCCTGTCTTCTTGCGTCACTTCAATCCTGAGATAGAAAGCAAGTAGCCCAAGGTCAGTCATTTCAAATTCACTCATCATCTGTTGTTTGAAAATTGCAATCTCCTCTGGGTTTGCTCCTGCGACCACAAGATCATCCACATAAACCCCAACAATAATCCCGGCCTTACCCTTTTTCCCCTTGTGTACACTGCTGGCTCTTGCGCACACATGGTGAAACCGAGTTGCTTCAAATACCTGTCCAGATGCGTGTTCCACGCCCTTGGTGCTTGTCAGAGTCCATACAAAGCTTTGCTCAATTTATCCACACACTTCTCTTTGCCCTTCACTACAAAACCATCCGGCTGGGTAACATAGACTTCGTCCTCTAGATCTCCATTTAAAAATGCGGACTTGACATCAAGATGGTTTATTTCCCATCCTCGATTAGCAGCAATAGCCAAAATAACACGCACTGTGTTGAGTCTCGCCACCAGCGCAAACACTTCCTCAAAGTCAATACCTGGGCGTTGAACATACCCCTTTGCCACCAACCTTGCTTTGTGTTTGATTACTGCCCCATCCGAATTCCTTTTCAGTTTGTAAACCCATTTCAACCCAATGGGTTTTTGCCCCGCCGCACAATTGGTGAGGGTCCAAGTCCCATTCTTCTCAATGGATTCAATCTCTTTCGCATTGCATCCTCCCGTGCACTGTCCAAAGAAGATCTCGGTAGTGAGATGGCTCCTCCATCTCCACCAACAATAACTCATCATCCGATTCCACATCTATGATCTCCATCCTCTTTGTCTCTTGCATTATTTTGTTGATGTCTCGTGTCCACGAGGCCCTCAATACTTCGTTAACAACCTTTGGGTGATGAAGTTGTAGTGTCTGCAGTGGACTCAAAAGTGCATTTGCCTTGGCCATTTCTTCAGTAGTTTCAAGAAGCATGACGCCGCATGGGTCATCATTCCGGTTTGTGCACCGCCCCATGGCTGTTTGTCGGTGACTGCACCGCGTGTCCCCTATCCGAT